>CM061051.1:13422669-13669779 GCA_030762985.1 Adelphocoris suturalis | reverse complement strand
TGATAGAATCGAGCACATTCCTACGTAAGATAATGTTGAGAAGAGAGAAGTTGGGAAGTGTTGGTGTTAATCTGGTATCTACGCATGTAGTTTTTATTTGTAGCATTTAATATTAGAATCACTCAACGTACTCCCTAAAGAAATCCATGTTTTGTACATATTTTTTCCAGGTTGGCGTTGGGAAGTATCTCCAATAAGGTGCTTTCAGTTCTAATATTGCCACGTTCCTCAAGGCAAATTTAGCACAATCTATGATGTTTTGAGGTTCGGAATTGTCTGGCAGGTTTGGTTCTAAACAACCCAATCTGACGTCCAAGGCGACTCTTCCTATACCTGCAACAAAAATGAAGCATTCATCAGTCATTTTGGAGTCAAGCCTTCCTTTAGTGGGCACTTGAGACTTAAATAAGAAGGATTAATGTTCAGAGAGCCTGAGCTTGCAATAGAGGGCAACGGCTTCTCGGAACTTTTGGGAACCAATTATACAATCAGCGAATTTTTGTAGAAAACTGTGAGGTACTCACAATCCCTCTGAATGTTTTGATTCCGGCGTCATCGTCATACCCAGCGGTAGATTCATATATATATATATATATATATATATATATATATATATATATATACTCGGCGCTTCGCGCCTCGCCGGGGGGCTTCGCCCCCCTGGACCCCCTAATCTATACTCGGCGCTTCGCGCCTCGCCGGAAAACGAGGATAATTTGCTATGCAATTCTTAACCTGAATCAACTTAGTTTTGGAATGTAGCCAGGTACGTAAGGAGAGGGAAATTGGTAGCTTGAAATGTGAACATTTATCACATAAATCAAGCGCTTTCCAACGAGTGGCGAACGATTTTTGTGCGATGAAAACTGCGGAAGTTTCATTCCCCTAACAACGGCTGGGTTGTACGTGAAAAACACTGAAATTGTGACACAATCTATAGCAACTACTGAACTACTCGGTTGTCCGTGAAAATCATCTTTAATTTCGTCACGGACGTTACAGAAAAAATTATTGGGGGTCGGCCTAAGAATTGCATAGCAATTAATATATATAATTTCGTTCTTTCCCCAAAAAATCGAGCTTTTCAAATGATAGAATGAGTTCGTTGGCCAGCACTTTTTGAGCACATTAAATTGGATAACCACTAAAAATTACTGAAAAAGGCTAAAAATCGTTAAATTTACATTTATGATAAAATTAGAAGAAGGTGATCATTAAAATTTTTATTCTCAAATTTATGATGAAAAATGTAGGTACCGTAAACCGGGGTGACTTGGGAACACACGAGGTGAGAATGGTACAACGACGTTTTGCAAATTCAAATCCTGTTGGCGGGCTCAAAAATGGCGCGATCGGCCAGCTGTTATTTTATTCTTGTAGAGAATAGATGGTAAAAGCAGTTCCATGCGTCAAAACCCTCTTCCATGGATTTTTATATGCTTGGCGGGCAAAAGTGATTACAGCTGATAACACGATTTGTTTACAAGTCCTGTTAAGGTGTACATGGTGCGGTGGCTGAGAACCTCCTCATGCTTTGTAAGTGATTTATATTCGTAAATAAACTTATTGTGAAGTGATTCGCGTTAGAACTGCTCAAAAATTGTTACTTAGTGATTTTCTTTGTTGGATAAACTAAAACACCTGCCTTCCATGTGGTGAGAATGGTACACCGGGTGTGTGACATTTTTCTCAACGGATTTCAATTTGATTTGAATATTTTCAAACAATTTTTTATAACTGGGGTAGCAAACCATTGTTTTAATTGTTCCTGGGGTAGCAACCCATTGTTTTGATTGTTCCTGGGGAAGCAACCCATTGTTTTAATTGTTCCTGGAGTAGCGACCCATTGATTTTAATGGTTCATTGTTTAATTGGGGTAGCCCCATTGTTTTATTTGTTTCTGGGGTGGCAACCCTTTGTTTTACTTGTTCCTGGGGATGCAATCATTGTTTTACTAGTCAATGGGAGCTAGATATTGAACAGATTGTAAATAAAAATAGTTTTATACTTACCTTGTTCACACTCCCGCTCATTCATTATGACCATGTATAATCCCAAATTGTGGATAGAATGGTTTTTTCACAGGGGAAGGCATGCAATGAGATATCTACTCGTGTGCTACAATTCCTAATTTAAAAGTTTCTTTTTTTTTTTTTTTTTTCATTTTCAGATTTTTTTTTTTATTTTTTCAACTTTTATGAGCTCTA
Source organism: Adelphocoris suturalis (assembly GCA_030762985.1). Lineage (NCBI taxonomy): Eukaryota > Metazoa > Arthropoda > Insecta > Hemiptera > Miridae > Adelphocoris > Adelphocoris suturalis. Next base: position 13,667,572 of record CM061051.1, on the reverse strand, counting down.
ACACCTTTTTAAAAAGTTCTTGCTTCGATTGGGAGAGGTGACAATGGTACAAAGCGTTTTTGATAGGATATATGACCTGAAAAAGTCAGTGTACCATTCTCACCCAAAAACACGGGGTGAGACTAGTACAACTTTGAGGATTAATTACTCAACTAATCCTCAACCTAAAAAAATATTTGAAATCGTAGAAAAGCTTGCTGATAGATGTAGTTTTTGAAACGAATACGATCAGAGTGACGATCCCGCTCAGTAAGGTTGAAAAAGTAAAAAAACATCAAAAACCGTACCAAAGTCACCCCGGTTTACGGTACTGAAATTGTATTTTGCTGAAAAATCGATAACATCTGCAAATAATGTTAAAAACCCAAAATCTTTTTTCTTTATTCAATTGGGGAATATTATATAGAACGATTCCAAATTCCAAAAAAATGTGCTTCAAAAATTACTAAAAATGGTTAAAATCGATAAATTTGTATTTTATAGCAGAATTTTAGTCGAAAGAAGTTTATTAACGATGAAATAGATGATCAAAAGTATTATTCCCAAATTTATGCTGAAAATGTACTTGAATGTTATTAGTATTTGCTGAAATATCGAGTAAAACTGCAAAAAAAAATTTCAATATCCAAAAGCTTTTTATTAATCGTAGAATATTAGATAAAACGAGTATTTTCGTCATAAAATTGGTAGGTAGTTAACAATTTCTTTACACTCAAAATGATTCATATTCAATATGATTTAACGTAAAATAACACCATATTTTACAAGAATTCGCTCTAATTATCATGCTAATTGTCTGGAAATTTTATGACCGAGCCTTCCTCTCTAGATTTCTAAACCTAAGTAAGCCTAAATGAATCCTAAGCATAAGTACAAACACAAACCAAAGAACAAATACATTAAGAAATAATAGCATCTGCAGGAATCTAACGTGTCTCAGTTCTACGTTCTCTCTACCAATTACGCCCATGAAGCGGGAAGTAGCTTGCCTGTCTGCCAGCGATAACCTAAAACTTCATACTCCTTAGACAATTACTTCTATGTACCTACGTATAGTTTCAGTACATGATTACATAATGTGGTATTCGACGATGTGTACAAGCGCTAACTGAAGAGTATATAGCATTCATGTTGCTTCCGAGTCTACCCACATACGTATAGGTGGCGGAAACATTGTTTTACAAAAACTGTCACAAAACTCAATATTTCCACTCGCATGGGCAGTTCTAGACGAGAGGTCTCCAACCTTTTTTCAGGGAGGGCTGAATAGAAAATTTTCCTCGATAGCGAAAGTCAAACGTCATAATATTATAATAGAGAAAAAAAAGTGCTGGCCAACGAACTCATTCTTTCATTAGAAAAACCTGATTTTTCGGCGCAAGAACGGAATTTCTATTTCAATCCTAAAGAGAGTTATCGTCTGGAGTCAGCAGTGTAAAGGGGGTTAAATGCAAAAGTTCCAGTCATGCAGCATGATCGTATGAGCGAATTTTCGTAAATTATCGGATTGCATAATGTTAAATTGTTTTGAAATTTGAACTTTTCCAGTGCAAGGAAACTGTTAACCATTAAGTTTATGGCAAAAACGTATTCTAAATAATAATCTCCTATTCAAAAAGGGGTTTTGAATTTTTAGCTTTTTTGCAGTTTTTATCGATTTTTGTTAGCAACTTTTAATGCATTAGCGAATTTTTGTAGATTTACTTCTCGTTTCTACTATCCCTGGCTTCATCGGATGGTAACACTTGCAGATCTCCCCAACCCCTTAATAACCGAGTTTACACTTTGCTTACTAGTTCCACCCCTAAAAAAAAAAATCAAAATTCATCTTTAAAAATGAAATCAAATTTGGGAGTTAAAGTGTAAAACTTGGTTATAACGAGGTTGTGGAGAAGTGCAAGTGTCCATTCGATTCAGCGTGAAAAAAAAAAAAAAAAAAAAAAGTAGAAACCGATCCCAAACACGTATTTTCATAGAAGGTCATTTTTCAAGAAACCCATCGATTTCATTGAAAAAACAATGTTTTTCAATATTAAAACACAATTTTCTCCCATAATTAGCAAAGTAAACGCAAAATTGACCAAACTGTTGGAAAGGTGAAATCTTGGCGCGATTTGTTCCGTCTCCGGGGGTAAAATTCGATTGAAGAATTTTGAGCTATAGCGATCCCCATTTTTTCGGATTTCTTGACATTTGTCAAATTTCAACTTTCAGCCGGATTACTCTCTCAATAAACCTGCTTAAAAAATGTTGAATTGGTATCAGGGTGGTAGGAAATTCAACGTTCTTTCCAACGGTGTACTCATTTTTTAATTTCCTCTGTCATTTGTGGGAGTTATGGTTATTTTAGTGATGTATGTTTGAAAACAAGAAAAAAATCTTAAATATTGAATTACTCGAAAACTAAGCGTTAAAAAAAATTCTAAAAGGAACTTTTTGTTGTAAATTAGTTTTAGAATCGATTCCTGCCGGTGTGAGTCACTTAGGTGTAACACCCTGTATAGAAGCTAAGGTACTCACATTCTAGTGACCACTTATGTATCTCGTTGTCAAAATCAGCAGGCATTTCTTGCTCATCATTTCTCATGTCTAACATCCTGAAAAAGAAGGAGCCAATTTTTAACTAAATAATACACCAGTTAATGTTTCCACGAGCTGAGAGGTCCTTAATTACCTATGAAATTAGATTATCAATATTTTCTTCTTTTAGCGAATTTTCGTGGACAATGAAGCTATTGCAATGGCATGGACAATTTTAAAATCAAAATTTTTGAAAAATTTCTTAATTGAAGTCCGTTTTAAGGCATTCTGAAACAAATCCTAGAGTTTAACACTTTTTCACATTATGTATGTATGTATGTACAGAAATATATATATATACTATAGTGTATAGTGTAGTTCTATATTTATTTGTGGCATTCCAGACAATAACTCTCCTTAGGATTGGGATAAAATTTCGTTCTTGCGCCAAAAAATCAAGCTTTCCAAACTAAAGGATGAGTTTGTAGGCCAGAACTTTTTGAGCACTTTAAATTGGTCAAATTTCAAAAAATATGCTTACAAAATCGCTAAAAATGGCTAAATACAGCTAAAACAGCTAAAAATCGTTAAATTTATATTATTTAGCAGAATATTGCTCAAATAAACTATATCAACTATAAAGTAGAACATTCAAAAATGTATGTACAAAATTATGCAAAAAAATGTTCTTAATATTCACTAAAATTTACTACAAAATCGATAAAAACTGCAAAAAAAGCTAAAAATTCCAAACCCCTTTTTGAATAGCAGATTATTATTTGGAATACGTATTTGCCATAAAATTAATTGTTAAATATTTCTTTGCACTCAAGAAGCTCAAATTTCAAAACAATCTAACTTTATTCAACACGACAATTTACGAATATTCGCTCATACGATCATGCTGCATGACTGGACTTTTTTTTTACAATAGCGCAAATGGAATGTAACAGCCAAAATATTTTTCAGCGTGGAGTCGATTGTGACCACTCCCAGATCTCCAAGATTCACAAATAAGTGAGAAAAATAGATTTTTAGGTTAAAAATCCCAAAATTGACAAAAAATTTTAGTTTGGCTACGTGACCTAAAATTTTCTTTGTGATCTCGTCACACGCCTGATCCCTCAAGTTTCATTCAGGACATGGTTGGTATCCACAACTTTTCTTTTAAAATTCGCTCTATTAGCCATGCTGCATGACTGAGTATATATGTATATATATATATATATATATATATATATATATATATATATATATATATATATATATATATATATATAGCCAGAAAATTACTTATAGAAGATTTCCGTTTAGTCATTTAGTTAATTAGTGTTTTGTTAGTTAATTAGATAATTATCGTATTTTTTCTCCTTGATCTGGCACATCTATTATTAAATTCATGCTCCTAATGGAACTCACTTGATAATTTTTGATATTTATTGGCGTTCATCTCAGCTCAGTACTTTCAATTTTATATTATTAGGTAAAAGAACTCCATCGAAGAGCACAAGTTCTTGTTGAACTTATTCTTCAGTGGGAGTTGTATACATAACTTTAGCAATGCATATTATGTTTATATTAAAAATGATATTTAACGTGTTTTCCTTGATTGTACTTATAAATGATCTGTTTTGCCAAATTCAAAATTTGTATGCTGGTTACCATCAAGTATTCTAATCGCTTTGATCCTGATACATTCGCAAAACTTGTGTAAAATCGATCCCTGCTTACCTTTCAACGAAAGTGTCCGTCACTTCCTGTATAGGAGCTATATATTTCTTGACTACCGAGAGTTGTAACGCTGGCCTTTGCACTTTGGTTCGGAAAATCCTCCAGTTTTCCCCATGCCTAAAAATGATGAATAACAAGGCGGTTAGTAAGAACGATTCACTTTCAAAAATGAGACGACACGTATTTCATCGCTCGTCTAAATGGGACCTTCTGTCCTCGAGGAAAACCAAACATAAAAGTGGTTCCACACACGCGGTGTTCGCCGTACACCTACCAGATGCCCGTCTATTTCCTAGTGTGTGTGTGTGTGTGAGAGAGAGAAGAGAACAAATGTGTTGACATAAAGCTTACAAAATAAAATTAAAGTACAACTTGATAAAATAATTAACCACATGCTAATTCAAAAGGGGGAAAAAATATGTCTGGTACTACCGAGGTCTATGTTGCTGTGGGGGGTGAGTGCTTGCAGTCTCGATCGAGTCTTATCGAGTCTTACTCCTATTGCATGATGTACCACGGTGTATTTTTGGCTATATATTGAAAGTCTTCTAGAAATCTTTATTTAATTTTATTACTGATTTTTTTTTAATTATTAGAGATTTCGTTGAGATGAGAAATATAATATTTTTGTGTTATATAATACCATTGATACAATGCCCATAATTGACTGTTCACATAACATAATAGAATTTGTTAATTATAGCTTAAATACTTAAATATCGTTCCGTTTCTATAGGAAATAGTTTTGCCGATTGGAGCACCATGAAAGAAATAGGTATTAAATTAATTCGTGATTAATTTCTGTGTCTTTATTATTAACCTTCAACCCAAAATAATATTTAAATGTATCAAGATATAGTATAGACAATAAGAAAAATAATCACGACAATCATTAGATTGTCACAGGGTTTGGTGTATCCGCATGTACCACTTCTGTCCTATAGATTGTGACAGTTCCCGTCAGAATCCAAGAGGATGCGCTTCCGTCGCTCTCTCGCCAGGCGTCATCCTCGTGTTCTTGAAAGGCTGCGTTTGGCGACAGATGGGGATCCGAGAACCGGAAAACCAATCTACTCCGGAACATTGCACATTAAGTTCCGGGATTGTACCTTTTACGGTACTTTTAGTACATCCAGGTCCACTATTATTGAGGGCTAGATGTTTCAGAAAAAACATGGCCCGGGTTTTCGAGAAGGAATTCCCATTATCACCCTTTGGTACATAAATAATTTCATTGGTCATTGACTTATAATTTCTCAATTTTTTCCCCTCATATAATTTCTATTTTCATACCAATGGTATCAGGCCTTTGCAATTTTTATTATTATACATATATTCTTTATTCAAAGGCACAGTTCCCAATTATTATTTCCAGGGCTTAGTTCCCAACTCAAATCCCCAACGTGGGCACGTAATTTTATATCTATTTAATTTTCCTAAAGGTATCTTCTCCATAGTTGAGCCACTGTTTATTCCCGATTGTTCCAATGTTTGAGTGGGGTTTAATTACCTAATGAATATTTCATATGAAGAATCATTGACAATCCATCCTGTTTAAATTTCTCATCCTCAATCGCCAATGCAGCTATTTATTAATGAGCATCAGTTCTCAACCAGTAAACTATTCCACCTGGTTTACATACTTGCTCTTCAATCAAGTATGTCTTTAAGGGGAGGAGTGTAACAGTTCCCGTCAGAATCCAAGAGGATGCGCTTCCGTCACTCTCGCGCCGGGTGTCATCCTCGTGTTCTTGAAAGGCTGCGTTTGGCGATAGATGGGGATCCGAGAACCGGAAAACCAAACTACTCCGAAATATAGCACATAAAGGCTATTAGTACGAGTGGTATCCCTCGGGATACTGTCACACACACACTCTCTCTCTCTCTCTCTCTCTCTCTCTCTCCCTGTAGACTTAACAAGTCTACAGGGAGCTTAACAAGTTTGTAACTGTACATAACCTTATTAAGGACAAACAGTTCTAACATTACAGTTCGGAAACGGCCCTTATCGATGTTCTTGACGATATAAGAAAAGCAATGGACGTCCGTAAAATATCAATATTTGTAGGAATCGACTTCAGTCGAGCCTTCGACTTAATTCGTCACGACGTACTTTTGGCTATCCTTGAATCCGTTGGACTTTCGGGTAGCATACTCAGCTGGTTCTCATCATATCTAACAGGCCGCATGCAAATAACAAGGGCCCCAGATGGATCCTGCTCTTCTTGGAAGAAAGCTGTCATCGGGACACCCCAGGGTTCTGTGCTGTCAGGGTTGCTATTTTCCTTGTTTATCAACTCAATGCCTGACGTCCTTCAACACTGCTCATATGCCATGTATGCAGATGACCTCCAACTTTACCTAAAAACCAAAACTGAAGACCTGAAAGAATCACTCTTAATGGTGAACGCTGATTTAGCCAGACTAAATTCATGGTGCTCAGATCATGGTATGGTGATGAATGCCGTCAAAAGTAAGGCTATGTTGGTAGGAAACCATAAATTGTTGGCGAAAATTGCCCATACAGACATTGTACCCATGACCATTGGTAATTCTTCATTGGAATTCGTTCATGAATTTAAGAATTTGGGCGTGTTAATGACGGACACTCTAAATTGGTGCACCCATGTAACTGAAAGACACAAGAAGGTCTACAAAAGTCTGTACCAGCTGAGAAGAATAGCAGTGGATTTCCCTATGCACATCAGAATACAACTCGCTCAGGCTCTACTCACTCCCTACTTTGATTATGCGTCGCTAACATAATGTGATTTGACTATTCAACAATCTAATGTCCTCCAGTGAGCACTAAATTCTATAGTCCGATTTGTTTTCCGCCTCCGATTAGATTCACATGTAACGCCTTATTTTTATAAACTAGAATGGCTAAAAATACCAGAGAGAATTAAACTGGCTATTGCAGCTATGCTTTTCAAAATTTTAAAATTTAAAAAACCAGCATATCTTTACGATAAATATATATTTTTAGATAATGTTCACTCAGTATCAACATGCCTCTCAAACTATCCAGATTCCTAGCCATAATACAACCCTATATAGCAAATCCTATTACATTCAATCTGTAAAATTATATAATGAAAATCCTCAACTATTCGATTTATCGAAATCAGTTGATAGTTTTCGAAATGATTACAAAAAGATCCTATTGGAGAGTTACAAGACGAATCCGCAAGATAATTCTTAATTCAAGTTGAATCTATCTAAACATTTGTTTAAATACTTGGAAATGTTAAATACAATGTTAATTTGCAGACCGGAAGTAAATCCAGCTTAATCAATCCACCTAAGTCCTTGATAAGATGCACTGCTGAGTGAAAGAGAATACAAATATAATTCGTTCCCCAAAATGTAAATGACTCACACTCCAATGACTCCTGGAAGTTCGCCAAAGAAGTCTTTCCGGATTTGATGTTTGTACTTGACTATGCAGGGCATAGAGGGTCTGTACGGCGTGTCTCCTTCGCTTCTGAATACTTTCTCTGCTTCGTCTGCGTCAAATACGAACAGGAGGTCAGGACGTCCCATAAGCCCCGACATCTTGGCAATTTTACCGTAGTCCTCATACAGCGATTTCGATATATCGGCCACATCTTCTATTTTATACTCTCCTGAAATCATTAAAAACAGCTTTAGAAAGTTGGCAATTTCAAAATGCTTGGAAAGGTAACATACATTGATGGTAATGGTTGCTATCCCTACACCATCTCTCACAAATTCGCAATAAAAATAACCTTATTTCCAAATAAAATTACCCTTATTCAGCTAAGAGCAGCCTTAGGTATCTCCGCGATCACACCTTCATCTTCGATTAGTTTAAGATGGTTTTATTTTGGTTTTTAGCGAATTTGCGTACGAACTGAAGCTATTGCATGGCCCCAAAAATATGAAAATGAAAACTTTCGAAAATGTTCTCTATTGAAGCTCTTTATTAGCTTTTTTGTTGTTTTTATCCATTTGTTGACAAATATTAATGAAATTTAAGTAAATTTTTCAGCATAAATTTTCTATTGTTCTTTTGACTGAAATTCTGCTAAAAAATATAAATTTAACGATTTTAACCCATTTTTAGTGATTTTTCAAGAACATTTTTTGAAATTCCACCAATTTAACGAGCTCATAAAAAGCTGGCCAACGAACTCATCCTTTCGTTTGGAAAGCTTGATTTTTCGGCACAAGAACGGTTTGTATCTGCATACATATATATGGGTTTATTTTGGTTTTTAGCGAATTTTCGTAGAAACTGAAGCTATTGCAATGGCTCCTCAAAAATTTTAAAATCAAAATTTTCGAAAATTTTCTTTATTAAAGCCCGTTTTGAGACATTCTGAGACGAATCCTAGAGTTTAACTTTTTTTCATCTGTATATGTATATGTACGTATAGCAGAAAAAAAAGCAAAAAATCAAAAATATTTTTTGAATTGCCGAAAATTATTTAGAACAAGTTTATTTGCCGTAAAATTGGTAGTTAACATTTCTTCTTAGTTAAAATCCTGAATTTTCAATACAATTTAACATAATATAGTAAGATAATATACGAAAATTCGCTTATTCGATTATGCTGCATGCTGGAACTTTTTGATTATTATACTGGAGTATCAGGTAGGAGTTGCCTGCTCCAATTTTGCCTCAATGACACATTCATTGTTCGGACTCTTTGTTGCAGACGCTCGGATTCATGTCTCAGATTCTTTGCCCCGCTACATTGTGGCTCTGCAAATCGTGTACGCATCTAGTTTGAACCTGAGCCATGTCGAACGAGGTCGCGCTTTCGGGGATTGCAGTAGCACTTTACATAGCTCTACGGAGTAAAAAATGCTACTATAAAAAAGCCACCGCGTTGGTGGATGCGTGGACCCTTCATTAACACTAGGTTTTTTTTAACGGTTTTTTCCATATCGTGAGGCCATTATCATCTTTTGTGGAGGGGCCACAAAGCTGCTGCAGCCTGCAGGACATCATAGACAAGGGAGAGTGTGACCTGAACTGAAGCAAATTGTTTAGAAGACTAGAAGAAGAAGGCAAAAAATTATTACATGATGTTTTATTATATCTGCATTAGATAGCCCATCTGCGCCAACCACTAAGAAGGGTGTAATGGTACTTCATGGGTCAATTCTAGAGCTCATTTCTGATCGAAAGTACTTGTAAGAGATTTATTTTGATGCTTTGTTTTTCTGAGTAATTTCAGTTTTAAGATATGTTTTCTACCTTCAAACGACCATAACTCCACTTGAGATAACTGTAAAATCAAAAATATGACCCCCGTTGGAAACAGCGTTAATTGGATAATCCAGCTATTTGATGTCAAATCGATTTTATAAGACGGCTTAATACGTTAGTAAAAAGTTCCAGTCATGCAGCATGATCGTATGACGGATTTTCGTAAATTATCTTAGTATATTTTGTTAATTTGTTCCTAAAATTTGGGATTTTAACTTGTTCACTACCGATTTTGTGGCAAATAAATTTATCCTAAATAATTTTCGGCAATTCAAAAAATGTTTTAGCGAATTTTTTGAAAAAATTAAGCTATTTTTGATTTTTAGCTTTTTTTTTAGCTGTATCCATTTTAGAGGTCCCCAGTTTATTCAGTAATGTCCATGATACCCCATCACCCCCATCCCCTCCCTCCTCCAAAACACCCCCTATGGGTTAGATTGGAAAACTTGAAGTAGTCTGCGATTCAAGTAAAAGTATTTCAAACATTTCTTACCAATCAGCTCCAGTTTATTTAGTGATGTCCAAGATAACCCCATACTCCCACCCCCAACCCTAATGGTCGGGTTTGAAAATTTCAAGTACCTAGTCTGCGATTCAAGATGGAATAACCCGAAGATATTTCAATAATCACGTCTTCAGTTAATTTACTGATGTCCGTGATACCCCATTTCACCCCCCTCCTCTCCCAAAACACCCCCTATGGGTCAGATTTGGAAAATTTTAAGTAGCTTGTGGTTCAAGTTAGAGTAATCCAAACATATTCGCCCAATCAGATCCCCAGTTCGTTCAATGGTGTCCAAGATACCCCATTTCACCCCCTCCCCTCCCCTAAAACACCCCCTCTGGCTCAAATTTTAAAAACTTCAAATAGCCTATAATTTAAGTTGGACTGATACAGACATTTCCCCCACTCAGTTGTCCAATGACCCCTGTAACCGTGAAAAGCGGACGAACATACGGACAGACAGAGAAAAAGTGAGAAAATGGTACCAATCGTCTACAAATAGCATGAAACGGAAAAGAAACGCAAATTTTCATGATTCTAATCAATGTACAGACAGACATACTAAAGATTTTATTACTATAGATAGTTCCCATTCCTGCGAGGCAGAGGAATTTTTTTTTTTTTTTTTTTTTTTTTTTTTTTAATTGTTTTATTTCCATATTTAAATAAGTACAAGAACAACACTTCTCCAGAAAATAAAAAGACACTTTAGAAAGAAAAAAAATAGAATAGTAATAAGTAACTGGAAATTAATCCCCAATAATTAAAGGTACTAGCCGATAAGGATAGCGAGAATTAAATTAAACATACATAGGGTGTTGATCACATAGCGAAGCTTATAAATTTAAACCTAATTTACTGTAATCTTATTTCTATATTAATTTATTTGTATTTCCTATTTACTCAGCAATATTTTATATTACAACAGGAAGCTTAAAAAATAAGTTGTTAATTCTTAATCAACAGTTTTGTTATTGGTTGCAAGTAATTTTGGTTGGAAGTTTGTTAAAGGTGGAAATGCCTTTATATATATAATTATTTTGTGCAAGGGTAGTTCTTATTTTCAGTTGCTTTAGGTTTATTTGATGTTTCGATCTAGTATCAGCTGTGTGTTGGGGTAGCAAGAGTGAACCATCTCTAATGACCTGTTCAATTCTCTGGGTATCTGCTATCATTTCAAAGGGGAGTACTTGTAATTTTTTGAACAGAAAATTAATCTATGGATATAATTAATCTATGGATATATCCGGTAATCACATCCTATAGGAGTAGTGATTAATTAATCGTACCGCGGCAGACCGTACCGCAACAGGAAAAGGTTTTTAGAAAGTTACAGATAAGGAGGCGGCGGTGGCGAAATTAACTGGTTCGAAGTGTTTAGTCACCTAATTACAAAGGGTACCTACCTGGTTAATTTGGTGTCCTGCCAAAACCATCCAATGATATGAGTGAGCTACGTTATGCAACTTATTGCTGATAAAAACATATTGGTAAGTAATGCATAGATCACAGGGAAGTCCCTAAGAATGCATATAATTTTGGTGAGAGTTAAAATAAGACAAAAAACAAAAATAACATGAGTTTTCGGAATTACCCTTCCTTCTATTAGCCCTCTCCACCGACAGTAAATTTCCACCATAAAACTTCCAGCATGAAATTTGAAACTCCCGACATATTTTCCAAAACTAGACCAAATTCATAATTGAACAAAAAAATTATCACAAAAATCTGATGAGAATAGTTAAAACATCATGATTCATTACCCCCTCCGACCCCCTTCCGTAATGAAATTAGAAACTCAGAACTCCTGATACACCTTCCGAAACTAGACCAAATTAATTGTGAACAGAAAAAGAATCATGAAAATCTGACAAGATTTGTTAAAACGTCATGTTTTAATACTATTACCCCCTCCCATGATGAAATTTGAAACCCCTGAATCCGTAAACCCGAATCTGTAATGGAACAAAATAAGAATCACGAAAATCGGTAGCTTGGGCTCCGCTTGGAAGAATCGATACTTACCCCCTCCACCCCCCCCCCCCCCCACCCCCCTCCCCCCTCCACCAATAGAGCAAACCCGAAATTTCCAAGGTTTGTTGCACAACTAGTATAAAATTGGAATCGAACCAGAAAAGATTCACGAATATCGGTTGACAATAGTAGCCTGGATGACGTCGACAAAATTTGTCGAAAAAAAAAAACACGTTTTTCGGCTTTACCCCCTCCATTCCCTCTCTACCATCACAGAATTCAAAATTTCCGGGGTTCATAGCACAGCTAGACTAAAATTTGGATCGAACGTTGCTAGCATAATGAAAAGCAGTTGAGAATTGTAACCTGGGCAGCGTCGACGAAATTTGTCTCACACACACACACACGCGCGCGCGCGCGCGCGCACACACACACACACACACACACACACACACACACACACACACACACACACACAAACAATTGTTCCCAAACTAATACTTCACTCTGCGCATGCGCATGCGTAAAATCCACCAAACGTCATTTTCTCAGGCTATATAAGTAGTCTGACCCGGCTCAAACTTGTAGGATGGCTTCGAGAAGAAAATTTGAGCATTCCACACCAAATTCAACATGATCTATAGTAGCTCCTGTGCATGAGCAAATTTGCAATCCTCTTAACAAGCTTAATTTCTACAGTTTTCATCCGATTTTCGCTGTCAAAGACGAATTTATACAGTTTTTAGTCCATGGGTGTCCTTTATAGTGGAGCTTCATTTTAATAAATCCAAAACCTCTATTGGGCCCTAAGATGACTTATTATGGTCATAAAGTTCAACTGTCAATTTGTAAATATCATTCCAGACTATTAAACAGAACAGATTATTAAATTAGATTTGATTGTTCATAAATTATGCAAAATGCACAACCGATTCTCGTAATTTCACCGAAGGAGAACAGCTTAAAATGCTCAGCATATGTGTGGTTTCTTAGAAGAAGTAGAGGATGTCCAACATTTATGTAGTTACCTACTTGTTTCACCAAGTTTACTGATTAATGAACATCCTCACACTATAAATGTGACGATTTTGCAAGATTTCAATAATATATTCCACTTCAAATGCACATGCGAACCTGGGATAGCAGATCCTGCAAGCATGTACACTTAGCAGTCTTGGTTTTTTGGTAGGCCGACCTATGGGAATAGGTAGGCGACCTATTCTTATTATTGATTGAAACTCTCTCTTGTCTGTCTGTTGTGTCTATACGGCCAAACGGCTGATGGGGGGAGTCTACAATGGGGTAGAGGAAGCGGGGAAGTGGAAAAAGCGCACATTAACCGAACTTCGAGACTCGCTAAAACTCGAGAACGGGCCGTGCATAGACACGAAGACCGATTTCATTCTTATAAATAGTGTACTATAAAATATAAAAATCAATTGCTGATTTGGACTTAAATTATTTGTGGAAGTCCAGAGAAGGTTTGAAAGTTTTAAAATTTCAAACCTCCCCCATAGGGGGTGTTTTAGGGGAGGAGGGGGAAATGGGGTATCTTTGTCATCACCGAACGAACTGGGGATATGATTGTCGAATATGTTTGGATTACTCCAATTCAAGTCAAAGACTACTTTTTTCAAATTTTTGAAATCTAACCCAGTGGGGTGGGGAGGGGGGAGGATTTTGAAAGTCACTGAACCAACTGGGGATCTATCAGAATTACTTTAACTTGGGTCACAGGCTATATGATAATCTTCAAGTCAACCTGTGCAACCATCGGGTGAACCAGCTAGTTATATAATAAAAGTTCAGTGTATAGAAATGATGTGTTTGTGAATGTACTACATTAACAAATGTAGGATAATGGTTTGGCAGAACCCCTGTGTTTTAGTTAGTAGTTTTGTAACGACTGTTCGGGAAACAAACGAGGGGCTCTTGTGTTCTAGTCGATTTTTGTAATCCAAATTTGCTCGATTTCATATTGCCTGTCATCTTCCTTAACGATATGTTACTATTCTACCAATCCTCATTCACAGTACGGTAAACTAAACTTTTGCGTATAGTGTTAGGTATGTACTTACGTAGGTAACTCTACCTAATTAGGGGAAGGGAGCTACCATTCGACCATCTAACCATAAACGATTTCTAAATCGGGCATATATCACTGTATTTTCAAAATTTAGAATGCTTCAAGTACCTTAGACTCTTTCCCCATCATAGAAAAAACTAATGGAAATGAAACGAGAGATGACGAAGTTTCAATGGAACAGAAGAACCATACTCTGAGTGCATTTTCAATAACACGAGAGACGGATTTAGGATCAACTTCAGTTTATTTTGCTGCCGCTAGGCTCGCATCCTTATTTGGAATCGCGAGCTGAGTGAGAGTTTTTCGCTTGTTGCGGAAGCAAGTGACACATTGGTGGGTAATCAATGCCTTTAGTAGGCCAAAATCTCTGACAAACAGTAGCAAGCAATAGTTGTGGGCCTGCATGCAATTGCTCTTTGTGGATATGCCGAACTAAGATTGTGGTGAAATGATGATGTGAAGGCTAAATTATCTGATGTTTCTGGTCATAAGATAATGCTGAATTTTCAAGTCTACCAACAACTCGGATGATATCATCATTGGCCAAAATGGGTTTAATGCAAGAATCTTGCTCTTATTTGAAAGTGATCCATGTTTTTAAAGCTGTGAAAGCTCTTCCCCAAAGGAATGGCTTTGGACCAGACGAATGTAGAGATTTAGTGCTCTATTCATTTCTTTAGTAGTTATAGGACCAGTCACTATTGGTTTTTTGGGGAGATGGTCAATATATCGAAGTGCGTAAACATTGAGTAGGCACCTATAGGTTGAGAATCGCTCGAATAATATAATTGGGCCTTTGCTATGTGCAATCAATGAAATCTTAGCTCAAGTTTCTGGAAGGGTTTGTGGCAACTCCCGTAGTATAGGCCAGGAACTCGTCGATCTACCTAACCAATCAGGACCTTCCCACCATAATTCCTATGAAGCTTTTTCCTTAGGAAATGATGCCTCTTGAAAGGAAATCACAAGGATTTTCTGCACTTTTTATGTGGTACCAGGTATAATTCTTAGTCAATTGGTGTATTTCGGAAACACGGTTACAGGAAAGTGTCTTCCAGTTGGCTAAAGGTTGTGCCAACCAAGCTAAGGCAACAGTGGAATCTGTCGACAAATGACAGGCGAACTGATCAAGCTTCAGAGCAATTGGACATTATTGAACTAACTGTGCCAATAGATGAGCTACACAAGATTTCGCAATCTGTCTGAAGATTCCCTTTCAATTTTATCCACTTCAAAAAGTGCCTTTAAATGCCTACTGACTGATTATCAAATCGCTGATTGAGTAAATCCCATGCAACTGTAAAATTCCGTTCAGTCACTTCTAGGGCTGGAAGTACGAGTATTTGTAATGCGTCGCCACGCAGGGACGACTTCAAATAGTGAAGTTTTTTAATATTATCTAAAACATCACGTTTACCAATGATTGAAACGATTCACGAAACTATCTGAATTGACTGTTATTCCCATGAAATATGGACAATCGAGTTTGTCGTAATTTTACCACCTTAGAAGAAGAAGATTGCTGCATAATAAACTAGTTAAAATCATTTTTGAAAGAACTCGAATGATTGGACGGAGTAGGGCTGTCGTGAGGAATCATGGAACTAGCAGTAGCAATGAGTGAAAAGTATTTGTTTTCAAATAGTTCACACTCGTCTTCATCGCCATTTTCCAAACCCTGAACGTTTTCAATATTCGTTTGAAGTTGTTCAAACTCACTAATAATTGGTTGGAATTTTCGTAACCTTAATTCAACTTCAATTAAATTCAGGTTCTCGGAATTGAAACATTTTTCAAAACGTGTTGAGAGTGATTTTATTACCCCTCTAGGTGGGTCATTCTCATTTCATTTGCCGATTTCATGTCCCCGACGACGAATTCTCACAATTCTTGACCAAAACTATCGATTTTGGGGAAAAAAGGGTAGTATAAGTTGAGAGATTGACGAAGTAATAATTTGACTGCCCGAAATTCCCTTTAACCAATACACAGTGATGACGAATGAAACCTGAAATCTTGGAAACTCATGAGTGTTACTGTCCCCTCCTACCTAACACCTAAGTAGAAGTTAGGTAGTTACGAAACAATGACAATCTTGAACTGGCCAGGGTTTCTAGCTGCTGTAAGTTGGTTCCTCTTTATTTAGAGTAAGGGTTTACATTTTTGGGATTTTTCCCAACCCGTGAAAAACTAGTTTTTCAGTCAGTCCCTCATATCCCTGCTCAAGGGGACCTCAGGAGTGTTATCATTTTTTCGATCAAGAAAGCTGATGGAAAATGGCGGGAAACAGTCAGATGTGAAGGTTATATTGTCCAGCTGAAGATGTGAGACTGTAGTGGAGTGCTTGGAGTTGCAGCAGTTTTTACAGCGAATGAAGCCTAAAAACATACTGAGTATATTTATTTTCAATCACGAGTGTTACACTCTTTACGGGTGTTGTTAGTGCTTAAACAAAATAATCCGATATCAACAACCATACTGCTTGGTAACAGGTTTCAAACAGTAGCCATCTCCGAGTTTTGTCACTTCATCATCTTGTGTGACGCCATTTTTACTGTAAATTCTCATGAGTGTTACCTCTCAGGAGTGTGACCAAGAATGGGTAAAACTCCTGATATTACAGTCCAATAATAGGGTAACACTCCTGAAATTTAAGCTCAATTACACTGCCTTTAACATGAATTCCGTAAAATCTGAATATTACGTTTGAACGTGATTCTTTTGTACTTACTTGAGCAACGACAACAATTTTGTCTAAGTCATCAATTTTTGAAATCCGGTAACACTCATGAGTTGGATATCTTGTTTTTTAATACAAAAAAATATATAAAATACATATATGAAAAACTCACTGTTTATCTATGGAACACAAATCTGCAATGTACAACGAGTAGTATTTGCTGATCTAACCTCATTTTCGAGCACTTTCATATTTCACATCACTGAGGTTCTCAAACGACCCAAAGCGGCAAATGAAATGAGAATGACCCAGGTACGTGCTAATGCCTTCAAACTATCAGCCATTTTTATGAAATATTGATGTGTCACAATAAATTATTTTATTAATAGAAAGAAATGTACACAGCAATGACAGAATACAGCATGCGTAGAAAATTAGGCAGTTGCATTAATGACCGGAAGGGAAGGGCGGAATCGACGGCAGGCGGAGGGCGAGAAGTTGAGGGAGAAGCGGATGAAATAGTTCAAGGCGAAGCCCAACAGCTGAGCGATGTGGGTGAAACTGCAAGGCGGGATGACGAAACAACACTGAAGGTGAGAGTGAATTGATGACGAGCTCGAACGGGACGTAACGGAAGGTTGATGACGTCAATGGTGCGGAATATTGGTTGGAACGCAAGGAGTTCAAGTTTCGGACACGTAGTTCTGAACCAGTTCAGAATCGAACTGCAAAGGGAGAGGATGTGTGAACCGTTCGGAAATCTTAGTTCTGAACTCCCAGTCCGAACGCTATTTCGACTAGTTCGGAATTGATAACCTTCGATATCCTCTCTCCTAGGGATGTTCGATACCAGCCAAGTATCGATATTAGTACTCGTAAAAGTACTTGAATCAAAATATCGATACCGTACTAGTATCGAATCAAAAGTATCGATACTGTACTTATACCGATACAAAATTATCATTATCAAAAAGTGAGAAAGAAAATTAGTTTACTAACTACAATAGTATACAGGTATAGGTAGGTACTACACTAGTACTAATAACCTCACTGCCGAAGGAAGGAAAACATTGTAGTCGTGCAAGAAGTTGAAAAAAATGTTTTCTCCAAAATTTCCACTTGTTATTAGCGTTTCAGAGATTTCCGTTCCGTCTCTGTCCGTCTGTATGTGCCAATTCCTTGTCGCGCTCTTAACTATACTAAGTTTTAGTATAATTTTGATGAAATTTCCAGGGATTGTGGGGTAGCTTCTACATGGTCTCCTATGAATTTCATCGTCGTCAGATCAATAATGGGGTGTGCGTATTCGCAAACGTGAAACTATAATAAGGTTCCTAACGTTCTATTGGTTTTTCGTTCAAACTTGGAGGGGAGTTCGGTATGACGTTCAGAAAAGTTCCCTTTGAATTTTATTGCAATTGTTTGAGTAATAACTATGAAAACTAAAACTTAATAAACTATGAAAACTAAAGTTGTTTGACATACATGAAATTCAGAAACTAATGAACCGATTTTGATGTTATTTTCAGGAATTATGTGGGTTAGCTCCTAAATGTGAGAAATTTCGTTGCTGCAGAATCAATTGTTGTGAGTGCGCAAGCGCAACCATGAATTCGTGATAACGTCGATTTGGTCGCAATTGGTTCTTCCATTTAACTGTATAAGTCCATGTTACAATAAGTGAGGAAGCTATACTGCCCACCTTGGCGAAAGTTTTCTTAAACAGTAGGATTTACATTGTTTCAAAATGTATGAATTATAGAAACTGCCAGTACATTGTCTTTTTACTGCCAGTTCATATTTTATTGCCAGTCCATAGTTGTCTTTAGTCTGCTAATAGGTTTTCCCAATTAATCAATAATTACTTAATTAAGAACCCTCTTGCTCGGGCAACCTATAAAATGCAATCAGAATAGTGTAACCTGTTTGGGCCACCTCAATTACTTTCAACCAGACTTCGACACGCTGGGGGTCTATAAATATATATCTAGTTTTTTTTGTGGTTCGAGCTAGGATTAAGGGGGGCATGGTATGATAAGAGTCGATGACAACGATAAAGTCCAGCAGCAGGTTGCAACCGAAGATGTCCCTTCTCCTCCTCCCAGTTTTGATCCACCTCTTTCTCTTTCTGCGAATCTCACAAAGGCAGTTCACATCGAGCGCTTGGCCAAGCAACTATTGCTCAAATTTACGTTAAAATAGCACGTGTTTCCTCGAAATTTGGAGAGGTCATCAGTATCCTCTACCAAAACCGCCACTATTAGTGACTGCATCACCACGGGTCATCAGTATCCCGAACTGCAGACCGGCGACATTCAAATTTCGCCAGAATTTGTCTTGAAATCTGGTGAAAGGTGCCATCGGAGGTTGGATCAATCCCCCAGGAATTCCGTTGAAGCCGTCCCTTGGATCGTCAGCCGCCATCATCACTATCACGGTCAGATCTTCGCCATTATTTTTCTAAAAGAGACAATTTCAGTTTAATATAATTATTATAATAATTATTTTTGAAAACACTTAGTTTACGCGGGGGGCTCTCCTAGATTTTGTTATATAGAGAATTCTTTTGCATTGGTTTGTACCATACCTAGAAGTATAAATGTTTTATAATCCATCTCCGAAAATTTGTATTTTTCTTGTGTAATTATCCTAGGTTTCCAATCTTCTGATTTTGAGTCTTTCTCTTCGAAAAAGATCCACGTTGGCCAAGGCCAAACATTTGGTAGCAGAGCGTGGTTCTTTCAGAAAATCATTTTTTATTGAGACACAATTTTTGTTGAATCGTAGATATCCGATCTACTTTTCATATTTAAATAAATGAACATAAACCTTTTTAAACAACGCTTCCACATTGCGCCTTTGTAATTTTATAACTGAAATTGATTTTAGTTAAGTACTTATTAATTATTTTGTCATATATATGTCTTCTTTACCTATATTGCTAATTTTCTTGGTTGTGTACGAGTCAAGTTGTAGTCGCTAAAATTCTTCTGGGGTGTCTAACTTTTATTCAATATTGTATTTGCGTGTTTGGGAGAATTGAGGTGTCCCAGTTATTTCATTAATCCCGTTAAATTTAAAATTAACTTCCCGATCCTTCATTCCCAAAATGCCTTCTGTCACCGAGGTTCTGGCGAAATCCAAGTTACTTAAACGTAAAATGAAAGCAGCTACCAACGAAGTGGCATCCATTGCGGAAAAGGCTCAAGCATGCCTAGAAAACCCAAATTTAGAATCGGAATTCAAAGGGGCTTACCGTACTCTGGAAAAATATTATTCGAAATTTGAAAATATTTGGGACGAGCTTCAAGACTTACACGATGAGGTAGAGGTCGAAAAAGATGAAGAAAAGCCTGTTTTTCCGGGCACCTATTATACTGGTGTCTTAGCTACAGTTCGTAAACATTACGTTGAATCAAATACTGCGTACGAAATACTGTCAGCGCGCAATACAAGTTTTCATAGTGTGGCCAATACCTCAACGCATGAAGCGAAAACTTCAAATCACCTCCCGGCAATCTCTCTCCCGAAATTCGATGGTCATTTGCCGAAATGGCCGAGTTACAGAGACACGTACCTCTCTTTAGTACATGAGGATAATACAATTCCCACTATGCGTAAATATCATCATTTGATATCTTCGCTAGTCGGACCTGCGCGAGCGGTAATTGGACACATTCCCCTGGAAGAGTCTCAGTATGAAAGTGCGTGGGATGCAATTTTGAGGGCATTTGACAACAAGAGAATGCTCGCGTCAGCATATTTGAACCAATTATTAAATTATAAATCGATTCATCCAAAATCCACTCTTGAATACTTTCGAATGTTTTTGAACGAAATATCCGAAAATGTTTCGGCATTTCAAAGCCTAAAAATTCAAAATGAATCTAATTTTATACTTTTTCATATAGCTATGAAGGCACTTGATCAAAAAACGCGAGAAGAATTTGAACTGGGTTATGATAAACAAGCTTTTCCAGATTTTAAGGATCTTAGGGAATTCATCACGAAAAAGGTCAATGCCTTACAATTAGCTGGTGCGAGTAACTTTGTACTTGACAGCAAAAATGTTGGACAGTCGATGTCTGAACAAGCGAAACCATTTGCGAAAAAACTCACAAAATCACTTTTGGCGAGTGAAACCTCTCTCCCTAAAAAGGAGATAGAAACGCCTTTCCCTAAAAAAGATACTGCAAAGTCTGCGGTATGGAAATGCCCTGTGTGCCATAGCCAAAAATCTCATAATCTGTTCCACTGCATCAAATTTGTTGGAGCATCAGTCGAATCACGTCTCCAGTTTTTGAAAAATTGGAAAGGATGTTTAAATTGTCTAAACGAATCCCACATCACAGAAAATTGTGGTTCGAAATGGCGCTGTCGTTTTTGTAAAGAAAAACACAACACGTATTTACATATCAATAAAAACTCTAAAGACAAGTGTACGTCCGATTATTCTGTTCAGAAACAGAAAAAAGATTCAGAGGACACCGTAAACTTGAATGTTTGCAATGACACTCAACCGAATATTTTGTTGGGTACAATGTTGTTGGAAATCCGTGATCAAAACGGTAGATTTCAACAAGTTCGCGCGGTCCTAGACCCAGGCTCACAAAATTCATTTATGACTGTTCGCTGTATGAACAAACTTGGTCTAAAATCTCACAAATTTCCAAGGCGGATAAGCGGAATTGGACAATCGATATTTGATGGCGCCAAAGGTGAAGTATTGTGTACAATAAGGCCGATTCGTACTGAATCCCCTGAGCTTGAAACTTCTGCAGTGGTTGTCAATAATATCTGTTCATTTCTACCCAACCGTTCAGTTGATAAAAAATATCGTGAACAATTGACTTCTTTTCAACTTGCTGATCCTAAATTTTGGGATCCTTCAGCCGTGCAATTTTTATTGGGAGCTGATCTCTTCACAGACGTAATCACAGGAGCCCCGATACAATTAGAATATGGACTCCCAAAACTGCTTCCTTCAATATTTGGCTACATTGTGATAGGAAAGATAGACCAGATGGACCCGAATGATGCTGATATTTCTCTATTTTCTGCCATTAACATTGATGATGATATTAGCCACTTAATGTCTCGATTCTGGGAAATCGAAGAAGTCGAAATTCCAACCCCCACAATGTCTGAGGAAGATTTGAAATGTGAGGATCATTTCAAAAATACTCACTATCGACTTCCGAATGGGAGATATGTCGTTGGATTACCGTTTCGTGATGATGAACCATTAATTGGAGACTCATCAAGTGCAGCCATGAAACGGTTCCGAAATCTAGAAACTAAGTTCAACAACAATCTTCAATTGAGAGAGACCTATAACGACTTCATGTTGGACTACCTAGTGTTAGACCACATGAACACAACAACCAGACCTTCTAAGTTTATAATTCCGCATCATGGCATCACAAAAGTTGACCGAGGTAAGGTTAAATTGCGGGTGGTCTTCGATGGGTCAGTGAAATTAGCTGATGGTACTTTAAATGAAGCTCTTCTAGTTGGACCGAAACTTCAGAAGGATATCAGGGAAATCCTAATGAATTATCGAACTCATCGCTACGTATTTGTAGCTGACATTACCCAATTTTATCGTCAAATCAGAATAAACTCGGCTGACCAACCATATCAGCACATATACTATCGTTTTGATCAATCTGAGCCAATTCAAAAATACGCTTTGCAGACTATTACTTATGGCCTATCTTGCTCACCGTATCTCGCTTGTAGAGTCATAGCTCAACTACTAATTGATGAAGGAAATGAGTTCCCATTAGCCAAAACATCACTGTCTAGGGACATCTATGTTGATGACATAGCAACAGGTGCGTCAACAGTTTCCGAAATTTTAGACTTACAGTATCAGACGATTGAACTTCTAAGACGTGGTGGATTCGAACTGAGCAAATGGGCAAGTAATGTGCCGGATATTCTACAAAAGGTCCAAAATGAGGGTGATGAACCAATCAACGAATCTTTCACAATTACACCGGACAATGATCAGTCATTGAAAATTTTAGGTATGTTATGGGATCCAGTGACTGATTGTTTTTCATACAGCATAACAAGACCCAAAGTTGCTACTACGAAACGGCTAATGCTATCAACTATTGCTAAAATATTTGATCCCATAGGTTTTCTTTCACCTTCCACTATTCTCATGAAAATCATAATCCAAGATTTATGGAAATTGAAATTGAAATGGGATCAAGTGGTTCCGGAAAAAATTTCGGAATTGTGGGAAATTTTCATGAATGAACTAAAATATTTTTCAACTATAAAAATACCCCGGTTTGTTGGATCAGAAATTCCTTTTCAACATCACTTTGTCGGGTTTTGTGACGCATCGAATCAAGCGTATTGTGCGATGATATTTTTACGCACAATATGTGATTCTGGAATCAAAGTTCATCTCTTAATCGCAAAAACCAAAGTGGCACCAGTTAAACAAATTTCCACGCCACGATTGGAATTATGTGCAGCCCTGTTGCTGGCTAAATTGGTAAATTCCCTTAAGGAATTTCGGAAAATGTTGCCACCAACGAGCTTGAAAAATATCAATTTTACCGACTCAACAATTGTTTTAAGCTGGCTAAAGATACCTTCTTATGATCTCAAGACATTCGTCGGAAATCGAGTCACTCAAATTCTTGAATTTACTGAAGCAAGTTCATGGAGACATGTCATATCGGAGGGAAATGCCAGTGACTGCGGGTCTCGCGGCATTCTACCTTCTCAACTACTGAATGAAACTATCTGGTGGAATGGTCCCAGCTGGCTTCACATTCCCGAAGATCAGTGGCCTTCATCTTCAATTCCCCACCTCAAAGATATTCCGGAAATTAAGAAGAATGCTATAGTGTTATTTACAAATGAGAGCACGTCAGTTTTCATTCAGTGGATTTCACGGGTGTCATGCTTTCGAAAGTTATTGCGGTCTGTTGCATGGATAAAACGCTTAATAAAAACCCGGAAAACCGAGAAGTGCTGCTCAGGTCCAATTCGAGAAAATGAAATCAATGAAGCACTCATAATATGTGTGAAACATGTTCAAGAATTTTATTTTTTCAAAGGTCGAGATCCTAATCAGGCAATTTCATCATTTGCTCAAATGAGTCCCTTTATTGATGATAGCGGTGTCCTTCGCGTAGGTGGCCGTTTAAAAAACGCCAACATCAACTACGCTCATAAACACCCGATACTATTGCCTAATGATGCTCATTTCACTCGAATTATGGTAGATTATCACCATCGAGTTTGGAATCATCCGGGTCCTGGCTTACTCCAGGCACTCATTCAGACAAAGTTTTGGGTACCCTACCTCCGCAGGTTGGTGAGAAAACGAAATTTTTTATGCCTCACCTGTTATAAATCGAGGGCGAAACCGCATGTTCCACGGATGGGAGATTTGCCATCCTCCAGGTTGCAAGGTGGGCGGGCGTTCCTGCACATAGGTGTTGATTTTGCCGGTCCGTTTACGTTAAGGGAATCACTTCGCAGGAAGGCATCACTGAGTAAGGTCTACATGTGCGTTTTCGTATGTATGTCCACAAAGGCCATACACCTGGAGGCGGTCACCAGTCTCAGCACGGAAGCGTTTCTTGCTACCCTAAATCGCTTCATTTCTCGGCGAGGAGTGCCAGTCGCCATTTATTCCGACTGTGGGACCAACTTTGTGGGTGCAGCCAGGCTGTTGGGAGAATTCGCAACATGGTTTCGTGACCAATCTACTCAAAACGCTCTCATTCATCAAGCCACCAGAGTTGGGTTCTCATGGCACTTCAACCCTCCACATGCACCACATTTTGGAGGACTCTGGGAGGCCGGAGTTCGGTCAGCAAAGACTCATCTAGTGAAAATCGCTGGGAAAACTCCCCTGACTTACGAAGAGTTTGCCACCCTGTTGGCTAGAGTCGAAGCAGTGCTAAACTCTCGCCCATTGTGCCCTCTATCAAACGACCCTTCGGAAAACGATTACTTGTCCCCTGGACATTTCCTCATAGGTGGACCAATACTCGGATTACCAGAACCATCTCTCCTCGATGAAAGAGAAAATCGTCTTTCAAGATGGCAACTCATATCCCGAATGACAGAGGAACTTTGGGTACGGTGGAGACGAGAATATTTATCTACGCTCCAGAAACGAACAAAATGGACAGACGAGAAGCCCAGTCTTGAAGTGAACGATCTAGTATTGCTACGTGACTCCACTGCCACTCCTCTTCACTGGCCCATGGCAAAGGTCACATCAGTGCATCCTGGAAATGATGGACGAGTCCGAGTCGTCACAGTTAGAGCTGGAAACAGTGAATATAGCCGTCCAGTTGCAGACCTCATACCTTTACTTCCTTTGAAAGAAAATCCTTATCCTGATCCTTAAAATTTGTATAAAAACATCCAAATTTGGTGGGCGGGATGTTTGGGCCACCTCAATTACTTTCAACCAGACTTCGACACGCTGGGGGTCTATAAATATATATCTAGTTTTTTTTGTGGTTCGAGCTAGGATTAAGGGGGGCATGGTATGATAAGAGTCGATGACAACGATAAAGTCCAGCAGCAGGTTGCAACCGAAGATGTCCCTTCTCCTCCTCCCAGTTTTGATCCACCTCTTTCTCTTTCTGCGAATCTCACAAAGGCAGTTCACATCGAGCGCTTGGCCAAGCAACTATTGCTCAAATTTACGTTAAAATAGCACGTGTTTCCTCGAAATTTGGAGAGGTCATCAGTATCCTCTACCAAAACCGCCACTATTAGTGACTGCATCACCACGGGTCATCAGTATCCCGAACTGCAGACCGGCGACATTCAAATTTCGCCAGAATTTGTCTTGAAATCTGGTGAAAGGTGCCATCGGAGGTTGGATCAATCCCCCAGGAATTCCGTTGAAGCCGTCCCTTGGATCGTCAGCCGCCATCATCACTATCACGGTCAGATCTTCGCCATTATTTTTCTTTATTTTTCTAAAAGAGACAATTTCAGTTTAATATAATTATTAAAATAATTATTTTTGAAAACACTTAGTTTACGCGGGGAGCTCTCCTAGATTTTGTTATATAGGGAATTCTTTTGCATTGGTTTGTACCATACCTAGAAGTATACATGTTTTATAATCCATCTCCGAAAATTTGTATTTTTCTTGTGTAATTATCCTAGGTTTCCAATCTTCTGATTTTGAGTCTTTCTCTTCGAAAAAGATCCACGTTGGCCAAGGCCAAACATTTGGTAGCAGAGCGTGGTTTCTTTCAGAAAATCATTTTTTTATTGAGACACAATTTTTGTTGAATCGTAGATATCCGATCTACTTTTCATATTTAAATAAATGAACATAAACCTTTTTAAACAACGCTTCCACATTGCGCCTTTGTAATTTTATAACTGAAATTGATTTTAGTTAAGTACTTATTAATTATTTTGTCATATATATGTCTTCTTTACCTATATTGCTAATTTTCTTGGTTGTGTACGAGTCAAGTTGTAGTCGCTAAAATTCTTCTGGGGTGTCTAACTTTTATTCAATATTGTATTTGCGTGTTTGGGAGAATTGAGGTGTCCCAGTTATTTCATTAATCCCGTTAAATTTAAAATTAACTTCCCGATCCTTCATTCCCAAAATGCCTTCTGTCACCGAGGTTCTGGCGAAATCCAAGTTACTTAAACGTAAAATGAAAGCAGCTACCAACGAAGTGGCATCCATTGCGGAAAAGGCTCAAGCATGCCTAGAAAACCCAAATTTAGAATCGGAATTCAAAGGGGCTTACCGTACTCTGGAAAAATATTATTCGAAATTTGAAAATATTTGGGACGAGCTTCAAGACTTACACGATGAGGTAGAGGTCGAAAAAGATGAAGAAAAGCCTGTTTTTCCGGGCACCTATTATACTGGTGTCTTAGCTACAGTTCGTAAACATTACGTTGAATCAAATACTGCGTACGAAATACTGTCAGCGCGCAATACAAGTTTTGTGTGTGTGTCCTTTCAGACGATAACTCTCCTTAGGATCGAGATAAAAATTCCGTTCTTGCGCCAAAAAAATCAAGTTTTCCAAACGAAAGGATGAGTTTGTTGGCCAGCACTTTTTGAGCACATTAAATTGGTCAAATTTCATAAAATGTACGAAACAAATGACTAAAAACGGCTAAAAATCGTTAAATTTATATTTTTTGGTGGAATATTGCTCGAATAACCTAATTTAATGCCTATAAGACAAAACATTCCAAAATTCATGTACAAAATTACGCTGGAAAAAGCACTTGAAATTTGCTAAAAAATCGATAAAAACTGTAAAATAAGCTAAAAATTCAAAACCTCTATTTGAATAGGAGATTATTATTTAGAATAAGTTTATTTCAATCAAAATAATAGTTAATAATTTCCTTGCACTCAAAAAGTCAAAGTTCAAAACAATTTAACATTATACAATACGATAATTTACGAAAATTCGCTCATGCGATCATGCTGAATTACTGGAACTTATAAATCTTTTTAGATACCTGCGTATTCCGAGTTTTGCTGCATGATGGACTATAAACCATCCTAGCCATCCTATGATATGTGAGTCCGGTAGGCAGTTCTTAATCTAATAAAGTAATCCCTGATGCCAACCGCTGTCGAACTCCTGTTCATTGGCAAGGAGCACCTAGTGTTAGGGAGAGATATTTTTCCTCAAATGTATCATATTTATCTTTTCTATTACTCTATAGAGTTGTTGAGGGTATGAGCGGGAGCATTGGAATCCGAACTTGGTCGATGGGATTGGTGGGTGTCCCAAAAACGCCCGCCCCCCTCCCCCCTCACATCGATGGTAAAATCGTTTATAATAGGTCAAGAAATATATATACATATATATATATATATATATATATATATATATATATATATATATATATATATATATATATATATATATCACTTGAATAATGACTCTACAAGAGCTTCAATAAATCACTTGGTAAGAAAAGAAAACAGAAAATTACAACACAAAACTATTTTTAATATTTCGGCTTCTGCCTTTTTCAAAACTACGAGAGAAAATGATTAATTTGGGCTGTTTGCAACGTTGGCAAGGATTGTTGTAACTTTGGATATCGCTTCAACGTCTAATATTCAGTCCTGGAGGATCGTAGGCACCTAACACGTTGCAAACAGCCCAAATTAATCATTTTCTCTCGTAGTTTTGAAAAAGGCAGAAGCCGAAATATTAAAAATAGTTTTGTGTTGTAATTTTCTGTTTTCTTTTCTTACCAAGTGATTTATATATATATATATATATATATATATATATATATATATATATATATATATATATATACATATATATATATACAGGGTGATTCCCTCGCAGATGCAAAAAAAAATTTGGGTGAAACTACATCAAAAATGGAGTAAAATGCCGCCAACCGCATATTTTTATCTCAATCCGTACTCGAGATATGATTTTTTAAATGTTTTTTCAGGAATACCGTGTTTTTTCATTTTAAACTCGGATTTCTCCACTTTGCCTCATTTAATTTTAACTTTCAACCTCATTTTCGGTATCAGCATTAATTTACTATAAGAATAGTGTACTTGAGTTCTCAAAAAGTACCATCCAAAGGCCCTCACATCAGCTCAAACATTGACGATTTTGAAAAAAGAATATTTCTGAAAATCTTTAAAACTTTACTACTCTTTTAAAAAGAATCCTGGAAACTGGCAAATCTCATGAAAACTGCTTCATCTAATATGCTTTCCAGCGGTATTATCAGTTTTACTTTTATTTTGTTATTTAGGGGAGAAAATAAGGTTTTAGTGTTAAAAAATGTGGTTTTTCAATGAAATTGTTGGTTTTCTCGAAAGATGACCCTCCATGAACCAACGACTATGGGGTAGGTTTCTATGTATTTTTTCTCGCTGGATCGAAAGGAAACTCTTGCAGATCTCTCAACTACGTTATAATTGAGTTTTACACTTTAATTAACTAGTTTTACCCCATAACACACATACATTTAATCGTAACAAACAAACTAAACATTTGCGATTTTAAGTGTAAAACTCGGTTATAACGGAGTTGGAGAGATCTACAGATGTTACCATTCGATACAGCGTGAAAAAATACATAGAAACCGACCCCATACTCGTAGGTTCATGGAGGTAGGTCATCTTTCGAGAAAACCAACAATTTCATTGAAAAACCTACGTTTTTTAACATTAAAACATTATTTTCTCCACTAAATAACAAAATAAAAGTAAACTTGATTATACCGTTGGAAAGATTATTAGACGAAGCAGTTTTAATGAGATTTGCCAGTTTCCAGGATTCATTTTGGAAGAGTAGTAAAGTTTTAAAGATTTTCAGAAATATTCTTTTTTCAAAATCGTCAATGTTTGAGCTGATGTGAGGGCCTTTGGATGGTACTTTTTAAGAACTCAAGTACACTTTTCTTATAGTAAATTTAATGCTGATTCCGAAAATGTGGTCAAAAGTTAAAATTAAATGAAGTAAAGTGGAGAAATTTGAGTTTAAAAGGAAAAAACACGGTTTTCCTGAAAAAACCTTTAAAAAATCATATCTCGAGAACGGATTGAGATAAAAATATGCAGTTTGGCGGCATTTTACTCCATTTTTGATGTAGTTTCACCCAAATTTTTGTTTGCATCTGCGAGGGAATCACCCTGTATATGTGTGTGCATCTGTGTGAGTGGAATCACCCTGTGTGTGTGTGTGTGTGTGTGTGTGTGTGTGTGTGTGTGTGTGTGTGTGTGTGTGTGTGTGTGTGTGTGTGTGTGTGTGTGTGTGTGTGTGTGTGTGTGTGTGTGTGTGTGTGTGTGTGTGTGTGTGTGTGTGTGTGTTTGTGTCTCCTTCCAGACGATAACTCTCGTTAGGATTGAGATGAAAATTCCATTCCTGCGCCAAAAAATTGAGCATTCCAAACGAAAGGACGAGTTTGTGGGCCAGCATTTTTTGAGCAAATTAAATTGGTAAAATCTCAAAAATGTACTGAAGAAATCACTAGAAATAGCAAGAAATAAAAAACGGCTAAAAATCGTTAAATTTATATTTTTTAGCAGAATACAGAATATTGCGCAAATAAAGTTTAATAACTACAAAGTAGAACATTCAAAAATTTTTGTACTAAATAATGGTGAAAAATGTACTTAAATTTAATTAAAATGTTCTTAAAAATCGGTAAAAACAGCAAAAAAAATCACTTTTTGAATAGCCGGTTATTATTTAGAACGAGTTTTTTGCCATAAAATTGGATATTAACATTTTCTTTTCACTTAAAGTGCTCAATTTTCAAAACAATGTAAGATTATAATAGTACAATAATTTAGGAAAATTCGCTCATACGATCATGCTGCATGACTGGAACTTTTATTGTAGATTTGAATTTCATGAAGAAATGATCCACTGCTTGATTTTTCTAAATGCGCGCAAACGGGCGCAATTCCGCTCTAAAAATGCAATAAATGTGAAATACCTACTGAGTTTTGGAAGATACTCAATTGCCACCTGTAATACATGGTTTTCGAGAATTTTTCCTTGCTTACCCTCGTAATGATGTTCATTTAGTGATATTTACAACACCAACTTGGGAACCGGGTTGCTGTACGTTCATCCGATTGCTCTCGCAAAGGACTAAAACATTGTCTGCCAAGTCGGAAGGGCAGTATAGCTTCCCTACGTATTGAATTAGTGTTGAAGAACAAAGTACAAGTCGACGTTTTAAAAAATTCACGTTTGCTCATGCGTAACGACTATTATTGATTCGACGGTATTGAAAATGGTATGAGACCGTCTAGGAGCTAATCCGCACAATTGCTGAATATTTCATCGGAATCGGACTGAAACGTATATTTTTGGGCGTGACAAGGATTTACCACAGACAGACAGACACACAGCCAGACAGACAGACGGGCACGGAGACTACTTTGATCAGCAAGGTCTGAAACGCAAAAAGCAAGTGAAAATTTTGATTTTGGAGGGCAAACATTTTTTCGACTTCAATCACGAACACATACTTACCTTCCCTAATATCGGTTGTGAGGAAGCAAAATGCATCAATACGGGAGTGAATCGCAACTGGTAAACACTGGTAGTAATAATAACTTTGAAAACAACGGCGATTGTATCGGCTGATATAAAGGGTATTCATGGTCCATTTTTTAAATCGAATAGTCGAAAACCAAAATGCCAAGATGCTCCTTGCGGGAATCGGTGAAAGCCAAATCAGTGCAGGTTATACCACCTAACCAGGTTATAAATAATAAAATTATTTGTGAAGCAATAAACATAATCGACGAGTATAGACTTAAAACTTGAAAATTTTAACAACATTATTGACGTTTCAGTAGGTCTGAATAACGAGAGAGTTACAATCGTATTTTATCTATTTTATCCGTAGGATCGTAGGATTAGGATCGTATTTTACCTTTCTTGGTGGTAGGATTTACCACCGTGATGTTTCATTATCATCGCTAAAATTTAAGAGAAACTCTCAGAATCTAAACAAATTAGTTATCTTGAATGCTTGGATATATTCTAGATCGATTAAGCAAGCTAAAACCCTACAGGAAAGACATTCATTCTGAAATTTTTTGAAGAGCCAAGGGTTTTTTCCGTACTTAGGTCATTTCCAACCACTGTACGGCGTTCCAACGAGGGCATGACATACCTAAATATTAACCCATTTCCGCCGGCTGTCATATATGTAACGGATGAAGGGGGGACCTCCGTCGAACAAAAACAGCGTCCTGTGCGATCATGATGATCTGCGTGGTCTCGGATCTCGATCAACACACCCCTTCCATCATTCCATCACAGTTCCTCGCCGTATCCGGTCGTGTGTAGTTCATTACGATCTTTTGAAAAGTTACCTTGTTTTTGGAGGCGTCAGAAATGGATTCCTCAACTTTGTAAGTACAAATTATGTTATTGTTTTTATTTTTATTGAAATTATTGACGTCGCATTTCGTTAATAGAATATGTTGAAGGTATTTTAGTCAGTTTTTGGTCATTATGAACAATTTCCTTGTATGTTTGTGAGCTCTCAAAATTGACTGTTACATATATGTTACAGCCGTCACTCAGAGTACAAAAACTTCAACTATTGAAATTATTTGTATTTCAGTGAAGGCGTTATTCTACGAGGTATGACTGTCCAGGAAGCAATAGATATCGTTGAAGGAAGGTGTGATGTATGTGGATTTGTCTGCAAATGGGTGGAAAACAGTGCTGTGGCTGTCGCATCCACAAAGTATGGATACGAGCCAACGAAATGCTGCTAAGAGACACTCCAGAACCGACAAAAAAAAAGTCTTGGTCCCCCAACCTCATTGTATCTACCAATATAATAAAAGTATGGGTGGTACAGATCGTATGGATCAAGATGTAATTAGGTACAAAATAGGTATCCGAGGGAAAAAATGGTGGTTTGTCCTTTTCACGTGGTTGATTGACGTCGCAGTAAATAACGCTGGGATTATCCATAAGGAGAGCTCAGGAACTAAAATCCCAAAATTGCAGTTTTGTCGAGGACTTGCACAAACCTACCTTGTACGCTTCAAGACTCCAGTCAAGATTCCTGGACCTATGGCTCAAGCCAAAAACAAGTGTCTCGATTCAATCAGGTACGATCGTATTGACTATTACGTGGTACCTATTGAAACAAGAAGAAGGTGCGCTAACAAGCCATGTTCCTCGCACGTGAAGAACATTTGCCAAAAATGTAACGTGGGGCTTTGTGTACGATGTTTTGTGGAATATCATAAAAAATGAAATACTTTCAAAACCGTTTCGTTTTGACATTTACATGTTACTTTTTCATGAAAATTTCCAATACATTCTCAGAATTTTTAAATTTATATTTAGATGTGCCGTTATGATTACTATTTCATGACAGTTGATTTCATTTAATATACTAAATTTCAGTTCCGATTTCATTTCTGTATATCTGCATGTTCAATAAACGGTTTCTCGTTTTTATATGTCTCATTTCACCAAACAATTATTTCCTACCCTCATACGCCGGCTGTAACATATATGTAACGGCCCCTAAACCCCCCCCCCCCCCTAACCACCACAATAATTTTAATATTATTTTACTTGACTTCTTTGGAGTCTGTAATGAAAAACTATTGGAAAAAAAAATATATTTTCCAACATTTTTAGTTCTCGGCGGACATGGGTTAATGCTTGCTAAATATTCAATCCAATTCAATTTTGCAGATAATATAATTCCACTCACCAACAAGAGGGAAGAACCGCCAAGTGTTGCCGAGGATAGGGATAGGCTTGGGACCAGGTACCTCAGAGTACGGTCTCGCCAGTTGGTCCACTTCTTCTAGCACTGTGCTGTACTTGCAGCTTGAAAGCCTTCTCACCGCGCTGCGAACGCCATTCATTCTTCTTTAGAACTGAAAACAAACCCGACGCTTTAGAATTATACAACCATTGATGACATAATCGTGAATGATGGTGGTGAGTTAGGTCTACTCGTAATTATCTGAAGCACCCAACCATCCAACCTACCGTAACAGAAAGTGCGAGCAGCTCAACGATTTACATTATCGACGCTCCTCAGTGAGACATAACGTTGATCAAGTGGGGTGGGCTGTATTGGTTCCTCACTTATTGTAATATTTTAATATGGACGTATATAATTAGTTTGTGAGTCGAAATCAGAAGTTTTTAATTTGTAGAGGCCAATATATGGTAATACAAAAGCCATAAATAATACATTATTCTATATAAAGATATACAGAAAATAGAAATAAATAAAATACCAATTGTCAGACAGTATTAGCTAGAACGTTAAAATCAATATTGAAAAAGTCTGATATGCTGTACAGTTCATGAAAAATAAGTACGCTCTACATAGTGGACTTGAACTTTTTGATCGGTAGTAGTCACGTATAAACATTGGTAGGTAACTAAATAGACGTGAACCAACTTGAATCGGATTATGCATCATGGAGGCAGAAAGGCGTATAGAAGGAGGACAAGGATCGTCTATCTTCCTAGTTGAATAAGTGTGGAGTACTGAACCTCTGCCAAACAGCTCCAGACTGCTTTTAACAAACATTCAACAGTTGAAGACATTAAGCGCTGGGAATTTCAAAATGTTCAGACTTCTAAAAATGGCGACGGCACGATGCATTCCAGTCTAACTTCAGTTGAATTCGAATCGATCGTTTCTGGAGGCAAATAATTGATCCGCTATGACTTGAATTGCCCCACACCAACAAGCAGTATGACATTCTACTATTTAAACATGCGAAATAGACCAGCTTTAGGGGACACAGTATTAGCACGACGGCGCAACATAAAATTACAAGAGGTCAACGTATATGAGAGAGCCTCGATATGACTCCGCCATGAAAGTCTTCCGTCCAGTTAGCCCCAAGATGTTCAACGAATGCTCCAGACGACCAATGATTATACTGTACCTGAGTATACTGTACCTACTCCAAAGAACATTAACCTGACTGACATTAAGAAGCCATTCCCCAACAATAGAAAGCCACCTTTAAAGTTTGGCAAAATACCACCGGAGAGGACTTAGATTGTATAAAATGGCATTACCTCCTGTAGGTTCAATTCACCCCTGAAGATTCATATCACCCAGGTCGACTACCAGTATGCTAAGTTGCAATAGCTCCATTGAGTAGTTTGTGAATGAGGCTCATGTCACTGGCGAATCTACGGGACTGAAGGGTGGCGCGATCGGTATGGCTTTCCATGTCCTGCAATCTGATCAGAAAGCAGACCCTTTTAAAACCAATGTATATAAGGAAGACATGTTGTACCATTTCAATCTGCTCCCGTAAACCGCATCGTATGAGCTCCAAATAACCGATCCATACTTCAATTCTCTTTGAATTCAATCATTGGTCGCCTGGAGGATTCGGTGAAATTCTTGGGGCTCACTGGACGGAAGACTTTCCTGGCGGAGTCATTTCGAGGCTCTCTCATCTACGTTGACCTCTTGTAATTTTATGTTGCGCTGTCTTGCTAATACTGTGTCCCCCGAGATCCTAAAGCTGGTCTATTTCGCATGTTTAAATACTAGGATGTCATACAGCTTGTTGGTGTGGGGCAATTCATGTCAAAGCGGATCAATTTATTGCCTCCAGAAACGATCGATTCGAATTCTACTGAAGTTAGACTGGAATGCATCGTGCCGTCGCCATTTTTAGAATTCTGAACATTTTGA
This sequence comes from Adelphocoris suturalis, assembly GCA_030762985.1. Taxonomy (NCBI): domain Eukaryota; kingdom Metazoa; phylum Arthropoda; class Insecta; order Hemiptera; family Miridae; genus Adelphocoris; species Adelphocoris suturalis. The sequence goes on along the minus strand of CM061051.1, from coordinate 13,632,624 downwards.
CACTCCTAGCGCTTAATGTCTTCAGCTGTATAATGTTTGTTAGAAGCTGTCTGACAGAGGTTCAGAACTCCACATTCAACAAGGAAGAAAGATGATCTTTGTCCTCCTTCTATACGCATTTCTACCTCCATGATGTATAATCCAGGTTCATAAGCTTCAATCCGAGAACGGAATAAGATATCGCAATTCTGGTTCCACCATCGTGTACAGCACTAAAAAATCATTAAAATGAAGTGTCACTCGGCAAAAAATAGAAAATGTTTTTCCAAGTGCCCTATGGGTTGACCAAACGAATTTTTCGGCACCTTCCTTGGCAATTTTCCTGACTTTTATTCTCTCTTCATTTAGACTAAGATCTTGTCCTCTCCCCACCATAAGATATTGGAATTGCTCGATACTTGACACCGATACATACCTTGTGCAATTTTATGTTACATATTCATGCCTTGTGTTTTTGAGCGCAACATTGGGTTGACGCACATCGGAGCCTTCAATTATTTATACAAAGAGATCTATACTGAGAGAACTCCTCCAGTACGATCCCCTCAAGGGAAGAAAATGAAGAGTTACAGCTGCAAGGATGAAAGACAGCTTTATAGCAGTTAGTTTTCTTGTCAGGAGGTTCGGATATATATATATATATATATATATATATATATATATATATATATATATATATATATATATATATATATATATATATATATATATATGTTATACATATAGTTGTTGCGTCATTTCCCTCAACTCTGAGCGAGCGCGTGTAATCCCAAGTGCGCCTTTCATTAACTTTGACGTGGCAACGACTCAAACAAACAACCGCTCAAGTCAACATTATTTACACTTCACCGCTCCTTCACCTTTTGAAAACTTCCGATCCTAACTGATTTTTTTTCTTCAATTTAACATATTTTGTGGGAGTAACATTTTTCATTAAGCATACCTACACAACATTCTTAGAACAGTGTGAAATTTAGTTATCAAAGTAGTAACAAACTGCTGTAGATAGTTAGTCCTTGTAAGTACTCGCAACTAAAATCACGGTAACTACTAAGTAATTATTTCTGCCGAACTCTGATTGTAATGTTGAATCAGTGTGAAATTTCCTAGAAGGGTAACTCGTAAATGATAGCTCATTTCACTAGCTGAGTCTTCATAACTTTGTTTTCAATGTTAAATGAAGTCATGTCGAAATGGCGTCTTAAAAAATTACCGTTACCGATGAATGCGAAAAAGGTACCTTAACTTTTAGCGAATTTTTGAAGAAAATTAAGCTATTGCTCTCGCCTCAAAATTTGTAGAATGTGAATTTTTGAAAAAAATTTATGCAGAAATCCGTTTCAGGCTATTCTGAATCATAGTCTGAAGTTTAACGCATTTTTTTATGTATGTATGTATGTATGTATGTATGTATGTGTGTTTTTATAGGGGCACTTCCTTTCATCCCATCATTTCTCCTCGTTCTGCAACTTCCCTTATCCCTAGAGCCGGCGTCGGGTAAACCTGGGCGTCCTCCCCACTTTTTTTTAATTTGTTTATTTTTAATTTATTGGTGTGCCCCCTCCGCCTCCCCGCCTTTGAGGGGAGTTTCGTAAAAAAAAAAAAAAAAAAAAAAAATATGTATATGTATATATGTATATATGTATGTGTCATTCCAGACGATAACTGTCCGTAGAATTGTGCTAGAAACTTCAAACAAATTTTAAAATGTTAAGGACACAAAACGAAAGTTCAAGTTCGTTGGCCAGCATGATCGGATTACATCTTCGGGTTGAAATTTTCAAAAATGTAGTCGAAAATTTCAAAATAGCCTGTTTTTTGCGATTTGTTGTGCGAAATAATTTTTCAGCATACTAACATGTGGTATATTCGGAATCAGCGTCTAAATTTCCTATAAGAATATGTATTAATGTATTTATATTATTCAAAGTTGAAAAATCAGTCAAAAATCGAAATAATGCCGTTCGCTAGTTGTAAAAATCGGTAATATTTGCATAAAACATTGTCCAAATTCAGATTGAACTACTCTTATGGAAGTATCCCTGTATAACCAATCCTAGAACCATGCTGTTTAAAACGTAGGCAGGATTTAATGCTAGTATTAAATATTTTCAATTTCTTTTTTGTTGCTACGGAAAAGCCAAGTGACACTTCCCCATAATTTAGGCTGTCAGTAGATGCACAGAGACTACAGTTTGTCTGTCAATTTCTTGCTGTTGGATACTAGATTCGAATGCAACTGACTTTATATCACTCGTAACATAAAGCCTCATCATCGATTGGCTGTGGAAATACGTTTCTTTCATATGACGTCGGTATGTTATTTTATTTTATGTCAAGATTTGATGATGTTATGATAGGATACTGTTAAGATTTCAACTGCCTTCAATACTGACCACATTGGACATCGAAATCTATGAATATTTACCTACATTTGTCTTTAAATCTACAAGATTAGTTTAATAATAATAAAGTATGAGTACCTCCTAATTATTTTTAATAATTTGATTCCATGTTTGTCTATCAAAATCATAAACTAAAATTTCTCTACACGATCAATAGCGACTGAAATGTCGAAGATTTCTTCAAAAATTCGCTCATGGCATGACTGGACTTTTTTTAAATGCGTTTATTTTTATTTTATTTATTTTTTTAAATAAATATAATGGTTACAACTTGTACAATTATGCTGCTCCCCTCTTTAAGAAACTTGAGCTGAAGGGAAGAGTTGAATAATAAATTAAGCAAAATATGTCAGCTTTTTTGTGAAATCAGCCTTTTTGTAAAAAGCCTAGCCTTTTTACTATACGCCGTCTTTTTGTAATAAAAACATTGGAATGGCAAGCTATACACGTCATTCTGACCTATATGTCAACTAATCTGAATTTTTACTAAGGGATTGACTATACTTGATGTTATGTTTTTTTGAGATTCGAGTTCGCGAGCATCCAGACCAAACTATACACATCATTCTGACCTATATGTCCAACTGATCTGAATTTTTACTAAGGGATTGACTACTTGATGTTATGTATTCTTGAGATGCGAGCTTGCGAGCATCCAAATCACCAAACTAAGGCGGATCGCGTTCTGCCTTTCTGTCAAATTTGGTTTGTCAGTTTTGACAAAAAGGCTGAGCTCTTCCAGCTTCAAAAGGCTAATTATTATTATGAAAAGGCGCCATATTGTAAAAAGTTCCAGTCATGCTGCATGATCGTATGAGCGAATTTTCGTAAATAACCGTAATATATGATAAAACATACCTATTGTTTTAGAATTCATTGTTTTGAAATTAGTTGTACTGCTTTGAAATTTGAGTATTCTATTATTTTTATGGCAGCGAAACTCGTTCAAAATAATATTCTGCAATTCAAAGAAGATTCGGAAATTTTAGCTCTTTTGGGGAGTTTTTATAGATTTTTCAGCAAATATTAATGAAATTTGAGTACAATTTTCTGCATAATTTTGTGCGTAAATTTTATAACCTTATAGTTTGTTTTTTTTTTTTATTTTTTTTATTATAGTAACATTTTTGTGCAAAGCACTATGTAGTGTGATTAAGTAAAGTATTCAACAACATGCTTTTATATCTATGTACTAGGTTTAGTCCATCGACCCCCTAGTAAAGCTAATTCACGTGTACAAACTCAACAGTACTATCTTACACTTTACAACGATTATATATAATTTAACACATACAAATACGACTATTATTAGTATACGGATTGCAAAAACTTAACTATCACAGAGTTATATTTTATTTACATTTATTAATCATAATTTTTATTTTTATTTTAGGTATATTTTAATTTCAGTTAGTTGAACCCATCAGCGAAGTCGGAATGATGTTTACGTTTAAGTCGTCTGAGTTGTCGAGGAAGAGGTCGATCTTGCGGTATGTTGCATATAAGTTGATTAGGGTGGGAGGATGCTTTATGATACGATGCATGATAGGCTGCAATGAGACAGTCTTTCACTGTTGGCACTTCGAGGTCTTTATGAAGCTCCTCATTTCTAACATACCAATCCGCTCCTGTGATTAATCTGAGGACACGGTTTTGCTGAACCTGAATTTTGGCAATTTGGGAGTCCGAAGCTGATGCCCAAAGTCCTGCTCCGTAGCTCCAAATAGGTTTAATAACAGTATTGTAGATTAGAAGCTTGTTCTTTATACTGAGTATTTTGTTTGACAGGAGCGGTTTGAGTTGATTAACTCTATGACGTATTCTCGATACTATATCACTGATATGATTCTTCCAAGTAAGTCTTTGATCCATACTCAGACCCAAGTATTTCACGTTGGTTTTAAGCTCGAGCGTAGATCCATCCATTTCTACTGGAGGTATTGTAAATTTTCGTTTATACGTGAATACAGAGAGGTGTGATTTGGATGTGTTCAGCTTTATCCTCCATTTTTTTGCCCATCTATTCACGTCACTAGCAATAGCTTGCATGGTGTCACTTGCTGCTTCCCCCGACGTATGTTGGGTTAGGTAAGCGCAATCATCAGCAAACTGGGCAGATAACGTTTCGGTGTCGTTATATAGTGGTACATCATGAATGTAGAAGATGTATAACAGTGGCCCAATCACACTGCCTTGAGGAACAGATGAGATAATCGGGAGTTCTTCGGTTATGGCATCGCCAACAGAAACTCGATAACTTCTTTCGCCAAGGAACGACTGGATTAATCGATAATATGTGTCGTTAAGGTGAGGTTTGAGCTTGGTAAGGAGCCCTTCATGCCATGTCTTATCAAAGGCTTTTTCTGCGTCCAGGAAAAGCCCTAGTGCCACTCCCTTTACTTCGTATGTTTGGAGAATTCGGTCCAGTACACGATGAAGCTGCCAAGGACAGGAGTGCAACTGCCTGAATCCAAATTGTGAGTTTGGTAGCTTATAGTTTGTTGTTGATAAACTTTTTTGACTAAAATTTAGCTAACAAATAAATGTTCTAAATAACAATCTATTATTTAAACAAAGATATTGAATTTCTAGAATGGTTTACATTTTTATCGATTTTGTAGCACATTTTAATGAAATTTAATTACAATTTTGAGCATAAATTTGAGCTTTAATTTTTAAATTACCAACTTCATAGTTGATAAACTTTATTTGAGTAATATTCTGCTAAAAAAAATAAAAACATCACCGATGTTCAGCCTTTTTTTGTGATTTTTTTAGTACATTTTTTGAAATTTGACCAATTTATTGTGCTCAAAAAGGGCTGTCCAACGAACTCATCCTTTGTTTTGAAATGCTTGATTTTTGGCGAAAGAACGAAGTTTTTATCTCAATTCTATCGAGAGTTATCGTCTGGAATGACACATACATATATATATATATATATATATATATATATATATATATATATATATATATATATATATATATATATATATATATACTTCGTTTTAAATATAGAAAGAATTTAACAAATATATAGAGGAAAGAAAGAATCTGATATTTCGATTTTGATCTTTGTCAAAGAAATTAGAGAAATGAAAGTAATTCTTGATATCTTGGAAATTGCATGTGTGTCAGCGTCCATGTTACTTATCAACAAAATTGTGATAAGTTTTCTGGGTTTGATGGCTAATCGTTTAGATTGAGACCTGGAGGACGATTAGCGCCTAGTACCCACCTAAAAGCTCTCTCGGATTGTTGTAGTTGCCGGTCATTTGCATGTTTCTGCATCTTCTTCAGAACCTGCACCCCATAGCACTCGTCAAAAGATGCCCCATGAGTTTCTGCATGCATCTTGAATGGAAGAGGACGTAGTTGGTTTATTGATGCCCTATGGTTGTTCATACGTAAATTCAACGTAGTGGCTTTTCTAACGTAAAAAGCTTGCCCTCCATCCGAACACTTTTTGCATACCAGTTGGTACACACACATGGGTGAGTACAGTGCCAATCACCCTCATCCACAACCACATCCTCTTCCAGTCAAGATGCATGCAGAAACTCATGGGGCATGACGAGTGCTATGGGGTGCAGGTTCTGAAGAAGATGCCGAAACATGCAAATGACCGGCAACTACAACAATCCGAGTGAGCTTTTAGGTGGGTACTAGGCGCTAATCGTCCTCCAGGTCTCAATCTAAACGATTAGCCATCAAACCCAGAAAACTTATCACAATTTTGTTGATAAGTAACATGGACGCTGACACACATGCAATTTCCAAGATATCAAGAATTACTTTCATTTCTCTAATTTCTTTGACAAAGATCAAAATCGAAATATCAGATTCTTTCTTTCCTCTATATATTTGTTAAATTCTTTCTATATTTAAAACGAAGTATATAGTTCAGTAGAACCGCAACTAGTTCAAGTGTTCCTATATATATATATATATATATATATATATATATATATATATATATATATACCTATATATATATATATATACGTGTTAAAATCCAGGAATCATTTCAGAATGCCTCAAAACTGATTTCAATGAAGAAAATTTTTGAAACTTTTTATTTTAAAATTTTTGGAGCCATTGCAATAGCTTTATTTTCTAAGAAAATTCGCTAAAAAACAATGAAATCTTATAAAACTATTATGTGGAAACACGAAAAGTTCATTAGGTTTAACAAAGATAGCCCATTTATCTGCGTAGAAGGGCTACCCAATAATTCTTTACGCCCATGTTACAATATGTGAGGTAGCTATACTGCCCACCCAACTTGGCAGACTTTTTTTTTTTTTTGTTAGAAATGACTTTCAAACGCGTCACTTCAGAGATGTTTTTCAAGAGGGACCGCGAAAGATTGGAGAGTTTTTGTATTTCTCGTAAACACGAAAAGAAGCTGTTAGAACGAGCACGATGAATGCTAACCTTTTCGCATTGATTTCTCGTAGCGTTTTCGTAAGCTCGAGAGAAAGAGAACTCTTATAGAGATGTTAACGACAACGACCACTTACCTCTCTACATCATACAAAAAAGAATCTTGCCGTGAAGAACACGAATCTTTAAAACGTGTTAAATGAACCTTGAAATTAAATCTTGAGAATGAAAAAGCTGAAATCGTCGATAAAACGTCGAAATGCCGCTAGTGACTCTTCTGGTTGAGGTGCGGGGAAAAAACACGAGAGAAAGACAAATACAAAGGTTAAAAACCAACGACAAATGACGGCACGGGGAAAAGTCAGGCAGATTTTCGGGTGTGTGTGTGTCCATGCCAACTGCATGATAGTTGCTAAGTTATCATATTTAAGTAGACTTATGGATCCAGATATACCTATCGATCACATGTAAATTACATTAGGCGCCCATTTCCACAACTGAAAACTCAAAAAGTTCCTACTTTTACAATGATTGCGTCCAAGACAGTAATACAACCAAAATGACGCCAACAACAACTATAAATGATAACCTCGCAAGATGGGCAACCTTCCATTTGTAAACATTGGCTTCCACCTGGAACTTGAATAACTTTTACTTTTAGCATCTCTCTTTCATCTCTGGACAAAAAACTGTGATTTAAACCATTTCTAATAGCTACAAGTGACTAAAAGGTGCCACCATCACAGAACAGTGCAACAAATATCAATGTGAGTCTTTAAAATAACTCCAATGCGCAGTTCATTTAGGTACCTACCTAACAAATCAAGTAGGTAGTTACCTCCAACCATAGATCTTATTTTCAAACCTACTTTTCACTCATTCCTAACTTGATATTACCACACAGAAAATAATGGGGAAGAACCTAACTCAGTTTTGTCCATGGTGCTGACCCATACTTCAACAAAACCTGTTTTATCATGGTCACCTCACGCGAAATTTACCTACCACACAGTGATGTAAGTAAAGTGTAGTATGCCTATATATTCACGAATCTTGTTCATTCTGCACACAATGAGTAATGCAAACATATTATTTATATATAGTTTTATAATTAATTGTTATTATATTTTTCTCCTTGCATCCAACATAGTGTCCCTATTAGAGCTCACCTCTTCGAGGGGGCTGATTTTTTCTTCCACACAGTGCTCACCTCTTCAAGGGAGCCTGTTCTCTAGTTTTAGTGTCTTCAATTATGTGATACCATATTGTGTCTGTGTTCTACTCAGGTAAACACGTTCACTCGCTGAGCTTGACAAGGGTGACCATCATCGGCACCGAAACGTCGCTCAAAATGTTCACTTTTGAACCAACTGTAGCTGGAAGGACTGCTATGTAGCTCCCAATATACATCTACACCCAACGACTGGACTGGTCTTTCAGCCCGAATCATTGAAACACCCACCGAGTCAACTCAACTACTTATAGTTGCTAAGTTATTCTAGAGTGCTATCCTAGAGAAAGGTCAAGTTTTTTTCTCGTAATTACGATTCCGAAAAAAAAACTCTCTATTATGTGGAACTACAAAAAGTTTAGTTTTAAGAACAAATCAGTACCTACTATTTCTTCTGGTTTTTGTGGCCAAAACGGTGATAACTTTAGCTCACCAAGCATATCTCATTTGCATTACCTGAACCTCCGGGTTGGTCTAACTTTCCGTCCAGCATTCTTGAGTCACCAAACTTCAGACGGCTTCTTGTAGTGTGTACTGTGAGGTGTGTATGTTGTGCGAGAATGGAAGAGATTTAATGTTATTATTTTACAGCATGAAATATGTACTTAGGTTGATAAGAAACAATATTTTAGCCGAGATCTGGTAATTGAATGATTGGTATATTTTTTATATTCAACAGGATCTTTTGTAAGTAACTATTATTTAAAACAACAAACCATAACTGAAGATAATTATACTCAAATCAAATATTGTGGTTCCTGCAGTTAGGTACCTTATATTTATAAAAATAAATCTTAACTTACATGAAATGTAAGAATCAAAATGCTGCTAAACATAATTATAATAATTCAACTTCCCGTTCAGAATACCTACCCCATTTAGTAAATTTTGGGAACTACTATTGGTCTCAGTTTGCAGACTCAGTTTTTGTGTAAATTGTTTTGTTCATTGATAATTTTGTTAGAAATATGGTTTGTGTTGGAATTGTCTTTTAATAATACAAAGTTCAGGGTAACTACGTTTCGACCAACGGAAATTAAACCGGAAACCAACGTTTTTGTCTACATTTTCGTTCACTACAACCGGAAAACACAATTTCATGTCTCGAAACTCGCATGGGACCAAATTAGAACTTCAACAAACATTTTAAGACCAACCCGAGCAAAAACGGTGGACATTTACTGGGTCTAATGCGGAAAAAAACCAGTGGGGAACGGATTTGTTCGTCATTTCCCGCATATTCTCGCTGATTTCTCCGGGAAGACAGCATTTTTCGGCAATTTTGTCTGCACCATCGTGTTCTACGGGTCCAGAAACGTAATTTGTCGCTGACATACGATGTGCTCTCGATTAAATTTTAATGTGGCAGCGGATAGAAGATCGAGCGCTCGGGAAAAAAACGCCCATTATTAAGGGCTCTCACCCCCCTCCTGCAGTCCAGCCTATGGTTCGGGTGGGAGTAGAACATTTTAAAATCGCTCATTCCCACTTTCGAAGAAATCCAAGAAGATCCTCCCCACTCGTAGAATCCCTCCACTCAGCCGTTTTGCCGCGTGCATAGAGACGACAGACAGACAAACGGAGTTTAATTCATCCAAAATAGTATAGATATAATGTACACATCTTCGTATCCCTGCTATCCTCCAAATTTCAGCGAGATCGAACTACCAAGGAGTGAGAACATGATATTTGATGAAATTTACCTTTGCGCATGCACAGAGTGATGGGTTAATTTGGGAATAATGAAACTGATAGGGAATATTTTACACTCTTATCGTTTACTCTCGTCTAATCGTCTAGTTACATTCTCTGAAAATTTCAAAACAATCGGATGAAAACTGTGGAAATTAAGCTTGTTCCAAAGACTTGTGGACAAACAACAGACAGACGCGGAACTAAAGTTGTTCAGAATGGTCTAAAACGTAAAATACGAGTGGAATTATGATTTTGGAGGCAAAAAATTGTTCATCTCCGTAAAGTGAAAACAATGCTTCCGCTACCTATAGGTAAACTCGGGAGCAATAGTAGCAGAATTTCGAGTCATACCCGATTTAATCGCTAGAAATCGTATAGTTAGGCCCTTTATAACATGATATGGAAAGTAACGTCTGGAGGAAGGAACGTTTGGAGTCTGAAGGAGAGTCAGTGTCTTTTGCTGATGACACAGCCTTTATAATAACGGGTAACTCCTGGGAACAAGTCATCAAAAAGCTGAATCATGTCTGACCAAAATCCTTCATTGTCTTAAAAGTATGGGAATGAAGATCAATTTTTCTAAAACTAATTTCTTAACTTTCGCGTTTAGAGAAAGTGATATCCCGCAGATAAAGAACCTAAAATGCCATGTACCGGAATGTACAGATAACCTTCAGTGCTGCTGTGAAGTAATACAACAAGTTGCTTCTGTTCGATACCTAGGCGTGGAAGTTGATCAGAACCTAAGATGGGACAAACACCTGAAAAAAGTGACATCCTCGATGAGAAAGATGATCCATGTGTGTAGGGAGCTGAGGAACTTTTTAGATATTGATAGACGTAGAATGGTATACTATGCGCTCATTCAGTCGCTCATGATCTATGGTGCATCTGGTAGGGGAGGATGTAGTGCGGCCCTTCTTGATTCGTTATTCCTGACTCAGAAGCTCTTAATCAAAGTCTTACTTAAAAAAAGGACAAGATATTCGACAGAAGCTCTCTTTAAAGAGTTCGCGGTACTCAAATTGGGAGAGCTAATTGACAAGATAACTATAATTAAAATATATAAAGATTTACATAGCAACCACCTGAAATTTTTAGATGAGGGAAAAACAAGAACTTGTGGGCAATTTCTTTCGAAACTGCCTTTCCGTAGGACTCACCATGGCCACCGGGCGTATGATTACCGGGGAGTAAAACTGTTCAATGCCCTACCCCATGAGCTCCGCTCTATTTCTAGAATTGAAAAGTTCAATAAAGAACTGAAAAAACATATAATAATGAGGCAATCTGAGACCCATTAGATAATATTAATACTTTAAGACGGTAACTGAATAATTCCTATGTATTCTGATTTACCCGATGTATATTACCTATTGATTCTAATTTACCTATATTTACTTACAAGATGATTAGTGAATAAGGTATAGAATGAATAAGGATTGTGTATTACTCCTCCCAACAGCACAAGTCTACGACTTATAGTGGGGAGTAGCATTTATTGATTTGTGTAACTTTTTTTGTATTGCAATACCTATCTAAATAAATGCGTTAAAAAAAAAATATATAAAAAAAACCGTTTTCCGCAATTTTTGAGATATTTGAGATATCACTCCAAGTCTGTACGCTATGGAGTTGTGGCTATGGTGAAAAAAAAACTACCAGAGCTAGGAAAATCTTTTACCTGATATGGCCCATATTCTCGTGACGTCACGCCTGGAGTAGGTTCGCGTTTTAGCCAAAGTCGGACACGAGACCGCCCTACGTCAATGAATCGCTACTCAACCAACCTATTTCTCACAATAAGTTTGCCGTCTCACTTCAACATAAATCGTGGTTATAAGGCCATTTTTCAAAAGTTTTGTTTTGAAACAGTATAATGGTATTGTAGCAATACAAAGTTTTAATTCGACTAAATGTTATAATAATCATGCCTGCCAGCACAATAATTCATTGTAGATTGCTGTCAACAATACCAATCTAACGTGAACAAGTTTTTATTTGGACAAGGAGCCTACTAATTATAGTAGTTAATCAGTGTCAGAAAACTAAAGAACTTCATTCGTTTAGGCTTTGAGGATAATTAACCTGAAAAATAAAGAAAAGATGATTGAAAATTCCTCAGGTGTCTGTACTGCTGCGTAGGTACCTAGCCATTGTTCAGGTAGCTTCATCAGCGTTTTATTATAAGTTCGTAGTACTATGCTTAACTGAGGAAGCTTTACTTGTTATATTGAATGAATAAAAGGAGAGGTTTGATAGTTTGTCAAAGTAAACAAGGCAGGTTGTTGCTACACCAAGAAACGAAATTACTTAGGTAGGTACGTACGTCCTACCAGATTTGCTGTTGGTTTAAAGTGCCTAAACAAAGTAGGTGGGTCGTTGCTTTGCCGACGAATACAACCGCCGATTAGCAAGTTTGTCAAATATCGAAACAGGGAATATGCAACATGAATTAAAAACCAGCTGCAAGGAAAAAACCTTGAAATGCATTCCTCTGAAGGTAAGATTTCATAAAGACGGCATTGGCAGTGCAGTTATTCCCCGAGTTTTGCAGTTACGCAAATTTTATGGACAAAAACGGTAATTAGGTACCTACTTTCGCTTTGATCAATGAAGTATCTACATGAACACGTAGTAATATACGGAAAGAATGTAGGTATACCTACCTTACCTCTAGGTACTTACCTTTCCACATATGATACAACTTACTATTCCCGCATAACACAGCTCTCATAACACATCCTTTCACAAGACCACTTTCACAGTACCTACTCTAAAGATTTTTAGTTTCAATTGATTCAAAGAACAGTTCTAAAACTAGATAGATAATCCACAACATCTTTGCGGCTGAAGTCTGGATCATCTAGAACACTTGTATGTCAACTCCCCAACACACATTTCATATGGATCTCTACCCCACAGATTAAATCTTGCGTTCGTAGCGTTTGAGGTCAACACCTGATAATAACTTGATGTCATTTGCATACAATTTATCACCTTGCATATTACAAATAATGAAAATATTGACTCGGAACTAGGTGAGACTATGTTATGCTGTTGTCCAGCTGCGCCTACAAATGGCGCATTTTCGCATATGTTTACTCGTCACCATGACAACAAGGTGAAATAATTCGATTTCGCCTTGCCTCGATGTAAGGATGCGCTAGTGTCCAAGTCTCGAGAATATCACCCATAGACGTCTGGGTGAGTAGATGAGCTGGAAGGGGGGGGGGGGGGGGGGGGTGGAATGTCGATTGGAGAAATCTAGAACCGAACGTGAGATGGGCGTGAGAACTGACTCGGGAGAGCTGAAGACGCGATTCGACTTGTAATGAACCAGAAACCTTGGAGGAAGCAGGTAGGAGGGAATAAGAATAGAAATGGCTAGGAGGGAATAAGGAATAGAATAGGGAATAGCAGTAAGAACTAGAATCGTAACGGTTCTCAATATATTACAAGGAAATTGAGTAGTGACTAGTCTAAGGTCTTTAAATGTTTCCCATCGTTCGCACCTGTATAATGTTGAATTTTTGTTAATTTTATCAGCCTACTGCAGTCTCAGAGAGTAATAATGAATAAGTACCAGCAGCTTCATGTCCGATTTCGTTCAAACTCAAGAGGTTGTTGGATCCAGGATGATGCTCTTTTTATCTCATCACATTTTCTTGAATAACAGGTAACTATTGCGCATACGCAAAACTAACATTGGATGGCACTCCGAGAATAATGGATCGATTTTTATGAAATTTTCAGTTATTGTGAAGGTTAACCTATAGACAACTTCCGTACATGCAAACATGAATTACAGCCCTATTTTGCATTCTAGTATGTAATTTTTTTAAATATTTGTATACACATGTATTGATACCGTTATATTTTGCATCTAATCATTTCGACTCTAACTTTGTTCTTCTACGAATTCTATACGTCCATGTTAAAATATGAGAGGAAGCTATAATGCCCACCCAACTTGGCTGACTTTTTTTATAAATAAAGAATAATTGAGTTATAAATTTAGGAAAATGAGTGCTTTTACTTAATTTTTAATTAATGAAGAATAATGTAACTATAAATTTTGGAAAATCAGGGTTTTTATTAAATAACACTCAGAAGTGTAAATTTGTAAAAAAGGAGGAGGTATGTTACGGTGTATGTACCTGACAAAACTGTGAAAAGATGATTTATTATCTAGTAATTGTCTTGAATGTGAAAGCAGAAGGACTCTACGTTTACGCATGGGCAGAGGCTAAATTGGATCTAGGGAAAAGGAAATGCATTGGACCTGTTCTATCACGGAGGATCATGAGTTAATCAAGTGTTAATCCAGTTATCTGACTGCTATTTTTGAGAGATAACTCCCCACTCTGGATTAACTCCTATGTAGCCCCCGTTGGTGGAACAAGCCCATAGAGGACTGTCTATAATCCAACACGTACAATTCTTGAAAGAATTTGATGGATATAGTAGAATTATGATTGATTTAACGAGTAAACTTTTGAGCATACTCTGATGTTATCGTCGTTTCGGCAGCATAATATTCAATTTATAGAGTAAAATCTACAATTATTGAATCTATCACTGAAACAAATATGTATAAAACTGCAGCATTGACACTTGTTTCAAGGTTTTTTTCGTTCACGAGTGAACAGATGCTAACATTGCTCTACGGTCTGACCCACACAACTCTTGGAAATTTCTTCGAAATCCAATTGTAATATGGTGTTGTTTCACCCGTTGTAAAGATCAATTTTTTGCTTAATTGGTATAAAAAAAACATTTCATAGGGTTCGTTCATGGCGAGTGTGAATTTATTTTTCTGGAGAACTCGGTATCAAGTTTTGTATGAGTTTTCACAAAATATACATAGATATTCGTAGTCCGATGACTATTGTCCCCATTTACCTAGTAGTAAGCATTGTTTCCTCGGTGAGATGATGACAACACTCAACAGTCCCAACAAAGAAACCCATAGAAAAATTCACCAATTCACTACAGAACACATTGAAACTAGTGCGAGTGTGTGTGTGTGTGTGTGTGTGTGTGTGTGTGTGTGTGTGTGTGTGTGTGTGTGTGTGTGTGTGTGTGTGTGTGTGTGTGTGTGTGTGTGTGTGTGTGTGTGTGTGTGTGTGTGTGTGTGTGTGTGTGTGTGTGTGTGTGTGTGTGTGAAAGTTTTAAAATCTAGGAATCGTTCCAGTTTGCCTCAAACCGGATTTTGATTAAGAAAATTTTGAAAAAATATCATTTTAAAATTGTTGGAACCACTGCAATGAAGCAATTGAATACTTTCTTGAATTATTCGTTAACATGAATAACTCGGATTACTCGCTCGCCAAACTCAGCTCTGCCAAGGTCTATTGCACATCATTCCTAAATAGATTAATCGTCAAGGCAACCGTTCTATTCGAAGCTGGTGAAAGTGATATTTCGACATATTGTTTGTGTTTAACCTAATGACTCACGAGTGAAATACCACAATGATGATATAATAACAAGAATGGTTTAGTTGCAATAAAGCAAATTTCAAACAATTAATCCAAAAATATTACACAAGTCAGCGAAAAGTTTCTTTCGTTTCATTCCAGCTGATTTGGGAGAATTCCCTCACCCCTGGCTACGTTAGGTAAACGGAAACATGATTGTGAATGACAATATTCCAAGTTAATATTATCCAATCGTACCTTTTTATAGAATTTTCGTAGAAAATGAAGCTACTGCAACAGCTCCACACATTATAAAATCAAAATTTTTTAAAATTTTCTGAAAAGTTATGCTGGACAATGGGGAATTTCAAGGTTATTTTTTAGTTGCTCAATAGCGAGATCTTAGTGAGAGCTTTCCAAAAAGTTGCTATATGATGGGTATCTGACCATTAATACGGCTCATGAAATTCATTTGCACGATGACGTCACGGCCCCCGCCCGCCTTGTGGGAACCCTCAGCTCCCTTTCACTAATACGTCACGCGCGATCTTCCTACCCGTTTACTGACCAAACTAGACGGTCTGTTGAGTTGAAAATTGCCACCAGGAGGTTTTCAAGTGCACTGAGTCCGAATCTGAGGTCAAAATTGTGAAATTCCGACACATAAAGTCCCTCGTTTAGGTACCTAATTTCATGCCTATTTTCTGAAAAATCTGCTGAAAAATGTCTGAAAATCCGAAATCTTTTTTGAATTGCAGAATATTAATTAAACTGTATTTTTTCTTTTTTCGCCATTAAATTGGCAGTATTTTTTTCTAATCTTTCTTGAAGTGTAGAAATCTACTTTTCATTAGTATTTAGAATTTAGCATCATTGCCTACATCTAAGCAGGTTGATGAATTCAAAATCGATATTATAATAAAATATCACCTTTCACATTAACTGATGTGGTTTCAACGGATATTAGATGAACAAATCTGTTATATTTTCAAAGAGCATCAAGTTGTAGGGAACTTAGAACTTGATTAATTCATCAGTGCCGTTTTTGGCTTCTTATGTAGTCTCAATTCCCACCCAAAAAGCTAGCGGAAATTTACTGGACTCAAATGATTCTTTTGCTTCCTCACTACCAAAAGTAGGGAAGCTTTGTGTTCGTGATTGAAGTCGATAAAATTTTTGTCCTCCGAAATCTGAATTTCCATTTGCTTTTAGCGAATTTTTGAAGAAAATTAAGCTATTGCTCTCGCCTCAAAATTTGTAGAATGTGATTTTTTGAAAAAATTTTATGCAGAAATCCGTTTCAGGCTATTCTGAATCATATTCTGAAGTTTAACGCATTTTTTTATGTATGTATGTACATGTATGTATATATGTATGTATGTGCCATTCCAGACGATAACTGTCCGCAGAATTGTGCTAGAAACTTCAAACAAATTTTAAAATGTTAAGGACACAAAACGAAAGCTCAAGTTCGTTGGCCAGCATGATCGGATTACATCTTCGGTTTGAAATTTTCAAAAATGATGTAGTCAAAAATTTCAAAATAGCCTGTTTTTTGCGATTTGTTGTGCGAAATAATTTGTTCAGCATACTAACATGTGGTATATTCGGAATCAGCGTAAAATTTCCTATAAGAATATGTATCAAGTTTTCAAAAATTTCAAGGTTGAAAAATCAGTCTAAAATCGTAATAATCGAAGATTTTTCAAAAATTCGCTCATGGGGTCATGCTGCATGACTGGACTTTTTTGCGTTTCAGAGCTTACTGGTCAATTTTGGTTCCGTGTCTGTCTGTAAGATGTCGTCTGTCTGTGGTAAATCCTTGTCACGCCCGAAACTACCGAGTTTTGGTCCGATTCCGATGAAATTTTCAAGGGTTGTGCGGGTTAGCTCCTAGACGATCCCCTACAAATGTCATTGCCGTTGGGGTGATAGTAGCCTGTACACATGAGGGAACGTTAATTTCTCATCCAATCATTTCGACTCTTTGTTCTTCAACTAATTCTATACGTCCATGTTACAATGTGTGAGGAAGCTATACCGCCCTCCCAACTTTTCTAATTTTATTTTAGGAGACCTAATAGACAGTTCCTAGTAGATCCGCAAATCACAATACCTCGTGCGGTACCGACAATACGGTGCCGGAACTCTGACGCAATGAGTTACGGTGACGCATCGTTCCGTACAGATACGTTAACGGATCGCAATCCGGAAAAAACGTAATCGTCTAAAATAACCTCCTTCCATGGACTCAAATAACCTCCTAGGGATAATTTCCTCCTTCCATAGATTTAGCGTTAAAACTAGATCCGTTAAGGACTTGACGTGACTTAAGGTGCGGTAAATGTTTCTCGTTACCGCACGCCGTATGGACACCGACGGATTTACTAGGAACTCTCTATTATCTGCATAGTAGGCCGCAATGCGATTCTAACGATAAAACTATATTTTGCCACTAGAAGAAATTTTACACTGATTCCGAATATGCACTTCACGAGTACAATTCAATTCACGAATAAATGTTTTTATTATCTAAAATCGCTGTTTAATGCATTTTTCCGTGAGAAAAAAAAACTACAAAAACTACGTTTTATTCACCTAATTTTCTTAAGAACGGTTTTGTTCCACAGCTCCTAAGTTATTGAGGACTAGATTCTGCCTCGAGTGACCACCAGAAATTCCTAAATTGGTTGTTGATGCATTAAAAGAAAAATTGTCCGTTTACCTTTATTTGGCGAGCACTACAAACTTTACAGCACAATTATTCTGTTATGAATCTATCGATTCAAGAACTCCTGGTTATCAATCGACGCCGAATAAATTTTCTACAGCTTTCATGGGTTACGAAAAATGTTTTTATAGGTTTGTATAGGTTGTTATAGGTTTAAATTGAACGATTTTCGTGACTCTTTTGTTGTTCAATTATGAATTCGGTCTAGTTTTTGAACATTTGTCAGGAGTTTCAAATTTCTTGATGGAAGGAGGGGGTAATAGCGATACATCGTGATATATGGTAATTTCTATGAGTAAGCGAATTTTTGTAAAAAAATAAAACTATTGCAATGGCCCAAAAAATTTTAAAATAAAAATTTTCTTCATTGAAATCTGTTTTTGGACATTCTGAAACGGTTCCTAGTGTTTAACGCTTTTTCATAGGTATATATATATATGTATATATGTATATATGTATGTATGTATATATATATATATATATATATATATGCCTTCCAGACGATAAGTCTCCTTAGGATTGAAGAAAAATTCCGTTTTTGCGCCAAAAAATCAAACTTTCCCAAAGAAAGGACGATTTCGTTGATCAGCATTATTTGAGCCCATTAAATTGGTCAAATTTCCAAAAATTAGTAAAAAATGGCTAAAAATCGTTAAATTTATATATTTTTAGCAGAATAGTGATAAAAAAAGTTGATTAACTATAAAATAGAACATTGCAAAATTCATGTACAAAATTATGCTGAAAAAAATCGATAACAACTGGAAAAAAGTTAAAAATCCAAAATCTTTATTTGAAACGCAGAATATTATTTAGAACGAGCTTTTTTCCAAACAATATTAGTTGCTATACAGTTTCTTTTCCCTCAAAGTCCTTAATTTTCAGTACAATGTAACATTCTCGTAATATACTATACTTCACGATAATTTACGAAAATTCGCTCATACGATCATGCTGCATGACTGGAACTTTATTTTCATTATTCGTTCGATCCAGCTTATGTACGCAATTCTCCACAGGATTAGGTGATTCACGATGTCGATATATATTTTTTTTTTTTTTTTTTGAAGCTGTTCGTACTCTATTATGGTTTTATGGGAGTGTGAGTGGATGAGGGGGGGGGGGGGGGGGGGGGGGGGGGGCTTGCAACATATACATGATAGGTCGTAATGGAGGGGGTGAATCTACTAAAATCTCGATCTATTCGCCATACTCACCAAAATTATATACAATCCATTCATAGGGACGTCCCTTGTACGCATGCATTACTTACTAACATGTTTTTCTTGGTCGGTTTCGAAGGTTTATTATTGAAAATGATAAACTGAAATGCATTTTTTTTCTCCTATGTCTTTCTATGATACCTGGTGAAGTGAGAATCATTCCTCAGACACCTTAGCTACTAAGAAAACTGGGATAGTGAAAAGCCTGATGAAGTGGGAAAAAAAGTTTCCTTACGATTCTCATGAAGTCAGGCTCGACTGTGTTCTATAAACCATGCGGCAGTCACTGTAGGTCAAAAAATTGTTACCGCTGTCAAGAAATGAATAGTCACGGAGTTGAAATTTCAAAACGATCGGTAGCTGAAAGACGATCGTTGGGGGCTTTTTACGAGTTTACCTGCGGTTATACGGCCGTACGTAACAAATTTGCACGCAAGTGAACCGTGAAGACGATTTTACGATCACTTTTCTCGACTGGGGTAAAGCATCACTCACCGTCACGTGTCGATGCCTCGACCCGTCGCATCGTCCACGTGTACCCCCCCCCCCCTTGCGTTTTGACACGTGCCCCCCTCCCCCTCTCCCCTCAGTATCACCACCACACATCTCAGCTTCCTCCGGTTCTCTCGCGAATCACGCGTGTAATCGGCGCTGCTTTACAACTTGCAAAAAAAAAAAAAAACTATCGCGAGTCTCTTTAGACACACGTATTCAAAAGAGCAAGTTCATGGCATAGAAAACTGGAGCGAGGCTGACGGGAATTTTCTTTATATCATCCCACGCAAAGAGATTCTGACCCGACCAGTGTTGGCACGGTATAAAACAATTGCTTAACCTCCAGTTATAATTGTTATCCGGTCATCCAGGGACCAGATAAATTAAAACGCCAGATAGAGTTAACTAGGGATGGATAAACGTCCCCTATTGTGTTACCTGGAGGATGTTACCCTCAAATAAATCTTTCTTATCCATTGGATAAATGTGATTGATAAAACGGCCCTAAAGGTTTTTAGAACGATTATTGAAACAAGTGTTTAACCCACAGTAAACCCACAAACAAGTGTTGAAATAGGTTTCAAGTGTTCTGAACACGAAAATTTTTCACAAAGTACGCAATTTTCAGTCGTCACTCTACTTTTTTTTAAAGTTTTACAGGGGTCGCATCTCATTCGTTTTTTCACTGATGTGGGCTGTGGAAAAGCTCTCTCACGCAGTTGCATCGGCTGTTCCTGAGGGTGATCTTCATCATTGCCATTGACATTTTCAATCTCGTAATCTGTAAATTACCTGGATGGGCGTGGTGTATAAATTTGATTAAAAGCAACCGCAACCTCTGTAGCTCACTTCTTCGACGCGTGAAGGTCAACTGATTTTGAAGAAGGATGGAAGTTAGGAAGGTAGAGGGAAAGGGGCCCCCTCCGCATGCGATAGCGGGCGTTGCAACCCTTCAAAGCCATGTTCTGTATCAATTAGATACCGCACCTATCCGAGGGTTAATGATATATCTAGAGCTTTCTAACCTCGAACAAGTATATTTATTTACGAAAATCTTATTTGAATCTCGTTTGATTGTTTCTATGTATTTTTGTACCTTCCAATGGAATGGATATTTGGAGATTTGTCTTCAAATACAGCAACGGCGAAGATTCTATCATAGCATAATTCGTTGAATGGAAAAGAAGACCCAAAGTCCAGCCATGCAGCATGACCCCATGAGCGAATTGTTGAAGAAATCTTCGACATTTCAGTCGCTATTGATCGTGTAGAGAAATTTTAGTTTATGATTTTGATATACAAACATGGAATCAAATTATTAAAAATAATTAGGAGGTACTCATACTCTATTATTATTAAACTAATCTTGTAGATTTAAAGACAAATGTAGGTAAATATTTATAGATTTTGATGTCCAATGTGGACAGTATTGAAGGCAGTTGAAATCTTAACAGTATCCTATTATAACGGCATTATTTCGATTTTTGACTGATTTTTCAACTTTGAAATTTTTGAAAACTTGATAGATATCCTTATAGGAAATTTTACGCTGATTCCGAATATACCACTCATGTTAGTATGCTGAAAAAATATTATTTGGATTTGTTCTCCGGAACGTTGTACTGCCAGGCATGTCGAACTCCCAACGGCTGAATTCAATCACCTACATTTTTAGGACGTCCCTCTGAAGCTAGGCTTCCTCAATACAGGGACGATCTATTGGAACTGATCCAGGAAGGGGGGGGGGGGATCAAGCATAAGAGAAAAAATGTCCAGTCATGCAGCATGACCCTATGAGCGAATTTTTGAAGAAATCTTCGACATTTCAGTCGCCATTGATCGTGTAAAGAAATTTTAGTTTATGATTTTGATTGACAAACATGGAATCAAATTATGATTTATACAGGGATACTTCCATAAGAGTAGTTCAATCTGAATTTGGACAATGTTTCATGCAAATATTACCGATTTTTACAACTAGCGAACGGCATTATTTCGATTTTTGACTGATTTTTCAACTTTGAAAATTTTGAAAACTTGATACATATTCTTATAGGAAATTATACGCTGATTCCGAATATACCAAATGTTAGTATGCTGAAAAAAGTATTTCGCACAACAAATCGCAAAAAACAGGCTATTTTGAAATTGTTGACTACATTTTTGAAAATTTCAACCCAAAGATGTAATCCGATCATGCTAGCCAACGAACTTGAACTTGAACTTGAAGTTTCTAGCACAATTCTACAGACAGTTATCGTCTGGAATGACACATACATATATACATACATACATATATATGTACATACATACATACATAAAAAAATGCGTTAAACTTCAGAATATGATTCAGAATAGCCTGAAACGGATTTCTGCTTAAACTTTTTCAAAAATTCACATTCTACAAATTTTGAGGCGAGAGCAATAGCTTAACTTTCTTCTAAAATTCGCTAATATACCACGAAGACCCCGGATAGATCACCCACTAATATGGGACGAGTGCGTAGTTTTATTGAGGTTTCGACTGGAGAAAGATACCGTTCTTTACATTCTGACACAGATCGAATATGAAATTACCACAACTTACTGATCACAATAATTCAGGTTGCAATATCGCTATTCCTCTCTAGAAATGAAGCAAATAGCAAATGACAAAAATGTGGTGGTTTCTTATTTGCCGAGCTTGATAGTATGATGGACATGGTTGTGTTGTGGACGTCAGACCCGGTTTTTAGCGAATTTCTGAAGAAAATTGAGCTATTGCTCTCGCCTCAAAATTTGTAGAATGTGAGTTTTTGAAAAAATGTTATGCAGAAATCCGTTTCAGGCTATTCTGAATCATATTCTGAAGTTTAACGCAATTTTTTTATGTATGTATGTATGTATGTGTATACTCCGTGGTATCACCACCCGCGTCCTGAGGGGTTCTTACAACTGGTGGTCATTTTATAGGGGCACATCCTTTCATCCCATTCTTCCTCCTCGTCCTACAACTTCCCTTATCCCTAGAGCCGGCGTCGGGTAAACCTGGGCGTCCTCCCCACTTTTTTATTTTATTTGTTTTATTTTTAATTTAATGGCGTGCCCCCTCCGTCTTTGAGGGGAGGTTTCTTTAAAAAAAAAAATGTATGTATATATGTGTCATTCCAGACGACAACTGTCCGTAGAATTGTGCTAGAAACTTCAAACAAATTTTAAAATGTTAAGGGCACAAAACGAAAGTTCAACTTCGTTGGCCAGCATGATCGGATTACATCTTCGGGTTGAAATTTTCAAAAATGTAGTCAAAAATTTCAAAATAGCCTGTTTTTTGCGATTTGTTGTGCGAAATACTTTTTTCAGCATACTAACATTTGGTATATTCGGAATCAGCGTAAAATTTCCTATAAGAATATGTATCAAGTTTTCAAAAGTTTCAAAGTTGAAAAATCAGTCAAAAATCGAAATAATGCTGTTCGCTAGTTGTAAAAATCGGTAATATTTGGATGAAGCATTGTCCAAATTCAGATTGAACTACTCTTATGGAAGTATCCCTGTATAAATCATAAACAAAAATTTCTCTACACGATCAATAGCAACTGAAATGTCGAAGATTTCTTCAAAAATTCGCTCATAGGGTCATGCTGCATGACTGGACATTTTTTCTCTTATGCTTGATCCCCCCCCCTTTCTGGATCAGTTCCAATAGATCGTCCCTGTATTGAGGAAGCCTAGCTTCAGAGGGACGTCCTAAAAATGTAGGTGATTGAATTCAGCCGTTGGGAGTTCGACATGCCTGGCAGTACAACGTTCCGGAGAACAAATCCGCTTTCTAGCGGTCTGCTCTGAGCTCTCAGCCCAGGAGCCAAGTCGAAAGCAGGTAGTATTTTCAAGAGAAGGTTTAAGATTAGATTTTGAAAATTTAGTCCGTTCTGAGCGAAAAAATCTTAGTCTGCCATCTCAACATTGGTGGAATACAAAATGGCTGCTTCATAAAGATGACTTAATTTTAAAGTTTTTACTTAATAATTCCTAAATCGTACATCCTGTAAAATTTGTTATATGTAGCCAAGTTGTAGAGCATTAAAAAAAATATATTATATTCAATACCAAAACTCTGGAAAATTGGGCAAATTTTGGGTCAGTCCCCCCCCCCCCCCCCCCCCCCCGTAATGACTTTCGCCCTTCGTCTGCCAAATCTCATTCGATTCAGGGCTAATTACTTTCTAAATTTCGTTGTAGCTGTAGCTGAGACGGTTTCCCATTAGAGTACAAAGCAAAAGGTCGTTTTTGCGAACTTTATATATAAAATGACATGAAATTCACGAGTTTGGCTGTAGGTCAAAGGGGAATGATCTCAGCTAAAATATGCTCTATAAGAACTTAGGAAAATATTTAATCTTGAGTTGGGTGAGCTTTGGCATATTGATGCCAAACTAAAAATTAGCCCCGTTTTCAATTGTTTGTAATTCGCTTGTATCAAGAGATAATCCAAAGTTTAGGATTTGAATCGTTTTTTTTTATGCTCTACAACTTTGCTACACATAAAATGTCTGTAGGATGCACGAATCATTAGAAAAAAACTTTAACTTGGGCAAATTAAGCCCAATCTTATGAGGCCACGATTTTGTATTCCACCAATTTTGAGATTGCAGACAAAGAATTTTTCGAAAATTTTGATTTAAAGATTTTTGGAGCCATTGCAATAGCTCCATTTTCTACGAAAATTCGAGATTCGATTGGTTTTAAAGTAAACAAAAAATTGATGCCGTTGGAAAGAGCGTCAAATTTCGTTTTGCATAGGCCACGTGACGTGCTAGATTATGCTGGTAGCATAGTCAGGAATCTACCTCGAAGTCAAACAATTTTCAAAAATGAAAAACTACGAAATTTTTAACCCGCTAGACGGCATGGATAATCCCACGGAATTCTCGTGCCTGCTACTGGAAAAACTTCCGCAAACTGTCTGCTTTTGAACGGTATAGTAAATTTTACTTTTACTTTGCTGATTGGGGGAGAAAAGTATGTTTGAATGTTGAAAAACGTGGCTTTTTCCTATGAAATCGAGGGCTTTCGTGAATAACGACCCCTAAGAAAATACGAGTTTGGCACCGGTTTCTACATATTTTTTCATGCTGAATCGAATGGTCATACTCTCAGATGTCCCCAACTTCGTTATAACCGAGTTTTACACTTTAACTGACGAGTTTTTAGTTTATTTTCTATGCTCAAATTTATGTATTTTTAAGATTAAAACTAGTTAGTTAAAGTTTAAAAATTGGTTATAACGTTAACGAGGAGATCTGCGAGTATGACCATTCGATTCAGCGTGAACTTACGTAGAAACCGGTCCTAAATTCGTATTTTCTTGGGAGGTCATTCTTCTCGAACACCCTCGATTTCATAAGAAAGCATCTGGTGCGAGGCTTCACATTACTTTCCTTACTTGTATTCATTTTACATGGATGCTCTCATGATGGATGGGGTTGTAATTCGATAGTTTGATTTTCAAGTATAGGACTGAAAAGCTAACTGAAAATTATCGTAAAAATCCTAAAATTCGTCTTTATAGCACAATTTTGTAGAGAATAAGAGGTTAATTAACAATATCTGAGAGCTTAAATTTCAAAACAATGAAACATAAACATGATGTTTTACGAAAATTAGCGCATCCGATCATCTTGCACGACTGGAACTTGAATAATATAGTGTGATTTAGAGAGGTTATTATGACCGTCTATAGGTTGAAAAACCTTAAGGCCCTAAGGTTGAAAAAACGAAAAACGTTTTGGAAATTAAAATACTTTCAAATGAGAGATTTTCTACAATTTTAAAGGATGTTTTGGTGGGAATCACAAGATGTTCGTTCATCATACTTCACACCCATTCCAACTCAACTCGTTCAATTTATACTCCAGTTTTAGTTATTTAATTACTGTTGTGAAGTTACCTGTTTAATGTATTGACGCGTTTGAACTTTCTGTTTTGTGATTCGAGAATATAGTTTTTACAAACGAAATTACGCATCATTTTTCATCCTCAAAGTTAACACAAGAAAAGGTTAATTTTAGAATTTTACCAATTGTTGAATGTTACCAAGACTTTCAGATGAAATTTCTGAGTGCTCAGTTTTCAAAACAATGTAACATAAAAATGATAACATATTTTACGAAAATTAGCGCATCCGATAATCTTGCATGACTGGAACTTAAATTAGGTATATGGTTTGATTTAGTGAGGTTATGTCCATCTACAGGCCATAAGGTTGAAAACACGAAAAACGTTTTGGAAATGAAAATACTCTCAAATGAGAGAGATTTTCGACAATTTTGAAGGATGTTTTGGTGGGATTCACAAGAAAAGGTTAATTTTAGAATTTAACCAATTGTAAAATATTACCAAGACTTACCAATTTCACGAGAGGTAGATCAAGTGACTCGGGATGGACGAGTCGAAGCAAGGAGAAAGCTGAGGGCTCCGGACACGGCGGGTCCGAACTGTAAAAAACGGACACACGACACGGACACACTCGGACTCGCTTGCCACACTCGCACAACACTGACTGACTGTCTTCGCCTGGCTGGACTCACCGCCCAGCCCGGACGTCCTTGACTCCGAAATAGAAGGAAAAGGAAGATGAGGACGTGCGCAGGACTCGAAGAAGAAACTCGCGGCGGATGAAGAAAGAAACGCGCTCTCTCTCTCTCTCTCTCTCTCTCTCTCTCTCTCTCTCTGTTTCTTTCTCACACACATTCTCTATCTCTCTCCCGCTCCCTACGCTCTGATAGATCTCATTAGGATGCTCCCCCCACAACAGGTGGACGTACCGCGACATCCTCCCGACCTGGGGCCTATTTCATGAAACAACAAGTTACAAGTGTACATGTTAACAAGTACTGGTATTTTTAATGCACGGTAAACTAGAACAAGTGTTTCACCAAAACAAAGAGTACAGTTAGAAGCAAAGTTAAGGGTGTAGCAGAAAATAAAAAGTCCAGTCATGCAGCATGACCCCATGAGCGAATTTTTGAAGAACTAAACCTACTAGTATTAAAGCTACATCAATTCCTAAAACAGTTGAGCGTAAAACATTAAAGAGAGCGACTGAGAGAATCGGAGGACGGAATATTTCACAGAGTAAACTCATCAGTTGTGATTATTTTTTTTTTTTAACAAGCACCTACTACCTACGTTTTAAACAGCATGGTTCTAGGATTGGTTATACAGGGATACTTCCACAAGAGTAGTTCAATCTGAATTTGGACAATGTTTCATGCAAATATTACCGATTTTTAGAACTAGCGAACGGCATTATTTCGATTTTTGACTGATTTTTCAACTTTAAAATTTTTGAAAACTTGATACATATTCTTATAGGAAATTTTACGCTGATTCCGAATATACCACATGTTAGTATGCTGAAAAAATTATTTCGCTCAACAAATCGCAAAAAACAGGCTATTTTGAAATTTTTGACTACATTTTTGAAAATTTTAACCCGAAGATGTAATTCGATCATGCTGGCCAACGAACTTGAACTTTCGTTTTGTGTTCTTAACATTTTAAAATTTGTTTCAAGTTTCTAGCACAATTCTACGGAGAGTTATCGTCTGTGAAGACACATATATACATACATAAAAAAATGCGTTAAACTTCAGAATATGATTCAGAATAGCCTGAAACGGATTTCTGCATAAAATTTTTTTTTCAAAAATTCATATTCTAAAAATTTGAGGCGAGAGCAATAGCTTAATTTTCTTCAAAAATTTGCTAAAATGGCGTGTGGGGACAAACGAAATGAACAACGTCAAGCGGGATGCCGATATTGAAGTTTTGTCAGGGAATCATAATATAGAAGCAGTGTTAAGTGCACGATAGGATGTTTATCGTTCATGACAAGGTGTCACGCAGAGAAGGTGTGGAAGACAGACAAATTATAAACTGAAAAGTGGAGAAAGTGTGTATTTGATTTCAATTTATTCTGATGGCTGGCATAATTGGATTTTTTTCACAAGTGTAGCAGAAAAGAAAAATGGCGTGTGGAACTTATTCTGATGGCTGGCATAATTGGATTTTTTTCCTTCATTCAGCAGAAATGATTAATCAATTCATCAAGTCTTAATGCAGCCAGGTTAGGAATGTCGTCTGTAACTTCGAAGTGATCTTCACACTTCACTTTGTTCTTCAATGATGGGGAGATCCTCAATACCCGATCAGGAAAAATTGCACAGGGTCACGCACCAATTGAATCTTTCAAGGGTCTCAGAAGACATCCTAAATTTCTCGTTAAACTCAAAATTACCCACGAAATGAGCATTTATTCGTGGTCGAAAAAACCGTTGGCGTCTTCTAAGCTGAATGCTTCTTTTTTGTCTGTATTCTTCGGCAGAAGATGATTCCCACATATTAAACACCGAAAAATGGTCAACTCACAATGTTGGAAAATAACAAGTTTACAGGTGAACGGACGTAGGTTGAAAATCGGCCATTTTTTACAAGAAGTGTAAAACAGTGACTTGTTCAAAATGATGGGGAAACACTTGCAACTTGTCCAAATGCGCCTGTGCACTTGTTAATTTTCACAGTGCATTACAAGTCTACACTTTCATTTGTGTATACACAAGTATCTTTATGAAACGCTTGCACACTCATTTTTTACAACTTGTACATAAAATCGACTTTAATGTGCCACTTGTTGCTTTATGAAATAGTTCCCTGACGGCAGTGTTGGGCATAATCTTATCGTCGAACACGAATACGATTGTAAACGCGATAATTATTCGTTGATTCTGAGTTTACTGCGAACGTGTAATCGTATTCGTGTAATCGTATTCTTCTGTCGGCGATTGGGTACACGAATACAACCCATAAAAATTCGTCACGGTTATCAATTTCAATAGGGCGTCCCTCCTATGATATGCGAAGCCTTGCTAATATTACCTAGCTTCAGAGGGACGTCCTGAAAGCAAATTCCACGATTGGAGCCCAGCCTATTTTTTTTTTTTAAATTTATTTCAATCGGACATCCCTCTGAAGCTAGGTAATATTAGCAAGGCTTCGCATATTATAGGAGGGACGCCCTATTGAAATTGATGACCGTGACGTATTTTTATAGGTTGTATTCGTGTAATCGCCGACAGAATACGATTACAAGAATACGAATATAATCGCAGTTGACTCAGAATCAACGAATAATTATCGCGATTACAATCGTATTCGAGTTCGACGATAAGATTACGCCCAACACTGCCTGGGTGCCAGGGACGGCCTGAGGGGTGTGCGACGTATGCAGCCGCACACTCTAGTCTTTTCAGAGGGACATAAATACATATAAACAAAACACAAATAGACACCAGTGGTGATACACGAATGATGTTAACGTACATAACGAAAACCAACACCATCAAATATGTGACAGAGTTCCCGTCATAGAGTTCCCGTCGGGATCTCAGAGAATGCGCCGTCGTCGCCCCGTTGATGAACAACGGGCGTCGCACGCCTTTTTCTCGTGTTTTTGAGAAGTTGAGTTTGGCGTTGGATGGGTGATCCAGGTCCCTGGAAACAAATCTACTCCGAACATAGATCATTAATGCTATTAGTAGGAGTGGGTATCTCTCTGACGGGATACACTCTCCTCTACCTTTTTATCGAGGATTTAGGACCTCATTGCACCTCTGGGGGGTTACCTAAATCCCTGATACATATTAATTCCTAAGATAACATATGCATTCGTCTATCGCAGTCTTTGGTTTTTCAAGCATACCAGAAAGCACTGGTTTTCTCGATTACGGGTTACCCATTTGTTACCCTGAATTTTCAACGAAGACCTAACTTTAGGGAAGAAGAAATTTGCTCACCAGCACAGAGTAAAGAGGGTTTTGTTTTCAAGTGTAAGCCGAATGTCACGTTAATAATCATTCACAAGAGGAAACTCTTTAATTGCTAGATAGGTTTACCGAATAGCCGCTAGATCGCAAGGTGCCTTCTTTCCGGCTCGCCAGCGAATCCCCTTTTCGCCGAAGGTGGAGCGAGAAGGGAAGGACGGGTAGGACCCTATTTCATAATAGGCCATTGACAGAAGATATACCTACATTTTAGCGAATTTTTGAAGAAAATTAAGCTATTGCTCTCGCCTCAAAATTTTTAGAATGTGAATTTTTGAAAAAATTTTATGGAGAAATCCGTTTCAGGCTATTCTGAATCATATTCTGAAGTTTAACGCATTTTTTTATGTATGTATGTATGTATGTATGTATGTATGTATGTATGTACATGTATGTATATTTGTATGTATGTATGTATGTGTCATTCCAGACGATAACTGTCCGTAGAATTGTGCTAGAAACTTCAAACGAATTTTAAAATGTTAAGGACACAAAACGAAAGTTCTAGTTCGTTGGCCAGCATGATCGGATTACATCTTCGGGTTGAAATTTTCAAAAATGTAGTCAAAAATTTCAAAATAGCCTGTTTTTTGCGATTTGTTGTGCGAAATAATTTTTTCGGCATACTAACATGTGGTATATTCGGAATCAGCGTAAAATGTCCTATAAGAATATGTACCAAGTTTTCAAAAATTTCAAAGTTGAAAAATCAGTCAAAAATCGAAATAATGCCGTTCGCTAGTTGTAAAAATCGGTAATATTTGCATGGAACATTGTCGAAATTCAGATTGAACTACTCTAATGGAAGTATCCCTGTATAACCAATTTTATGTCAATATTTGATGATGTTATGATAGGATACTGTTAAGATTTCAACTGCCTTCAATACTGACCACATTGGACATCGAAATCTTTGAATATTTACCTACATTTGTCTTTAAATCTACAATATTAGTTTAATAATAATAATGTATGAGTACCTCCTAATTATTTGTAATAATTTGATTCCATGTTTGTCTATCAAAATCATAAACTAACATTTCTCTACACGATCAATAGCGACTGAAATGTCGAAGATTTCTTCAAAAATTCGCTCATGGGGTCATGCTGCATGACTGGACTTTTTTTTTTTTTTTGTTCTAATTTGTTTGACCTACTCCCTCAGTTGGAAGACAAGCTGAGCTGTTGGTTTTCTTTAGAAGAGTTCCATGGGATAACGGATATAAGAGATTACATAGATATTGCATTCCATCGTTCCATTACATACAGAACCCTACAGAAATTGACGTTATAGGAAATTAACGTTTGAACATGCGCACAGACTGATATTCATCCCATTGCAATGAAATTTATAGGGAGCCGTCTAATTGCGAGCCCGCACGATCCCTGATAATTTCATTAAAATCGTTCCATTAGACTCGGAGTTTTACCTGTGTTAATCGATATCAGTTTCGCGCGTGCGCAATGGTTATTCCTCCAACAATCGCAATATAATCTATAGGCCATTTTTATAGAGCAAATACCCAACTGCTTACCTAATTTGAATGAAATCGGACAAACAGATGATGTGAAACGATGAGAAGTTCGCGTTCGCGCATGCGTACAGACTGCTGTTGGTCCGACGGCATTGAAATTAATAGGCCTGAGCTAATCCGCACAATCCCTGAGAAAATTCATCGAAATCCGACTTAAACTTGGTATAGTTTTGCGCTGTAGTGCAAAGTGGGTGGTTTTCACCACATGCGCTGTAGTGCAAAGTGGGTGGTTTTCACCACATGCGCCTGACAAGGATTTACAACAGACAAACAGACATACACGGAACCTAAATTGACCAGTTAGCACTGAAACACAAAAATTCCAGTCATGCAGCATGACCCCATGAGCAAATTTTGAAGAAATCTTCGACATTTCAGTTGCTATTGATCGTGTAGAGAAATTTTAGTTTTTAGATTTTGATAGACAAACATGAAATCAAATTATTAAAAATAATTAGGAGGTACTCATACTTCATTATTATTAAACTAATCTTGTAGATTTAAAGACAAATGTCGGTAAATATTCATAGATTTCGATGGAGGGAGGCCTTGAGATTAACGTAACTGACGGCCGAGCGGAGCGAGGCCTTGGGTCTGCGTGCTAGTACGTACATAAATAGAACTTCTTCATAATTTCATGGCTGATATTTTCTAAGCCACAGTCAGTATTAAAGCTACATCAAGTCCTAAAACAATTGAGCGTAAAACATTAAAGAGAGCGACCGAGAGAATCGGAGGACGGAATATTTCACAGAGTAAACTCATCAGTTGTGATTACATTTTTTTTTTAACAAACACCTACTACCTACGTTTTAAACAGCATGGTTCTAGGATTGGTTATACAGGGATACTTCCATATGAGTAGTTCAATCTGAATTTGGACAATGTTTCATGCAAATATTACCGATTTTTACAACTAGCGAACGGCATTATTTAGATTTTTGACTGATTTTTCAACTTTGAAATTTTTGAAAACTTGATACATATTCTTATAGGAAATTTTACGCTGATTCCGAATATACGACATGTTAGTATGCTGAAAAAATTATTTCGCACAACAAATCGCAAAAAACAGGCTATTTTGCAATTTTTGACTACATTTTTGAAAATTTCAACCCGAAGATGTAATCCGATCATGCTGGCCAACGAACTTGAACTTTCGTTTTGTGTCCTTAACATTTTAAATTTTTTTTGAAGTTTCTAGCACAATTCTACGGACAGTTATCGTCTGGAATGACACATACATACATACATTAAAAAAATGCGTTAAACTTCAGAATATGATTCAGAATAGCCTGAAACGGATTTCTGCATAAAATGTTTTCAAAAATTCACATTCTACAAATTTTGAGGCGAGAGCAATAGCTTAATTTTCTTCAAAAATTCGCTAAAAGCAAGCGGAAATTTGGATTTTTTTCTTGGGTAGTGAGGAAGCAAAGTAAGTAGGTACCCAGTTAAAGTAAAGAAATGGGCACCCTATTTGGTTTTTACCTATTATCTTGGAGATTTTAGATCCAATAAGAAGAGAAAACCCGTCTGCCAAGTTGGTTGTGGCACATACTCGTATAGCTTCCTCGTTTACCTATCATGAATGTATAGATCATTGAAAAGTTTTAAATGATCTTGAAAAACTCCATAGCGGAAAAGAATATATCAAGAAGTAGCGTGGAACTTCCCAAAAATTACATGAGGGAAGAGGCTAGGCACTTTACCTGGGTCGATTTTGGCCAGTTATAGACTGCTATAGTAAACCAACATCTAAATTGGTGCCGAGGTGATGATTTGAAGGACGAATTTCAATTTTTTTGGGTCAATTTAAGGGTTTTTGCATGCGCTGAACACGATGAACTCATTTATTTTACGCTCCATCCACTAGTTATCCGGTAAACTGGCAGAGGGCGCTGCTTGAAGATAAGTAAAAATCGAAAATTTCACCGAAAATGCTGTCGCCTGGTTAAGAATTGTACTAGAAACATGCTATTATGGTCGGATAATATGCTTTGGCATGTTCTGAACATGATCCCGTTTTTACTATACTTTTCCGCCGATGATTGCTTTGTTTATCGGCCATAAACCTCAAATTAATTGTAGGGTAATAGACAAATTCACCCTAATTTCACCGGAAATTATGTCACGTTGATAATTTAAGGTCCCGAAATACCTTGTGCCGATAAAATTTGGTATTTTCCAGGATACTTGGTACAATGCCGTTGGTAATTTGGCAAGGACTTGAACCGGCATTGTACTTATTTGCCAAATATAGCGGCAAAATGGAGAACATAGCTAAATTTTCCCACTTATCTGTAAAATTCCTTAGTTTCTATCGGTTTCCTGGGTCTAATTCGTAGTTCTGAATTGTCTGAACTGTGATTGGATCGTTTGAGCGTAGGGTTAGCTATTGCCAGCGGTATCGGTCACGTGTAAAACCTTATACAATGGTATTGGGTCGTTAAGCGAATAAGTACAATGCCGGTTCAAGTCCTTGCCAAATTACTAACGGCTTTGTACCGAGTATCCAGGAAAATACCAAATTTTATCGACACCAGGTATTTCGGGACCTTAAATCATCAACGCGACATACTTTCCGGTGAAATTAGGGTGAATTGGTCTATTAGTTATTGGTCCCTAATTAATTTGAGGTTTATGGCCGATAAACGAAGTAATCATCGGCGGAAAAGTATAGTAAAAAACGGGATCATGTTCAGAACATGCCAAAGCATAGTATCCGACCATAATAGCATGTTTCTAGTACAATTCTTAACCAGGCGACAGCATTTTCGGTGAAATTTTCGATTTTTACTTATCTTCAAGCAGCGCCCTCTGCCAGTTTACCGGATAACTAGTGGACGGAGCGTAAAATAAATAAGTTCATCGTGTTTAGCGCATGCGAAAACCCATAAATTGACCCAAAAAAATTGAAATCCGTCCTTCAAATCATCACCTCGGCACCAATTTAGAGGTTGGTTTACGATAGCTGTCCATAACTGGCCAAAATCGACCCAAGTAAAGTGGAAAACGACCGAATCGATCAGAAACTGATAGCAAAGCGTGTCACGGATGCGTATTCACCTTCTCTGCGATGAGAACTGATGGAAATGAGCTTTATAGGAAAATTAAATCCATTTTGAAGTGTAATGGTCTTTATTACTGAAGTTAGTTTAACATAATGATTAACAAAAGTTGTTCAGCCGAGACCTCCGTGGAGCGCAGGCGTTTTTGTTAACCGCTGCGTGATTTAATTAATGAAAGTTCCAGTCGTGCAGCATGATCGTATGAGCGAATTTCCGTAAATTATCTTATAGTATAATGTTGAATTGTTTTGAAATTTGAGTGCAAGGAAATTATTAAAAATATTTTTTTGCCATAAAATAATAGTTAATAATTTCCTTGCGCTCAAATTTCAAAACAATTTAACATTATAAAATACGATAATTCGCTCATGCTGGATGACTGGAACTTTTTTGTTTCATGTAAGTAATTAACTGTAATGCGATTACTCCCCCCCCCCCACACACACAATTCTTTATCGAAATTAATTCTATAAATTGATCAATTAAGTTGTGGTCTATATCGCCTCGTTCCGAATTCTAATGGCAACGTTATATATATTCCGAGCCATCGACTATCCCTGCTTGCTCTGGCTAACTTTGTTCCTCTCAGAAGTATTTACTGTACGAGAGTCTGCATATGATTATATGGCTACAGGTTCGAATCGAACTTAATTGCTAACCACGATCATGGTTCGTAAACCTAAATATTATTAGATATCACTCATGGGGGAGTGATATCTTTCAAAAATAGTATGAGATTAGAATCTTAACTTGAAGAACCTCTGAACGTATAATAGATGCCAAACTGCTGGGCCCATCCGGTTGAAATGGGTGGCGCAAATCATTCGGGAATGTGGAGTAATATTCGGGAAAAAAGATCCTGCGCCATTTATTAGCTGTTGTTCACTGATTTATGGTCTGAAGACAGTTACTCGGATGCTAACTAATTGATCCGCGGATAAATCTAGAATTAAAAATCGATGGTGGAACAGTGAAAAACACTGACTCGCGGTCGTTACCTACATCCTGTGTTACTGGACTCAGGAGGTAACTCTTGTTGGTGGAAGTGGCCGTTAGGGGACGGACCTTTAGTGTGACTTTTACACCAGAGATAGCGCGCTACGAGACTCTACTCGAAATCGGGCGCTACTGGACCACCGAGTAACAGACCATCAGCGCAAATTTCATCGAGAGTAGGTATTTTTATCAATAATTCTACATAACAAATTGAACGGGCTCTTAAATTTTGACTTCCCTACTACCAAGGGAAGAAAAGTTTTGTTTCAATGCGGTATATTGAAAAAAATGTCCTCCGAACTAAGCTTTTTTAAAATTATTTTCAATAATGAACCTTTTTTTTCTTCAGTAATGTGATAATAATTCCATACGTCTACCGTGTTTTATATGCACCGAACTTCCTAATAGCTAGAACTATGTAGATAGCAGCTGAAAACAGTGGAATCGATGCTGCATTAATCCATAGTTCGAGAATTATATACTTATATGTAATTATATACTTAGGTACCCACCTACTTTTGCCAAAGCCCGAAGAACCCGATTGAACCAGGTTCCCAGATGAAACAGTTTAATTAGCCGTAAAGCTGTTTCCTTAGTTCTGCAAACTGCAACCGTTTATCAAATTTTATTTAATAGCTTTAAACTCATAAAAAATGTAGTTATACATAGTAAAGTGTCTCTTTCCTAGAAGGAACAAAAGGTATCTTCATAATTTTTTCGTTTGATTTAGATGAAAATCAGTTCAGTGAATCACATGAGATTACCTGAAGCAATGTAGGATCATCCTTTCACGATCCAGAAGAATTTAAGGGTTGAATGTAAGTACCTAATAAAATTGACTTCTGCTGATTTAGCTCAATCCCATTCGGTTTTCCAGTTATGAGGTTCTATGCACGTGTAATGCCTTCATACATAGACCAGTGATCAACGAAAAGAGACAGTTTCTAAATGAGAAATAATACCTAAACCTTTTTTGTTATCATTTCGGAAGTTCGTTTACTTCCTCTCTTATCATGTTTACGCGTAGGTACGAAATGTTATCGCGAACAACTGGGAGAAAATGAACAGTCGGGGAAAATGAAGACCCGGTTATCACGAAGAAACGTAAGATTGAGACCATTTTCAAGACATCTACGTTTTACTAAAATCAAACAGATGGATACGGCAGCAGAAACTGCAAACGAAAAACCAGACAAACCTCCACCAGTATTCATAACTAATTTAGCCAGCTATGCCTAGGCCCTAGGTGCAAAGTTGTTTAGGTGCTGCACGTGGGATAGGGTTGTTTTGGGGGATTGATACTAAAAACCCGCTCACGATATCATGAAAACATGGGAAAGACGAGATTCTGAGATTTCAGAACTGATGTTTGGGCTCCTGGGTGTCTGGAGATTGGATTCTCGGACAGTCAGCAGCTCAACGAGGATCACCGGAGAGCTCCCTACCCCGCGGGGTCCCAGGCGGGATTCTCCTGATGGCCTCTGGCGGTGCTGAGCTACTCTTCCAGCAGCCGAGATGCTTCCTACTTACATTCTGTGATTGGCTTGAGGATGCTGGGGCGCCGGACCTGAAGGTACGGGATGTGCAGTTCAACCGCACAGATAAAGGTACTGTTCAACTAGAACCTTATGTAAATCTCAGGTCCGCGATATTTCTGTTAATGCCTTTTGAGGACAAAGCCATTTGAGAAGTGAAATTCTTATTCCAACCCATAATAAAACCACCAAGCTTAGAGCCTGCCCTAGCCGGTGTGTTACGGGGAAGTAAATAGTAGGGGTACAGGTACTTTGATCTATAACTTACAAATTATGGAAACCTCTCCAATGCCAAACTAGCATAAGTTATACCGTAAGTCGCTTGACAACCTGCGCCAGGGTGGCATCTATCGGAGGTCCCTCAACTCCGACGTAAAGCTCTCCCCTCTGGAGACGCCCAGCGATTAGCCAGCTATGCCTAGGCCCTAGGTGCCAAGTTGTTTAAGTGCTGTATCTGGGATATGGCTGTTTTGGGGGATTGATACTAAAAACCCGCTCACAATATCATGAAAACATGGGAAAGACGAGATTCTGAGATTTCCGAAACAGTCGTCAAATTCATTTTTTGATAGGACAATGAGCAGCATTAGTTTCGTGAACGCCAAATTTCGTCATTTCTGGCCTGTTTTGACCTTCTTTTAGCTACTAGAAGCTAAAATTCCCCCAATCTATCAAATACTTAAGCACTTTTTTCAATTACTATAGTTAGAACTCTAATTTTCCACTTCAGAGGTATGTTAATGAAAGGCGCAGAATGGAATTATTTTTTCAATAGCTTCAAGTACTTTGACAGTACTTGCCAAGTACAAGTACAATCACTTTACCTGTTTCGACTTCAAGCCGCACAAGTACAAGTACTTGTATCCGTCGGGGTCAAGTTTCAATTACCTACAAGTATTTGTATTTGTAATTCAAGTACAGCAAGTACGTCACAATTTTTGTTGAAAATCAATAATATTCGGGTTCGGAACGTCTTTCCGTTTCCGAATGAAATCTATCGGAGCATTACCTTTTCCTAAAATTAAAGTTCATGTCACGAGAAAAATAAAATCAAATTTTACCAAATCTAAATTTTGTGTTCCGGAGGATCTGAAATAGATACCCAGGGGGTCCCCACTGTTCGAAATTCCGCTTCCCTCCGTTTTTTTGAAGAATCCAAATAGCTCATCTTTTCCTTCAAAAATGCAAAGATTACCACCGACTAGCTCATCGTCAGAAATTCAGTGATTACTGACATATTATCAAGATTTAAGAGGGAAAGGGGTGGTACTTGCGTTGCTTAAAGTGCAATTGCAAGTACTTGTACTTGCTGATTTCTCAAGTACAGGGTGGTCCGTAATAAACGGACACATATTAAAATCCTGTAACATTCACAAATTCGATCTTAGGGATTAAAAAATAAGCAGAACGTGTAGAGAAAATCAGTAAGTTTTATTCACAATCGAAAAATCGGAAAAAATTATCAAGTTTTAAAAATTATGTCATTTAAATGACGACCCTGTTTGGTAACGCACAGTTCAAGACGGTCCTTGAAGTTCTGCATCACTCTTTGCACCATATCTTCCGGTATTTCCGCGATTTCTCGTCTTATTGACTGCTTCAATGCTTGAATGGTTCGTGGTTTGTCCACGTACACTTTAGATTTCAGGTGGCCCCATAGAAAAAAGTCACAGGGGGTGAGGTCTTCTTCCCCATGCCGGGAAGAAGAACGGTTACGTCAACAAACAGAATTGCCGTTATTGGGCTGGTGAAAACCCTCGACATTTACACCAAAGGCCTCTACACTCTGCCAAGGTAACGGTGTGGTGTGGAATTTCCAAACTCGGAATAATTGGGTCCTATTTTTTTTTAAGATGGCAGAGAGAATGCAGTGACTGTTAACTCTGAACGTTATCTCGCGATGCTTCAAGAATTCTTCATTCCTCAGCTTGAGGAAAATGAAGTTGACACCGACAACATGTGGTTCCAACAAGATGGAGCAACAGCCCACACGGCCAGGATTTCATTGAACTTTTTGCGAACGATTTTTCCCGGACGCGTGATCTCCCGGCATGGGGATGTTCCCTGGCCTCCGCGTTCCCCAGACCTCACCCCCTGTGACTTTTTTCTATGGGGCCACCTGAAATCTAAAGTGTACGTGGACAAACCACGAACCATTCAAGCATTGAAGCAGTCAATAAGACGAGAAATCGCGGAAATACCGGAAGATAAGGTGCAAAGAGTGATGCAGAACTTCAAGGACCGTCTTGAACTGTGCGTTACCAAGCGAATTTAACAATTGTG
This sequence comes from Adelphocoris suturalis, assembly GCA_030762985.1. Taxonomy (NCBI): domain Eukaryota; kingdom Metazoa; phylum Arthropoda; class Insecta; order Hemiptera; family Miridae; genus Adelphocoris; species Adelphocoris suturalis. The sequence continues at coordinate 13,593,752 of CM061051.1, read as the reverse complement.
GCCCAGCCTATTTGTCTCAAATTTATTTCAATAGGACGTCCCTCTGAAGCTAGGTAATATTAGCAAGGCTTTGCATATTATAGGAGGGACGCCCTATTGAAATTGATGACCGTGACGCATTTTTATGGGTTGTATTCGTGCAATCGCCGACAGACGAATACGATTACACGAATACGAATATAATCGCAGTTGACTCAGAATCAACGAATAGTATTATCGCGATTACAATGGTATTCGTATTCAACGATAAGATTATGCCCAACACATGTTATATTTCCCTGTCAGATTTATGCCAACCTAACGCTCCTCCTTGACTGTCGCATGCGATAAAACCTCACTATTCTAACCTGCGTTATCTCAGGCCACTTTCACATCTGTCTCGCTCAAGTATCTGGCTATTCAGATTTATTTATTAAAAAACAAACGTTAGATCATTCGGAATTCGGGAATTTTAAGAATTAGCCCTTCCCTCAAAATTGATTTTAGAAACTGCAAAATTTCACAAGAACTACTTCATTTAATACTCTTTCCAACGGTATGGTAAATTTTACTTATACTTTGCCAATTGGGGGAGATATTATGTTTAAATGTTGAAAAACGTGTTTTTTTTTCTTCTTTTAGCGAATTTTTGAAGAAAATTAAGCTATTGCTCTCGCCTCAAAATTTGTAGAATGTGAATTTTTGAAAAAAACTTATGCAGAAATCCGTTTCAGGCTATTCTGAATCATATTCTGAAGTTTAACGCATTTTTTTTATGTATGTATCTATGTATGTATGTATGTATGTATGTATGTATGTGTCATTCCAGACGATAACTGTCCGTAGAATTGTGCTAGAAACTTCAAACAAATTTTAAAATGTTGAGGACACAAAACGAAAGTTCAAGTTCGTTGGCCAGCATGATCGGATTACATCTTCGGGTTGAAATTTTCAAAAATGTAGTCAAAAATTTCAAAATAGCCTGTTTTTTGCGATTTGTTGTGCGAAATAATTTTTTCAGCATACTAACATGTGGTAGGTATATTCGGAATCAGCGTAAAATTTCCTATAAGAATATGTATCAAGTTTTCAAAAATTTCAAAGTTGAAAAATCAGTCAAAAATCTAAATAATGCCGTTCGCTAGTTGTAAAAATCGGTAATATTTGCATGAAACATCTTCAAAAATTCGCTCATAGGGTCATGCTGCATGACTGGACTTTTTAGCGAATTTTTGAAGAAAATTAAGCTATTGCTCTCGCCTCAAAATTTGTCGAATGTGAATTTTTGAAAACATTTTATGCAGAAATCCGTTTCAGGCTATTCTGAATCATATTCTGAAGTTTAACGCATTTTTTTGTGAATGTATGTATGTATATAAGGTTTCTTAAAAAAAAAAAAACGTATGTATGTATGTGTCATTCCAGACGATAACTGTCCGTAGAATTGTGCTAGAAACTTCAAACAAATTTTAAAATGTTAAGGACACAAAACGAAAGTTCAAGTTCGTTGGCCAGCATGATCGGATTACATCTTCGGGTAGAAATTTTCAAAAATGTAGTCAAAATTTTCAAAATAGCCTGTTTTTTGCGATTTGTTGTGCGAAATAATTTTTTCAGCATACTAACATGTGGTATATTCGGAATCAGCGTAAAATTTCCTATAAGAATATGTATCAAGTTTTCAAAAATTTCAAAGTTGAAAAATCAGTCAAAAATTGAAATAATGCCGTTCGCTAGTTGTAAAAATCGGTAATATTTGCATGAAACATTGTCCAAATTCAGATTGAACTACTCTTATGGAAGTATCCCTGTATAACCAATCCTAGAACCATGCTGTTTAAAACGTAGGTAGTAGGTGCTTGTTAAAATAAAATTTAAAAAAAAAAAAAAAAAAAAAAAAACGTCGTTGGGGGTGTCTAGCCGCCGCGTGGTTTGTGTTCATGATGGTACATTTATTGTAAAATGAAATCTGGGGGACACCCCCAGACCCCCGAATTGTTAATGTTAGGATCAAGGATCAAACCAATGAAACACAGAATGTGTATTTCGGGGATTCCCCGGAGGGCTGGTGGCATTCTGGTAAGTTCGGCCGAAGTTCATTCCGCGTTCTTGGAATCCAGCGCCTTGGATCGTAGCAAAGAGCTTATAATAGGATAGAGAGGACAGGTATTCCGCATTTTTCGCTTGTTGGCTACTGGGACCTGGTTCAGCCATATTTTTCATTTATACAAACACTCGCGCGAATGATGGGTGGTCGTGAAGTGGGAATTTGGAAACCTTACCTCAATAGGTCATAGGTAATCGATTACATCAATGAAATAAATTCAGGTAAGTAATTAGATATCGAAATGAGTTCCTCAATATCTTCCCTTGAAACTTAAATAAACTTTATTAGCATGTAAAAAAGAAAAGATGAATTGAACTCTAAACATGTAAAATGTAAATGTTTTGTGCGAATTGTATTCAGCTGAATTGAAGGTAAAACTCAAAACATTGCATTTCACCTCGAGGAGTAAGTTTATTGAACTTGGACAAACTAACTGGTTTTAAGACTCGAACTATTAATCACAAGAGGCTGAATGAATTTTTCAATATTCGATGGATTTCAACAATACAATAGCAGCAATTCAGCTATATGTAGGTAAATTTTTGTGTTTCTGAACTAGAACGGGTTACATTACCCTACTTAATTACAATAGGTACATTTAAGTATCACAACATCAGTCAGATTGGAAAATTATTATTAATAGAAGTAGTGATTTTTTCTTCTTCAAATGAGATCTTTAAACAAGAAAACACCCACTTCCTGGAATGAATTAGTCAAATAATCATAAAGATTACAAGCAATCCAACTATCGTCTGAAGAATACTAACTGTCAATGAAATGGGAGCAGTACGTACCGGTCTTTCTTACCTACCGGCTTATTTATAATATTTATAATAATATTATAATAATGCTTGCCATTATGTATTATATTATATGAATATTATATTATACATTTTCATTTATACACACACACACATTTATATACATGGGTCGCAGGGCTATGTGAGTAGGTACTGATTGCCCAGTCCGTAGAGAACACTTGAGCAGCGTTTCCACTCTCCATTCTATTCTACTCCATTTTCGGTCTAGTTTCGCGCATTATTTTTTTTATTTCAAGTTACGAAGTAATCAGCCTGTATGTAACACACAAATGTGTCAAAAATAAAAGTTAGGCACAAAACTTCTGGGTTTTACTATTTGTTTACATTTTGAGAAATTTAGCGAAATTTTAGACGCTTGTATTTTGGTTACTACAAGTTTGAAAAATACGTTTGAACGGTGACACATGAAAAAAATGTAATGCTCTACAACTCTGAAAACAATTAAAAACCCCTAGCTACCTAACGATTTATTAGCGAAAACCCGAAAAATAGAGACGAAATTGCGGGGTTTCCCCCGCCACCATGGGAGCGGTAAACGGTCCCTCGAGATCGAAAACTTGGATTCTTCATCCTTTACCATCCCCGCGAACCACCCCTAAAAATGTCATCAACTTTTTATTTTTATTTTTGCAAAGCAACCACTATTTTTTTGACCTCACTATTGTACTATAAGGATATCACGCAACTATAAATAAAAATAATATTAGTTAGAACATCACATCTCTCAAAAGGGCAGAAACTTGTAAGACAAAGGAAAACGAGAAATTCTTCATCCAGGCGATTGACTTTGAACTTGTGTTAATTTGTGCTGATCTAGAAATTTTTACCATAGTTACTCACAGTTTCTAGGGACGCCGATTCAGTTATGTACCATAGGTATCGTAATATGTTCATTTCATTTCAAATCATTTCCAACAGTGTTCTATAAGAGCACATTTTTTGTGAATTAAAACCCAATAATTCGAAAGGTTACGTTTTATGTTACAAAAATGCATAGCAGCCGCAACGTAAATACAGGAACAGGAAAAATCACAATAAACTTGGACCAAGTTTTCAGAAAGAAGAATTATTTTTTCTGCTCTCCTCTACAGCAAGGAGCAAATTTCGTCATTGACGTTCATTTTCAGTCAGTTTTGATGGAAATCAACAAACAATTTTTAAATATTTTCTTCATGGAAATCACTTATGAGGCCTCCTGAAACGATTCCTGGAACGCTTTTTCATAATCATGTCTTGACCTATTAGGTCGAAAAATACGTTTGAACAGTGAAATTCAAAGGAAACTTAATCTCTACAACATTGTACTTGGAATGAAATCCTGAAAAGCACGTAGTTAACGAGTTATTAACAAATAACCGAAAACAGTTGCAGCCCCCCCCCCCCCCAACATCAGCAGATAAATCTAGATATTGTAATCTAGATATTGCTTTGAGGAATTCGCCTGCAGAGTTTCAAGTTTTTTAGAAGTTTATCAGAGCAAAATCTATAGGTCTTTACTTAGTCAGGTTCCGTTCAGTGTTCCTCATTTCTTACCTAGGTGAGGTGGGGTTTAGGGTGGTATGCTTGAACGACCCTCGAAGTTGGAGGGACGTTTGAGGGCATCCCTCCAGTAGAAGTTCCTAATGCAAAGACAACCTTTTTTTTTTTTTTTTTTTTTTTTTTTTTTTTTTTTTTTAACGTAGGCAGGTGAGGAAATCTTTAAGATCCTAAGGTGGTAATCGGATCTCGTAAGATACCCAAGAGGGACCGCACTCCGGGTTATGTGGGATTCAAACCCACTAAAACCTCACCTTTCTTTTCCCACGTTGGAACTCAGCCTGGAACTGTTTAACACATTACTTCAGGCCGAGTCCTTGAGAAATTTCTTCAGTCCTCTCGGTCCATGTGCTCCCTCCTCCTCTGTCTCTCCCGTTCCAAGATGATCTTTTTCTGGAGGGTGTCTTCAACGTAGGCAGCTACAAAATTCCATTTTTGCTCTCGTTCAATCATTTTGGATAATACCACCTCCGGTGTCACGTCTTGATTTGGTAATTCCAGAGCATCCTGCAGCCTTCTTCTTTCTCTGGCCCATCGCTTGCATACAAAGAAAGTATGGAGCACATCATCGTCCATTTCCTGGCAGTATGGACATATTGGGGAGTCTACTTTTCCCATTTTATAGAGATATGCGTAAAACAGCCCATGACCAGAAAGGAACTGAGTCAGGAAAAAGTTTACTTCTCCATGTTTTCTATCTAGCCATACCTTGATCTGAGGAATCAAGCGTGCTGTCCATCTCCCTCTCTGCTCTACAGTCCACATTTCCTGCCATCTTGCCATTGTATAAACGTTGGAGGGGCAGCCTTATTATGGAGGGTCGCTCCTCTAACGTCCCTCAAACCCTCGTTCAATGAAAAAACACAGTTTGAGGGGGCCTCTCCAAATTTCTACCAATCACGAATCGGGATTTTAAGGGCTACCCTCCAAAAGTGAGGGTGGTCCTGGGGTCCCTTGAGGGTAATCCGTTCTTATTTTCACGTTTCCACTTTGTTTGGAGTATAATAATGTCGAAACATCGAGAAATATATAGGTACCTACTTACATATGATTTGAGGCGCTGTTATAGATTCATTGTTCCTAAAATCCGACCCAATTTCCACCAGAGATGCTTGTGAAATGTACAATACTTTCCAACTTCCTTCTCTGTTTGAAGAATAATAAATGGCCAAAAGGTGAAGAAATACATATTTGATCAGAGGCTGTAATGGATTCCTAATCCGTCTCGATTTTCACTTGAGATGCTTGTGAAGCGTACAATACTTTCAACCTTACCTCTCTGTTTGGAAAGTAAAAATGGTCAAAAGGTTAAGAAATATATAAATTATAATATATAAATAAATAACAGTCTGATTTGATCAAGTTGTAATGGACTCCTGGAAGCTGCATAAAAACAGCATCTAATTCGTTGTTTCCAATAATTTTTTTGTTTTTCTATTACGAGTGTAGACACGCACATAATGATAATACATACACCTCCCTCTTTGTAAATTAAATATAACTGACCCTTATTTTGGCCGTAGGGTGTCACTCACACTGTCACAGAAAGACACACATGTTGATATTGAGATCATATTGTTGTGTTCATATTGAGATGGAACTTTTGAGATTGTAACAAACATAAAATATCACACAGCAAAAATTACCTATAGGTATTTCCTTTGGAAATTGTGTCCCTTCGAAATCTAGCGTCATGAGCTTTAGTCCAGTAAGCCCATATAAATAAGCACAGCAAAATGAACGAAAGACGCAGGCAGTTTGTTGGCAAGCAGTACAATGAGATGGTGGTGGTAGATTTCTATTTCTGACTCAGTCTACACGACCATGATAGGTGTAGGTAGGTAGTTGAGAAATAAGGCTAAATAATAAACATATTCTTCAGATTTCCGACCCGCCACACATGGAAAGTTGGATAGGCAGAGCAATGAAGCCAACAGCCCCTCAAATCACCCTCAAAGCAAACCACCATCCCTCTAACTGTAAGGGTCGTTCTTGCACTGCATTTTATTTCAAGGGCCTCCTTAAAACCACCCTCCAAGAAGTATGGGAGCTCCCTTACTCGAACATCCCTCCAACTTCGAGGGTCGTTCTAGCATACCACCTGTGTTTTTGCAGAGCTGTATTCACCTCCAACCTTAGTTCCTGTCCAAACAAACATTCATTTTCTCCTAGTCAGACTTTCATCTTGAATAAATATGCCCCACAACATTATACTGTAGGGATACTACATCAAACACACACGTAATGTTATGAAGAAGAATTTTATTCGTGAAATTGTCAAACTCATTAGGTGACAAGTTTCGCAAACAAACTAAATATCACGAAATCAGGAAAAACGCATAAATCACATAAATGGCAATTTAAAGTTTTTTTATTGTTGCCACAGTAGGAAAGCAACCTGGATCAGTTACTATTGTTGCTGAATTAATTTTTATTGTGAGGACACATTACTTCCCCTTCTAGAAACTAGGACATTCCTGAACGAAACAGGCAAGCAAACAGTGAGACCACTGCGGGTTTGCTGGATCTGCAGCTATTCAAGTGCATGCTGGAAAGTCCCGTGTTGATCTGGGAATTAAGAGTTTCGGAGTCAAGAGTCTCAGGTGCTGCCGCTGCCCCTTCCAGAGATGTTGGAAATGTGGAGGTCGTTCAGAATGAAAGCCAGTTTAATGTCCACAGTGACATTATCCTCCTTTCCCAGTCGATCTACTGTGAAGTAGGTAGGTATTTGTCATGTCTGAGCAAGGCACGAAAGGGTCCTTCATAAGGTTCCTCTAAAGGTTTCTTCACAGCGTCAACCCATATGAAGACGTGAATGGTCTTGTCGAGCTCTGGCTGGATAAAGGTTGTCTTGGGACTTGATTTTTGCCATTGTACTGGCCATGGTTTGGAGAAATGTCTTTGAGTTGTTGCACAAAAGGTTGGACATTGCTATCTACATGTGCTGGTTGGCTAAAAAGTTCACCTGATAGTCACATAGGTTCTCCAAATAAGAGTTCTGTAGCGGAATATCCACTCCCGGAGACAACTGATCTCAGTCCCAGAAGCACTGTTGGCAGTTAGGAAACCCAGTTTGACGATTCATGACACATGAGTCAACCTTAAGTGAACGATAAAAACGCCCCACAAGCCTTTTGACTCAGGGTGATATGAGGTTGAATGGTAATGACGAATTCCTAAAAGTTCATTCAGTCTTTGAAAAAGATTCAAGCCACGGTCAGTGGTGATGTCAGCTGGCACTCCATATCTGAAGACCAATTCCTTGTAAAATAACTCAGTTACAGCCTGACAGAAAATCTGTCCACTACGGTGAGCAAATACCGTAGAGCCTGACACAAGGGATGAGGTCCAATTAAGTTGATATGAATACCCCCAAACCATTTATTTACGAGCTAAGTGGCCCAGTATGTAATAACGATTAATAATACATGAGAAATACAGGATATGAATGAAAACAGAAATTTACAGAAGTTTAATTTATCAATAAAAAGATTTTTAGAAATTGAATACAAAAATAATAATAATAATAATAATAAAAATACCTTTTATTAGGTGGTTTTTACTAGGTTGGTTACCATTGGCCTACTTTGGGAAATGCTCTGGGTGGCCTATGGTTATGTCAGCTGATCTTAGATTTCTGGCTTCTAATGCAATATTTAGCCCATGTGCTTGCCTCTCGAAGTTCTTTTTGGTGAGGGATGCGATAGATTATAGACAAGGACAAATGCTTGCTGGGGTAGCTGTTAGCATAAATATGCGGTTATGGTCATCACTATACAATGGTACTGGGGTTCCAGATATATGCTTCATTTGGAGTTCTTAGATCAAAAATGATAAATCCCGATATAGAAAGGTTGCCCACTAAAAAAATCCGTCCATTTCTGTCATTTAATGATTTCTCTTGAACTACTCGAATCACTTCTAAATTTCTCACAAAAATCACTTATAAAGCGATAATATGCTTGAAATCTCGGCATCAATTTCAATCAACCCAAAGGGGGTGAAATAAAAATCGTTGGGTATCAACAAATTTAACTTGAATGAATCAACCAGTTCAAATCAACCATCCACCCCCATGAATCAACCATCTACAGCTCTGTATGACCAACCATTTGCTCTCCTCGAGGGCTTGAGTATTGAAAGAAGAAATATCATCAACACGATTGTGAATTGTTGTCAAAGCAAAACATGATTAAGAAAGGCATCATCTCCAGATTATAAGTATAGACCAGTGATCGGCCCAGAAGGAAAAATAAAGAAAATCCCTTTAGTAAAAGTAGAACACAACCAGACAACAGGAATTTTTTTAAAACTAGTTGCCAAAAGAAACAATGTACTGAGTTTACAAATCGAAATGCTACTTCAAAAAATAAATTATGACTCTAAATAGTAATCACAGTTAGTGAGGTTCTGCAGTTTCAATCCTTCATGAAATATCAGAGTAATAAATTGCCTTGATCAAGTTGATATTAGATTGATTGTTCAAGCTCGAACGTAGAAAGCTGTCCCAGCCTTGATCCACTTCGTAGTTTCCCCTTTTTTACATGATACTTGCAATTCGGCGATCACTTCATCCCTGGATTCGTTCGAGTAGAGTGGGATTGGGACAAAATCATGCATTGAATCCTCCTAGAAAAAAGTAGTAACGTTGAATACTTAACAACTACTTTTGATAACCTGTCAAACTGGCTTTGATGTCCACTGAGATAAACAAAAATAAAGTTCTCAGTCATGCAGCATGACTAATAGAGCGAATTTTCAAATAAACATTAAATTAGGCACTTAAATTCTGATCATTGAGACCAACCATCTCCTGAATAAAACTGAGGGGACAGCCGTATGACGAGATCGCAACCAAAATTTTAGAACACGCAGCCGAACTCAAAAATGTGGTCAATTACACTGTGCTACAAAAAAAAGTGACCTGAAAGTTGCCGGCCTCATTTTTTTATCATGGATGGGGTTTTTTTTTCGAGGGTGCTGAATCCGAATCCGTTGTCTTTTTTTACCGATTGGACAATTTTTTCGATTTTTCCACGTTTTTATGTTAGCATGGAACATGCTTTAGCCTTGGACTAACTAGCGAAAAACGTTACGCGGATGTGTCACAAAATTTTTCTTATGATTTTAACGTACAACCAAGCCGTTGCTGGGGAAATGAAACTTTTTTAGTGTTTATGGGATAAAAACCGTTCTCCATTCGTTGGAAAGCTCTCGATTTATCACGCATTTCTTTCGTACTTGTTCTATTTATGTCGTAGTTTTATATTTATTTATGTTATAAATGGATATAATAAACAATGCCCTTGTTTTGTTGTCACTTGGTTGAGAAGTTAATCTTGGTTATAGTAATTGTAGACGCGCACCGTAACAGAAAATTACCTACCTAGGTAATTCCTTCTAATTTCGATTCTATTTGTCGTATGAAGTGAACCCTTTTACGGTGTATTTTCCTGGTCATCACGAACTTCGTCCAAAAAGATTGTAATGGGGCTAGATTTGTAGGAAATTTCATGCTGAATCCAAATATGACCCAAAATTTTTTTTTTCCACATTGATTCAAACCGTCCAAATCCCCCAAAAACCTATTGAAAAACTGTAAAAATTGAGTTCTTGCCTATGTTTCACTTACATTTTCGTTTTTGTTGACTCCAATTGACCTGCCAGAAAATTTAGACCTGCCATTCGAAAGTTTAGACTCTTCTGCATCGAGAGCAAACAACCGGAACTCTCAAAAGTTGTAATTAGCGATGTTACGATTTCTAACACTTGACGCCTTGACGGAATACGATTGAGTGGAGAAGCGGTTCCTAGATTCATTCATAACATTGTTATTATGTTATACACTTGGTGAATCATTGCATTGGTATATTTGTATCACATTTAAAAACAATTTGGTTTCTTCTAACCATTCATAAAAAGCATTTATAGCACCACATCACAGCTTCCCCACTGCTGCCCTCGATATTTTATGGCAGGTCAACAAAAACGAAAATGTGAGAGAAAAATCGGCAAAAAAACTCTATTTTTACAGTTTTTCAGTAGGTGTTTGGGGGATTTGGAGGGTTTCGATCAAGGTGAAAAAAAATGGGGGTCACACTTGAATTTAGCATGAAATTTCCTACAAATCTAGCCCCATTATAATTTTTTGGGCGAAGTTCGTGATGACCAGGAAAATACACCGTAAAGTTGTAATAAAAAACTATTAAAACGTAGAAAAAATTGTCCAATCGGAAAAAACGCACAACTGATTCGGATTCAGCACCCTAGAAAACCCCCTTCCATGATAAAATGAGACCGTCAACTTTCAGGTCACTTTTTTTGTAGAGCAGTGTGTGACAGAGTTCCCGTCATAGAGTTCCCATCGGGATCTCAGAGAATGCGCTGTCATCGCCCCGTTGGTGAACAACGGGCGTCGCACGCCTTTTCTCGTGTTTTTGAGAAGCTGAGTTAGGCGTTGGATGGGTGATCCGAACATAGCTCATTAATGCTATTAGTAGGAGTGGTATCTCTCAGACGGGATACTGTCACTCTCCTCTACCTCTTTTTCAAGGATTCGGGGCCCCATTGCACCTCTGGGGGGCTACCTAGATCTCTGATAAGTGTTATGGGCATTTTCACGTAAAAATCGGTTTTTCTCACTTATTATGAATATTAGAGATCTGGGAGTGGTCGCAATCGACTTAGCGCAGAAGAATACTTCGACTGTGACACCCCACATGCCCTTTTGTCGAAAATCCTATTTTTTTTAGCATTTTTTGGTCATTAAATTGTAAATTTGAGCCTGAAATTTTGGTGCGATCGGGCTGACCAAAGAAATCGACCTGTCTTTTGTCAAGACGGATTTTTCTGTATTGGAACTAATTTTTTACGCCGTTTTTAAAGAAAGTTATCATCTGGAAATACACCACACACACAAACATATATATATATATATATATATATATATATATATATATATATATATGTTTGAACTTCTTGCGTCATCTCCATGTTTCTGGTTTCAAATGTTTGGTTCAAACTTGTTTAGTAAATATAAGATACACAACTAGACAAAATAAAAGAACAATCAAGTCGCGACTTTAAAATCTAGGATTGTGTTCTTCGAGTAAGAAACGGATTTGTAGGGGTCCCCCACCCTTCCTACCCACATTTTTTCTTTGAAAATTCGCTAAAATTAAAAACTTGGTAGGTACTTGATCAATATGCTATCTACCTCAAAATTCTGACCTACCAAGGTGAAATAGTTATCTACATTCAAGCTTCGTTTTTCAATATGCTATGTACCAACCAAATGCCTGGTGAGCGTTGAGCGAGTTTATGATGTAATAAGGTGGACCATAAAATCTCAACCCACGATGACAACAGAGTGGTCCAACTTGCATTGGGAAATATTTGACAATATTAGCAGGATGAGGGCAGTGTTGGGCATAATTTTATCGTCAAATACGAATACGATTGTAATCGGGACAATTATTTGTTGATTCTGAATAATTTGTTGAATACGATTACACAAATACGAATGTAATCCCAGTTGACTCAGAATCAAATAGTAATTATCACGATTTCTATCGTATTCGTATTCGACGATAAGATTATGCCCAACACTGAATGAGGGTCGAACTGAAATGGTATTGCTGAGCTTTCTGTTTATTTAAAACCATCATCAGGGCTCAAGGATGCTCTACGGTGTCAAAAGAAAGGACACCGTCATTAATGTTGAAACAAAGGACCACTGGGTCACGACGATGACGATCTCTTAGTTGAAGTAATACTAATCAACATATACAACCAATAACCAGGGTGGTAGATATTGGACTGTTAAAAGGGCAGTAGATAGCATATTGATCTAGTACCAAAAACTTCTGAAACATATGGATATGGATATCGTTTAGCAAAGACAACGACAGCTTAAAAGCTTTCCTGTTGTTGTTCAAACTGAAATTTGTTAGAAATGCATACTACACTCTATTCAAACATTACTAGCTCAAGTACTTAATTTTTTTCTGAATCAAAACTATCAGCAACTCTTCACAACAGCTCGCAACTCAACAATAAAACGATGACAACTTTTCAGTTACAACATAACTATATAGCTTAATCGGAGGAGCCCTTCAAAGAGCACACTCTTCCCACGAGGATATATTTTGATCAAGTATAAATATTAACTTATCTACCCATATATTTATCTTACCATCCCAAAAAATTTAAAAATTTTCAACTTTTATTTTCTTTTATTTCATTTACTCATGTTTTACTATTTATATTGATATCATTTTATATTTTATTTATTTATTTATTATGGAACATTGGGTTAAACGAACGCCCTAAAAATTCAGTCAGCTTGTTAGAATTTAATCACTTATTTATTCTTCAGACTGGGGTAGGTAAATATGAACATGTATACAAGCAGATATGTGTTTATTAAGTGACGCTTCTGATATCTGTTTTTTTAATACTTCGCATATGAAAAACTATTCCCCCCCCCCCCCCCCCCCCCTAAATTGATTATTTTTACAACTCAAACTTTGACTACTGATCTATCAATTCGGTAGAGAAATCATACATTCAATCTATATCTATCAATAAAGTATTCTATGAAGATTCAAATGTTATCTTTTTATTTGAAACTGGAGTATGAGTTACTCTTGTCCTGTTGCTTGAATGCACCCTTCTAAATGCAATAACTAAACAAGCCGTCATGCACAAAATTTAAAATAAACAAACTACTGATGGGTTGCCCCATGAACACCATGGTATTTGGTCGCACAATCAGTTGCAGCAAATTTATGATTTGTATACGACTCGTAACTTACCTTCAGTTCCCATGAAACGGTCAATGGCGGTGCTTCTGTAACACTGAGTGAATCTACATGGGTCATCTCGAGTGAACCATTTACTATCAGAGCACCTTGTAATAGTAATCCTGTGATGAGCATCGATCCATCAGTGGCTGATGGCACTGGTTCCAGTGAGCATTTAAGAGTAAGCTGATCCATTTCAAGACTTCTGGCTCTAAAACAAGTCACGAATGATCACTGAATGATTTTAGGTAGGTTGATAATTACATTAGGTAGGTTGATAATTACATTAGTGGTATGATCAGGAACCGTCCTCCAAAATTCATTATTCAACCTCGTGACCTATGTTAGTGGTGTACTGTTCTGAAAATCAATGAATTGTCGAATCTACCAAGCGATACCAACTTTTAAACTCCCACTGGACTGGGTACACAGTGAACGCGTTAATAACGAAAATCTGTCTGCAACTTCAGTGAAACCAGCAAAACAACTAAGTTCCGAATTACATGTATTTGTTTTTTGGTGTCGATGAACACACTCACATAAGCTCTCAAGATATCAGGGATGTAGCAAATAGCTCCAAGGTGAAATAACAATAATTGTATACGCACCAAGTGATACTCAAGTTAATTTTTGCACATATCTAGATATAAGTGTATACATAACAGAAGTATCAAGTGTATGCTTGTGATATACTTATCAGGCTCCCCTTCATTATGTTATCTGCATGAGTTCAAAAGTCGTGTTGTCTCTACAGCTCCAAACCCCTGTGGATCTCACTCTTCTCTACCCAGCTCACACCGTATGAAGCTTTAGTATCATTTGCTACCACATCATCCCCCCCCCCCCCTCCTCCATTGAATGCAAGATTCTACCCAGGAATTAATTGATTGCAGGTTACTGGGTACATGCAGCACCTGTTTGTTTGTCGTCTTTGTATTCATGCTGATTACTTTTTTTCTTCTTCAAGTTATAAAGTCAGCACCTACTAACAATATTGTTATTTGTGCAGCAGATGGGTGTTCTAAATAAACTACCAAATACCACTTGGTAATTAACGTATAGTTTTTTAATCCATAAGACCTCCTTCAAGTTTTGTTCAGTTTAGTTTATTATTTTCAATAATGAATCTTAGTAATCGACCAAGAAAAAAACATTATTACAAGATACGTAGATTCGAAAGATCAAACAAAGAATAAATCTGTCCTAAACTTGTCTCAAAAACCAATGAAAATCGACTCAAAAATCATACATCAGCTAGAAATGAGCCAGTAGTCTAAGCATCACCCTCGGTCATCCCTAAGAAGAGAAATTTAAATTTTGAACAATTAAAAAATCAAAATCTCGAATAGTTTTGAAATAAAATGGTAGTTCGTTTTGACATTTTATGTCTTTACTTTGGCACATAAACGAAAAAAGCGTAAAAAAAAGCGTTACGGTTGGTTTTCTGATGATTTCTGCTTACAACCGAGTCGTTGCTAGGGAAATGGTAGGTACTTCGTCGTTTTTCATCCCACAAAATTCGTTGAACATTCGTTCGAAAGCTCTCGATTTATCCAACCATATTATGTTAACTACTGCGAAGTGCGTGGCCAACAAACTGAGTTATGAGCATGGTTATATAAATAATTGTTTACACACAGGTGATCATTTGATCATTTTCATTAATTGATATTGTGAACATGATTGCAACCGCTTGTTAATTTCTGATGATTTCATTGAGCTGGTGTTTCGATGATGTGATTCATAGCAGGTGATCCGAATATTGCGAGAACGGTTTGATTTGTGAAGCGGTGGTTAAATCATTTTAATTGGTAATTTCTATACTTTACACTATAGGAAGCTGTAATTTCGTATGTAGCCTCTTTAGAACATTTACTTGACCATGCCCAGGGTCCGGATCAGATGAGTGGCTCTTAAAGCTAATTTCTATGCTTTACACTCTATGAAGCTGTAATTTCGTATGTAGCCTCTTTAGGACATTTACTTGACCATGCCCAGGGTCCGGATCAGATGAGTGGCTCTTAAATTTCTATGCTTTACACTCTAGGAAGCTGTAATTTCGTATGTAGCCTCTTTAGGACATTTACTTGACGATGCCTGGGGTCCGGATCAGATGAGTGGCTCTTAAAGCTAATTTCTATACTTTACACTCTAGGAAGCTGTAATTTCGTATGTAGCCTCTTTGGAACATTTACTTGACGATTCCCAGGGTCCGGATCAGCTGAGTGGCTCTTAGAGCTAATTTCTATGCTTTACACTCTAGGAAGCTGTAATTTCGTATGTAGCCTCTTTAGGATATTTACTTAACGATTCCCAGGGTCTGGATCAGATGAGTGGCTCTTAAAGCTAATTTCTATGCTTTACACTCTAGGAAGCTGTAATTTCGTATGTAGCCTCTTTAGGACATTTACTTGACGATGCCCGGGGTCCGGATCAGCTGAGTGGCTCTTAGAGCTTGCATACGAGTCTGCAACTAAAGACATAAAATGTCCCAATGTGTTGCAGACTCGTATGCAAGCGTTTCTTTATACACTAAATAAGCAGCAACTTTGCCGAAGCGAAAAGATGAGACCGACAACTCTAACGGATCCAGTTTTGATCTGATTATGTAAACTGCAGCTGAACGGCTCAACACACAAAAATCTTTTGTTTTTTATTTTTCATTGAATTGATATGAATAGAACTCAGTTCAATGAATCGAATATGACGACTCGGAGCATTGTACCATCAACCGTTTGCGCTGCAGAAGGGTTTGGAGTGTTAGAAGGGGAACAAATTGACAACTGTGAATTGCAAAGTGACTTTGGTATGCAGGAGTGAGCTGAACTTCTGCTTATTTGACTCGATCTTATTCAGTGAAAACAGCCTATACACGTGTGATGCCTTTCTAATCTTTCTGTAGTAATTAACATCGTTTTTCCTAATGGGGTTATTTTTTTTAATCACTCTGTGGGTTATAATCAACAATTTCACATCTATAGAATGGAGAAACAGAAACCCCAAATGAATCAGTCATGGCAATCACAAAATGAAACAAAGGTGTGATTAATACGAAGGTATTATACACAACGTTTAAGTTCATTGGAGGACAGAAAAGACCTGATGCCAGGGAGCAAACAATGCTATTTGACTAGTTTAGCTAGAGCGAAGTGGAGAGGGAGTGGCAGTCTGAGAAGATTCCCTCCAATAATCACTAGACTGATTTGGTAGCCAAAATACAAGTTTTGGACTATGGAAAAACATAGCAAACAGAAAGACAGTCCAATATTAGTCCAAATGCTCAATGCTAGGGAAGAAGGACACCAGAAAGAAAAAACATTTTAATTTTGAATATTTCCCTGCAGTTATCAAAAATGCTGTTCAGATAGATCATTAAATACAGAAAAAAGGGAAGAAACCAATCTTGAAATTGAACCTTTTATTTGGTCTCATCTCGTTTTCTCTGGCTAGGGTTAACTTATAATAATGATTCGCTTTTGGATTTATTTACGATTCTTACCTGTTTTATAAAATTTTCAAAATCACAAAAAGTGAGAAAAAATATACACATATATGTCGAGCTGCAATGAACTGAACATAAAACACTTAATGACGAACAACATTATTATACGGTACAGATTCATCAGCCTCAGTCAAGCACTGCTATCCATATCAAGAGATGTGAGGAAACACAGTAAATTAGGTAGGTATCTGATAACATCGGGTCCCAGTTTCATCTCGTACCTAATCACTGTTCAGAATCAAAAGCAGATAAAACCCCTCAAAACTGAATGTTCTATGTGATGCGATGCGTTATGTGATTTTTAATTGTCTGGATGTATACAGGGTGTTAACCCTTTTAGTTGAAGATCGATTCTACTATTAACTTCCAACAAAAAGTTCTTCTTTGCAATTTTTTTAAACGTTGTGTTTTTGAGTAATTTCACTTTTGAGATTTTTTTCGTGTTTTTGACTTAATGTCATAAACATGGTCATAACTCCCTTAACGTTCACTGTAAAACTAAAAAATAGGCAGAAAAGTAGTATAATTTCCTTTCAGAATATCGCCCTTTTAAAAAGTTTTAAGCTTATTCAGTTGCACAAATCTAGGTCTGAATTGAAAATTTTTTCATTTTTCACGAAATCACTAAATTTTTAAAATGGCTCCACACCCTTTAGAAAAATTATATTCCCGTTTTCGTAAAGGGAAAAACTTTCCCAAACAGTCACTTTTTCAACAGTATAGTCACTTTTACTTTTACTTATGGAAAAAAATTATGTTTTAATGTTAAAAAAAGTTGTTTTTCCTAAGAAATCGAGGGTTTTCATGAAAATTACCCTTCATAAACTAAAGGGTTCGGGATCGGTTTCTACGTATTTATTCATGCTTTATCGGATGGAAACACTTTCAGATCTCTCAGACTCCGTTATCGCTAAGTTCTACAGTTTAACCCGCACAGTTTTAGTGCATTTGTGATGCTCGATTTGATGTGTTTTTAGGGGTAAAACTAGTTAGTTCTGGTGCTTGAAACACCCTTATAACGGAGTCAGAGAGATCTGCCAGTGTGACCATTTGATTCAGAACGATTAAATACCTACGTAGAAACCGACCCCTAACTCGTTGGTTCAGAGCGTAATTTTTCATGATAAAAAAAAACCGTTTTTTTTTTTTTTTTTTTTTTTTTACCGAACATTAACAACATTAAAACATAATTTTCTCCATTAATTGGCAAAATAAAAGTGAAATTGAATAAACCATTGGAAAGCTGACATTATGGAAAAGTTTTTCCCATCGCGAAAACGGGAAATATCATTTTTCTGAAGGGTATAGAACCACATGAAAGTTATGACTATTTTTATGACAATGTTGAAAACACGAATAAAATCTTGAATGGTGAAATTATTCGAAAACAGAGCGTTTAAAACAATCTCTACGAAGATCTTTTTTGTTGGGAATTAGTTGTAGAATCGATTCCTAGAAGGTTTTGAACCATAAGTGTGAACACCCTGTATATATGTAGGTGCCTACCTACTTAATACTACGCAGAACCTCACTAGGTTAGCCCTGTATTCTATTATCATGAAAGTTCTCTAATTCAACTTAATAATACAAAATTATGCCTAAAAACCCACAATATCTATCCACTTTTGGGATTTATATGAAGTTTTACCGCCCTTATGGTTATAAATTGATCCTGATCGCCTTAATTGCCATAATCAAAGGACAACAAAACAGATTTATATATTTGTTTTCTACAGGAGCCATTACCACATTCCATTACTTGTATATACCAAATATACTGGATATACAATAGGTTTAGTACAGAGTTCTTTCCCAGGTGCTATACAAGACAAATAATGTACCATTTAAAAATTCAGAAAATGGCAATTTGGCAATCATACCTAGCAGCATCCTGTTTCAAAGCCATGAAGAAATCAGCTCCATGGAATAAATTACTCATGTCGATCACACTCAAGCTTTCCTCCTTCATGGACTCATGAAGGGATTGAACAGAAATGGTTTTTGAAACAACTGATTCCAGCCAGGCTGCAGAGTTGGTTGGCCCGAACCATATGTTTGACCATTCTTCTGGAACCTACAAATGAAAAGCCAAGTAACGGAAGTGAACAAAGTGATGAAGTGGTGATGTATAAGTTGTATTGGTTAGGAACTACACAGAAGAAACACACCACCTACAATTTGCAACTACAGCGAGTTGGGCTTCATCACCTATTTTATTTTATCACATCAGCTGAAAGATCTCAATGAGAGCTTTCTGTAAAGGGTCAATAAAAAGGGTACCAGGTAATTGGGGGTGGCCAAAACACCTGTGTAAAAAAAGTATGAATGACGTCATAGGGGACTGTGGTGAAAACCACCCCCTCTTCTCAACAGCCCTTTTCAGGGCTACCAAAAAGAGGTAGACACAACACACAAATATTTATAAGACGTCGAGTTATAACTCCGTCAAACAAAATATTTCACCAGAGAGAAAATACGAAATTCTCTCTCAAAAGTGAAATATTAACTAATAACATACAAGGCGACCTCCCTAAACACTTACTGGGCGAGAGAGACGCGACAAGTATCTCGAACCAAGTCGCCTTGAATGAGAAAACTCAAACAGACAAGCAAACGTCCTCTAAAACTAACAAGGACAGTTCTAGCAAGCCTACTCGCCAATCAGAAACAATGATTACACGAGAGACAATAGGCGAACCAACCAGGAGGCGGCAAGCAACCACCTTGGTCCAGCAGCCACCCCGGGGATCCCGTCTGAACAACGGACGCAGGGAAACCACCCGAGGACCCCGTCTAAACGACGGACGCAGGGAAGACACCTCAAGGTCCTTGTCTCCGCAACGGACGCGCGTAAGCCACCTCTGGGGACCCCGTCGCAGCGATGGACGCGGGGAAGCCACCCCGGAGGACCAACTCAGCTATCATACTCGCAGATTCTGAGAAAACAATGTGCGAGCCAATGAGATTACACAGTTGAATTAATGAAATTAAGCGGACCAATCAGGAGGCGGCAGGAGGCGGCCACCTCCCTATAATTACCCCGCTCGGAGCCCTCCGAAATTCATTCCACTCACCGCTCTCGACGACTACACTCTGCAGTACGAAGATTCTACACGCTCTACGCTGACGACCCTTCTGCTCACGAGTTCATCTCAGAACGGCTTTCTACTGCTTTCTACAAGGCATACCTTCTCTCCACACAGATCTCGCATTGGCATCTACGAGTCCAGTGATTATTTATCCTGCTCATTACCCAACGTATTTCTTCTGTCAGGACGCCACCCGGTACATCTATTGATATTCTCATTAGATCGTACGCCCGCTGGGACGTTCCGAGACGTGTCGCCCGGGTTTCGTAGCACTAAGCTCGTCACCGACCGCTGGGGCACGCCGATAAATTACTCAGCTCATCCGCTCTAATTTATCGTCCAAGGAAGCCTTTTTCAAGGCTACAAGGTAGGACCCTGACATCCGAGCAAAGGAAAGAAGCTCTGTCAAGCGAGTCCACCTTCCAAACCCTCTATCCTATACGTAGAGGTATTGAAAACGAGTTAACAAACTCGGGTATATCGATGGAGCGCCGCCCGTCCTACTTCCTCATGCAAGAGGAAGCAGAACACGGCGCGGCTGGGGCCCTTAGCCCACGCGAAGCGCTCCCTACCCGCTACTCGACTCGTCCGCTGTTCCTAGCGACGGACAAAGGCTCGATTCTCGCGAAGAGATCGCCTTCTTACCTAACGTATTCATGAAGGAAACGTTAGGCCAAGCCTCACACACACAAAAGTTCGAGGATACCTTTCAGACCCGTTCTGAAGTCAATCATCATGATTCGACAAAGATTTCCGAATATCCACGATATTCTACACAAGACCCGGCCGATCCGAGTGTCAAACACACTCCCACGTGCAAAAAACAAAGGATACTTTTCAGTACCTCAACCAAGCCCAGTATATTCCCCCTACAGATATAAATCTTAGGCCGGAATATTACACAACGGCTCAGCACCAAACAGATCGAACCCAGCACCCACTATGCGAGCCCAGTGCTCCACGCGGCTGCTACACGAACTATCCTCAAGTTCCTCCCGCCAAGCAAGCTGACCTTGGCGATTTCGCTCACATTCCTTACAGGAATACCTCAGGGACTAACCCGCATAACCAGGATATAAATGTCCCACTTGGTCTACCTACACCTAGTAAAACATATTTAAATCCACTACAGGGACCAACCTCACCACCCCGTACAGGTATGAGGAGCTCGAGGTAGAGCGCAGCACGAAAAACAAGGACCTTAAGGGTCGCAGCCTTTTTGTAAAAAGCGTAAAAAAGCTTTTCGTAATAAAAACGTTGGAATGACAAAATATACACATCATTCTGACCTATATTTCCAACTAATCTGAATTTTTACTAAGGGATTGACTACTTGATGTTATGTATTCTTGAGATGAGAGCTTGCGAGCATCCAGACCACCAAACTAATAATCGCAGCTGTGTCCACCGAAACAGACTGAAGTAGACTGAACTGGCACATGCGCGTGCCACTCCGCGCTGAACCTCGCCTTCTAGGAAAACGCAGATGCCGAAAATAAGGTGCGATATTCAAAAACCCGCAACTGAATTCGGCAGCGATATTCGGCAGGTAGGAAATCGCCCCTTTACCGATTTGCTCTTCTTTTGTACCTGGCCTATGACCGCACCACAGTCTTGATGGACACGCTAGTTTTCATTATTATTATTTTCTTTATTATAATGATTTATTTTATAATAATATAATTCTCACTTTTGACCAATATTGATGCAATTGATGGTGCGGGGAACGAATTGTAGAACAAAAGGGGTGATGCAAGGTGTCAACAAGGGGAAAGTCATGTCAACTACCATGTTCTTAAGGTCCATCGCCCTCTAGAGTTCGTAGTGGTGGACCTGGTTAGTTCAAAGCCCTATTCATTCTCTATCAATTTTTGTCTGAACCATTCGGAGTTTTGAACTGAAAATTTGCAGTGGGGGTTTTCAAGAGAGCAGAATAATACATACATTATCCTCAAATTATTCACTTAGTTTCATTAAGGGTAAGTGTCTCTTGTTGAAGATGATTTGGATGTACCAGAGGAAGACAGGTTAGTGAAACTACTAGAATTATTCCCTGGAAATATTACAAGTACGCAAGCGGTCCATAAAAATGGCGAGATACCTGGTATCCTATTGAGATTCATGGTTAGTGTTACATTCAACGTTTTTGGTGTACATCCAACCCCTAACCCCTGATCTCGAGAAATACCCAGCATATAATTTGATGCAGTGCAAGATTAATTAAAGTAGGTAAACAGTATTTATACAGGGTGCGGCAGAGAGGACGGATGGTTTTAAAAAACTCATGAAATAGTTCATTTTTACTCAAAAACAAATTTATTGATGCGATAAGGTTTGCAAGGAAATAGCATTTGAGACAAAGTGTGAAAAATCCCATCAGGCATGTGGTGGCCGAAATCGTTGATGCAGTGCAGGAGGCGTTCTTGGAAGTTTGCATAGACTCTCTCCAACATAGCTCTCTCAACTTGGCGTCTTCTACACGAATTGCGTCCTTCAATTTGTCCAGAGTTCGGGGCTTGTTCTTGTATACTCTAGCCGTGAGGTGTCCCCGTAAGAAAAAATCGCATGTAGATAAATCTGGGGACCGAGGAGGCCAATGAATATCGCCAAACCTGTAAATAAGGCGACCAGGGAAGAGAGGGTGAATAACGTCGATTGATGCTCTGGCTGTGTGAACGGTCGCCCCATCCTGCTGGAACCACACACGTCGGGTTGGAACACGTTGCCTTCCTAATTCAAGGAAAAAGAAGTTGGTGATCATTTTGACGTAGCGCTCTGAGTTCACAGTAACAGCATACTTCCAAGAACGCCTCCAGCACTGCATTAACAATTTCGGCCACCACATGCCTGATGTGATTTTTCACACTTGACTGTCTCAAATGCTATTTCCTTGCAAACCTTATCGCATCAATAAATTTGTTTTTGAGTAAAAATTAACTATTTTATGATTTTTTAAAACCATCCGTCCTCTCTGCCGCACCCTGTATAAATAGATCCCCTGGCCTCAACATAAACAACTGACAACATAACCTACACCTAGATTGCACCATAAATTATTTTGTAGCAGCCATGGATACGATACACATTGAAACAACACAACCAGGAATCAAGCTAATCAATATTTCAATTTCTCCGATCAAGAGCTATTTGAAATATCAAACAATCATTTTTTTTTTTAAATTATATATATATATCACAATTTCAAACCTGTTGGTGATAGATAGCAAGAGCGAAATTTAGAATGCCTTTCTTTGGGAGAGCACCCTGTTTGAGCGTCTGATGAACTGCACTGAAACTTGTTTCAACATCTTCAATCAACTTTGTAGCAAATTCAATCTCCAGGCCGAGATAAGTCAGAATGGAATTGCTCCACTGTGAGTCCAAATTAGTGAATTTTCTTATGCTCAAACGCTAAAAACCAAATACAATTCATTATAAAACTTCAAATTATTATATTTGTGCTTGAAATCTGAGATATAAGAAAGAGAGATACACAAAATCATGATGCTGTTAATATCTAGATAAAAACCTGCACTAATAAAAATAGCACAGGTATCATCAAACTGGTTCTCCACTGTTCATAGATTAAAACGGTACCTATCAATGATATAATGAGTATAATTAACGGACAAAATATCACAATCCACTGAATGTCTGATTTATGTAGACCCTTGAAAAGTCTATCACGTAGAACTTATTA
This sequence comes from Adelphocoris suturalis, assembly GCA_030762985.1. Lineage (NCBI taxonomy): Eukaryota > Metazoa > Arthropoda > Insecta > Hemiptera > Miridae > Adelphocoris > Adelphocoris suturalis. The sequence continues at coordinate 13,570,214 of CM061051.1, read as the reverse complement.
GTCATATTTTAGTCAAGTATTGGAGTAGAAACATAAGACTTCATACTTCTTTTATGAGCGTCCACAAGGACCAAAGATCTTCCACACTTTTGGCCATATCTTCTATTAGGATTTCTTGTAAAATACTGCTTTTATCAAGCTCTGTAAAAACAGATGTAGAAGAGTAAACGAAAGAACATGTTAAACCAAATCATAAAATTGTGCAGTTACTTCAACCCACCTTTGAACTGTTCATATAGCTTCCTGATCACAACTCTATGCCGAATCACTTCCACATTGGGTGGCAAACCGAAATATTCTGGATCATTTTCATTGGGTAGTAAATTTATCGCTTTAAAATGGTCCTGAAAAGATTAATGAAGGTTATATAAATACGTATAAAAGACTTCAAATTGTTTATAATAGTTTGAAACTGTTCGCAGGACATATTTTATTCAAACCATCGAATTCAGTTATTTTTATTTATATTCATATAAATTGCTTGAAAGGAAACTCCGACTTATCCCACAGTTTACAAATAAGAGTTAGAGTTAAATGAGCCACACTAACTTCAATTGAAGCAGATTCTGGTAAATAGACATTTGCAACCAGTGGTCGTCCATTTTTCTTGAATATTTCTTGACTGAAGAAGAAATCCAAGTATGCTGATAGCACTCTCAAATCAAATACATTGTTGACTCGTCCACCATAAACAGCATACTCGTACAATCCCCGAACAAATTCCCATTGTATTTGGCTGTTTTTACCTGAGGCGAAAATTTCATATTATTGATGAACAATGACAATTATTTGGGAAATTATTATTGAAAAACTGTTGAAATGAACAGGTATTCTAAATGTCAGCCTAGTTGATTGTGGCTTCCCAATATCCATAATTTGATGTGTATAGATTCCTTGAACTTGTTAGTACTACTTAAGATTTAAGCGAATTTTCGTTAAAAAATGTAACTATTGCAATAGCTCGGAAAATGTCAAACTCAAAATTTTTGAAAATTTTCTTCATTGAAATCTGTTTTTAGGCATTCTGAAACGATTCCCAAAGTTTGCGCATTTTCGAATATGTGTGTGTGTGTGGGTGTGTGTCATTCCAGACGATAACTTGGGTCCCAACAAACTCATCAAACGGAAACTCATCAAAAACGTGAGGTCGAGGATTTTTGAGGAGTTTCCTCTTTGCGTGGGACACTAGTCAAAACTGAATGGAAGGGAAAGTCGTCAAAAAGAATTTCAAATAGAAATCAGATATAAATTTGGAAAATAAAAAGTAGTTGACAATTATTTTTGATGACTTTCCTGTTCCCTGTGGAAACTGGTCAAACGCTCCTAAGGGGAAACTCATCAAAAGGAAAGTCATCAAATCAAACCTTTGGAAGGCTTCACCGTGAGCCAGTCCCAACCGTTATAAGTGAAGGAAGTAACCGGATTTGGAGGCCTTCAGACCCCAGGCCAGGTAAACTCAACTGTGAATGGTACTTTGGTTGGTGATTTTCTTAGAATAGGTAATCGGCTTTTGTACAGCATTAGTAAAGTAAATCTTAGCTTGCATCATTTAAGGGGAAACAGCCCGACCTCTAGTTCACAAATAACAAATACATTTGGGTCAACGATTCGCGGACAGAAGTTGTTCCAAAAATATCATAATTCAAAAGTAACGAGAAAGTTAGCTATCACTTTGTTCTGTACAGTAGGTCTACTGTACTAAAAACATTTCTACGAATATTGTCTAAATCGTTTGGTATTGAAAGCTGCCCATTCAGCTTATTTTATTTTTATTATTATTAGGTAGGATTTTATCTTCCATGTCCGATCTAGCTCAACATAAAAGCTAACTTTTTTAATGAGTCAGCTAATTGCGGTTGCGGAAGTATTGTGATCTCATTTGAAGACAAAATAAATTGTCCTCCAAAACAAAAATTTCAACTTTCTTTTTGCGTTTCAGAGCTTAATAAACGAATTTGGTCTCGTGTCTATTAGTCTTTCTGCCTGACGAAGGGTACCCAAATCCTTGCTGCTATTATAATGCCCTTCCGATTTCGACGAAGTTTTCAGGGCTTATGAGAGGTAGGCTCTAGACACTCTCCTATAAATCGCATCACGTTCAGACCAATGGTGACCTCTGTAAGAAATCATTGTGATACCAGAGTTGTTAGTAGTTGAGTACATTCGTACCTAAGTGATTATTTCAAGTATGGTAGTAAAAAACATGAATGTTCCCCTCCAAAAACACGGGTATATGGAGGAAAAGGCACTCTAGTGATCTTTAAGGGTAGGTACACAATACCGCACCATCGCTATTCACCATCGATGTTCAGACCTCCAAGGTAACACCAATGATCAACCTCGAAGATGGAGCGTGTTCCTATCGGATCACTTTTGTGGGAAGTCAACATCGATGTTCTCCTGCCTTCTTGTTCTCCCTTTTGGTTCATTATTTTCAACAATAAGCCTTTGTAATCGTATAGCAAATATTTTTTATAACCCCCCCCCCCCCCCCCCCTCAATCATTTCACGTTTGGAGTTGTGTAGATTCCAAATCTGCTATGTCTGTACACCGTTCGGGCCATAAAAGGCCTTAAAATTGATGTTAAAATTGGCTGCTTTTCTCGCGCCTTTCGGCCCTTTCCGACGTCCTCGCCTACACAAGCATGGTGAGCAATTAATATTTGTGAAGATATCGAACAATTTTTATGAGATTAGAGAGACTAGGTAATTGGAGCCTTTCGTCATCATAAAGAAGGGTAAGTAGGTACGTCTCGGCTATTATTTGGAAGGTTAGGTTTTTGGCCAGGTAGTTATTCATGGTGGCGTTGAGCTGTAACAATGGCAGGTAGTTGACCCAAAGTAGACCGATATCCGTCTACTACTACCACCATTTTTGACGAGTTTCCCGTCAGCTCCTTTTCGATGAGTTTCCTTCAAGGTAGTTTTTGATGAGTGTCTCGACAGTGCTGGATTATAGTCGAAAAAAATTTATACTGACTCATAACTGAATTAAACGGATAAATTTATTGGATTCCATTTTTTGATGAGTCGCTCATTCATGAAGATTTGATGAGTGTCCACCCCACGTGGAAAACTGATCAAAAATGGGGTTCTATGATTTTTTGATGAGTTTCCTGTTGATGAGTTTCCTAGTTCCCAATAACTCTCCTTAAGATTGAGATGAAAATTCCGTTCTTGCGCCAAAAATCAAGCGTTCCAAACTAAAGGATGAGTTCGTTGGCCAGCACTCTTAGAGCACATTAAATTGGTCAAATTTCAAAAAATGTACTAAAAAAAAAAACCACTAAAAATGGCTAAAAACCGTTAAATTTATATTTTTTGGCAGAATATTGCTCAAATAAAGTTTATCAACTATGAAATATAACATTCAAAAATGTATGTACAAAATTATGCTGAAAAATGTAATTAAAATTTGCTAAAAAAAATCGATAAAAACTGCAAAAATTGCTACAAATTTAAAACCTTTACTAGAATAGGAAATTATTATTTAGAATACGTTTTTGCCATAAAATTAATAGGTCCTTGCACTCAAAAAGCTCAAATTTCAAAACAATTCAACATTATACAATACGATAATTTACGAAAATTCGCTCATACGATCATGCTGCATGACTGGAACCTTTTTTAAACTGTACTTATGATTTTAAACAAATCATGCAGGATCATATCTAGAAGAAACTGTACAAAGAGGATTTCTCAGTAATTATCTTGAAAGTAGAATCACACTGTTAAAAGGGGATTTTTCATCTATGCAAGCACAGAGGTTTCCTTAATCACGGGAACTTGGAAATTCCTAGGAGGCCATCATAACCCAAGCCGCACAATCCCTAAAAATGACATCAAAATCAAATGAAAACTGTATGTGTTTTGCTGGTAACAATAATTTCATGTTTGCCAATATGCAGAGGGTAAATTTAGTCACAAAGAAATTAAAATCAAGAACTCAACCCAATCAATCCCTAGGAATTTAATTGAAATCGGATGAAACTACGTTTAAGTTATGTCATGTACAAGGATTTTACGCTTGCACCAGTGTGTTAAGGCTACCATTGATCTGATAGCACTGAAATTCATAGGGCACCATTCAGGGCCTGGCCCACATAATCTCTGGAAATTTTATTGAGATCGGACAATTATTGAAAACGTTCAATTCAAGTAGAAATTATGACGAACTAAATCACTTGCGAAACTCGTGGAAACACATTTCAAAACGGAAGTTAGTGAAAAACGTTGACTATTTCCACGAAAAATAAAGAGTTACAATGTTAAATCGATTTCGACGGTTAGGCCATCATCAGTAACAAACAATAACTTATTATTAATTAATTAAGGTTATTGTTTGTTACTGATGATGGCCTAACCGTCGAAATCGATTTAACATTGTAACTCTTTATTTTTCGTGGAAATAGACAACGTTTTTCACTAACTTCCGTTTAGAAATTATGAATTCGCAGAACGATTTTTCACTTCCCACAAAGTATCACAACGTTTCTGAAAATGTAACAAATTTGTTAATATGGATTATTATCTGTCGCATTCACAATGCAATAAATTAGGAATAATTTCGCCCACCTTTGGATATGATTTTCTTAAGGATTGAAGTGGCAACACTCAGATCCACATCGTTGAATTCATAAAAACTCGTCCACCCCTGAGGAATATAAGAGCGTCTTTCTTGAATCAGCGCATGAAACCACGATAATATGAACATTGCTCTCCCACCCTCGTAACTTGCTTCCAAAGCATGCTGCGTTTCCCACTCATGGTAAGTACGCAGCAGGTTGTTCTTCATACCTGGGGGTGCCTGAAAACAACCAATAATACAGATCTGATGTTAAAAAAATGAGTTACAGTCATGCAGCATGACCATGTGGGCGACATATATATTTTCGCACTATATGATTTTATGTTAAATTACTGAGACAACTTTTTCTTAATAATACTGTTCAATGTATACAAACAAGGTTTTGAATTTTTACAATGTCTTGCAGTTTTTATAGATTATTACACATACATACACATCAATGTGTATGTAAATGTATATATATATATATATATATATATATATATATATATATATATATATATATATATATATATACATCAAATTAAATTAAATTAAATTTTTCAGCACAATTTTGTGCACAAATTTCTCAATGTCTTAGTTCATAGTTGGTGAAGTTTTGCCACGTTATATTCTGCAAAACGGAAAAAATAATAATAAGTAATAAAAATAAAGCAATTCGAAGATTTTAAGCCATTTTTAGTGATATTTTTAAAGCACATTTTCTGGATTTTGAGCGATAATGTTGGTATTTATTATTATTTTTATTAATTTTTCATTTTTATTCAATTGTTTAAGCCGCACCTCAACCATAAGGGTCATGAGTGGCATTGAAAAGGTGTCCATAGGGACACTACAAGTGGCATGATTCCAAGGGGGGCCATGCCACCCTCCACCACCAAACGGAGTGCCATAACGGACTCCACTGGCAAATCGGAGGAGGATAAGATAAGAGGAACATTGATAACCACTGTTTTGCCCCTAGAGCGGATAAAAACCCTCAAAAACCAAATAGTACAACTAAGACTAGATCTAGAATAGGTTAATAGTTAAATATATGTTACTAAACATATAATCGTGAAAAGTGAAATAACACTATGACTAGATTGTACAAAAAAAATATCACAGATCAGGTATCACAGTTCGTAGTAGACCTCAGCGGCTCTCAGGTACAACAACAGGGATCGGACCTAGTCTGGTCCAGATAAAACGTCAACCCACTGAGAGGGCCGATGCTGGAGCCGGAGGTCCATGAGGTATGGGCAGTCTTCCAGGAAGTGGCGGATGGACGGATCACTCCCAAACCTTCCACACACATCTCGAGCTCCTGCACTGCAGCCTGAGCTCCTGGGATCCAAGCTCCTGCTAGTGTCTGTGAGTAAGACGGGTATGACCAGTGGCAACCCGGTTGACCACTATTTGGTCCCTCCTTGGAAGTTGGGTAACGAATACCCAAAGAGCCTGGCACAAGTCCCGAAGGACTTTTTCGTCTTTTTTTTTTTTCTAAATGATTATGAAAGTATATGAGTGTGTTTGTGAGCAAAAAGAGGCTGATATCTCAGAAGAGATTGAGAACGAATAAGGATGAAAAACGCTGCGAATCATTTCACAAAGGTTTATTATTTTTTCAATTGAGTTTGATCGTAGTTTTAGTTGGCCAGCGTACGTCATAAGGCCCGTCCAGACTCCTCGGCGTGTCCTACTTCGAGTTGCCACAACCTATACTTCTATAATTATATACGCATGTTTATATTTCTCGATTAGAGCTCCTATCTATTCAAATAGTTATTGCCTTAATAATATCATTATCTAAGTACGTACGAAAAGTCGAGAGGATATGTTATTAAATATGCGTAGGAAAAGCTTTGGTATTAACACACAAATATGACCTTGAAAAAAACATATTCATGCCTCGAACAAACGCCGGCGCCGTACCCACCACAAGCCGCGGCTCCGGCGCATCCTCTCACCCCCCCCCCCCCCCCTCTTCACCCGCCGTGACCCCCTGCCAAGCGTGCCAGGCGTGCGCGCGTCGAAAAATACACTTTTTTGCCCGTTTTTGGCCCATAGCATCTATGCGAGTAAAGCGATCGGGATGGTTAAACGTTAGGACCAACTAGACCTCAAATGGAGTCTATGTGCGAAAGAACGGATTTTTTAAGTCAATTCTTAGGCCTTTTATGGCCCGGACGGCGAACGGCGGACGGACATTTCAAATTTGGATTCTACGTACCTTGAAGCGTAAAGTGACAAAGTTTGAGGGGGGGTTATAAACATTTTTTGCTACACGATCACATAGGCTTATTATTGGAAATAATAAACCAAAAGTGGATGTTGCTGATGATGGATGTTTAGAGAATACTGCTGGTCTTCTCTCAATGAATGAATATCAACTCAAGCACTTGTGTTTTCTCACAGCGAGCGGAGGACATTTTTAAACTACAGAAAAGAACCATCCGAACTGTCCTCAAGCTTGCATGGAATCAAATTGTTGAGGACATTTTAAAGAACTTGGGATTCTGACACTTCCTAGTATCTATGCGCTCAATTTTTTATTGCTTGTGAAGATAAATTTGGATGTTTTTTCCGAGGGCTCGTCGAATCACAACCATTTCACCAGATCCCGCAAAAACCTCAGTCCCCTGCAAGTTAGACGAAATTCTTCAATGATTTCGAACCCCTACCAAATGGGATGCCGTATGTTCAATATTTTTAAGCAAACAAAAATCAAGCAATATATATATATATATATATATATATATATATATATATATATATATATATATATATATATTTTTTTTTTTTTTTTGACTAGTGGGACGTTTTACTCCACTTATTCACTTTTAAATAATTTTTATCTTGTAGCCATTGTTAATTTTATGTCAGCAACCGAGGAATTTTATAAAAGTACTCGAGTTAGCTTTTTAGATATTTATAATGACTGTGATAACTTTTCAACTGTTGAATATTTTTATTTTTGTAGACTTATATAAGTTGTATGAGTTATTGTTTTTAGTGTGATTGTAATTTATTGAATGTACGGTTTTATAGCGAGCAAATTATTTGGGTTTGGGGCTCTCGATCGGCTCGGGGGCGGTCTCGCCTGGTGATTTTCGGTGGCGCGATTTATGAATCGTAGCAAGGAGTGCTTACCTAGAAATAGGTGGGCGTCCCCCGGGAGGAAGCCATGGTGGGTCGGGTCTGGGCTCTGTCGGGAAGCCCCGGCCGAGCCACCTTTTAGACGGGTTAATGACCAGCATACACTCTTTTATTTCATTTTATTATTATTGTTTTAATTAATCTATTTTTTTCTCTCTCCTTTATTGGCTACATTAATGTTAATTTACTTTACACAACAATATTCCATTGACAATTGTCCTACATTACAGCATGTTTTGACAAAATAAACGATTCTGATTCTGAAGTCAGTGTCTGCAGAACAAGTCGTCAGTCACTAATCATTGTAAGGCAAGGGATAGAAGTTTAGGAATAGTAAGTTTTCTGAATTGGAAGGTAATACTAGGATGGCGTCATGTATAAATTATGCCTCCATTTCAGCAAATAACATAGGCATATGAAAAGGAGCATGAATTCCCCACATCAAACTTCTTCAATTCTTCAAGTCTGACATTGAGATAAAAGTAGAGTTAGTGAGATTGATAATAATTCGTTGTCATTTTCTTGGTAGAAAATGTAAATTTATTGTGTTATCCACACATGATCCATGTCAATCACTAATTCATAATGATCTACTATTTTACTCATATTATCAACACTGAAGACTAGAACAGTCTAGAACATTCCATAGGTACATTATATAAAGCCATTTTTTGTAATAAATCTTTTCTTGTTTTGTATCGTCATCACGGCTATTCATTTTACCCTCCTAACGTTCAAATTAATATATTTGTTTTCCCCACGTTTTTCTTTGGCAGACATTACATTTATAAAAGCCTTGTAATGAGGATGGCCATTTACAATAGAGCAAGAAATTGAAAAATTTGAGTCAGATCCAAGAAATCAGTCAAGAATATAGGAATTATGAGTTTTTTTTTTTTTTTTTTTTTTTTTTTAATGGTATACCCCTTAATTTCCTATTTCAAAAATGTTAGTATGCATAATTATCACCAACAACGAAGAAAATAAAATTCATGAATTGAATTACTCACCTCGTAACTAATCTTCAATGAGGCACTTAACAAAACCTCAGAAAAGTTATTATGGCTTTCTGTGGTCATCCACAATCTGAATGAGTCGTGGCTGTGAGGACTCAGCTGACGAATTTCATTTTCTAAAACAGGGAGCCAATGAATGACCAAATGTAAATTTTTCAATAAAACCCAAGACCCTCGTTCAGATGCTTCCCTCAAAGTACTAATTGTAGTGCCTTCCAGTCCTGGACCCAATACCATCTGAAAGCAATGAGATGTTAGAGTTATGCAATGTAATGAATCGTTTATAGACACAATCTGCCAATTTCATATCTTTTCAAGTGGATCAGCGGGTTGAGGGTAATCTAGTAGTACCAACGCCTTCATCAGCAAACATGTGTTTATATTCAGTCTAGTTCATTTGCCCATCAAACTTCTTCAAGACTCTTACAGCCATCATGTCAACAATTAACCATAAACCAAGATCGGTACACTTTAGTGTTCTTGAGTTATAAACCAAAGCACTCTTTCTTAGGGCTGTGACCAGAATTGGTTTTATTTTTTTCCGCTCCAACTCCATTATGTTTTATGTGGACTCCTGTGGTTTCGATTACGATCCTTGATATGTCATTGAGTACAGTTTTCATATGATGGGCTGAATCCAGACCTGTTCGAAGTCTGCATAGTTGTTGTTGGCCCTTGAATTGAAAAACTGCACTACTTATCCTCCCATCATCCTCATTACAGTTGGCTTGATAATAGGTACCTACCTACTAAAAACTAATAACAACCCTGCAAAACAACACATTCACTGACGAGGGCTGACGATACTCATGAGTTACCCTCACTTGCTCCAACATACAGAAAAACTATGGAAGTACATACTCAGCTAGATATCATACCTCTTTCATGTCTTTCATATTTTTAACAGCAGCCAGGCTTCTCAGTTCTTCACTAGGATCAGTACCAGGGGATGTAATGATCAATATTGGAACTGAAGCATCAGATTCATCAAGCAATGTATTTAGTTTCAATACATCAGGAGATAGAGAAGTTAGACCTTGAAGGGGGGAAAAAACAGATTAACTGACTGTTCGGGAACAAACAATGTTTAAAATAAGATACAATATGAGAGTAACTTTCAGGAAAGGAGAACCCAACACTAACCCAGCTTCTGTAGGGAGTAATTTGTGAGTTCATTATGAAGCATATCGGGTCTTAAAGCTTTCAAAACCAAGATGTACTGGAAAGGTGTTAAAGCACAGTGTTCAGGCAAACGAGGATTGGTTTGCTTGACAAACCTCATCCACTCATTAGCGTCTTCAAGTTTAAGGCTGTCATACAAGTTTGGACAGTGAACCTGGAAGATAGGAATAATGAAAAATCATATCAAACGTTATATTTTTAGAACGTGAATGTCCCTTCACAGAAAAAAAACCAACCTTCAGATGGAGAATTTCATCAGCAGTCTGAAGTTCTTTAGTGATCCAACCTGGTAATTCTTCCATTTGTGATGAGTCGAATGGTCCACTTAGAGGTGTTTTCCCGATGAAAAATTCCCACTCCTGGAATCAAAAAACATACCAATTGAAGCAAATATAATTTGAATTTAGGATCATCAATTGATCTAAGCAAAGGGTGGCTCATATTTATCACTTACTCCAGGATTAATTGTTTCTGCATAAACTGCATGAATCAATTGCAATGCAAATGCAAGTCTATCATCTTTAAAGAGTGAGCGACAGATGTACTGATAAATGAAAATGATCAAATTCTGAGATTTTTCAGACATGGGTACTTCTTGCTGCAATGGAAGAGAAATAAAACATTCATAAATAAAGAAACTGCAAAATCAATCATGAAATGTTCATCTTTAATGAGACAGTTAGGGACATGGAGGAGGAGTATTTTGAGGGTGGAATGATAGAATATTTTAAAGGAAGAAATTTTTTTGCAGTAAGTAACATGTACCTTCTGATGTTTCAATGAATTCTCAAACAGAGCTATATACTTCCCCACAGATAAATGGTACATGTTATTAATATTTGATAAGGAGGCACAAGCAAAAAATATGCGTGTGCCAAGTAGAGCAAAGCTTTCATAGACCACACACTCTTTGGCCATTGCATCCTTAATTTGAACAGCTTCATCTAGGGACTTCTTTATGGCATCACTACTCTCTTTGGTGTTTTTGAGAGATCCAAGTAATTCCTGAAACAATAAGTCATAACAACATACAATTGAGTTTGTTGGGAATAGGTAGCTTACTTGGATGATAGGTACCTCATTCCTTTGGATAAGCCGTGGACAAAAAAATTTCATGACATGCAGCATGGCCATATGTGCGAATTACAGTTACTGTTTTGAAATTTGACCATTTTTTGTGCAAGAAATTGTTCAAGTTTTATGGTGAAAATATATTTTTCTAAATAATATTCTGTTGCACAAACTTTTGTATTGTTACCATTTTTGTAGCTTTCATAGTTTTGCGACTCATCTTAATGCAACTTGGTGCAAAAATTTTTGAATGGTCTAGTTCATAGTTTATAAACTTATTCTCAGTAATATTCTGCTAATAAAGAACATTTTACAATTTTTAGAATTTTTGCCATTTTTAGCGTGCTTTTATTTAGTTTTTTTTTTAATTTAGGCAATTTATCGTGTTAACAAAGTGCTCTCCAACAAACTGATCCTTCTTTTTTATCATCAACAACGTGCAATTAGTCCAATTCAATTATTTGAAAAACATTCAACATCACGATTCAAATAAATGAGTAACAAGTTGTGGTGATGGGTTTACAAAAATAAAAAATGAATTATTCATGATGAATTAATAAAATAAAAAATTACCGACCTGGTTCTGAAGAATGTCACCCTGAGAGTCTGCAAGTTCTTTCAACACTTTCTCTTGAAGAAAGAACAGCTTATTTTTCAATTGTTCCTCTTCTTGCAATAGTTCCAACCTTCGTATTTCTAAATCAGGTTTCTCCAGGCGTAATGTACTGCTTAACAACTGTAAAAATGAACCAATACTAATGAGTGCGTAATTTATTCACAAAATTTACTTCTCTAATAATTCCAAGACATTTTTATATTTTCATCATGAAGCGGTATTCACATGAGACACTTCAACAATGGTAATAGGAAATTAAAGGTGACATTATTTTGTATAGATACTCCAATATTATGAGCTGGTATAGAACCTGTTGAGTAAGTCCTTCGACGGTAGGACTGAAGTTAACAATGGATATAAAGCCAGGCACCAAAGCTCTCTGCTTCATATTGAGTGATCTGGTAGTTAAGAATATTCTGAAGTTCATGTCATAGTCAACTATTTTATTTCCAACATAAACCATCCTCCTAGGTCCTATAACAGTATTTCAGAAATCGAATAGATTCAATGAAATCCCACACCAAAAATGCAAATAATGTGAAAATTGGTGGTAGAAGCCAGCAACTATAGCCTAAGTTAAATTACAATTGAATAGAAAGAGTTTTGGGAAAAGCGAATGGAAATCTTGAGATTTGTCAGATGCTCATGTTACACTTAGCGTTTGTATGCTAGTACCTCCATTTATAAGCACAAAACATTGCTGCTCTGGGAAGCCAAGATCAGCATTTATGTGTCCAGCACAAAATCACACTGAGACCTGCATATATTATAAGAATTACCACCTAAATGTCCGCTTCACCTTTTATGAGAACGACTCCACATAACTTCTTTTGCCCTTATCAAATCCCAAACCTTTCCTTCGTGCCCATTCCTTCACCCGTTCTCACTGTCCTATTTATTTTGAATACTCCCTGAGTGGCCATATCCTCCCCTGACCAGAAATTGTTAAGAACTTGGGAGTGTAGTTTGATACTGCCTCAACTTCACATATCACATTGATACTATCACGAACAATACTATAAAGGCACTAGGCTTCATCAAGCACTCTGCTGGGGACTTTCAACGATTTTGGTGTTTTGGTACTTCTCTGTAGTGTACTATTGCGTCCCGTTGGTGAGTATTGCTCTCCCATATGGTCTCCATACTATAATAATGTGAAGAAGTCCCTTGCATCCAGCGGAAGTTCCATGATTTCTACTCCTATAAATAAGAAACTCCATATTGGCTGTTTGATTCAAATATAGCAAAGAAGAAGAGTGGATTGATGGAGCTTCAAACACGGAGGGAATTCGCGGGTGCTCAATTAAAACTGGCGAAAGGTTCGATGGACTCCTCTCACCGACTTTCAACGAAGGATTTCTTTATTCCAAGCAAAGACACCTGGGTCACACCAATCTTTTATCCGAATATGAACTACCTGTTTAATGCACTGTTAGCCCAGATTCAGAGGGACTTTAACCGCCTAGACACCGATCTCTTTGGACATTCTCCTCAAAATTTTCATTGAAAAGTGCTAAAAGCACTCACCACTACCGAAAGACTTTGTTTTTGTCCAAAAGATTTTGTCCTTATTGTAGTATGTGCTTATGTAATTTTTCTTTCATTTTGATTATATCATCGATAAATTAGGCACTGGCCCGTGAATTTGTAAATAAATAAACCTTTATAAGACTAACAATAACTGTCTTCAGGTAGTGTAACCAACTCAATCATGTTTTCATTTGAATTTTTCTTTTTTTTCAGTTTTTATGGAAATGTTTCAATAAAAACTTGGGTTGATGATAGATTAGCTATGCATAGTTATTTTAATTGCAAGAAAGCAGAAAGAACAGGTCTAGAATGAAGCTTGTTTAGAAACTGTTACGCAAAATTTCGCCTGGCCTGTTGGAGTTTAACCCATTCTCGACCGAAATGACGAGTATACTCTCAAAACCAATCACACTAGCACCCTGTGGCCCAGCGGCGAGATAACTAGCGAGGATCAAGCGGCTGCCCTGGCCCAACGAGTATATGTGCATCGTGCTTCTAATGACATTACCACAATTTCTGTCTTCCCCTGTGATCTAGCGAAACATTTTTTTTTTTTTTTTTTTTTCATTTGAAATTGAGAGTGAAAATTGTGACAAGCGTGCTAGTGTTTGTGCATGTTTGTTCTGATTTACTGCGAGTTTTCTTTAAAAAATATGTCAAATAAACTATTTTATACGGATTAACCTTCTCTCCACTAAAATTGCAGGCAGCCCCTTGATACTCGTACCTACTGAATGCCGACGGGCCCTTGCCACTCGCCACTTCCCTACTGCTTTTTTGCTATTACAGAATGAATATGTATTGTTATCTATTTTCATTTTTCATAACTGTTTTGTACTTTCGAATACCTTTATTTTAGTACCACCTTTCGTGGAATAATAAAAATAAAACAATATTATCAGAAATGCTGTGGAAAAATATCTCCAATGAATCACCTTCTTCACTTCCCTCCAATATTGATAACAACTCTTCATCTGTGTAATATCCCGACATTAAAGCAACGTTACACAATATATTTACACGAGATCCATAAAAACCAGAAACCAGAAAACAAAGTCAGAATGAAACCTAAGTGCTCGAGCCGATATCGAGGTCAACTTGAGAAGTATCTAGTGTGCTGCCACCTTTCGGAATATAGGCAAAAACCAAAAGATATTTGTTTCTTAAAAGAGATCTCATCTCGATAATTTACAATCAACTCTCAATCATTTGTTCACAGTTACCAAGCCAGTTATAATATTTTCTGTTCGAAAAAGTCCTTTGTTCTAGTAAAAAATAAAATCTCTCATACAAAAGGAATTCAACTGATGCTCAACATCTAAGATTTTTACTGAATGCTCTGGTAGATTTCAGAATGTAAAACGAACAAACTCTTGAGTAGTACCTCCGTGGCGTTTGTCTGAGCCCGAGTAAACTCGGGCATAGTGCCTCAATCAACACTTTCGGACCCGAGTTATCTCATGCGTAGTAGAGAAAGGGTTAAGAGTTGCAAAAAATTGTTATCAACTAATTGAATGATGAAAAGGAAGACTGGAACTTTTATAATATATATTATCCAATAATTATTCGGTTTCATAAGCATCTTTTCGTGGCCCAAAACTCAGTTTAAAAACTACTAACGTAGTTATATTAATATGGCAATTGAGTCTGCACATACTGAATAGTATCCCCTCAAAATTTTAGTGTAGTTCAACCATTTTTGACGAAGCCAGAGCGTTTTTAGTGGAGTGTAGCAAATCTCGCAAGAAGAACGAAAAGAGGCTTAAATTCTAAAAAAAGAGAACGAAAAAAGTCGGGCCACATAAACAGCCAGGGCTTGTAAGAGTCAGGATGGGAGAGCGCACAGCCATCTGAGCGCTCGAATGCGAAAGGATTAACCAGAAATGATGGCAAAACTAAAAGTAAAAGAGTGGTGGCTGCAAACTGTGATCATACTAAAGGGGAGGAAGAGAGAGAGCTTTTGCGGATTTTCTCAAATATTTTCTGTAAAAATTCACCGCACGCTGAATGTAAACATGTCAACTGCACAAGTTAACTGACTTCTCTTCGACCTAGTATAATTTTACCCAATCTTTCCCAAAGGTAAGTTGAGCTAGTAATTATGATACAGAAACAAAATAAAGATGAAAATATGTAGGTCTTAACAGTAATAAACATAATCAAAACGTATTCCTATAATTGGATTGGACAGATTCATACTATAAAGAATACTTACATTAATTTAATTTAATACATTTGAAAAGTTGAGCATTTAATACATTTATAACATCGGAAAAAATTGAAAATTTGGTAAGAAAATGTATTGTTAAACAATCAAGGAAAAACACAAGGGTCAAATCCGTATCTTAAGGGGGAAACATCCAAACTCGTGGGCCCCTTGGGATTCAGGAGTAGAAATTATGAGGTGAAATAGTACCTATACATTCCCCACGAAGATACGAGTACCTTTTCACGACATCGTTCCTATGCAATACCATTTTCAAATTTATAACATGTAAATAATAGATATAACATTTTGTTCATCAGAAATAGCCAAGCTACACAGCAATCAGAAAGTAAATATATTCCATCATACCTTGATACACAAACTCCTGCCTCAATATTGGAATCAACATTGGATGAATTTCATCAGCATCTAAAACAACAAGAACCTTCCCAAACCTGTAAACAAAGGTCAATGTCATCCATTAAGTGTGTTGTACAGATAGAAAATAGTATTTATTTGAACCCTAAGTATCCTATCTCCGACTGTGGTTCCCCCTTTCTTCAACATTTATTAATGTGATACCACCACAAACTAAGCAGACATAGAGGAGTCGAGAAAGCAGATTTTCACAGTGGGAATTTGAACTCAACCGAATATTCTATACAAATGATAAGATTGCGATGCGTCATCACAATATGATATTTCTGGTAAACTCCCGTTCCCAAATACATGATTAGGATGAGAAGGAAGTTTGTGCATATGATAACATAAAAGGCAGTCCGCTCAAAGAATACACAAGTAGAAACAGCGCATAAAAAAAAAATCAAATAAATGACACTAAAGCCCGTTCATAACGTTTGTAGTGGATTTAGATATGTTTTACTTGGCGTAGGTAGGCCAAGTCGGACATTTATATCCCGGTTATGCGGGTTGGTCCCCAGGTCATTCCCGCGAGGAATGTGGGTGGATCCGCCAAGGTCAACTGGTTTGGCGGACTGAAAGGGGAGATAGTTCGTGTCGCGGCCGTGTGGAGCGCTGGGCTCGCGTAGCAAGTGCTGGGTTCGATCAGTTTGGTACTGAGCCGTTTTGTAATATTCCGGCCTTAGATTTATATCTGAAAGAACCCTGAATAATCACTGGACTCGTAGATGCCAATGCGAAATCTGTGTGGAGAGAAGGTCTGGCTTGTAGAAAGCAGTAGGAAGCCGTTCTTGAGATGACTTCGTAAGGCAGAAGGTTCGTCAGCGTAGAGCGTGTAGAATTCTTCGTACTTCAGAGTGTGTCGTCGTCGAGAGCGGAGAGTGGAATGAATTTCGGAGGGCTCCCAGCGGGGTATTTATAGGGAGGTGGCCGCCTCCTGCCGCCTCCTGGTTGGTCCGCTTAATTTCATAAATTCGACTGTGCAATCTTATTGGTTCGCACATTGTTTTCTCAGTATCTGTGCGTATGATAGCTGAGTTGGTCTTTCGAGGTGGTTTCCCTGCGTCCGTCGCTGTGACGGGGTCCCCGGGGGTGGCTGAACGACCTTGAGTTTTCCTGTTTGAGGTTTCTCATTCAAGGCGACTTGTTTCGAGATGTTTGTCGCATCTCTCTCGCCCAGTAAATGTTTGGGGAGGTCGCCTTGTGTGTTATTCTTTAATATTTCACTTTTGAGAGAGAATTTAGTATTTTCTCTCTGGTGAAATATTTTGTTTGACGGAGTTATAATTCGACGTCTTATAAATATTTTTGTGGTGTGCCTACCTCTTTTTGGTAGCCCTGAAAAGGGCTGTTGACAAGAGGGGGTGGATTTCACCACAGGGGCCCTCCCAAGACGTCGTGTTAATAACGACGACGCCGGCTGGGGTGTTTCGAGCGCCGTTACCCACCTCTCGTCGAATTTGGTAGAGGGGACGTGCCTTCTGGCAGATTTCCGGGGAGTTGTCTCCTTACTTTCTGTCTGATTTTGTGACACAGATTGTCCTTGTGATACAGTTTCTTCTGAGTGTAGAGTATAAGCTGGCTTGATTTGCTGTTTGGGAACTTTTTTAGTATGTTCGCCAATTTGCACTGTAACCGAAAACTTATCTCTTTTAACCACTTTGAATGGTCCCGTGTAAGGACATTGCAGAGAGGTGAGCTGTGTGGGCACTCTGATATAGACATGAGTACATGTATCCAAATTTTTGGGCATGTTTACGGCATATTTCGTATTATTATGTTTAATATGCGTAGGCCGGAAGAAAAGAGGTTCCGAAAGGTTCGTAGAAGTTACGAAAATGTCTCCTGGGAGTGGTACGTCAATCCCGTAAACTTTTTGGAAAGGCGTAGTTTCGGTCGCCGGGTCTACTGCCGTACGCATGGCGAGTAGAACTTTGGGAAGTGCGTCGAGCCAATTTTCGTTTTGAGCTTTGAGAGCCTCTTTCAAAGATCTATTTCTGCGTTCTACCATTCCGTTTGTTGATGGTTTGTATGGTAACGTGTGAGTATGTTTTACTCCGAGACGTTCCATAATGGAATTGAACAGATCTGATTCAAATTGAGTGCCTTGATCACTTGTGATGTATTTAGGTACACCCTTTGAAGCTACCCAAATATTGATAAAGGCGTTTGTGATTGTGGTTGTTTCGATGTTGTTAAGAGGGACTGCCTCTAGCCAACCCGTTGCTCTATCAACCATCATCAAAATGTAACGTTTCCCTCCTTTAGCTAAAGGTAAGGGTCCGGTAATATCAACGTGTACGTGTGAAAATTTGTTTGCCGTTTCAAATTCGGAGTAAGGGAGCTTCACGGAGCGCGTGATTTTTGCTCGTTGGCAAGTTTCGCACGCTCGGACCCAGTTTGAGACATCTGCACGGAGTCCGTGCCAAAAATATCGTTGTTTAACTTTATACACTGTAGAGTGTATACCTGGGTGTCCCAAATTGTGAATTTGGCTTATTATTTCTTCCCTTATTTCGTTTGGAATATAAGGTCTAGGGTGTCCTAGGTCTAGGTTACACCAAATTTCTCCTTGAGAGAATTCAACTCGTGTGAGTTTCAATTTGTCCTCCGCGGTAGGGGGAGAACGAATTTGTGAATTTGAAATGTGCAGTAGAAGATTGCATTCTATTGCAGCCGTAATTTTCGAAATTTCGGCTATGGGTGGACCCTCGTCCGTCTGGGTTGAAATCGATTTCGTTTGAATTTCAACCGGATCGAAGGGTCTGGAGAGTGCGTCGGCGACGACGTTGCTCTCTCCGGAAATATGACGAATGTCACTCGTCATTTGAGAGATGTATGTTAGCCATCTTAATCTCATTTTAGAAAAATGTGCATTCTTCTTAAGCATCGTGCCTAGCAGAGGCTTGTGATCCGAACAAATATGGAAAGATCTGCCGTCCATTTATTTGAACCCTAAGTATCCTATCTCCGACTGTGGTTCCCCCTTTCTTCAACATTTATTAATGTGATACCACCACAAACTAAGCAGACATAGAGGAGTCGAGAAAGCAGATTTTCACAGTGGGAATTTGAACTCAACCGAATATTCTATACAAATGATAAGATTGCGATGCGTCATCACAATATGATATTTCTGGTAAACGCCCGTTCCCAAATACATGATTAAGATGAGAAGGAAGTTTGTGCATATGATAATATAAAAGGCAGTCAGCTCGAAGACTACACAAGTAGAAACCGCATTAAAAAAAAAAAAAAAAAATCAAATAAATGACACTAAAGCCCATTCATAACGTTGTTTTGCAATAATAGTGAAAAATTATGGATTTTAGCCATTTCATCCCTACTTCTTTCTAGTTCATATTATTGAAATTTGGATAGATTTCGTGTACAAAAACAATAAAAGTTTAAATTTACAGGAGACACATTTTCTGGAAACATCACAACATTGTTCAACATTTTACAAGAAACCCTAACAAAAATTAGTTTCTGGTTTCTCTGTGATTGAAAAATTTATTCCCAACAGCTGAGGCGTTGATCAGTTGAATCACAACGAAAATGTCAATAAAGAACAAAAGAGTGCAGGGAAACATGTTGCCACAATAGGTGACGTACAGCAGCAATTTGACGACCACAGAAAACCGGACAATGAAGACCACAACATTAAGGGCAGAAGTCATAGACAAAGCCTGAATGTGAGTGTAGACGCAGACTTGCCCAAAAGGAAGGTCATCCCCAGTTTGGTCCACCTTCAGATTACTTGAGTGTGGCACTGCACTCAGGGGGAGGGGGCTCAGCACATTGTCAATTCAAGTTTATATATACCTACTTTATCGCACGTTGTAGTTGAAGTTTCCCTGTTTTTGCGGGGAACGGGCAGAGGAATTCCTGTTGCATTCTGCACTGGCCACCAACAGTTCTGAAAGATTACTATTTACATTGTGATTTGGTTTTGTGCAAGTATCCTTATTGTCATGAGGATTTGTGTATAATGTATTGACTTGTGATGGAAACGAAAAAAATAAGATTCTGTTATACTAAAAGAAGACGTGAGGTTTTAGCAGTGTACCAAGCAATCACATTTTTGCTTTACACACTTGTTGTGACTCTGCTATCCTTATGGTATTAAATGCAAGAAGCCTACCATCGAGTCACCCCACAAACTGAGATGAATTGGAATATATGCATTACAAAGTTCATACAAGGAGATCACATACAACCGAAGCGTCAATCAGCATCATTTGAGATAGATGATGTGAAGTAGGTTGTTCAGGAAAATCTCTTTCTTGAATCGAATTTGTCTGCAAAACAGTTCATTTGCCATTGTTCATCAATAAGATTATTATATTCTTCATTCCGTGCATCGATTGCGAACAATTCATTCAAATCTTCAAAATCGAACGATTCATTAAAAAAAAAAAAAAAAGGACTAAGGGTGAACCACAATCCTGTGCCATTTTTCGTCGTTCATGAAACCTGTTGAGTGTACCCTTTGGAAAGCACATTCAGTTAATTGTGAGCGTACCCTCAAACCACAATGAATCACGCTGAGTGCACAAATCTCCTTATCGACCCATCTATACTCAATTCTTGGCTATGAATTCTGCCCTAAGACCATGATCGGTGTACACCTCCCATAGCTTCTGTTTATTTTAATGAATCACGAGTAAATAATGCTGGAAAACGCAATTTGCACTGAAATAGCACGCACAATGTCAATGCCCATGATGGGTGCCCAGCCACTGTGGGATCCCAGGCAATGAAAGAGCTGATGTGCTGGCCAAGCGAGCAAGTGAACTGCCCCCTGCCACTGAACCCATAACCTTTACACAAGGTGTTGCTGCCATAAAACAGAGGTAGGGAGAAGCAAAAAACAAATTAGCGAAGCCGCAGCACCGGGGAAAAAATGGGAGTCCCTGCTCGCAGCACAAATTCCGCCCAAACTCCCACAGAAGGAATTTGTGGCAAACTTTCGCCTCAAGACTGGCCATGATTTCTTGCGGATGCACCTGAACAGATTAGGGGTTTTTGCATCCCCCTTATGCCCATTATGCGACCTGCAAGCCACCATGGAAGACAAGCATTAGGAGGAATTCCCCAAACTGACTCCCTACCTGGGTACCGACATTGACTCTTCATTTAGAAAACGGAGTATTTTATACTGCTACTAAGGAGCTGGCTTTGTTGCCTCCACCCGGCGAACGATTGAAAAAAAAGTCATGATTACGCCGAGCCCATGCTACACCGAATTTCCTCAAATGCCCTGTACAATATAAACAGTAGGTATTACTCACTTTACTGCTAACTCCAGTGAATTTACGAATTTCGTGCTCTTAATTGATATCGATTCAACTTTAGCGTCCTGAAAATGGTTGACAAGGAATTTAGCTGCAGTCGACGCAGGATCTAAAAGAAGGAGTGGCATCATAGTCTGAAACAGAATTGAAGTATATCGTTACAATGATTAATAAACAATATACATGAATAAAAAAACTAACGTTTTGTGTAAATTGTTAGTTTGATGATTTAATGGCGTTCACAATATTATGCATGCAAACGCTTTGGTGAATTCACAAATCCACAGAATTGTAATGGATGGAGAATCATAATTTCTGAATTTAAGGCTCTGCCTCTTCCCTAACTCTACAATGTTCCACATTTCGTATGTATAATTTAATTCTTATGGATTTAGGAAAACAAGATTGGGTATAATCTCTAATAGGAATCCTGACCATTAGAAGCAGTCGACCAGTTTTTTTTCTTTCGTACTTATTTATTTATCTATTTTTTTAAATTTATTGCTATCTTTGTTTTTTATTCTTTACAGATTAACATCATAGCTAGTGTCTTGAAGCTTCAATACCAAATTCTAACTAACTTTAAGTAGTAAATAATTTCACTATTGTAAAACCACTTGCTTTCAAGGAAACTCGCACAGTCAAAGAGGTTAGATTAATTGGTCTCAGTAGCCGAGTAGTTTTTTGGTCTTCCTTTAGGAAAAGGCATGAGTTTGAATCCTGCAAACGTATCAATAATGTTTGGCCCATAACACACCATAATGTGCATGGTTTTTCGTTTTCACCGTGATAAAAGCAACAGTCAATGGCACATATATTTGATAATATATATTTGGGGACGCTTGTCTCAAATCATTTGAATAGCTCAGCTTGGTCTATGTCACTTTTTCGGATTTTTCGTTTTTGGTACCAAACGAATTAAGGAAACCTCCTCTATCCATTTCCAGTGACGAAAGTAACCTCATAGCATCTGTTAGGCGCCAAAATTAAGGAAAAAATTAAATTTGCATTCAAGTAAAGAGGTCTATGTTACGTTACTATGGCCAATCTTGACTACGCGTCATCTTTTTCCACGGCCATTCGTTTTATCACTCGGCAAAGATATTTCTCTCAAAATATTCTCTCGTCGACGAAACTCAGATTTCATTCGTTTTTCTCCTATTAATATCATTATCGTTAGGTACATCTTTGTGATGAATGGTTCAGCGAGTATGACGGACAATGATTTAGACCCTATTAATAAATCGCGAAAGCGGCAAATTGACTTCAAACAATGGAAAGATAACAGTTGGTAAATGCTCCGAAATTCAGGACAGGCAATCATCTCAAGAAAATCCATCCCAGTTCCTGGTAAGAGCAAACTCGTACTCCTGATAATCTCCAGTCCCTATGACCTCATTCCTTTCGACCTTCTATGCCTTAATCCATCGTATTTCTTGTCCTTATCACCGAATTCGTCTGCCATTCTTCTTCAAAGAGAATAATTCATCACCAGAAAAGAATATTATCATATTGCTTCCTCACTACCCAAGGTAGGGAAGCTTTGTGTTTGTGATTGAAGTCGAAAAACTTGTTGTCCTCCAAAATAAAAATTTCCACTGGCTTTTTGTGTTTCAGAGATTGCTGATCAATTTCGGTTCCGTGTCTGTCTGCCTGATGTCAGTCTGTTTGTGATTAGTCCTTGTCACGCCCAAAAATATACCAAAGTTCAGTCTGATTCCAATGAAATTTTCAGGGATTGTGCGATTTAGCTCCTAGAGGGTTCCCTATAATTTTCAATGCCGCCAAATCAACAGTGTAGCCCGTGTGCATGCACGAGTATGAATTTCTCATCATCTATTGGTCCGATTCGGTTCAAACTCGGGGGGTAATTAGGTACATGTTCTAGAAGAATGCCCTATACATTATATCGCGATTGGTGAAGTAATAACTATAGCGCATGCGCAAAACTAAAATTGATGGACACGGACAAAACTCTGAGACAAATGGACCGATTTTTATAAAATTTTCAGGGATTGTGCGGTTTAGCTCCTAGACATCCCCCTATAAATTTCATTGCGGTTGGATTAGTAGTAGTCTGTGCGCATATACAAACGTTAATTTCTTATAACGTCAACATATCAATCATTTCGACTCGTACATCATTCTTTAGCTAATTCTATACGTCCATGTTACGGTATGTGAGGAAGCCTATACTGCCCACCCAACTTGGCAGACGTTTTGTCTTTATTCTGCGAATTAAAACATGTATCTGTGAACGAATCGTTCTCCAATCTTTCTTTTATTGAATAATACTACATTTCAATAATTAATGGAAGGCCTATGTCGCTCTTTTTGGGTAAGGTAAATTTGCCAATAGATGGTTTTGCCGAGGAATCCGATTTTATTTCCACTCTCCTGAAAAGTTTGCAAAACTGACATAGACCCCTATTCTGTCGAGCTATTCATTTATAACCAGGAAAACTTAGAACTTGATATAAGGATTTTGAAGAGAACAACTATAATCAAGAATTTAGATCTTCAGGCATGGTATTACAGTAATGACAGATTTTCATTATACACATGGTAAATATCTAGGTAACATCATCCTGGTAAATCCCAATCCTCCGGAGAATAAGGGAGCATTTGGTAAGAGCCATGTCAGGTCGTTCTATACACAGTCCATTCAAAAAACCTGAAAAGGAGTAGGTATGTTGGGTGTGAGGGTGGGGCTCAGACAGAAACAGCTTCAGCTGATAAATAACTACCAGAAAATTTTGCATGACTGGCCCATTTTTGTGGTTAACAAACAATAAAAAGCAGCATGGGAAGGCGCATTTTATAGTCTAAGAGAGAACGACTCACATTAAGCAATATAGCAGTGTTCTGTAAAGAATATCCGTCCCCTGGTAGACCTTCAGATTGCCAATGAAGTATGTCACGTTCGGTCATGAGGAATTCTTTCACGGACACAAGCCCTGCAGAATCAAGTGATGCTTCCCAACTTTGAACAACGTTTCTGAAAACAAATTAAAAATAGACCAATAAAGGAAAATTATTGACACACAGGTGAATTATTTACTGGGGCATTTTCAACAAAACGAATAACACACGTTTCAATGAAGTGAAAAACTATATTACTTTTCAAGACAATTACTCACCCTCTAGTATTGAAATCAGCACTAGCGAGATAAGTGACAAAACCAGCTGAAATGGCACAGTTCATCGGTAAAGTGTCCATGGATATAGACAGCTCTGTCAACTGTAAAAAAACAACCCAAGATGAACCTAAATTGATGACCTTTATTATATCTTTAGAATAATTTTGCTTAAACGCCTATTTATATTTCCATCAATTAGTATAAAACAATTCAATCAAAAAACGCCATTCAATCAATAATATTAACAAGGAGGCTAAGATAATTAACGCCAAAATTTTAAATGTTGAAGTTGAGTGTAGAACACAATAAAAAATTATAGCAGATTAATGTAAAAATATTAGATATTGAAAAAGAAAAGTTCAACATGATTCTTTATTTTTTAATATACGACCATCTACCAATGACGATTCGTCCTTCGAAGAACTGAACACACAACTAACTAACTCATCACATCTGTAGCGAAATATTTTATCCCAAAGAGTGCTGCAAAATGGACTCTGAGCACATCTTTAACAGTTGCAAGCATATACTGCCCTCCATGGTATCAATTAGATGAAGCGGAAAAGACGGATGTCTTAAATCAATTGGGAAATCGGTTTGTACTTGGTGGAGACTTCAATTCAAAGAACTTCTTCTGGGGCTCAAAACTGATAACCAAAAAAGGCATAGAATTGTACCAAGCCATATAGACCAATCGATGTCAAGTACATTCGATCGGCAGGCCAACTTACTGGCCGACAGACACAAATAAGGTCCCAGATTTATTAGACTTCTTCGTAGTCTAAAACACCACGGCTAACTATTTATTGGTAGAAGAAAGTGAAGATCTAAGCTCTGACAACTACCCCAGTAATGTTGACACAAAGTTAGCAGATTATACAAATACCATACAATCCTGCGGTAGTCAATAAAAAAACTGACTGGGTGTTTTCAAAGTCCATCTTGCCAAAAATATTCATCTTCATGCCTCACTAGGAAGTTACACAGGACATTAATTGAGAAGTGTTCAATCAAGTTACGATGATTACCAATGCAGCATGGAGCAACATCCCATTAACCTTCCGACGGTTGCAATCAATCTGTGTGATGAAGTAACATGATGTTTTGAGCCATTGGTGGTGGATTGAGGGTTAGGAGGTTGGGGCTTCCAGTAGCTTACTATTCTGAATCACTCACCAAAGGGTGCCTCGGTTTTTCACCACCACGTCCCTGATGACCATCAGGGGCACGTTAATCCCCTAGATGAATTGCAACCTATCATGTGAGTATTTTTTACTTTAATAAGTTCAAATGTTTTTCGATAATTCCCTTTATCTGTCACACAATATTAATATACCTCTCTTTATCTCTCATATATTACTAAAATACCTGAGTTTAAGCCCCTAGTTCAATGGTATTGACCCTTATTATTGTACATAATCTGAGAGATGAATAGAGTCTGATCGTGTACCTGAGCAAATAATCTGTCAGAATTTTCTGAAAATTTTTATGTAATTCATAATTTTTATTGCTGAAATATGCTATGGAAAAGTGACTAAAACCACGAATATATACACACGTGCAAAAAGTAGAATTTTATGAATTTTTCAATATGGTCCAACAATAATTGCATAATTAATCTATCGATGAATTGCATCAGATCATGTTAGGATTTGTATTGCACCTGGCGAAAAAGGTTAATGAGAAAAAAATCAAAGGGATCAATTACCCCTGTGAGATAGTGGAAACCATTACTGAAAAGTGATGAGCGAGGATGTGATAGCAGACAAATCGTGCGCCAACCTACATGAGAGAATGGTATAGACTCACCCAAGAGCTAAAAGAATTAATGCAACAAAGTGAATATGAATCAATTGAACAGTACCTCAGTGAACTTACCAGTGACCCGAACACTGACCACTCGCTGTAGAAGGCAAAAAAATATTTAAAAAGGCCGATCATTCAAGCATCTCGAATCAAGGATCAAAATGCAAGATGGGTTAAGGACAACCAGAGTAAGTCTGGTGCAGTTTCATGCCTCACCCCCCTCTGACTGGAGAACACAACTCCAGTGGATCCCCACATCAAAAGTCTGCCAGTCACAATCAAGGAGGAGGAGAATACAACAAAGAGTGAGATTAATACAAAGAAAGCACCAGGGTATGATCTAATCACAGGTCAAATCCTGAAGCAACTACCCTGAAAAGTCATAATCAAAATCACGGAAATAATTTATGCTGCACTTGGTCTCAGATACGTACCCCAGCTTTGGAAAGTAGCTAAAGTTATTATGATTCCAACACCAGGAAAACCGCCAGAGGAATGCACATTGCACCGACCAATAACTCTGCTGCCAGTATTGTCCAAATTATTTGAAAAACTCCTACGCAAAAGGCTCATTCACACTGAAGAATGTAACTTAGTACCTAACCAGCAGTTTGGATTCAGGCAGAAGCACTCTACAATACACCAAGTTCACAGAATTTTTAGCATAATAGAGCAATCATTTGAAAAGATAAAGGTCTGCTCAGTCATCTTACTCAACGTCACTCAAGCGTTTGACTAAGAAACATAGGTAATAATAGTTCATTTTGAAATATTAGTTATAATAGCTCCATTATTATAGAAATATTAGTTATAATAGCTCCATTATTATAGCTCTGTAACCCATGTAGATCTAACCTGTTTGTTCCACACCAGATACTCGTCATTGAGTTTGGAGACTAAACCTTCAGCAGCAGAAATAGTCTTTTGTGCACTGGCCAATCGGAGTTCTATTTCAGCAGCTTCTCTCGTAGATGAACTAAGTTGATCCTTCAACTCAGCCACTGTGTCATCAACATTTGCTAAAGCCGTTTCCAACTCAATTATTTGGTCCCCAGCTTCATTTAGGTTTCTGTAAGTAAAAGTAGCTAACATAGTAAAAAGAACGTAATGACACTAGATATGAAACAAATTCATGAACAGTATGAGTGAGCTCACAAATTGAAGTCACTTTGAAATCATCACTAGAGAAAATAGTACTTCAAACATTGAAAGCATAATATTTCTATGTCAAAAGATTAACACACAACTAAACATTTGACCTAAACGTTGGTCAACAGAGCAAAAATGATGCCAGGATCTTTAGGAAGTAACAGAAAACTACTGATGGTATGGAAATCGGACGGTAGCATCCAGGCAAAAAAAAAGAACAAACTAAATCACTCCCGATGAAGTTGTGGAAACCCATTTCAATAAAAAATGGAAGATAAAAAAGGACGTTGTCTAATTCCATGAAAATACTGATTATAAAATAATATGAAGTTAAACGAAAGTATTTTTGTGGAATCAGACATTCTTTTTTTCTTTCTTTAATTTCTATTATTTATCGAGATGCTACAGATTGAGGATGAGCAGCTTGACATTCTTTGGGATTTAACTCAAACGTCAGGCAGAAATGTGCCTCGTCATGAAGCAAGGGCATGCACATAATTCTGAGGAATCCCAGGTAGAAGCTGAGGATACCACTAGGTCACCAGGGTTGTAGTAGCTGGGGGCATTCAAGTGTAGCTCCCAAAATTTCTCAAACTTCTGAACACTTGAGCAAGTCTTCAGCTCCCTCCAGTACCTCCTCAGCGACACCAGCTAGATGCTCCTCCACAATTTCTGGATCTGCCGGTATTCCCACCTCCACAGGGCACCCAAAGCAGAAGGATTTCCTCCCTGATGCCTAGCCACTGTCGCTTCCTCAACCTGTGCAAAGATCCTCTGTACATAGTCTGCAACCTCATCTTCCAAGCCATCAGGCCCCTCATCAGCCTGCCTCGCCAGTTCCTGCAGGTAAGCGCTCTCATAACCTTCGATACAGTCAACCAACTCCCTGAGCCTCAACACTTCAGTCCAAGACCTCAAGAAGACCAGAGGTCCCAAGCAAGGATTGCTGAATGGCGGGCTGCTGCCCCACACCTGTAGGAGATGCAGAAGAGGCCCCACAATTATTTGCCAGGATTGCATCCAGGACAAGCTGCTTATAGTGGGGCCTCATGTAAAGAGAATGAATGGAGGAAAGCGTGAGCATGGGAAAACGTGCTTGCAAAATAAAATTAATATGGCATATCCAATGCCTTCTCTGCTGACATTTGCTGTAAACTCTCAGAAGCATACCTGGACCAATTATGCTCTATATCAATTGCAGTGTTAACCAGTACAGGAAGCTTCTTCCAGGCGTGGACACTGAGGCTACGCTTGGAACGATAGCCTCTCTCACAGTGGGCACACTGGTGGGCATTCGCTGGGGCACTGGAAGAGGTGGAGAGGATGGCCAACACCCTTGCTTGGAGCGCCCCCGAGCACCTTCCACGGAAGCCCATGTGCCAATGGGTCATTGAGGTTTGAGAATAATTGTAATTTTCTTCCATTACAGGGGAGACATGATTAAAAGCAACGGAGGACCCGTTGACACAAGCCTCCTCCCCCCTAATTGCCAGTGGGTCATTCTGCTACCCTCTGTATGTACCTATAATTTTATTAGCACAGTAATTTTAATTTTAAACTTCAATTATACTATGTGTAAAAGTTTTCTTTCTTTTATTTACATTAATTAACTTTAATTTTAATTTGCCACATATCATTTCCATCATCATCTTAGCCCGCCAGGTCAGCTCCATGTCCACACTGCCAATGACAACCTGGACATCCAGGATTATGGCATACCCATCGGGCTTGATGGCAACCATATTGGGCTTCTTGCCCCGGTCACTCGACATGTGATATAATAGTCTCTCTCTTTTGACATCCCAACCGCTAGATGACAAAGCACCTGCTATCTGCGTGGCAACCAAATCGCGATGTAGAATGCAGCCACCGTGAGTACGAGGACACTGTTGCACCACATGGTACAGGTTCTCATTTTTACCCCGACAGGCATGGCAAAGGTTGGCCACTGTCCCGTGAATACGCCTTGAACACTTCACCGAGGTCGCTAGCGTAGCGACACAGAAAAAGTGGAAATAGCAACACACTTAACACTTTTTTTTAAAGAAAACTCCCCTCAAAGGAGGAGGAGGCACACCATTAAATTTCAAAATGAATAAAAGAAGTAGGGAGGACATCCAGGTTTACCCGATACCGGCCCTTGGGATCAATGAAGCTGGGGGAGAAGGAGGGAAAGTGGGATGAAAGGAAGTGCTCCTAAAAAATGACCACCAGTATAAGTAAGATCCCCTCAGGATGCGGTTGGTGATACCACAGAGCACTCCTGCCAAGATGCTCAACTCGAGTAGCACTTTTCCTGCACCACACCCCACCCCATTACACGGTCGAAGCCATGACCTTGATGTTACTGGTTGCCACTCCTTTTAGTTTGGATATAGCCTGCCACATTCATTTCTGTCATACGTGTTTATCTTAGCCTGCCAGGTCTGCCCCATGTCCACACTGCCACTGACAACCTGGAAATTCAGGATTATGGCAGACCCATCGGGCTTGACGGCAACGATATCCAGCTTCTTGCCCTGATCACTCGGCATGTGATATAGTCTATAAAGGCGGCTATAAAGGCCACACCCATGAAGTCAAAACCAAGGTACCGCCAGACCTCCAACACGGATTGGGCAGGGATCAGTGTCTGTCCTAAGACAAAGCACTCCTGATCCACAATATTCACCTTATGCTGGTGGCCTGACGGGACCAATGAGACTGACCCACACTTAGAAGGGTTGAACACCAGACCACACCTGGATAGCTGCTCAGCAAAGGCATTGAGGGTGATCTGCAAGCCCTCGCGGGTTCTAGTGAGTAGGATGACATCATCATGAAAAGCCAATGCACCTACTCGCACCCCAGGGGCGAGATCAAACCCTATATCAGCTGGCAGCTTCCCCAATGCTTTATCCACAACCTGGTTGAAGGCCCAATTGCTCCTTTCTTTGGGATGAAGATGGTCCGGACACGGGTCAACGCTTTCTGAGGTCTGCCCGACAGAAGTAACAGGCTTGACATTATACGGGGCTTTATTCCATCGACGGGCAGCCCGTAACCCGTAAGCGTGGGTAGGGACGGGAGGCCCATTATCGCCAGCGGGTCATCTTGCCACCCACTGTTTACCCAGAGGGTGCCTGGTACATACACACACACAGATATATATATATACATATATATATGGAAAAGCGTTATAACCCAGTAATCGTTCCGAAATCCCTCAAAACGTATCTCCATAAAAAACTTTTGGGAAAAGTTTGAAGCCTTGGCAATATTAGTTTTCTACAAATATTTTCTAAAATAATATAAAATTAGTTAATTATCCCAAGAACAGCAGGATCGTAAGAAAGAAGAGTGTACCTCATTTTTCTCCTTATAGGCTAGAATCAATCCAAGAGACCCAGACGGCGCTTAACAATTCGTATAATTTCAGAAAGGGAAACACCAATAGCATCATCAACCTGAATTGGATCCATGATGAAGACCTTCAGTGGCCACCAGTTATAACAAACACATTCGGCAAATTGAGTTTTGTCCTACTTACCAACAGTCCATCACTCTGACAAACGATAGCAAAAACTGTTGTATTCGCATTGAAAGATACAAAATGCATGCATGCGCAAAAGGAAATCATCTTATAGGAAGGTAATTATTTTCTAAAATGAGACATATACAACACACATTTTCCATAGTAGATTTCCAGTTTTCGACTGAGTTCAGAAATTAGTACATACCTTTCCAGATCTGCCAATTCTTCATTGAGGGGTCTAATTTTTTCCAGTACAATGGAATACTTCACATTAGCTTGAACCCATGCAGCAAGTGGAGCCGCAGCGACAGAAGCTCTTCTTGCATTTTTAATATCAAATGATTCTTTGTTAGCTTGAAGTAATTTTAGGACTGAACTCCTGTTTTCATCAGTAATTTGTCGAGCATCAAAAAACCTACAACACATTATTAAATATTTTGTTCAATAATACAATATTTTCAACAGATTCCACCAGAACTTTTCAATGAAGAAAATGCAATGCATATATGCTGAGGTGATAGCTATTTGAATATCATTATGGTAGGCATTTTCATTGTGTTCTCTCTAAGCAGTAAGTAAGGATTACAGAAAATTAGCTTTTTCAATGTAACCCCTCCATTCATCAGTTTCATCGTGCGATTTTTGAGAAAAACTAATTAGTGATATTGAATTTATATGGGATGATTAAATCGTCTTCTCCCAAATTATCCTTCAAACTTGAGGAAGATTCTAGAAGAGATTTAGAAAATAATGTTTGATGGAATTTACACTTGTATATGTGAGAGTAAAGTATTGATGTTACTTCAATGCAACTGATTGGGGATCATCTAAGCCCTATAACCCGCACATTCCCTGAAAATGTCATCAAAATCGGATGAAAACTGTGAAAATTAAGTGTTACCAAGACTCATTCTGATACCCAGCTAACTAAAGGGTTGTATTTTCAACTCGGATAAGAAAAGTCTGTTTTTTCAGCTTTGAGGAGACAGAAGGCAACAAACCTTCAACACCCGGCTTGTGT
Organism: Adelphocoris suturalis; assembly: GCA_030762985.1. Classification (NCBI taxonomy): domain Eukaryota; kingdom Metazoa; phylum Arthropoda; class Insecta; order Hemiptera; family Miridae; genus Adelphocoris; species Adelphocoris suturalis. The sequence goes on along the minus strand of CM061051.1, from coordinate 13,538,520 downwards.
TCTGTGCCCTCGACCTGGCATACTTGCTATCTATTGTGAAAAGGCTGAAATATACTCTATCTCGGGGTAGTGAAGGGAGGAAATTCAAACAGCATTCCCCTGTTTTTTAGGGCTTCATTGTCTAACATTTCACCATACGGCCTCTTCAGGACTCTTGGATACATTTGGTACAGGACATGTAAGGTGCAGGAACACACATTTGGTTATTTTGGGGAAAAAATACTATCGCTACCTTCATCTGACATCGAGTATGTTACATCATCTCACTAAAAATGTGCACATTTCAATGTTTTATAGCATTTTATTAATCCTCTAGATCTCCCAGTTGTAACAAATGGGAAATGGAGTTGCAGAACCATATAAAATGTAATCACGAAAACCATCTATGCATTCCTCCACCTTACATGTACTGTACCAAATATATCCAAGAGGCCGTATGGCGAGAACGTTAAATAATAAGGCTCTAAAATACTGAGAAATGTCGATTAAATTGCCTCAACTCCACTACTCTCAGATAGAAGACGTGGCAGCAACCCAACAGCAACTTGAATGTACATTACCCGCGATGAATGAAGGTCAGGAATTCCAATATTCCATTTCAAAGATACAAACGAACTCCAATTTTACGAGAAGCCTGATGGGCATATAAAAACTGAAATTTTGGGAATCTGATTCATTTTTGTATTAAATCTAAAAGGTTATTTCCGCTAAAAGTAATAGTCAAATAGTAATTTATGTATCTTTCAGAGGAATCTGTCGTCACTAGCAAGTAGAGTACCGGGGGCTAGCACTTTTGGTGAAAAGACATCAACATCAGGCCGTCAAAACGAGTACTGCATCGATGGCCTGATGATGATGTATTTGCATTTAAAATGCTTGGCCCCGTTACTCGACTTGCTAGTGATGACAGATTCCTCCAAAAGGTACGTAAATTATTCATTTTCAACTCCCAACAGATAGGCTTTTCGTTTATCCTGTTTATTCCAAAAAAATTTTATTTTCAATTTTGGCTAAAAAATATATATACAATTTAAATAATTCTTCCAAAAGCAAAATAGGCACATAGTTCAGTTTGTTGACCAGTGGAAATGGATGTGGATGTTTTTTCTTAGTGGTTGTAGATGCTAATGTGGGAGAGGCATACTTGTGCTTCAGTGGTAGTCTACCTACTTAGACGCAACAAGTGTGTCCAGGTGTAATAGGGTTGCCAGACATAGGTACGATAATTTAAAGTACCTATCATATCATCTTTTTGGAAATTTGCTATATACCATATAAAAAAATATATAGTATCAAAAAATACTATATTTTTGAGCTTTTAAAAAATGTCACTTTATTATTGATATACTATTTTCAGAGTAGAAGTTTTCACAGCACCACCCCTTTTCTTCAGCTCTTTTTTGGGCTGCTTAATAGTTAATAATTCCATTTTCCAAATATAAAATTAAATTAAATCACAAAACAACATCTCAAAAAAATATTCACAAAATTCATCTCAGCCACAAAGTGGGGTTACGGTTCCGGTTCCTCTACTTCCAGTCTTGAAACGGAACATCCATTGTGTCCGACACTTCTGTGGTCATAGGCAAAAAAAGATGAGATCTCTACCTCGAGCTTCTCATGTTTAGAGCCCCATTGGTTATATGTAATAACAAAATATTACTGAAAAGTTATAGCGTTAATAATTTGTTTGCACACATAGTGGGCTTATTTCAGAAATAACTTATTTCAGTTTGGTTAATTTAGTAACTAAAAGGTACACTCAGTAGCTACACCCCAGACGCATTCAGTGTTTCATCTACATGCTAAAATATTTAATAATCTGTTTAAATATTCTTATACAGTTTTAGTAATCTACTATTTGAAAAAATTACCACTGAAAATGTGATACTAACCTGATTTCATCTCTGATCCCCCTACCAGCAAGGAATGATTTCATGCTAGTCCAAGATGTGTCCAAAATACCCATCAGGCACAGTACAGCTTCAAGGATGTCCCTGATGATTTTAGGAGGGACCCTCAGTGATCTTATTTCAGTCAAAGCTTCTGGTTTGATGTTTCCCACAGCCGACTGAGCTGCTTCAACTAAAGGTGTTATTGATTCCAATTCTTTATCGATTTCAGCTTTCCTGTAACACGAAAACGTCTTCAGGATGTCTATACCATTGAAATTTTTGATCCTCTACCAGCTTCAACAGTACATCCAGGTATACTTTAGTAAGGATACCTGTATTGTTGTATTAGTATACAACGAGAGAGTGAATTACGACCTCTTTATACAATAAAAATAAATGGAAAAGAGTAAAATAATAGATAATTCTTAAGCGACACAGCAGTTATAGTATAGAGATTAATGGTGTCTGTATCTAAGGCTACCAAAAGTGGATAATAATTCTGTAATATTGAGTTGATGGGATCCCCCTTACTTCATTTCGCACGGGTAGAATTAGTAGCAGAAGAAAGAAAACAAAACGTATTGTATTCTATGACACACCAAAAAAGTGAAAATGTGTTCCAGTTGAAGTCTATTTCTGCAGAACAGCCAAACGTCTCACCCTAAAATTTCGTTTCCCAGGACAGCTTACTTTGGACCTTAGTTATAAAGCATAAAATAAACGGTAACCAACAGGTCTGCCCAAAAATTATGGATATGTCGACAGAATTCGAATTCAGACCCTTAGTAGCAGAGTGAGGCCCTAGGGACAGGCCACCTCAACCACTCCAATACTCAGGTTAATCAATAAAACACCACTGAGTGTGGGAGTTTCCTTGCACATAACATTTTCTCAGAGCCACGTATCAGCTGAACTTGAGCAGACTTGACAATGTGACATGGTTACATTAATTTTCTTTTCATTTTTCCTTGATTACATGCAAAACTAAACTTGGAACACATTTTTGATCTTGTTCAGAAACGCAGAAGTAAATTTACAATCTCGTGTCAACATTTGTAGGAGCATTGGTCCTATTAAATCACAATATGTGGATAGAGTGTGGGGTGGGTGTTCCAACCTCTACATGACTCTTTGTGCCCCAAAGCTCCACGATTCTGATCTTGTAGCCAGCATTTCAAATGGTAGTACCTGATAATACTTCAGCTTTTACCACAGCCACTGCTTCAAGTTACAACTCTGTTTCTTTGTTTTATCTATATGAAGGGAAAATGTGAGATTACTCTTGCCAGATTGTTTACTATTCTATCCGATTTTAAACAGTTATACAATTTTCATCAGTTTTTAGTAACTTTCCAAGTATTTTCCTGGTCTTGTTTGTTTACTGACTCACATTGTGATTACGATCTATTCCATTCTCAACAATATTGACTGATAATTAACCGACTAAACCAGATCAATGTATCTAAAACTATCCTAACGAGATTGCAAATTAACTACTGTGTTTCTGAATGAGATCAAATGTGTTGTGAGCTCAGTTTTAGAAGAAATAGAAAGAATGATGAATAAAATCATGACACATTGTCCATTGGGGTTCAGACGAATAACGGGGTGGAACTATGGCCTCAGCAGTTGCCTGTCAGAAAAAGGTAGAGTGAGGTCATTGACATAATGTGTTTTGACTCAGAAAGTAAGGAAGAGACACTGCTAAATCAAGGAATGCGGTGGTGTTGACATCTGATTAAAGAGAGATTTAGGATTGGGTTCCACCGACTGTGCAATCATAACCAGCTGTGCAGGCTGAAAATGATAAATACGTAGATAAAATTACATACCTCCTCCAGCATCAGAGTGAAGGCCCGTGAAGTTGGCCCAACCACTCGCAGCGGAAATTCCAGGATTTATCTCAAACATCTGTGCTGTCATATGAACCTACAGTCAGAACTTGTGAGACGCTACAGAGAACCAACGAATTTGGGGCCAACTTCAGGCATACCAGCCACTTGAGCATAAATTTCAAAATTGCCACTGAAATTTGTGCTATCAGAGAAACCATATTTCAGAATGTGTGCCGCTATACAAGTTCCAGTTTTGGTACATTTGTAAATTCATCTCATTCTTCTACTTAGAGTTTGCAAGACGATTGGGACCATTTTCAGAATTTGTCCTTTCCTTTCCTAGCCTTTCATATTCCTTTTGATTTTCCTTTTGCTTTCACTTTCATTCAATTCCACTCCAGTTGTGCACCATAATTCGAACGGGCTAATTTCAATCGAATGATACCAACCTCATATGCCATTATTAATACAGGAGGGACAGGATCTAAACTGCAAATCGCCTGAAACTGGCTAAGTGGTAAATCAAAAGCTTCAAACCAGAGTAATCTCTACTCATCTACTGCTTGACACTGAATCGGATGGAGCCAACCAGGTAGGTATGCCAAACTTTTTGTCGAATAACATCATATGTACTAAAAAGTAAGAAATAGATAAACAAATAAACTAATAAAATTCAATACTTGAACAAATAAATAAACCAACAGAAGATGAAAGGAGAAAAATCCTAACTTTCTAAAAATAATATCACAATCACATTATTGGTTTTTGCCCAGAATATAGCACATTTGAAATATATATACGTGATTAAGGAGGGCCAGTGCTACTGGCACTAGGGGAGTGGCAAAACATCTTTAAATTGTGTCAATCGTTGGCACAATTTCAAGCCAAGAGATTCAGACCAATCCCATCCATTGAAGTCACTTCCCTGCTGAACTGGCACTTTTTGCACTTTTTACTTGGTGAGCGGCACAAAATCTGAAAATGCCCCCAATCGTCAGCACAAATTCAATCTGGAAGAATGAGACTAATCACACGTTTTTCTGTCAACTTGGTGGTGTCAGCTTTACGGTTGGCCAAGTGCAAAACCTAGTACTTAAACAGCGGAACAAATTTCGAAATTGGGTTTTTTGGTAGTACACTTTGGCACAAACTCGGATTTTGTGGTGATAGTGACTAGGTTGCATGAAGTTGGCTTCAAAATCTATGTTCTCTGTAGCGCCTCACCATGAATAGTACCGATTCTGATGTTAGGTGCATTTCACAGCACAAATTTAAGGGTAAAGTTTGGAAATTTGCACAGCAAGTGGTGGGGCGAACTCTTCAAACCCCCAAAGTGAAGCTGTGGGTACAGGTTAGCATCCTGAGTCCTATTAATCAAACACCTACAGATGTGGGGAGTATTTTTTGCACGTAACAAGATCCTAATCACAAATTCTTTATTTGTAAAATCAGGTTTCCAAGAGTTTTCATTCAAGTTTCAGTTTTCATTCAATGTACCTTATAACTATTGGCATGAAACACGAATGAGCAAACCATTAGGGAATTGAATATCTTGCGGACTTAGTGATACAGAGGGAGCTTAAGTTAGAGTAGTGTCATAAAAAGATCCTCATGAACAGGTTGGGATGAATTTTCTTTAATGCTAGAAAGAAGTCTCGTCTATAAATGGGTGAATAGATATTGACAGAAAACCAAGACAAGTTACACCTTTAAAGGCCACTGCACTCCTCCCCAACGGTTCGTAACTTCTCCTCCAATGAATGGAAAGGTGACAGGTTCATACTACTCGTAAGAAATGCTTGAGATGTTGACTGCTGTCATAAGCATGCGATTCTTCTGGCTGCACAACAATCACACATGTGCAGTTGAACATTCGATTCAGAATTGGTCATCCCATCTCACTCACCCTATCATTTCCAGAATCCCTAACATACTTTCCAAATATTTATGCAGTTGAGTAGAAAATAGGAATTACCTTGCAACAAGAGTAGTATTTTTTGTTACAGCATCCACTTTGAGTTTCTCCATTTCATTTTTTCTAACATTCGCTTTTGTCATGGTATCACTGATTTGATCCAGCACCAGCCTCCCTTTGGCTTGCCTCTCATCGAGTAACAACTTTTGTTCATTGGCTTCAAACTTCAATTTGTCAACCAAGCTTTGAGCTTCAGAGATTTTCGTAACACCGACCTAAGAAAACGATTCACAGTGTTTCATATATTCATATTTACTAGAAAGATACCAACGGTATTCAAACATCATCAAATATAAAGCTGTTATTTCATAAACTAATTAGATCATATCAAGTACATTCACCAGATAGGGATTCTGTAACACGTTATATACATAGGGATATACTGCACACAGATGCTACAACACTATTTTATTTAGGTATATAAATTAATGTTTGATTCGTATTACTTGTAATCGTTGCTTCCGGTCGAGTAGCTCACTACGCTTTTCATTGTAGAATTTTAAATATGTTCTTATAGTATAAAAGAAAGATAGAGGAGTAGTTCTTGGGATGAGGCGTTTAGTCTCACTATGCATCGTTGCAAGAAATCCAGCAATTTTTTCCAAACTGAAATATGCGTAGATACAAAATCATTATTAGCTGTAGTCATGCTAAACATGAAAAAGTTCCAGTCATGCAGCAAGATCGCATGAGCGAATTTTCGTAAAATGACCTACTTATTACATATAATGATAGCTTCGGATGGGATGCAGATATCAGAAATAATAACACCAAGAAGCCTTAGATGAGAATGACATATTTCATGGACCTCTTGGCTCTTTATAGAGGTGCTAGACTGGTGAGGGGGGGGGGGGGGGGACACCCCCCAGGCCAGATAAGAGCGACAAGTCTCCATGAGTTTGGGTGTATACTACACCCCTCCCCCTTTATACGATTTTTCAGCCGTGAATTACATGAGTGCGAGAAAATCTGTTGTAATTCTTGCTGACCGTTTTACAATAATGATGGATTCGAACTAAATCACTCGCGATGAAGTTGTGGAAACCCATTTCGAAACGGAAATTAGTGAGAAAAACGTTGTCTATTTCCACGAAAAATAAAGAGTTACAATGTTGAATCGATTTCGACAGTTAGGCATAAGGTAAAACAGTAAAACACACGGGGAAGAAACGCTAAAAGAATTTCTAAGAGATCTAAATTCGCAATTTTCGGTTGAATTTATATGGACTTATTCGATATCAACAGCCACATTCCTTGATGTAAACATACGATTGACAGACAGTATACTCGCCACTTCAGACGACACATCAAACCGACAAATAAACAACTATATCTCCATTATGAAAGTTGCCATCCCCGACACACAAAACAGTCTATACCAAGAGCTCTCTCAATAAGGGGTCATCGTATTTGTAGTGAGGATGCAGACAGGGAGAAGCTGAAGAACTTAACAGATAAAATGGTGAACAGAGGATACCCAACAAAAGTGGTAAGGCAAAAGATTATTCCTTCGCACATTAAACACCACCCCACACCCCGAAATCCAATAAAAAAAGTCCAACTCACAACAACATTCTTTTTCAGCATTAAGAAGATGAACAAAATTCTAAAAGATCTTTACCCATTCCTCTCAGCAAACCCAGTGACTAAAAGAGTCTTCCCAGAAGTACCGTCAATGTCTTATCGACAAGGATCATCTATCGGAGATATCCTGACCCATAGAAGATCAGATAGAACGGCGCCACCACCAAAAGGTTTGCATCCTTGTGGCAAGCGCAGATGTAAAGTTTGCCCACTGGCTATAGAAGAGGATCACTTCACGTCTACTAATAACCCCAACTCATACGCATGCAAAGGGTCAGCAGATTGCCAGACGCCTATGTGTGTGTATCAGTTGTAGTGCAAACAATACCCTGACTTCTACATGGGAAAAGCGGAGACAGCACTTAACTTGCGGGTTAATAACCATAGAGCATCGGTAGTCATGAAAAAAGAAGATTTGTCAGTAAGCCGCCATGCCTCATCGCATGATGCTACATTTGATTATTGCTATGTATGAAGGTATTGAAGAAAATGGGACCCACAGAAAATAAATTAGTGCTGCTTCATTCAGAGAGAGCTCACTCGAATGTTTTGGGCGTGTATGATCCTCCAGGGTTGAACATTAGACGTTAACTGGGCAACCACGCTTCTCCATGGCAAGATTTTCTCACCAATTTACTAAAATCAAAATTTATTTTCTCGTAGTTTGAAAAAGGCATAAGCCGAAATATAAAAATTAGTTTCATGTTGTCAATTGTTGTTTTTCCTTAAAAATTATATATATATATATATATATATATATATATATATATATATATATATATATATATATATGGGCACAATGTCAATTCGCCCAGTGCCTATGCCCTCCTTAATTCTTCAATAAATCCAGTTTAGTTACTTGTTCCCACACCAACTTTTTCATGAGTGGCCCAGTCAGATTGAGCAAAACTTATTATCCAAGCAATCTCTAATGCTACACTCACAAATGTATTGTTTGAAAAAATTAGATTCCTCACCTAGACATTTCCGCATGCGCATTATCCCTGTGAAAAACATTAAATAAGATTAATACATAAAGTTATAATATGTATATATTTCCCTGAAATAATTCATGATTATGCATTGTCATTATAATAGAAGGTATAGCAGTAATGGAAATCCCCTGGGATATCACTGTTTTGCTAACTGTTAACTACTATTATGCTATGTCATCTTCTATATTGTAATCGAAAAAAGAAAAACAAAATTAGGAGAGCTAAAAACCGGCACGTTTCTATGAAATCCTTTTTCTATGACTTCTATGAACTTCAGATGGTCTGTTCCATATTTCCTATGAGCCAAATATAAATATTAAGGTTTTCAGTTACTTAAAAATCGCACTTCCTTCAATATAGGAATTTCGGGCCTGCTTCCATTACTTAAGGAATTTACATTGAACTTACAAGGCATTGAACCGCCCGATTTCAATATTTACTGGAATTTATACTGAATTGAATTGTAAATTACAGGTGTTTGCATTGCGTTCTGGTGATTCCCAACTTGCAGGTTTTTTCAAATGAGATAAAAAATGTAGAGATAAAAAATACGATTAAAAATGCAGAGATAAAAATCGATGTTCACTTTTTTTGGTCCCAGAACATGCACGAGATCAATATTGGCCAGAAAATATAAAAATAATAAAAGTGAACTTACAGGGTTTTGCACAGTGGCTATCGGCATACTCCTTTATTTGCTAACTGATTATTTTTTTTAGTACTTTTTATCCAGTTTCCATCGTACCATTACTTTTTAGAGATTATAGTTTCAGAAAGAAGGGGCTTCAGTCAAAGAGCTTGCGTTATTATATTTCGATACATCTCAACAATGAGGTCCTACGTTCTTCACTGACATGTTCAAGTGAAATAAAAATGAAATGAGTAAATTAAATAAAAGTATATTACTTTTTCAATATTTCTTCTGGAATAGTAAACATAGTGTCAGACGAAAATTCATTAGAATAGATTGTGTAGCATAGTTTTGGTAATGACGGGTTGCTCCTGAATAACTCAATGAAGCTCACGTTATCATGTTCGTATATCAATACCAAATGCACGTTACGATGAACTCCTGGAATTAAGAATAAAAAAAATTAAAATCAAAAGAAGAAAAAGTTTCTCATTTTAAAATTGAATGTAAGCAAGATTTCTAGGAATTGTCCGGAACATTGGGCGCGTAATGAATTAGGTGTTCTCTCCTCCAATGACTTGTCATTCACGAATTTTATTTTTTCTCCGAGAAATGGAAAAACGTGATCGTTAACGAATCTTAACGAAGAAGGTATTTGACACAATACTCCTACCCATCTAAAAGTACAAGCATGATCGTATGAGTGAATTTTTGTATATCATCTTATTATAATGTTACATTGATCTGAAATTTGAGCTCTTTGTATGCAAATAAATTGGTAACTACCTATTTCATGGTAATAAAACTCGTTCTTAATAATATTCTGTGGTTCAAAACAGATTTTGAATGTATAGCTTGTTGTTTGGCGTTTTTATCGATTTTTCAGCAGATATTAATGAAGTTCAAGTACATTTTTCAGCATAATTTTGTGGGTAAATATTCTAATGTTTTAGTTCTTCGTTAATAAACTTTTTTGTCTAATAAATTGCCAAAAATATAAATTTTACGATTTTTAGCTGTTTTAAGAAATTTGTAGTGATTTTTTAGCACATTTTTTTTTTTTTTTTTTTTTTTTAATTTGTTCAATCAATTGTGCTCAAAAAGTGTTGGCCAACTAAAACTTGAGTTTTTGGTTCAAGAACGGACTTTTTATCTCAATCCTAAGGAGAGTTATCATCTGGAATGACACATGTCGCTTCAATAAAACTAAATATTGAAGAAGAGCGCGGTTGATACAAAAGTTCTCAACTTCATGAAAAAGTCAACTTTCATTAAAAATATATATAATTAGAGTTATCTGTACCATGACTATTCTTCACTCCCATTCATGATTAAAGTTATTTATGATCATTATATATATTGACATGCAAATAATTGATTGCAGAAATCTTACTTTTCCTAAGATAACTAATACTGGTATCTTCGTAACCTTCGTTTTCCATTGTTGACTTTAATTGAGAAGAAAGAGCTTCATACTCGTCAGCACTGTACAACCCGAACACCTGCAAACCATTAAATCATCATTATTGCATCAAAATCATGGATTTCATGAGTAAGTCAATAAGTGGCAAAAAACCAGAGGATTTACATACTTCTCCATGCGAAACTAGACACGAGACCATATTTAAGAATTCTGGATCAATGATTTGAAAATCTTCGAGGATTAGAATGACAGTCTCCCCGGCAATACCTGCCATTTGTATTATCATTTTAAGATCATTCTGAAAATTGGAAATGCCATAACCAGCATACAATTTAAGCATGTATATGGAAGCGTTTATCCTCTGTGAAACGATTTGCAACGCTGTTTTCTTCCCAGAACCAGGTTTTGATGGGAACAATATGCTTCCTCCTGGTTGTCGCAAGATGAACTCTATTTTCGCAACTAGTTCTAAGAAGTCTGGCACTAATAACACGTTCTCAGTGAAAACGTTTCCTGAAAAAAAAAAAATAATGATGATAATAATAATAAAATTAAAAAAATAAATAAATATAGCTTTTTCAAATTGAATTCGTCCTTTTTCAGAATGAATTCACCCTTTTACAGAATGAATTCGTCCTTTTACAAAATGAATTCGTCCTTTTACAAAATCAATTCGTCCTCCAAATAGAGGGACCGAATCGTGAAGGTAACCAGAAAATTATTTGCAGATACCTTTTCTCGAAGAATAATTGATTTGCAAGTATCACACGAATAATAACGCACGAATAATTTGCATTGATTTGCAAGTTAATAACGATGTAATCAAAGAAATTTACTACGTTTACAAGGAATCGATAATAGAAATTTTCGAAAAGTTTGCCAGCAATTCATACTAAGCCATGTACAAGGTTTTTAGAGTTTCGTTTATTATTTTCAATAATGAACCTTTGTAATCGACCAAGAAAAAAAAATCCGTCCGTTTTCCTGGGAATCACTTCAACATACGCTGTCCAGAGCTTTTGTCCAGAACCACTGGACCAAAGTATATGAAATTTGGCTGAAAAATCATACATTTGCAGGGAATGTGCCGATACCGTCGGCATCAATTTTGATCATCCATAAAGGGTAGTAGGTAATTAAGGGCTGAAATATTGAAAAATCGAGATCTCGAAAACTTTCAAGGTAACTGTAATGTTTTTTGGTTGTCATTTACATATATTTTCCCAACAAACTGAATGAAATCATCCGGAAAGCCCTAAGATTTTCCATCCTCTCACTACAAGCTATAATGGAGCAGCAACCCTATGATTTTTGGGGGAAACTAACTAAGTTTCATCAATGTCCGCTAGATAGTGTTAGGCTTGCAGCACACGAGGGAGGTACGCGCTGCAATTCTGGGCACTGCACCATCACAGCTCGTGTTAAGATAGTTTGGGTGTGTTATTTAATTTTATTCATATTTCTTCAGGAGGCGTCTGCACCTATCCAGACACATTAGGTACCTACCTAATGATTTGTTTAATAATGTAGACAGGTGTTCTTCGTAGAAGAGCTATACAGCACAGAAATAATAAACCTTTGTGTAATAATTTGCAGCGTTTTTTTCGTTTTTCCTCAATGCAGAGGCTGCCCTGACGCTGCTGCTCTAGGCATGAGGAAAAGCATATGCATTACAAATTTGATGCCAACAGTATTTTGTGTCTGATGTGCAGTAGATGAGGCAGCACGCAGATTTCCGCGCTCTTGCATAAAGACTGCATTCCAACCACCACAGTTTTCCCAATCTCTAGACGCTGCCGCCCCCCTTTATGAAGGACGAATTCAAATTGAAAAAGCTATAAATAAATAAATATCATACATATATCCTATGTTCATATCAAAATTTAGCATACCCAATTGTACACAAGCCAGCCTGACTTCTGCTTTCCAATCTTGTTCATTCAATTTTGTGAAGCCTTGAAGAACTGGAATTTGAGATTGGGCAGCAAGGGAAGAATGGCTGTCCAGTATATAATAAGAATCTGGAACATCATGAAGATACAAATCCAAAGGCCTCAATACCACGATATATTGCAGAAAAGAAAGGTTGTATGGAATTGGGTTGAAATGAATAAAATATCTCAGTTACCTTCATACAACAGCCCCGCATAGTCAATACCAAATGAAGATTTGATGGAGTCATTCAAATGTTCTTCAAAAGAGCGTCTTAGTTCCAAATCATCAATCTGATCTTTCAGAACACGTCTGGCTTCACAAATGTAGGCCTAGAAATACAACATTCACCGAATGTTTATAGCAGCCTATTGTGATATAAATCATTCACAATGAAGTCACCAAAATCCTTTTCAATGGATATTATATAACTTCCCCATAGTTAATCTGGGAACTGGGGAAGTGAAAAAAGAGCAGATAAAAATGGTAATTTCGACCAAATATGCAGGCCATCTACACTCCTTCAACTCTATCCACATGCTTTGAATAATTGAAACCCAGGGAGATTCTACCACAGCTCTAGGAATTCACAAGTAATTATCTCAGTCTCTCTGTACTAGTCAGTAATTTGATGTATACTCTATGAAACAGGTGAAGTGACTGTTTTTGTAACTTGCAGTCACAAAATCTCCCACGTCATTTTTCCAAGGATATTAGACAGAAAGGCAAGGGTCTAGAAGGTGATTGGAGAAAACCCACAACCCCATAGTTAAGTAAATCAGACAATGCTCCTTGCTTTGCAGCTTTGCTTAAATTTCATTAGATGTAATGCCTGAATGTGTCCTCATCCACACAAAGTAAAAAGATATATTAAGAGAATTAAATATTGATATAGCTTCAATAATTTCACAGACTAAATAATTAGGACACTTTTCTAGATATCGACTACTAACGGTTTTTAAAACGCTCAATGAATCTGTACCTAAATACTGCAATTTTACTTTGTTCCCCATAATTAAGGGTAATATATTCTAAGCCTTCCGTACTTCTACTAATTCGGAAGTGTAGCTGCTGGCATATTTAGGTAATTTGTAGGAATTAATCGAATGCCAACATCTGAAAATGCACATCCGGTTGACCCAGGGATTTTAGATCCATCAGTGAAGATTTGAATATGTTCTGGATAATTTTCATTAATTAATTCTTGGAATATTATGTTAGCTTCCCTAGCAATGACACAAGTTTTAGGAATTTTCAGCATAGTCACTTTTATTGCAGTAAATATGTTTTCATAAGACATTGCATAAAACGGATTGATTGTAGTGTGATCCAGGCATGTTATACATGAACTAATTTTATCGGCTAGGTCTATAATGTGTCGCGATACGTTACTTTCTTGCACCATGAGTCTTAATATACACCTACCTGTTAACATTTTACGTCAGGATTGTACAAGCATTTCTCCGGACTCTGCTAACTTGACGCCAATTGGCGTTGATATTAGGTATCCCATACATTTTTGAATTGACTTATTTTGAAGTTTTCAAGTATTTCTAAATTTCTCTTTGCTCCATGTCCGAAAAACATGCTTCCATAGTTGCTATAATTGTATGCCTATAAAAGGTAAGTGCGACCTTTGGATCTGCACCCCAATTATTATTAGTAATAGCTTTCAATTTGTTGAAATATGTTTCTCCTTTAATTGATATATATTTTAAATGTTCTGTCCAGGTTAGTGTTTTATCTAGCCAAACCCTTAAGAATTTGAATTTGTTATTGACTGGGAACGCCTCATTGTTTATTGTCATTGAATCGATAATCCCCAATCTCTTCCATTGCATGAAAGGTATTATGATAGTTTTATTGTTCGCTATCTCAACCCTTGGAAGAGATAACTACTTCATTACATCATCTCGTCACAACCATATTCGAATTGATTGTCATAAACCCTGATGCCCTGATTGCTGTGGACCTGAATTAGAAATACAGATTAGAGCATGGATATGATCCATCTTCTTCAACACTTTTTAAGTAACTAGGAAGGAGCCCAGCAGGCTAAGAAAAATTGCTAACATTTTACATCAACTTAAAAGTTAATGTTTTCTGGTAATCGAAATTGTCCTCAATTTATGAAGCATCCTTATAATTAGTTTTAGTACTTTTATAATACTTGCCTCGACCATTGATGTCTTGTCAGTCAAGGTATGTCGAGCCAGATTATAGATTAACTTATCATATTCCCTCAATGTAAACATATATCTTGCAAACTGGTTGCCTTTGTCATTGGTTGACTTCCTATGAATCTACAAACATAAAATGAATAACCATAAACAGAACAGTCTACATCTACGTTTTCTCATAATGGCACCTAAACTGGTACTTATATACCTATTACTATTTTATAGACATAAATGTATAATATTGAAGGGACTATCGAAAACATCAATTTCAGCAAAGAACAAATTAAATTCATCAGTTTATTCCACATACATTTTCTATCAATTTGGAAAGAGCATCATAGATGGGCCTGCAATCAACATCATTGAACCTCATTTTTCCCCACATAGCAATAACTTCTTTTTGTTCTGCTATTGTGATTGGTCTGGAATGGAAAATAGTTTGGTCAGTAAAAACCACAATTAAGAATTATACAAAATGTCTCACTGAGAAGCTAAATAGCATTTATAGTTTCAACTGAACAGACCTACAATTCATAAGATTCTAATTAACAATGGTCCACTTTTACGCCGATTCAAGAATCACAACACCTAGGAATGTCACGCCACATCCATTGGTTCATTTCGGTTTAGATACGGGGAGATAATATTTAGATTATGACCTGTACCCCGTTTGAAAAATGTCTCTATCAAGGTAGCTTCAATTTTCTTAGCAGCACAACTTGTTAAAAATCCTTTTCGAGTCTGACCACAAACATCACATTTTCTGATGTACAGTTTTCACTTTCTGAGTAAAAACACTTTGACAATGAACATGGACATGTACTCACATTACCCCTCATTTTCCAATGACTAATTCAGCCAAGGGCATCACACATTTGGCTCTGGGGAGATGTTACATGTAAGAAGAATTAGGGGGAATGGTAACAGTGTACTAGCGTGTGATGGCTGGATCATATTCTAGCATGGGTATGTAAGGATCACACATTTGGAACTGCCATTGTAGTTGAAACAACAAGAACCTTGCCTTGACGTTTGAGG
Source organism: Adelphocoris suturalis (assembly GCA_030762985.1). Taxonomy (NCBI): domain Eukaryota; kingdom Metazoa; phylum Arthropoda; class Insecta; order Hemiptera; family Miridae; genus Adelphocoris; species Adelphocoris suturalis. The sequence continues at coordinate 13,523,032 of CM061051.1, read as the reverse complement.
GGTAAGGAAACAGGTATTCTGCCGCAGGTTAAGTGACATTTCTTCTGGAGCCAACATTGAAAACGTCAGAGTTCTGTGACTAAGAGGTGATGGAATGGATTAGTTACTCTGTCCAAGGGTTGTGAGGAGGAAAAGGATAACCTGGAAGCTAAAATGCACAAGGTATAAGCCCAGGGGCAGCAGTTGCGATAAACATGAAGAGAGAACTATCATTAGCCATCAAATTCCCTCCCGGGACTTTCAAAAGGCAGGGACAACAGTTAAAGAGAAAAAGGAGGATTGGTCTAAGTGAAGGAAAAGGTTCACAATCGGTATTATATTTTATTCTAAATAGTTTATTGTTAAACAGTTAATTCTTAATATTTAAAATTCATTGCCCATTCAACTAATGGGGAAGTGCGAGTTAGACGGGCATCAGGACAGCCAATATTACAGGAAAGAGGTAAGCCGATACTCTTGGATCAGGAAAGCGAAACCTAGTCTCGTGGTGGAACTACTCCAGAACTGTTTCAGGCTGCTCAAGATACCTATACCAAAACAGTGGCAACATTCTACAGCACTTTGTGACTCACACCTCCATGCTTCCAAAGCATTCTCAATCTGTAGCGATCTCAATCCAACTTCAATTCAAATTTGATCCCCTTCTTGATTCTGTTCATATGATCGAAATTTCATTCCTCTTTTAAGTGACTTCATTTTGGAGATTCCTACCACTATGAGTCAAAAGATATACAGGGTAATTCAACACACCACTCATTGTGTTTATGATGGATTTTTTTTTTTTAATCAAGTTGCAAAGATGACCTGGACTAAAGAACAATATGTTCTTGCCGTCAGAAGATGTAGATTAAATATAAGTCTTTCGTTAAAATTCAGCACGATTTTCGCACTTACTATACGATCTCACCATGTGGTCCCCAATCGGGATGAAATCCCAAATTGGGTGACCAACTACAACGAAACATGGCATCATTTCGCACAAAAGGGAGGGTGGGAGCTGTACAGCACGTACACCAGAAATGTTGAGACAGTGGGCCTCGCAGGCTTGATAAGCCCCAAACGTTCCATATGATGACAAGCTCAGAATTTCCAACTCAACCCTTCAATTGTTCGTCGCATTTCAGGAGTGAACTTGTAGTTCCATCCATAAAGTTGACACTGAAGAATTGCATGAAGCAAACATTTCCCAGCTACTTGGTTTTTGGTTTTTCGCCAAGGCAGCAACCTCCCCCCCCCCACCCTGATTCCTCGCCTTACGACTTTTTCTAGTGTGTGGAGGGACCTCAGGGAAAAGGTGTATAAAGATAAGCCCTGGACCAATTGAAGGACTCCATCAAATCACTGAAGCACTGAAATAAAAAAAAATTTCTCTTCTTTCTTTTTTATTTGGGCTAAGTGATGAGGAGCTTCCATGGAAGGTTGACCATTTGCATCAAGTCAAATGGTCGTCACGAGTTTGGCGTAATTTTCGAAAATTAAAGTATACTTTATACGTCCACCCTTGAATGACATTTCCAGACCAATAAAACCTTTTTACCTAAAAAAATGATGACCTAGATAGCATTTTTCAAAATCCGACTTAGATTTAGAAATTAGATCTAGAAAAGGGATCTGGTTTCAAGGTAGGGTACCTACATTTGTAGTATCGATATCAATACCACCAGACCTACTAGAAAGTGGGAGTTTACAAATGACACCTGCTTGGAGCTTGGTTGACACTTTCTTACAATAAAATAGCCAATTTCTGAAAATGAACGCAATGAAATGAGAAAATAAACATCAAACGAGTCACAGAATAAATTTCATGAAATCAAAAAATAAACGACATAAAGCTGATAATCATGTCTCTGCTAATAGCAACTGGTACCTATGTATTTTCCTGAGAGGTGTTGTAACATCCTCAGCTACTTTTATTTTTACTGTGGCTCGAACTTGAAGCTTGGTCACGTCATCAACGAAGGTGCTGGCCAGATGAACACGTCTTTCACTCGCAAACACAACCTGAAGCCCTTCACATTTTTTAAATATGCTTTACAGTTTGGAGAAAATTTTTACGATCCCTGCAAATCCACCTCTCTCCGTTTGTCAGCCACTTTTGAAATAAATACTTAAAGTTGTTGTAAACACGGACGTCACCCCCTTGTTGCAAACTTCCAACAACAATTCCCTCGACTATGATTTCAATCAATACTGAACGGACGATCCATACAGCGTGCCTACCTCGTTTTGTTGTGGTCCTGATTGAACATTGAAGATCGTTTTCGACTCAGATGGGTAATAAATACTCCGATGGCTACATTCATTTCTAGCCATTTCAATTCCTAACCTAAGGGTGTCAGTTGTAATGCGCCCCTAGGAAGTATCTTCCCAGTGGTAGAACCCTCACAGATCTGCCCGGATCAATAAGAAGACAGAACAGGATCAGTAATTTGGAACTGCAAGCATAATTGGAGCAAGCAGGAACGATTCAACAAAGACCAGGTTCGGCATACCTCTATTACGGGGGGGTTCGAAATCTAGCTCTGCTAACAGGGGTGATAGGATGAAGAAGTTACCCCTTCCAAAAGTTAGAAGCGATTAGCCTGCAACACCTAGAGGATGACCTGGAGATAAAATGAACCTCAGGTGCGGCAGTAACAACTAAAGAGAACTGTCCACTTTCATCACACTCCTAACACCACCAAAAGTAGGTATAATTTTCGAGCAGTGAAGCTCCTTACAGTCCACTCAGGCAATTGTATTAACAACTCCAAAAGTAAGTAAGTATTGAATCACAAAAACGAGGAAGATACGAGGAAAGAGGTACGGCAAGAGATTCGTATATTACTTCATACATGGACATGATTATACACATTTGCCCGTTATCAATCCGTACTTCTGAATGTCCAATGATATAAAAAACTTCCATACATGATGTCCCATAATTATTCATTATTACATGATGAAAGTCGTAGGAGAAATTTTACATCTTTATCTTTTATGTACAGGATAAAGATGTAATAGTTAACTATAACTTTGAATAATCGAATACATAAATAATCAAGTCTTACTTCATGTAAACAATGTTGAGAAGGTCGATAAATCTTGCAGGAAGGCCTTCAATATATCGGACAGAGAAAATAAAAGTTATATTTTCCAAACCAATCCATTCAAACAAATCATCGTAGAAACCCTTGCGCTCAATAGCCTAAAGTAACAAAAATAACACATTTAGTCAGAAAGCTAGAAGGAACCGGGGGGGGGGGGGGGGGGGGTTTGTTGGGCGTCCCTCTGTATAAAGAACACATTAAAAAACATTTGATAGGTAAAAGACTTTTTTGAAAAAATTATTCAAAATATCACTCAAAATACAGGGCGTTTCCGTAAAGTACGATGTTTTTAGAAACCCAACAAATTTTGGGTGATTCGGGTATATGTTGTTATGATGTAAACACACGCGTATATGACCACTATTTATCCTAATTTATTTGAGTACGAGTATGTACAGATCTACCACTACAAAGTTGAGAGACGTGGGAGAACTGGGGGAGTAGCTGTCCACGGTGGGAACTTGGACTCGACTGACTAGGTATTGCTCGTAAATTAATATTTTCCCGAACGGAAGGAGATTGGAAAAACATGTCACACTGTGTCATCACATCGCGACGCTCCTGGCCAAAGCCTGTAACACCGACACCCACCAAGAGCGACTAAGAGGTCCATTTGCTTGACGTAAGCGACCTGCGGAGAAGACTGAAGAGAAGAAAACCATACAAACTAACGCAGTGAATGTGAAATAACGAAATGATTAGTTCATCAGTTATCATACTTTGCCAAAACACGTTCTGTATCTTTGTTTTTGACTTGTATATGTAGTAATTAAGATCAAAATCACATTGCTAATAAATTGCAAGCTTGTTGTAATAAAAAAAGTTCACAAAAAATAAAAAAATAAGAATCCATTTCAGAACAAAACTTGTAATCGAACATGATTTGAATGTTACACGAGAAGTTGGCCGAGTTACCTGTTTGAGAAATTCAATCAGAATCCTAGTGCCATATTTGTCTTCGTGCACTCCATCCAAATCACTGAAGTGAACTACAACCCTTTCTGCATGTCTTGGCATGATTGTACGGCGTGAATTACGTGTTACAGTAATACATTCCTGAACAAATATTGAAACAAAGTTATGATAAAGTCGACGTGGTAACTGTGATTAGTAATTGGAGTAATTAATCAAGTGCAAATAGTGAGAAATAGGGCAAATAATATAATTTTTATGTTTTATGAAATAAACAACTTGAAGAATGCCCTCATTCACATGAATAAAGGGTGAAATTTCATCATTTCCCAATTGCCAGGGCCTCATTTCCCAACACAGGCTATTGGGAAATTAAATGTTCCAACTCTGCCTCAATAGATTTAATTTAGTTTGTATACATAGTATATATTTTAGTTGATTATTTTTAAATAACAAACCGTCCTAATTGGCCAAGAAGGGCCCTCGAAATTTGTTGGTTTACGTTTCAAGATGGGTAATAAAAAAATAAATTAAAAAATCTATCTATACGCTGTTTGACGTTTTCCTCCCAGAACTATCAATTTTAATCAACCCTAAAGGGGAAAAAATTAAATGGTTGGAATATTAAAATATCCAAATCTCAAACACTTTTGAAATAAGAGAAGTTGAGAGAGACGTCACATTATTTGATGAAAAGCCACTTACCAGGACGACTACAGGGATATTTCCCTTCTGGTGCACCTCACCTAGGCACTCTTGAAGGATGCTTGGTTTTGGGGATAGGAATTTTGAACAATTTCAACTAGGCATCAAAGAGTTACTTTCGAGAGTATGCAAAGGAGATTATACTAATATCGGTTTTAAAAAAAGTTGGTATGGAGCTGAAGGCTGAACGGATTTCGAGGATAGAGTGAAGGTCAAGGTAGTGAAGCTACTTATATATCCCAGCCTTTAATGTGCAATCCCCTCCAGATATACTTTGAGAGCGTGTGGGGATCCCGTACTCTGCTTCCTGGGTTTTCTTCAAGGTCTGACTCACGAGAGCCTTGCCATTTGCCCTTCATAATAAGAGTAAGTTCATTGAAGATATTGAATGTAACACATATGTGTGGGCAATTGACGTTTCTTTGGAGGCAATCTTCAGCTGAATTGGAGTCAGATGAATAACAGTGGGCTCAGCTGGAATCATTGTCATGTGTTTTGGCCCAGTGAGTGAAGACATGAAGAACGTCAGTGAATCTGATGTTTACAGTCTGGCTCGAGAGAGATTTCATCTCAAAGTTTGGGTCCAACCAACTGCTCCAATTGAAACACCCCAAAAATTATATGATACCTCAGCTGAATTAGAACGCATGCCTTTTCCTGAAAGAACCACAGAAAAATACCGCCTACTACACCATTCAGCAACCAAGGCCAACTTCTACGACTGTGAAAGTTTTCCTGAAGGCAACACATGCTACTTCCAGTATGTTTGAAAGCAATGTGTAAAAACTATTGAGGTTAGTAATACAGTAATCATGACTTACTTGATTTAACCTCTGTATGATGTGCTGAGGTTGCAAATATGCACTACAGTCAATTGAAACAATTTGAATACTTGGAATTCCTCCAAATATATGATTCGTAATCACACTGTAACAATAACAAAAAAATAGAATCCAGTATGTATAAATTAAGCAATGATGATGTTTGTGATGATCATTAATGCACCATAAAATGGAGACATACCTTTTCCCTGAACCAGCAGGTGCAATCAGAATGAATGGATGATCTTTCATGATATAGTCATGTAGCAAATCTGTCAATGGAATCATTGATGGTGTGAGCGTAAGGTGATCTTTCGTCTGAATGTACTGATTAGGATGGTAAGCCACAGCATCATCGGACTCGTTGTAAATTAACAGATAGTAATTGCTAACCTTCCGGTCATCATTCAAAACAACTTGAAATATCTAGAACCAAATCACAAAAAGTTACATTTATTATAAACTGCGTTTTGCATTGATGATTATGATCGTATTTATGAAAGATATTATGATAAAAATAGGATGTGTCACTGATTCGTAAAGGATAGCATCCAAAGTATGAACACTTGTGTTATGTAATCTGGTACATTAGCTTATAGAAAAGGTTTGAACGAGGTATGGCACCGAAAAACATTGTTCTGAAAAGTTTGATACTTAACCAGATAGTGTGAAAAGAACAGCAACTCTAATAAGATAATTGTGTGGAGGTAAATTAAATAACTAATAATACCATCTTTGTCAAGAATATTAGTTGTTTCGGCCTCAAGGTTGAACAATGGGAGTTAGACTAAATCTGAAAGTGTGTTTGAAAGGGGAGGGTCTTATGAAAAGAAACAGAAGTAGTCAGGGTATGTTTCCCTTGAAATAAACTAGTGATTGGTTGTTGAAATTGAGGCTTCCTCTTCAGTTCCTGCCACCTCACATGAAATAATACAAATTCTATATGCTCACGGTTCAAAATCAGTTAATATTTAATCAACAGCTAGTTTCCATGTATGAAGAGGTGCCGTATGAATCTATGGTGATAAGATAGGTTCATAAATTCGAAGCTGGAAGGAACAATCTGGAAGACGTAAAAGGGAGAGGCCAGCCATTGGTTGTCATAGAAGTTGAGGTGCAAAAAATCGAAAATTTGATATGCCTAAAGGAGAGACAATAAACGCTGATAGGTGTTGTGAAACCCTAAAGAAACTTCGGAGTGATCCAAAACAAGAGAAGAGAAACACTGTGCTTCTGGATTAGTCGATGAGAAGTTTAGCTCATCCACCCACCTTGGCACTTTCTGAAAACCATTTTATCACAAAAATGAAGGAGGAACTCGTTAGAAAAGCTTCAGCACTGATGAGGGAATCATGACAGCTGTCAACAACTGGACAAACGTAGTGGCAGCAGATTTATACAAGGAGCTAATTTCAAAGTGCCAAAACGATTAGGTTTGAGGATTTGTCTTGAATTTGTATAAGATTGAGTAAAATCAGGAAATGCTTGCTGAGTTGAACAAATACGTTTCTTTTGACAATATTTCAGATCGAAATGCTCAACACAGTGTGAAATCTTTATCAGTCCTTTCTTCCCTCCTCTTCCTTACCTTCTTAAAATACTCTTCAAACAAAACAACTTTTACGTTACAATAAAGGCAGTAAGCATAATTAGGTTACAGCATGCATATTCGTAGAAAGAGCACAGTTATAAGGCGTAATACTAAACAATACCAAAAATATAGTGAAAAATGATGTGATATTAAATTATCTGGTAATTCAAATGTCTAAAAAAGTAATCACTTTGCCTGGAGGAAAATAAGTAACCACTTTACTCATTTATGAACAGTCAACAGTTGAAGGTGCTTTCAATCAAGAATTATAAACCTTTACCAGATGCTTTTAATCAAGAATTATCAACCATTACTAGATCATTAACTCAGGAGGCAAGCGAAAAATGGTGCTGATGTGGTAATACCACGATAGAAAATGTCAATACTATAAAACCTATATACCCTTCATATCTTACCAACCTTGGTGGTTAACATCTCTCGACAAGATTCAGGCACCATTGGGCCTATAAGTTGCGCAAGTCTCACTGCAAGTTTTGTTTTAGAAATGACTCCATCAAGAAATGGTAAGATGTTCCGCAATATTCCTGGTATTGATTTCGAGCTTTTTTCAAAGTAACCAACCACCTGAAGCTCCTTCATAACTATAACAATACAAAGTTGAGTAAGGTAATGAACTATTCTTGACATAAATCTAGAAAAAAATATAATCACGACCATCTTCACAGTTTCAAATGGTCAAGGCAGAGCTCTCTGTTTCCTCCTTACTGGAAAATCAATAATAAATAACACACTAATTATAATAGAATCACTACAGAAAGGGAAAATACAATCAATTCAATACGTTGTGCATGTTTTGAACACAACTATGGTGAATGCAGACAAAATATACTGGTTACATGGAAGTGACAATAAGATCTTGAAGAAAAGAAAGTAAACATATCACTATTACCTTCTCCATTCACCCCCTTTCATCATGGGATTAGAAACTCCTGCCATATTTCCCAAAACTATACTTAATTCATAATTGAACAAAAAAATAATCACAAAAATCTGACGAGAGTAGTTAAAACATACAATGTATTACTATTACCCCCCTCTATTCACCCCCTTCCATAATGAAATTTGGAACTCTTGATATACGTTCCAAAACTAGACCAAATTCATAGTTGAACAAAGAAAGAATCACAAAATCCGTACGAGAATAGTTAAAACATCATGGTTTATCAGTATTGCCCCCTCTATTTACCCCTTCCCATGATGAAACTTGAAACTCCAGGACTCCAAAACTATATCGAATTCGTAATGGAGCAGAATAAGAATCACGAAAATCGGTCGAGATTTGAAGCTTTGGCAGTGCTTGAAAGAATCGATAGATAATTATCCCCTCCACTCCCCCACCTTGACAGCGAATCCGAAATTGCCAGTGTTTGTTGTACAACAAGACTAAAATTGGAATCGAACAAAATAAGTAAGTATCACGAAAATTAGTTGAATTGTAGCCTGGGTGGCGTCAACAAAATTTGTAAAAAAAAATGTGTTTTTTCGGCTTTACCCCTCCCATTCCCCTTTTTTCCACGATGAAATTCAAATTTTTCGGGGTTTGCTGCACAACTAGACTAAAATTGGGATCGAAAAATGAAAGAATCTCGAAAATCGGTTTAAAATTGTGGCCTGGGCAGCTTTGAAAAAATTTATCACCCACACACACACTCAGACATACACTTATGGTTTTTTCACGGATTCACAGGATTTCGGTTTCACGGAAAAGATCTGAAACGAATTTGTGGGCGGTTATTTTTTCTCATGCTAGGGTTGTCCCACACCCACAGGATCAATTCCAATAGGTCGTCCCTCTATTGACGAAGCCTAGCTTCAGAGTGACGTCCTAAAAAGAATAGGCTACAATGACAATGATGTATCTTACCAGCTGGAAGGTTTGCTTCAATAATTGAATGAGCAAGTGATTCTAGTGACTGGTACCTCAGATGCTGCTGAATGTTTGTACGAAAATCCAAGTCCCTATCACTGAAATCAAATAGCAATGTTGTAAAGGAGGTTGTAAATTCCTAGACTTGAGAAACGTAAGGAGAAGCTAAAAATGCATTAACTCATGATTTCAATGTATACATGCTCTCGATTCTTCAATGAAAACACTAATTACGATAGTTCTAAACTACTCTAAAACTCCAAATCCGAGGCCACATTAAAAATCAAGTTGAAAAAAAAGAAAAAAAAATCAAATGTTTCACAAAGTTATGGGTTTATTATGATCTTGATTTGAAAACAGATCTCACCATTGACAAAAATAACCGAAAACCCAGTGTCACATTAAGTAATTAGAAAAGTTTAAAAACTGCGGTTTTGCACAAAGCTTGCACATTTTGTGAACGGTTTTTTTGCACTAGACATTTTAAGGGTCATTTTTCATGAAATTTCGCACAATTAAAAATAGGGGTTTCCACTTGAAAATAGAAAAAAGGAGTCAGCTCCCCGATTAAGTGCCACAAAAAAGTGCTTTTTTGTCACTAACTGATACCTAATCGAGATTAATAACTAAGTGATAATTTAAAGGTCTTTTTACATGATAAAACCACTTCTATTGTTTGTAAAATTATCTAACCTCATCAAAATAATCCCCATTCGAGAAATCGTAGCAGGTGAAGCAAACTGTAGGTCGTGAGTTTCAAAAATAAAATGAACGTTGTCCCCAAACTGGATCCTCCAGCCAGATGGGAGAGTCAGCAAATGGTTGTCATCCAGGACAGAGTTAAGAGACTCGACCCATTCGGGATCCACATCGCCATCAGAATGAACCCAACATTGAACATCTGTAAATGTGTGGTTAAATGTTCAGATAAAATCCATACACGAAATATAAGAAACTAGAGGATTGTAAATTAAAGAGCACAATTTTGTCCCTAAGTACATTACCAATCGTACAAAATAAAAAATGGTGAATGATGAGTGCTTTGTCATCTTTGTCATAGGACAACCTCCCTCTCCATGCAAAATTTTCATGTTGTTGTAGTGGACAGAAAACACTGAACAAGGTGATGAAAGCGAGAAAAGGAATGTCAGCCAGCTCCATGGAAGGAGAGGGGGGTCCTGTGACACGGAATTTAGGTTTGTGAGGGTGGCATTTGAGTTTTGTACATTGGTGAAATAGAGTGGTCCCGTGAAACCTACCTACTTGAGTTTTTTGGATTATCCTCTATAAATTGCCTGACTGGTTCACTTTTTTAATACAATCGTTTTGTGCTTGTGCACAAGATACTTGGCGCAGTCAGTAGGATTGCAAAGTTAGAGCACTTGCCTGCCAGTGACAGGGGCTCTCTTCTCAACACTTTGCTGGAATACAGTGTTATATTTAGCTTTGAAGGTTTTGAGATCTTGGGTTGCACTGAACTAGAGACACATTCAATTAGTACAGGAGCATGCCCTCCAGTCAGAGCTCGCCCCTATAGAGTTGCTCACACCCAGACACCAACTCTCTGCCAGTTGGAGCCAGCTGAATGGTCACTGAACAAAGTGATGACCCGGTACTGAGCCAGGGACCCAAATAGTTTAGTGGAGAGAGTAGATAGCTGGGTTTCTATACAAATGGTTTAGACACCCCGCAAAAATCAGCACTTATGAATGGATGTTTGAGAGGAATTCAGGTGAATTCAGGAATTTACAGGAATTTCAAATATTACCCTATACTTCTTATGGTAAAAAAATATACGTTAAAATTGGTTTATTGGAAAAATTTTAGCTCCAAGGCAAAGTTTCTTTATAAAACCAAGCAATCAGTTCAATAATGTCACTCTTTCTCTCTTGATGTGACCATGATATCAATAACTATACAATCTCAATAGTACCTATTTAAAATTGTACGGTTAATAAAACTTTACTGAATGCACATAGGTACTACAAGTAATAATACTTATCTAAGCACCTGAAGATTCATTGTAAACGCTTTGAGCAATGGTGGTCAATAAACCATCAGTCCACTGTCGAGTATCAACATCTATTTGGCCTAAAAGTTGATTACGAGGCATGGATTTAGGATTGAACCAATCATGCCTCACTTTGGCACCCATAGTCTCAAGTGCCTGCAACATGAAATTTATTCGTTAATGATTTTATGTTTCGGATTTTGTCAATTGACCAGGAAGTACTTTTCTAATTCATTTCAGAACACTGTCAGTGTTGAAAAAATTATAACTATTCTGACAAACTTCAGTGATAGAATTGTGTTCAGTATCAAGCTGAAATAACCTCCCATCTTCCCATACGCTCAAACATGGCACCTCTTTGTTCTGTCATAATAATTATTATACGAATATATACTGTTAGGAGTTAGGGCAACTCCATTGTCACCCAGATAACATTTGTGTTATTGTCAATAAATATATCCAGTTTGTGTTTGGATTGCAATGAGAGTAGTCGTGATTTAAGTTAAGATCGTAACATTGGTGACAGCGATGGAATGGAATGGACTAATCTTGATGTTTTCTCTTTCGGTAATAGGGTACCAAAAAGGAGGCGACAGAAAGGAAGATATGTGAAATCGCATGATGACAAGGTTCTTCACAACGACAGGTTTGATGAAAATTCAAGCTATTGTCTAGAGTGTTATGGTTCGAGCAGTAATTAATTATTCTGATTCAATGTTAATGTTATATTCTTGATCAGTATAAAAGTGATTGTAAGAAAGGGTAGTTTTGAATTATTTCCACCAAGATCAGTCATCACCGAGTGTCGCATTCTTCACACGCTTTTGGCTTCCCAAGCACCCAGCCACCACAAAATCCCAAAGCAGAAAGGTTAAGATGTTAATTTCTACTGGTAGACTGAAATTATATTATGGAAATGAATTAAAAGAATACACTCACAGATTTTAGTAGTAATATTAACGTTGTCTTTCCAGAACTCTGGGGTCCAACAATTACGACTCCCATCCTTTGCTCCATCTGTTCGAGAAGTTCAATACATTTGCTAGACTGGAAATCACAAATTAAATTTATGGATGATAAATCAATACGGTAAAATATCAAATGAAAACAATAAAATAATAATTAATTTTCATTTTGTAACTATATATTTAATCATAGTGATGAGTAATACCTGTTTCTCGTCATAGACTAAATTCAGTTTACTGTAAGCCTCTTGGATTGCTAATAAAATATCATCACGCCCTGATGGGATAAAATCAACGTTAGGGAATATATCTCTAATAAGCTCGTCAAACCTAATGGCGTCAGAATGAGTCAGCTTGCATCTTGTATTCAAACGGACAGCATTGACTGCTAACTTATACTCATCACCTATAGACAGAGTGAAATAAACAATAATAGAAATAATGAACGAGGAATATATTGCGATACTTCCTTTTCTTCACAAAACGGATTGTTTTTCTTGTGCCAACGTCAGTTGGTGTTCTTCATCCCTCAAAGTTCTTCTCTCAATATCTCAGGGATGAAGAACCAGTTCAAGATTAATAATTTATATAAATTCAACATGCTTGGTGTTTTAAATGCATATCATTTCACTATTTTTCCGTTTGTGCAAATGCAATCATCCACCACATGCAACAGAAGTATTTAACATAACAACATGAGTAATGCGTAGGGTAATCGACCTTCAAACAAGGTGGTTCAATATTGAAAACGAAATTCCAGCACCTCAACTATTCCTTACCGGAACCAATAGGAATGACGATCGCCTGAGAAATTCCTTTCCGAAAAGCGTAGACCAATCTTTACAAACATATATCCATGCCTGTCGAAGACGAATTTATACAGTTTTCAGCCCATGGGTGTCCTTTATAGTGGGGCTTTATTTTAATAAGTCAAAAACCTCTTATGGGCCCTAAGATGAACTGTAGTACAATTTGTAGGTATCATTCCAGACTTTTGAACCGCTAGATTCTACTTTGCGCCCACTGTGTGATGGGACCAACAAGACTGACCCACACTCATCTGGGCTAACCACTAGACAATACCTGGCTAGCTGCGCAGCAAAGGCATTGAAGGTGATCTGGAAGCCTTCACGGGTTTTGACGAGTAGGATATCATCAGCAAAAGCTAATGCACCTACTCCCACCCCAGGGGCGAAATCAAACCCTATTTCAGCTGGCAGCTCCCCCAATGCCATATCCACGACAAGGTTGAAGAGGAGTGGCGATAGAGGATCCGCCCCCTGGCCCAATGATAACATTTCCTGACATCTCACCTCCTGACTCGAGGATCGTCATGCCTTTGTGGTACAGACAGACGACCTACTCAATTAAACGAGCAGATGCCCCGACACCAAAAAGAAAATCGGTCATGGCTTGAAGTGTCAAAGGCCTAAGCAAGGTTCAGAGCGGCAATATGGAGCTGCCATTTCTTGATACGGGCCAGTGAAATGAAAGTTTGGAGAACTGTAAGGTTCTCTTCTGTGCCATGCGCTGGCCGAAATGCTCTCTGGAAGTCACTGATGACACCAGCCACTTGGAAGCGAGATGCCAGAATCTTTTGAAAGTGGCGAAAAACTACCGATGATATTGAAATCGGGCAGTAGCCTGCAGGTCCACTTCCTCCTTCCTTTGGGATGAAGATGGTCCGGACGTGGGTCAACGCTTTCCGAGGTCTTCCTAACAGAAGGGACAGGTTGAGGATGAGCAACTTGACATTCTTTTGGGCTTTATTTCAGTGTCGGGCAGAAATGCCATCAGGTCCAGCAGACGTGGAGTTTTTGACACGGCACTTCTGTGCCTCGTCATGAACTACTGGTGCGTACATAATGCTGTGTAAGGAATCCCTGGTGGAAGCTGGGGGCACCACTGGCTCACCAAGGTTGTGGCTGGGAGAACTGAAGAGTGGCTCCCAATAGTCCCCAAACTCCTGGAGAGGGGGTAAAACACGAGCCAGATGCTTCCTCCACAACCTCTGGACCTACTGATATTCCCGCCTTCTTGCATGTTTCGCTGGTTTGCGATCTCCACGAGGCACCAATGTAGGAGAAACCCTTCCTGATGCCCTGACACGGTCGCTTCCTCAGCCTGTGGGAAGATCCTCTGCACATAGGCTGCAACCTCATCTTCCAAGCCATCAGGCGCCTCAACAGCCTGCCTCGCCAGGTCGTGCAGGTATGTGCTCCCATATTCAATATGGCCTACCTGCTCCCTCGAGCCTCAATACTTCAGTCTTCAAATCTTCAAAAACACTGGAGGTCCTGTGGGAGGATTTCTGAGTGGAGGGCTGCTGCCCCACGCCTGTAGAGATGCGGGAGAGGCCCCACAGTCTCAGGCAAAGAGATTGAATAGCAGAAAGTGTGTGCATGGGCAAACGTTGCTGCAAGTAAACAGTTATATGACGTACCCCATTATGCACTGCCTCAGCCTCCTCTGCCGCCATTTGCCACAAATCCTCAGAAGCAGAATCATTCTGCAAATCCTCAGAGCTCTCGCTCTATATCAATTGCAGAGTTGGTCTCCACGGGATGCTTCTGCCAGATGTGGGCACTAAGCCCAAGCATGGAGGTAAGGACTCTATCACAATGGGCACACTGGTGGGTATTACTGGGGTCATGGAAGAGGAAGAAGGGTAAGATGACAATGAAAAAGAGGGACAGGATGGCCGACGCCCCTGTCTGAGGCACCCCCGAGCGCCTCCCCTAGAACCCCGCATGCCAATGGGGCTCATGTTTGTTTGTCTCCATAACGAGGGAAGCCTAAGGGATGGGAGGTGCGTTGACATGAGCCTCCCCCCTAATTGCCAGCACGTCATTTTACTACCCTCTGTTCACCCAGAGGGTACCTAATCGGTTGCACGATTGGGACGTATGACGTTGACTTGGAGAGAGAAAGAGAGAGTATGAAGGAGCTCTGAAGATATAAAACACCAACAGTTACCCTACCCCAGCAAAACACACACACATAAACTTATGGTTTTTCCAAAGATTCAGTCTTAGAATGGTATTAAACTGATTAGTTTTCAGTTTTTTTTTTTTTTTTTTTTTTCATGCTTCGGTTGACCCACACCCCCCTGGATCGATTCTAATAGGCGTCCCTCTAATTTACGAAGCCTTGCCTATTATAAGACATAGCTTCAAAGGGACTTCCTAAAATAAAACAACCATTCCCCTTTCAAAACTGCTAAATTTAAAACCTGAAAAGATTTAATTTTAGATTTTCTTCTGGCGCTTAAGGATGTTATTTATGCAGATTACTAAATTCTCCTAAAATTTGCAACAAAAAAAGTTTCAGATAGTAGTTACAGGATTGACAGGGAATTGTGAAAAAAATCCTGGAAGTGGGTAGTATGGTCTGGTGTGGTGGATATGTAACCTATACAGGGTGTAAACGTCAAGGATGGACCACCGGCCAGGGTTCAATTCTAGAGCTTATTTTTGATCGAAAGCTTCACAAAGAGATTTCTTTTTAAACGCATAGCTTTCGAATAATTTAATTTTCAAGATTTTTGTTGTTGTTGTGTTTTTGACCTTTTGTCACTAAAACGATAATAACTCCCTTACTCTGCAGTGATAATTCAAATTTGAGGGTACTGTTGGAAAGAGCATTAAATTTCCTATCAGGCAGATGCCTGACGTTTACTATGAATTAAGGTTAGAGACATGAAAAATCCCTCTGAAAAGAAAATTTTACCAAATTTGGGAAACCTTGGGTTTTTTCAATCGAGAATCGAATTATGAAAACCAATACTTTTTCAAGGTACAAGGACGGTAAAAACTACGCCGAGATCTTACCTTTCAAACGGTGTAGTCAATTTTACTTTTACTTTGCCAATTAGGGGAGAAAACAATGTTTTAATGTTGAAAAACCATTAACGTTTACACCCTGTATATGTTTGATGGTATAGTGGGGAGAGGCACCGTTAAAATTGCTTATTTTAGGTATGAGCACGTGGGTCATAAATGGAACCAGTATTAAGAAATCGAATATAACATAATTTGTCCAGATAAATGGAAATTTGTTTTTACAATGCATGCCACAACTAATTGGCTTAAGAATCACGTGCATCCTTCAGTAGTCATAGTAAGCAGTAGTCATAGGACAAACTACGAATTTTCTTCGAACTGTGTGAATGTCACTCTGTAACTGGAGGAAAGCAACACGATGTGGGATATGACACCCAACCTAATAAACTTAAATCAAGAACTTATCGATGGTGAACTTACTTGTAGAAGCCGTTTGGTTCGAAGATAGAAATTTACGAAGTGAGCTACCACAGCTTCCGACAACTGTCTTTATGGCCCTCAAACCAAAATCATAATGTTGTTGGTGCGATAGAAGACTCCTGGAATTAATTTATTTATTACATTATTGAAATGGAAATTCGTACCAACCGTTAATCTACTATCTCACTTCAAAGTCTTAGAGGGAGTATAGTACCTACTTACAAATATGTACCTCTAATGCTCATACAAAAACGTTGGGATTGTAATGTTGGGTGTGTTGACAAGAACTTTACCAGACTGGTAACATATGCATTTGTTTCTGTTTCTCCATCCATCGCAGGACAATCATTCAATTTCATCATACAATTATTTAATAATCAATCCCTTTTGTTTAATTAATTGATTTGATTTAACCACATCAAAGATAGTAGTCATCAGTCAGTCTGGTCATCAGTTTGTCCCCCGTTTTTGTTTAATCATCATAACTCTAAATTTTGATTTTAAAAAATAATTAAGTTACGATGTACAAAATCTGAAAACGTTACAAAAAAGTTACTGTCATGTAGCATGATCGTATGAGCGAATTTTCGTAAATAATTGTATTATATTATGTGATAGAACATATTGTTTTAGAAATACATTGTTTTGCAATTAGTTGAACTGTACATGTAACATGGTAACATAGCTAAATATAGTTTAACAACTAATTTTATGGCAGCAAAACTCTTTAAAAATAATATTTAGCAATTCAAAAAAGATTAGGGAATTTTAGCTATTTTTGGGAGTTTTTTTACAGATTTTTCCGCAAACATTAATGAAATTTGAGCACAATTTTTTTCATAATTTTGTGCGTAAATTTTATAATAATCAATTTCGTTGTTCATCAACTTTTGTGGCTAAGATTCACCTAAAAATATAAATTTGACAATTTTTAGCTGTTTTAGCCATTTTTTAAGTAAATTTTCTGTAATTTGACCAATTTAATGTGCTCAAAAGGTGCTCACTAACGAACCCATCCTTTCGTTCGGGAAGCTTGATTTTTTGGCACAAGAACGGATTCCAAATTTATATATATATATAAACATATATAAATATATATTGCAACATTTTGGCACCCATACAACATTGAAGTTCGGAGGCACCCTCCTTATCCGCTGGTGTATATATGTATTTTATGGTGTATATTGCTTCAAATGACCTCTAAAAACAGCAAGGTATACTTTTTATTTCATTTTAATGGTTATTTACTGAATCCCATAATGCTATACTTGTGGCACCATTCTTGAGAATTTTAAGTCACCGTCTATGTGGCAACCATACAATATTGAAGTAATGTGGCACCCTCATTATTCCCTGGTGTATATGTATATAAATAAATATTCTAACATTGTGGCACCCATACAATATTGAAGTTAGGAGGCACCCTCATTATTCCCTGGTGTATATATTTATTTTATGGTGTATATTGATTCGAATGACATTTAAAAAACAGCAAGGATATTTTATTTCATTTTTATGGTTATTTACTCAATCCCACAATGCTATACCTGTGGCAATCTTCCAGGAAATTTCATATCACTATATCTATGTGCCAACCGAGATATACAATTACAAATCACTGACTAAGTGGCGACCACTTTGATACCTAGGTGGTATCTGCGACGTTGCCAAACCACCTTCAGAACAGCAGACAAATCAACCGTTTTATAATAGCGGACAAACAAGAGCGAACCAAGAATTTCACAACTCCCATTGGTCTTCCTGGGTTCTGTTGAGGTAAACAAACTATGGTCAAAGATCCAGAGACTGAGCTTCAGGGAAGGAGAATGTTTAAATCTCGTAGACTTTTAGTTTTGCCAGCAGATTAGGTACCTAGATAATTTAATTTTGTAATTCTATATCTTCTTTTGTTAGTGCAGGTACTAAATACGCTGAATGTGGATATTGTAAAACCACAACCAGCAAGCAAAATTTTTAATAAGCTTTGAAAATGCGTAGGTATTAAATGTGCTCCAATTTTCTCAACAAAATGTGAATTATTTTTCCCACAGAAATCGTTTTGAGTTCTATGAAACCTGGATAAAAATTTCTTTTCGTGGAGCTACAGCCAGTAAGTGAAGGTTCTTTTTATACCTTCCACAGTTACGGCCAGATATAAGCAACTTTCGTCGTTAAGAATGTTTAAATCTCGTAGACTTTTAGTTTTGCCAGCAGATTAGGTACCTAGATAATTTAATTTTGTAATTCTATATCTTCTTTTGTTAGTGCAGGAACTAAATACGCTGAATGTGGATATTTAAAAAACCACAACCAGCAAGCAAAATTTTTAATAAGCTTTGAAAAGGCGTAGGTATTAAATGTGCTCCAATTCTCTCAACAAAATGTGAATTATTTTGCCCTCAGAAATCGTTTTGGGTTCTATGAAACCTGGATAAAAATTTCTTTTTGTGGAGCTACAGCCAGTAAGCGAAGGGTCTTTTTATACCTTCTACAGTTACGGCCAGATATAAGCAACTTTCGTCGTTAAGAATGGCCCAGAACACCACGGAGATCACTCCGGAGGATTGACCAGTGCAGATTGTGTTTTCGAGTCGAAATGGGGGGGTATGTATCCCCTGATGATTTATACAAGAATTTCTCGTTTAAGAGTATAGGATAAGTGAAACAGTCGCGAAAGTCGTGAAGCAGATTGGGGGAGGGGGGGGGGGATAACGGAATAGCACCTGAGTACAATACTATGTAATCGATGTTATTTCTTGGTGTCATTCACCATAATAATGATCACTTATCAACTCCCTACCTATCTAATAAACCGTCTTTATGCGTTTTTCAAAAAAACATTATCTCGTTTAAGAGAATCGTTATTTTTTACGCGGAACCATCGTTGTATCACCATATAGTACATTGGTGCACAACTAAGTGCCGTCCTTCTCACCGGAGAGAAAGAGTTCATCCCCATCATTATGGCTCCAGATGTTTTCCATGGATCTCACAGGCATGTTTTTTACCTTGGTAATATGAACATTCCTCTTAAACGATGGAAATGGTAGCGCAACTACGAGGTTCTACCTCGGCCAAAAATTCTCTTACCCCAGCCCATCATTACACTTGCAATTTGTGTGTATTGCACAAAAGGTGAGAAGAAACATTCTGGTCCGTAACTTCAAGATGTCTAAAGAAATGGAAGTTTTAATGGACAAAATCCTAACTTTTCAATTTGGAGTACACGACCTCATAACGAAAATGAAATAGTATATTTGTGGGTAGTTCTTGGTTGCTTAAGAACTAGTAGGTAACACTTTCCCAGATATACGAAAGAAAATTGTCTTTACGTTTCGAGACAATCGTTTGAAATCCCAAAAACACGTTCTGACATTGTAAAAAAAATATTTCAGTTCCACCTTTGCCGAATTCCCATCAATACAATCGCCCAAAGAACGTGATCAGCAATTTCTAACCCACAGGGACTCCTAGAAAATCATCAAATCTATGGAAAAACTGCAAGACACAAATAAAATAAAATGAGCAGTTCTAAAATTCCAATTCTTATCCGACCTTAAATATCCATGCCCCTTTTGTAAGAAGCCCTATGGAGCGAGAAAATGTCCCAGTTTCAAGGTATCAAGGTCATGATTAACGTAGTCAAGTGACCCTTTTGTATGGTTAATGTAAAAGCCGTCTACCGGCTGCCCACAAACTCGAAACCTGTCCTTCACAGACCGTTTGCATGTATTGTAAACAGTTCCGCAACTTCCACCTTCAATATCATCCTGGACAAAAAAAATGGAGATCGGCGTTTTTGACTTCGCTATCAGGGTTCAAGTTGATAACTGACACACCGTTTCGATCGGAATTTAAATCTGCATAACCATCGGAAGCAAAACTCATGAATCCCTCCAATTTCTCGTCTGGTTTGGATGCTAAGGACCAACCTCGATCGGGAGCATCTCCAACCTCATCTGCCCGTAATGCCAACATCTCCGGATGCAAAATCAGGCTCGACAAAGTTCTTATATCTACTAAATTCTACGACGCACGATGTTATCTCCTTCAGCTAGATGACCGTGATCGCCCGAGGACAGGCGATATCAAAAGGAGGGACATCAAAGTACTTTTGAGACATTAAAAAACTTGAAGAAGAGCATAGAGTTCTATGCTTGGTGTACTGTGGTCGAATGTGAATTACAAATTTATTTTAAAACCCACCACAAACTCGTAGGAATTATTTTGGCTGTTTCATCTAAATTGCTTTCAAGCATTAAACAGGTATTTCTTATGCCTACTGCAACATCCGCGTCACCTTCCACTTCCACCCTTATCAACTTCTTCACAACTGCGTGTAAATGCGGACGAGGACATGCACAACTAAAGGGAGGAGGCATCTACCGAGCATTTTGCTGGTTCGGGTGTTAACTTGCTGTTGATGCACCGGCCTAATTTTCCCCTTCGACACCGCCTCATCTTTTCATTCAGCCAATGTATAAGATATAGGTGCTAACCGCCAATGCCACTTGGAGCTCGGCTGAAAAGGGGCAACTGATCTATAGAAACGGACCAATTATTGAATTTGTTAGTATTCAATTGAGTTTGTATAAGATATGCACGTCTGCTAGTCCATAACCGATGGCGACAAGAAAAACAGATCTATATGGCTTACAGCTGGAGGGGGAACCATATCGGCCCTTAACACTTTCATCCATGGCCAACTGAACCATGGTCGTCTGCTATCTCAAGGTGGATGGGTGTTACATGCAGATGTGGTTGAAATATATGAGTTTGAGCGCCCAGAAACGACTGTTTTGTTGATCGCTGAAACTGTGGCCCATCATACCAGGATATTGATAGGTTACGTGAATTCAAGTCTGCTACCTTAGTATCGCTAGGTCTTTGCTACAGACGCAGTCCAAAAACACAAATTTTGGGTCTGCAATCGACTTATTGGTAAATAAATGAAATATGAATCAGATGTACATGTAGATGTACTGTAGTTATGCGAATCTGCCACTCGAATATCGCCGGTTCGCCAATGTAGACGTCGTTCAAAAAACACTGATTTGGATTGGGGTCAAAAAGAAACTCGTATACACATTACTCAAATTACGGCCAATATTAATTGGTTTAATAGGTAACTTAGAAATACACGTCTGCCATCGAAGCGTCACTAGCTCACTGGTGAAGATGAAGTCAAAACACTGTAAATCCCTTGACACAAAGGTTTATTATTTTCCATTACAGATAACAAACCTGAGGCAGAATCCGTTGGTATCCCCGGTCAAATACTGTGAATCTGATTGCGTACTATTAGAATGATATAATCAATCGTTATTGTTCTATATCTGATCTGATTTATATTTTGATTTGATTTTTAGCGCATTTTCTTTTAAGAAAGGAAAAATGAGCTATTGTGTTCACTTTGTTCGCTGATGTTGTATGTATGTCCTCTTAAAATCGTTTTAAATGCCACTTCCCCGACGTCCGATTTTGATGAAAACTTGGTATGGATGTAATCTGTAACATTGTGGAAATAAAGATATGCCAGGGGTTGATGACGACTAAGAGGTCATTGATCAGCAGATTGAGCTGCCAAGCCATTTTATCTCTAATTCAACGCAGGAAATTTTGTGAGCACTGATCTACTTGTTTATTATTTTTTAATAACACTATCCCCCTCCCCCAAAAAAATCAAGGTCATGCCCTCACGACACAGGTTCTGGTCCTGGGGGTTAGTATTACACGTCCACCTCCTCGAAAAATAGACGTCTATGTGAAAAACGGGCTTCGGATTCGGGTTCATTCAATACCTTCAAAAATTCCCAGTACCAGCTTCGCCTTCAATTTTTTTTTTTCCAGTGTAATAATTTATAGTATTGATATGGGTTTCCACAACTTCACTGCTCTCCAGTCTGTGTGTCAAATGAAAGTCGTAGGACATCTAATTCTATATCTGCATTTTATATCACATGTCATTTTATTTCATTTTCATGTAATACATGTAATGAATTTCATCTCATATAATACATGTCATTTTATGACGGGAAATTCAAAATTGTCACTAGACTGCTCCTTCTCTAACACGTGATAGCTTTCTAAGGAAATTATTATTTCGTAAAATTATATTTAGGTAGGTAATTCACTAATAATAAAATTAGCGAGACTAATTGAATTCTGTATTATAAGGATATTATAATTAAATTGCGTTTAAGATTGAGTAGTCATGCCAAAATTAACCTTATTTAGACGAACCACCTAAGGTGTACGACGGGAGTCGTGTGTGGACAATTTGTATTTTTTGTCATAAATGCGCTAAAAATAAATTAAATTTCCAATGTTTGGTACCCATTAGTTACAAAGTTAGACTATTTATGACTTTCATCTAATAAGTTTTCCAATTGGTGTGACAGTTTCTGAGACTAAAGCTCTTAAAAATCCAAGTGAAACATTTCACCCACATTGAAAAAAGTGCCCTTTTTTTACAAGCGGTTGCATGATTACTCATATTTCAAATTTTAATAGGTTATTCTAAGTAGAATTTAACTGCCGTGAATATTGGTAATAGATATTTCCTTGCTAACTAGCTTAGTTTTGGCGTAAGATCAAAAATATAGAAAATAGTTCGAAAGTTGCGATGTTTTTTCGCAATAGCTTAGGTCGCCCAAGTAACTGGAATAAGCACACTTGGGTTTTTACTATACATGTTGACTCTAAAACTACGAAAATCGAAACAATCCGACCTTATGTTGAATGTCGCATTTGGATTTATTATTTTCAATAATGAACCTTTGTATTTTGAAGATAACTCAACTTTTTTTCTCCTCTATTTACTAGACAATTTACTAGTAATGTGACATTTTCAGTTTTTTAAACATTATTATTACCTATACAATCATTTATGTATTTATAATTTTCATCACCATTTATCACCTTCATTTGAAATTCCCAAATCTCGAGAAAAATAGGCAAGGAGACTAATAATTCAATACCACTTGACGATGAGAAACAAAAGAAATTGAATCTCAACTCAAACTCAAATATTCATAAGGCATTCATAAGACTTCAGTTGTATAGATCCTGTAAAGTTAAGTTGGATCACATCCATCGAACTATAGGTATATCGAGGTATGTCGAATTATAGGTATCAAAACATAATTGAAGAAATAGTAAGAGCATCTATGATCAAGTAGGCACTGCACAGGTACGAAACGAGGTGATAAATTGCCGTTTTTTATTTACTATTTATTCAAAAGCGGCAGGATCCAATGTTGAGTGTAGTCCCAACTTCCAACACAAAAACGTGTTATTTTTAATACATCACTTTTCATTAATTTCTCTTCTCATGTTCACAGAAAAGCTTTTGTTTTTGACTGGTACGATGAATTGTCCATAAAATATTTTGAGTTCAAAATATGAACGAAAGGCTACGAAAGTAAATCAGTAAAAATAGTAAACCCACGTAGAAAATCCCTAAAATCATTAGTTCATTTCTATATAGCGAGTGAACAGAACTTGACCCGGTGAATCGTGACAGTTAGTACCTACTCGGAAACCAGGGACAAAGTGAAAAGTCACGGATCCAGGGGTCTATCGTTAAATATCAAAACCACGAGTGATTGGCTGCTATATCGTTACTGAAAGCTTATGCCGCACAGCTACAGCGGTTTTCCCTGCCCTTCATGCTTTCACAGGGTGTGTGTGACACCACAAGCAAAATTTTGACTAAAATATCTGCGGTGATTACCTTAAAACACTATAAACCAATAGACGCCTGGCCTCACTTGGAGTTGGAAGACAAATTACAGAAACTCGGCTAAAAAATCTTGAGCATTTGTACTTAACGTTGATTAAAAAAAAAAAAAAAAAAGAGAGAGAGAGAGAACAGCGCAGATGAGGCTAGATTCAATTGGCTGACGCTCTCTCAGTATAATTGTAAACTTTTCCTGTGTACCTTGCACTTTAGATGCTTCATTGTTTGAGGTAATTATTACTTACATATTTTTGGTTGAGTGCTTTCGATTGTCAACTCTCAAAACTGGATCCTGCCTTGAGTAAATACGAAATCCAAAATGGCAATTTATCACCACACCACTTTGTTTGTGCAAAGGAATGTGTGGAACGTTCTCTTACTCTTGTCGAAAAAGTTACTTTTCATGCGTTTTTTCAGCGTCAGTTCTCCGGAGAATGTTTCAATTCTTAAATTTTATTAAAAAGAATCATTTAGATAAAATTTAAAATGTAATTAAAATGTAGAACAATGCTTTACTACATAGTGGCACGTAGACGGTACCTATGCAGTGCCTACTTGAATATTTACAAGTTTATAACATGTTCTTATTATTAATTTGATCAATTATGTTATGTTGATACCTATCGATGCATGTGGTCGAACTTTCCTATAGGTACTCAGTGAATCCGCATTTTCGGCTAATTGTTCGTCTTGTAAATTTGGAACGGAAAGCGGGGGTCAAACCTGCTTCCTCCGTCAATAACTATTTCGTAGCAATTTTCACAGATAAACGCAGTTATATCATTGTCATCAATAAAAGATTTGTTTGATTTGCTACATGCTTTGTGGATACTGGTTCAGCAATTTATCATTTAATAATGATTAATAGGACGTTTCCATTTTTTCCTACCGTTACGTTACGGCGAAAATATTGATTTTCATGTACAACCAATGCGTTAGTAGGGAAGTGTAACTCCCTTAGTGATAGCAGGAAAATAATCGCCACTTTTTGGAATGCTCTCATTTTATCACAACATCTCATGATCTGTGGTGTCAAGCCTCTGTAGTGTCAAGGAAAGCTGATTTATTACAGTAAATTATAAACTAATATTGTTAAGTAACCACATTGAACTAATAATGTGTAAAATTAATCATTATTAAATTATGTGACTGTAGAACGTAAGTAAGTCTGTCGTTCGGTTTTTTTTTTTTTTTTTTTTTTTTTTTTTTTTTTTTATACATGGTTTAATGTCGTTCTTATGTATTCCTTCTGTTATTTTCTGGCAAAAAAGAGTAGGCACTGATCATGAGTTACATTTCCAGGTGGATCCCTAGGGCCTCGTATTATCACATTAAATCTCAATTTTCGGAGAAAATAAATTATCGTAGTTCATAAAAACTATATCCACGATGACCAAACTGTTTTGCAAAAGAAAACCCGTACATTTTATAGAAAAAATGGGAATATTCCGAATTACTTCCGAAAAGTCGACTGCAGATAAACAACATTCACAGCAGGTTAACACAACTGAATGTGATAAATGTGAATGAATAAATGAATGTGGTAATTGGTGATAAGAATTATAAATAACTAATTAAGATATTATTAATAATAATAAAATAATAAAAACGGAAAGTTTCACATTACCTGTCTCTAGTTAACAGAGGAGAAGAAAAAAGGAATTTTTTCAGCTTTAACCTTATTTTAAATTAAACCTGATAATTTTAAAAGTATTTTGCTAATGACCAAAATATAGCTGGTTTAAAAACGAATAATTTGATCCTAAAAACTATTGTTTGCGTTGGGCCATTCGTAAACTAGTAGGGTCAAAATGGAGCGCGCTCCTATGCGCTCTTGTATCCCCCCTACTTTCCGCGACCACTCGCGGCGCATCATCCATTTTTGAGCAACGTATAACTAGGGACTGGAATAATGCATAAAAGATTTTACTTCATCACGTATGTACCATCTTGAAATACTTCTGTGGAGATGATCTTGAATTTTATTTTACTTTTTGTTGCATAACTGGAACTTTCTATTCCATTCTAGATTTCCTAAAGTCCCAAAAATTCGCCTAAATGGATGATATTACGTAAAAGAGGACTATAGGAGATCATCTAGGGTCCCCTAACACTCCTTGAGAGTATTCGGTCAATTAGATTCAGAGTTTCACGTGTGTTAACCAAGTTAATATCAATAAGGCGATAAAATGCATAGGAAACGTTCCTAGAAACCTCTACCCAACTACCCTCCAAGTTTGAACATAATTAGACCAATTAGATCGTAAAAAATCGACGTTGTTAGAATCTGAGGTTTGCGAATGCGCGCACCCTATTATTGATCCGACAACTATGCAATTTAAAGGGAACCATCAAGAAGCTAACCCACACAAAACCAGAAAATTCCATAAAAATCAGTCCCTTAGTCTCTGAGTTTCACAAGTGTCAAACAATTTTATTTTTGCGCATGTACAATGGTCATTACTCAATCAATCGCAATAAAACTCATAGAGCATATTTCTGATACGTATAGCCAACTTTGAACAAAATCAAACCTATAGATCGTAAAAAATCGACGTTATTTTATGAATTCACGTTTGAGCTTGCTCACACGTCATTATTGATTCGATTGTAATGAAATTCATAGGGGAACATAAAGAGGCTAACCAACACAATCCCTGAAAATTTCATCAAAATCGAACGAAAATTTAGATTTTCCTGTGCTTTTGACTGGGAGTAGTTGTGTAGTCGTCCAACACATGGTCGGTGAGGCTCTCAAGCCGCCCGACCGCACGCCCGACCCTGAGACAGCGTTCCAGTTGTTTTAGTTCTTTGCTTTTTAAAAGAGAAGAGGTGGGGAGAAGACGAGGTTATTTAGAGCAATGGCCGACCCTGCCAGATCTCCGGTAGCCATTCAGTAAGCAAAATAGAATGTGTATATTATTGTGTATATTATAATATACACGAAACACCCGACAGCGGCGAAGCACGCGGAAAAACGATGAACTACAGCTGTATATTTGTGATCCATAATCCATTCAACTGGCACCCACCTCTCAAACTTCAAAGGCTCTTTGTTCTTCACTGAATCAATGTAACATTGTGATTATGAATCGTTATCATCCAGTAGAGCCTAAATTAAATAGAGAAAATCGTTTGTGTGTTTATTGTTGAAGTTAAGGTAAGATATGAGGGGTTGAAATGTGGCACCCTTATACGGGTGCCATAAAAATGAGGGTGCCACTTCGTATGCTGTTTTCATTGTTTCGGGTGCCACAGAGCTGGAATATATATATATATATATATGTATATATGCACAATACGCATATGTGCGCGTGTGTGTGTGTGTTTTATGTGTGTCATTCCAGACGATAATAGGATTGAGATAAAATTCCGTTCTTGCGCCAAAAAATTAACCTTCCCAATCAAAAGGATGGGTTCGTTGTAAGCGAGCACCTTTTGAGCACATTAAATTGGTCAAATTTCAAAAAATGTGTTGAAAAAATCACTAAAAAGGGCTAAAAACGGTTAAAAATTGTTAACTTCATAATTTTTAGCAAAATATTGCTCAAATAAAGTTCATCAAATATAAAAAAGAACATTAAAAATTTATATACAAAATTATACTGAAAAATTTATTTAAATTTCTTCAAAATTTGCAATACAATCGATAAAAACTTTAAAAAAGCAAAGAATCCAAAAGCTCTTTTTGAATAGCAGATTACTATTTAGAATACGTTTTTTGCCATAAAAATAATGGTTAACATTTCATTTGCACTCAAAAAGCTCAAATTTTCAAACCATTTAGCATAACATAATATGATAAGAAAATTCGCTCACACGATCATGCTGCATGACTGAAACTTTTTATCGTTTCCCAGCATCCTCTCAAACAACAAATCATCAGCTGCTTGTTCTTCTTCCAGCAACAACAGAGCTACACGCTGGCGACAATCCATTTTATCTGGTTCCCAGACACAAACTAAATAAAAAGCAAGTCACGCAGTGTACCAAATGAGCCGGCCCATCGTGCATGCTTCCCCACTCCACCTACCTTCATTGGGCACACAGAGGTCTTTTGTGTCGGCTCCCGCACATAAGTGACCAGAAGTGAGGTTAGGAAGTTGGAACTCCCGCACATAAGTGACCAGAAGTTGAGGTTAGGAAGTTGGAACTCGGATAACATAGATTTCTTTGATTGAAGTGTGAAAATGTGCTTGGATTGATACAGATGTAGTGTTGCCCGATGCGCCCGACCATGTATCTTGATTTAGCTTCTCCAATAAAAAAATCTCTAGAGCCTGACTGGTGAGCAGAATATAGAGAGAGGAGGGAGTACCAAGGAAAGGGAGAAACGCCAGTGGTGGCAGCCACATAAATACTTCTGCCCACCAGTCAGATCCTCATTCTGCTCACTCTATCAACTACCACATCAACTGCCTTCTCTATACACCTTCCTCAAACCACATTAACAAGTTTGCTCTTGGAACATTTGCGTTATGGTATCTTTGATCCAGCGATTTACTTCTACTTACACCAGTAGGTGATTGTTTTTCTTTCATATGACCCCCCCTTAGGATTAGGTTTGGTTTTGGGATAAGTATGTTCGAATATGGGCGAAATGTTTGGCAATTAGGACTACAAGTAGGATGTCCGACAAATATTAGGTCGCTAGGATGTTAGGTAGGAGGTAACAGTTTAGTGCCGGCTTGGGAAGGTTCGATTCAACGTCTTTTGAAGTCATTAAATTCATTCACACACCCAGCAACAACAGATCCTAGGTATAAACAAAATATGGCCAAATAATTTAAGTTTAATCTGCAAGTAATCCCTGTTTTCCCTCTCTTCTGATGCAATGTTAAAAATTCCAACAGTATAGTGCATAGCTAGGTAACTATTGAATCGGGGCGCGAGAATACAAAATTTTACTCCAGCCAAACATTTAAATTCAGGACAATCTGAAACAGATAGATAAATGGTTACTTTCTCCTACAATGATGTCTTGTCCTCTTCCAGCCAAAACCAAGAACATTAAAAAGTGTCATACAACTGAGGGACTTTCTAATGCATCCCAGTTGTGAGTTTTCCATGAAGCTTTTTTTCCAACAATTTCAACATTATTATATTAATTCATTTAACTTATTTGCACATAATTGTTCACCAGTTTTATGCTATTGGGAATGACAATTCCCATCCATAAATGCTTTTATTTTGATGTTAATGAAAATTAAACTGATTTGTTCATTCGTGCCCCATTTCATGACTCCCAAACTGTGCCCAAACTTTTTGCCTGGTCTACCTGTTACCTTACCCTCTTACTTTGTGGGGGGGGGGGGGGGGGGGGGGATTCGTCAAACTAAATAGTCGCGTTGGTTTTTTTTTTTTCCAAACATTTTTAAATACTCAATTTTAATACTCCACTGCACGATTGGGGGCCCAATAACAGTGAAGACAAGTACAAAGATTTCAGGCCAACAGAGGCACTTCCTGAGCCCGAAAGGTGCTCTAAGTCCAGTGTCACATTAAATTTACACACTAGGAGTACTTGATGTAATTAATTATTTCCAAGCAGAAAAGTTCAATTGAAAAATGATAGTATTGTAACCTAGCTTGAGCGAAGAGAGTTACTATCTTCTGTCCAATTTGTTCGGCTTTGGTGAAACCTTCACAGTGAAGAATCACTTGGGTTATCTCTCTATCATCTGGCTTCGACATTAGGACAGGTCTAAAAAGCTGCTTGAGATTTTCAGGAAGCTTCTGTCTTCCTCCATAACCCTTTCCAGCCGGATTGAGGGTAATGAAAATTCCTGAATTATTATCCAGTGATACCTATAAGTAACATCAAACGACCATGATAAGCGCACAATGTATAAAGTTCATGTTAAAGTTTATTTAACATAGTATTACGATTTTAAAAAAGCTTAAATGTCTGGTGCGGGACTTCTAACGACTTTCCCAACATGTATTCAATACGGAAGTTAGTGAAAAACGTAGTCTATTTCCACGAAAAAATAAAGAGTTACAATGTTAAATCGATTTGGACGGATAGGCTATCATCAGTAACAAGCAATAACTTATTGTTATCGTTTAACAATTTTTTATTGTTACTTATTAACGTATTGTTAACACATATTAACATATTGTTAACATACTAACAATATGAAGGATGCTGGGGAAAAACGACTTCAGTCCACTTTTCCCTAAAAATGAGCTTGTGGTGCTATCTAGTAGCACATTGAGAGTACTATAACATACACAAACCAACAAATGGAAATAATGACTTGAGTCCTTGAAGATACACTAAAAGGATTCACCGTACTGGGGAAAAACGACATGAGTCCGAGTGCGCCTTGGGAACAACGGCTTCAGTCCCGGTTTCAGTGTCCGTCTCGCATAACGACTCCGTGAATCACTGCAACGTGATAACAAATACCATTGCTTCCATTGCTTCATATCAGTAGGTTTACCTATTAGGTATCTCTATTTCAATCTTGCTTCTAGTGCTGAACTTTTTCTGGGTTTTTTTTCTTACTGTGTATTTGCGAAGTTGATCAGTGAACATGGACAGTGACTTATCGCAGTCTAGTGAAGAACAGCCGGGTTCGTCGAGCAGCGATACAAAAAATAGAAAAAAAAAAAAACAGGTAGGGTTAGAGATATTATGAAAGTTTTGCGAGCTACGACACATTCTTTGAAAGACCTGAGTCCAAAGACTTCTACCAAAAATTGACCAACCGGAAGAAAGTGACGATCATTACATGGACGATCCACTAATGGACGGCTCATTCAAGGGGGAAAATGGCACGAGTCCTTCATTTTTTGCGCAAAATGTTGAAATTTAGTGTAATTTGTATTGAAAAAGTAATTTCAACCTTACAATCTGTTAATAAACATGTTTATGATTATAATTATGATTTTTGTGTTTTTTTTTTCAAGTACCTGAACCATGTTATGAGTAGGGAAACTTTGAATTTGATATATATTACAAACATATTGTTAGTAATACAACTTATTACTAACAATACTTGTTAGTTATTGTTTGTTACTGATGATTGCCTAACCATCAAAATCGATTTAACATTGTAACTCTTTGTTTTTTCGTGGAAATAGACGTTTTTCATCAACTTTCGTTTTGAAATGGGTTTCCACAACTTCGTCGCGAGTGATTTAGTTTGTATGCATTCAATCTTATAAAGGTGTTTGGACAGGTTAATAAGAAGTTTGACTCGAGCAAATCAAAATAATGAAAATTAGATCCAGTACTCTGCGATGCAGTACTAATACTGTTGTATTAAGATATGAAAATATTTCTTCTGTGAATGGATTTGAGTTGATGTTGTGTTTTTCTGAAGAACATTGTAGAACATGTTAACAACACGATTTCTTCTTCCTTCCCATCTGACAATCTATAACAATTATGTTATATGGGAAGAGGGACTTGGAATTTTTTAATCTTTATAATTAATCTTTATAATTTAATCGTGCCAGAACGATGACTAGAAGGGAACCACAAAGGCATAAGTGCATTAGACAACTTTACCAACCTCCTCAACTATGCTAACCAATTCAAGATATCAATGTAATACAAGTAAGTAATACTAACACACCTCCCTTCCTGTAAGAGTCACAGTAGCAGATTTATTGCGTAAAGCGTGTTGAATTATACTAATTTGTAGAGATATAAGTGACAGGGTTGTTTCATCCAATCTATTGAATTCATCAAAACAACCCCAGGCTCCAGATTTAATGATTCCAATCATGATGCGCATCAATGAATCTGCATCTAAGCCCTAAAAAGAACAGAAGAATGAAATCCAAGCTATGGTAATAATCAATCATTATCATTGGTACAATTATGAATGTATAATCTTAGTGCTATTCACCAATGAATATGAATGCAAATTTGCTTTCTACATCCCGATTTCCTTTCTTTCCTTTAATGATAACATTAAGGAATCCGGTATTACCTAGGTAGTAATTCAAGTTTTCAGAACCATTTTTATGCCCCTGGTTCAATAACACCATTTGGTTTATTGAAATACATTTTTTCCAGTTGAAACTGTATAAACTGCATTTAAGTGGAATTAATTCTGGAATTAATTATTGAATTTATATTATTCTCTTAAATATATATTTTAATATGTATATATATTTATTTTATTTTATTTATTTATTTATTTTATTTATTTATTTTTTTTTTTTTTTCAAAAATAAATTTCCTCCCGCAAGTCAAAAGTTCAACATCAAAAATTAATTTTCAAGCCTACAGCTGTTACTCGGAAACGATCCAATGAAAGTAAATGAAGGTTATATTAGTTTTGA
This sequence comes from Adelphocoris suturalis, assembly GCA_030762985.1. Classification (NCBI taxonomy): domain Eukaryota; kingdom Metazoa; phylum Arthropoda; class Insecta; order Hemiptera; family Miridae; genus Adelphocoris; species Adelphocoris suturalis. The sequence continues at coordinate 13,490,746 of CM061051.1, read as the reverse complement.
GAAAACTATTGCAGGAACACATTGACTTCATACATTACTGAGGAAAAGGAGTAAAACCACTTGAAATCGTGAGTTCACAGGACAGCGTTTTTCGTAGAATTACACAAAAAACATGTCAAACTAAGATAGAAGTTACGACCTCAAAAATAGATTTATTATGGCCTCATGCATCAAAACGGATGAGGAACACATTCGCAACTCATGTTCCAAAAGCTCAACAACAAAGATATAAAACCAACAATTAGATTTGTGCTTACACAAAATGTAAAGTGTAATGAAATCATTTACAAAAAATTGACAGATTTAACAGTAATAACCTATGGATCGGGGGGGGGGGGGGGTATTGAAATTCAGAACCCAAAGTCCCTCTACCATTAATTAACAACTGTTTCAAATCTCTACGTGGCCATGGGAGGTTGTCACTTTATTCCCATCTCAGAAACTTTTGGACAGTTTACCCCCCCCCCCCTCCACCCCTTCACAAAATGTCCACCTTCACCCTCACAGGACAGTTGACCCCCAAGAAACGAGACACTTTACCCCTCATGAGACCAAAGGGGACCACCAGGGGGGGGGGGGGGGGGTAAAAAGGTTTCGCGATAAATCCACTGTATTTATTATAAACGAAAAAAAAAAAACAGAAGTTAGTGAAAAAACGTTGTCTATGCCCCAAAAAATAAAGAGTTACTATGTTAAATCGATTTAACATTGTAACTCTTTATTTTTCGTGGAAATAGACAACGTTTTTTCACTAACTTCTGTTTCGAAATGGGTTTCCACAGCTTCGTTGCAAGTGATTTAGTTCGCATGAACGAGAAACATAGAAATCAGTACCTATTATCACCATAAACATAATAAAGGTAGACATGTATACCAAGTACGTGAACCAAGTATACAGAAAGATCGAAAAAATAAGCACAAGAGAAGTCAAGATAAGGCGGCTTCAACAAATACTAATAGGTAGGTATATTTGGTCTTGAAGAAGAAAAATGAGTCGCAAACTTTGCTTGGAAGGACTCACAGTTGGTGGATGTTCTGTTGGAAGTGGAAAGGTGAGATGTATGTGCGATGTTTCTCACAATTTTCTCTGCTCAGTATCAACTCCGTCCAGGGGAAAGTGTCCTTTAGAGATGCCCACCTCTAATCCGTTACCTGGGTAAAGTGAGCAATGGACTCGGGGTAAACTGTCCATTTTTTCTCGGATGGGGGAAAAGTGGGCATCATTCAAGATTGTACAGTGTAGTTATAGTACGGTCTTCTTAAAAGACTGTTTACTTAAGCAGTGGCATATTTCACATTGGGTACAGTGACCTTTCAGAGAAAAATATTTGAAAAAACCTGCGGAACCGCGGATTTTTTTGAAAAGCCACTAGAGTTTACGCTCCCCTACATTGGCTACCCCATGCTCCGCCATCTTGTGAGATGCGGAATTTCTTTTCACTTTTTATGTTTACCTCTGCGCAACTTGTTTCACTCCCTGAGCTTACAGCTTTTACTTTCATACTGTTCGTTTCAAAATCTCAGTTTCATTTTTTCTTTTTGGTGCTATTTCGTTTTTGTGCGACTTGGCGACATTTTAACGTCACATATCAATAAATTTGGGTCGCAAACGTTTGAACACAATGTTGAGTCGGAGACACCTCATGCTGGATTGTCCGCGTCCGCTGGATTTCCGATTTGTGACGGCAATTCTGGTAGTTCGTCTTCTCAGAGTGAAGATTATTCTACAGTACCGGACTTGAGCCTTATGGGGGATACTTCGAGCATAAAGATACGTGGGTGGATGCTTCGATCGGTCTCCGACGTTGTACTCGTATTAAAGCACAACCCAAACCTGTCCGACTCTTGTGGTCCCAACAGGGGACAGGTTAACAGACGATGTAAGCGTTTGAGGAGCTCTCCTTCAAGGTGTCATCATTGCAACACTGACGACAGGTCGAAACAGGGACTTCGTAAGCCCCAATTCAGTTCTTGCTCTTCCTAAGCATAATACGTCATCACCCACGACGTCGCCATCAGGGTCCTCTTCCCCCAGCTTCCTCCTCTGGAAATTTTAATGGCTTTGAAGACGAGCCAGTGCCACTGGATGATCCGCCGATTGTACATAGGACTTCATAACCCACCGGCCGCTAAGTCGATTTTTATTCATGATACTATAATCAAGAAATGGCAATGGGTTATGCGGACCGATGTGGATAGTGATACTTATGCCGATCTACATAGCATGTTTGACTCTGAGATACATGCTCCGGCCCTGCTACTCCCGATAATTGAACCTACCTTGAGCCGTGATTATAACTTCATCCTCATTCATACCTGAGCCCGAACAGAAGGCACATTATGAAACTTTGTGGGACGCATCTAGCCTCATTACGGCCAGTATCTATAGAGAGTCTCGGTCTTGGAAGAATCAACTAGCGCAGTGCCTGTTACCTGAGTTAGGGCTGCCGCCAATGTCCAGCCACTCGGGCTTAGTTCCCCATTGATGAGGCAGCAAACAAATGGTTCCAATGCTCCTCTGATTGAGCTAAAATAAACAGTTCCCTTATTCCATTTGAATTCAACCTCCGAAACATATTTTTAAACGTCATTATTTTAAATATTTTAAGTCATATGTTAAAACATTATTTTGATCTATTTGTCTAACTAATACGTATTTTGCTAAGGTATTGACTACTTAATGTTATGTATTTTTGAGATTTTTGAGAACTACACAAATCATTCTGATCTATTTGTCCAACTAATCTATATTTTAGCAGCGGACATAGATTTTTAAAAAACGCTGCAAATTATTTCACAAAGGTTTATTACTTTTTCAATTGAGTGTGATCGTAGTTTTAGTTGGCTAGCGTACGTCATAATGTCCAGACTCCTCGGCGTGTCCTACTTCGAGTTGCCACAACCTATACTTCTATAATTATATACGCATGTTTATATTTCTCGATTTGAGCTCCTATCTATTCAAATAGTTATTGCCTTAATAATATCATTATCTAAGTAAGTACGAAAAGTCGAGAGGATATGTTATTAAATATGCGTAGGAAAAGCTTTGGTATTAACACAAAAATATGACCTTGAAAAAAACATATATTCATGCCTCGAAGGAACGCCGGCGCCGTACCCACCACAAGGTGCCACGGCGCCGGCGCCTCCTCTCACTCCACCGCCCGCCCACCCCCCCACCCCTCTCCACCAACCGTGACCCCCTGTCAAGCGTGCCAGGCGTGCGCGCGTAGAAAAAGACACTTTTTCGCCCGTTTTTGGCCCATAGCATCTATGCGAGTAAAGCGATTGGGATGGTTAAACGTTAGGACCAACTAGACCCCAAATGGAGTCTATGTGCGAAAGAACGGGTTTTTTAAGTCAATTCTTAGGCCTTTTATGGCCCGAACGGCGGACGGACATTTCAAATTTGGATTCTACGCACCTTGAAACGTAAAATGACAAAGTTTGAGGGGGGGTTATAAAAATTTTTTGCTACACGATCACATAGGCTTATTATTGGAAATAATAAACCAAAAATTTGAGGCCCCTGATTCATTCAATGGAACTGGGATTTGTTGCACCAGTTTCTGTCAGGAGCGCTTGGTCCACGACAACCAGGGAGCAGTATTGAGATTCTTCTTACTTCTCCTCATAAAATAAATAAAAGCTTTTTTTAATTCATAATGAAAATGGGATTCTGATTCCAAATCAACGAGAATTTCCATATAGAACGACTTTCTCTTATTGTGCCTTTTAACCAATTATGAATGAAAGAATAACATTTTTACTCGTATTAATAACGACTCTTGACTTGTACAAACATGACGTACCATTAATAACCAAAGAATAAAACATGGTATGCTTTGGGCAATCAAGGTCCGTCAACAAAAGTTTTGTTGGTTTAGGAACACATACCAATCGGTATAGAGGTAGGTACTGTATTATACAATATGGATGGACGCACGAGGAAGAAGCATCGAGATATAATCAACCAATTTAGTTAACAAATATAAATAGTAATAATAATAATCATTATTATCAATAATAATAGTAGTAATAGTAAATAATAACAATTATTATTATTTTAGTTCTATTGTTAATTTTATTTATTCTTACTTTTATTTTCAAATCTGTATTTTATATTATTAATCGTAATTAAATTCTGATACCACGAATTTTCAATACTGCCAAGCATTGTGGAAGTATCTGCACAGTGCAGACCAACCATGGCCATTCAACACCTGCAAGAATTCTTGTCTCGATTAAGACAAACGCTGAAAGCATTCTATCGGGCATAAGATAGATTCGGACACTCCGCCATGAAATGCTCCTCTGACTCGTTAATAGCGAGGTTTCACAGGGAGCAGAGGTAACTACTGCGATTACGCATCCACAGTTGCCAATTGAGGTCAAGAAGCGCTCCCCAGCACCAAGCTACCATCATGGCGTCATGTGGGTTTTTCTGCATGATGCAATCCACATTCCAATCAAGGAGCCAATAAATCAGGTGGTACTGGGCATTATCCGCCTTATCCCTGAGCTCCCAGCACAGATTTCAACAATTCTTCAGAGTGCATCGGATCGAAGGATGCAGTGGAGGGCAGCTGTAACACCTTAAAAATCATTTCACGCCATATCTTTGCCAGATTGCACCTTTGAACCAATTATCTGCTTCAATACATCGCCCAGGGAATCCAGCGACTCTGGTGAAGTCAAGTCCTGCGGCGGTGTCCTACCTCCCGCAGGTCTGGTGACTGGTACCTAGTTGTGGTAATGTCAAGTGAAGCCCAGCTATCGTGTCGCCGAAACTTATGGTTATATGTAAATTCAAATTTTAAAAAATTAACACTTACCTCATCACAGTTGAATACTAATACTTGACGACCGAGAAGGGCACCCAAGGCTTTTACAGATTCTGTTTTTCCTGTACCTGCCGGACCATAGGGATTTCCGCCAAACCCTAAACTTGCTGCCTGCAAAATGAAATGAATAGATAGATAGCATGCTTTATTTTTTTAAATGGGTACAGAGTTTATAACAAACAAAAAATGAATCATCATACGCTTTCTGCATAACAGTAAATGACAGTAAGCATGTTAAAAGGCTTTGGTACGACTACCGTGAGTTCACCTCTACTTATTATACTTGACAATTTGAGATATGTTTTCAAGAGTGGTTAACTTCTATTAACACACTTTATTAATCAGGTGCATTTAATATTTACAGTATGCTACACAAGCTATAATAATATAATGTACCCATACTACATTAATTTATACTTACACTTACGACTTTTTATGTTAATAATAGTGTTCTATTAGGTTTAATTATTACATTTTTTCCTTTCCTCTCTCTCTCTCCATATATATATATATATATATATATATATATATATATATATATATACATATATATATATCTATATAAAGGAGATTCTACCCCTGTACTATAATTATAATGCGACACAAGGAACCTGCGGTAGTCCCAAGCCGCAATGAGGTATCTGGCCAGGGTATCCCAATCTTTGCCTTTGAGACACTGGATTACCTCTCCTCAATCCAATAAGGGTTTCTGGAAGAAGGTGCGCCTATATGGGGACAGAATCGGACACCGGCCTATAAAATGTTCCACTGAGTCCTCTTCCCCTAGGTTGCATAAAGAGCATAGGTTTATATTTCCTTCAATCCATGGCTTATTATAAAGGTTAAGAACCTCGCACATTGCTTTAAAGATAATTTTCACGAGTGCGAATTTTCTTTTTTCGAAAATGTAAGAGGTCATTACACTCAAGTCTTCGTATAGGAGGTGGAATTCTGCCGATGCTGCCTGTGCCATCCATTCCCTTCGGAATTTAGCCTTAACTAGCTCCTGAAGAGTTCCAAACTGCCACGGTAACCCTGTAACATCTCCGAAATCCAATGTCCTATTATGCTCCGACGCGATCTCTCTCCAACTTTTGGCCCAAGCACATCCCTTTGCAATTACTAGATCTGCTGCAGCCCTAGTGAACCTAGAGGAGGGAAGCTTTAAAGTCCTAGCCAGGTAATCTGTGTTCAACTTCAAAGTGGAAATGAAAATGCATAAGCTAAGCGATTTCTCCAACAAAAAAACTTGGTTAAATCTTTCGAGTAATTCCACCTACCTGGGTGAGTGTAAGATAGCATTTATCTGTCAGAGACGTGTGGACAAGTTTAGATATATTTCCTTGATATTCATAGGTATATTCAAACTGAGCATCCACCATTTTCACATGAACAGAACCAGTTGGATCACAATAAAACCTGTAGTTATAAGAGAAACAGAAACATTTTTAGTAGTGCATAAATCAGAAGAGATACAGTTTATTTAATCACAGGTGAGAATGAGTTTAAATCCCATTGGTGGAGAGAAAGGAAGAGCTGGGCGATACAACCAATCATGTGTTAAGCAAGATGGGTGATCTTAGCTAATCAGATGAGTGTATGGGGTGACTCGGACTACACTTAACAGCAAAAAACCGGCGCACCCTATATTTTGTTATTTTTTCACCTTAGCTTCAATTGGTTAATTTTTTTTGCATGTGCCAAGTAAAGTCGGTATCTTATGATAGAACAGCAAGAAACAGAGTGGCAAATAAAAAATGCCCGTTCGAAAAAATCAGCTTTATTCACAAAACTTCGATGTTTGGACAAAAGTAGCAAAACATTCTTCTGCAGTTCTCGTGTGAAAAACAATTGAAAAATGAAATTTTTTCTTGAAAATAAATTTTTTTAATATCGGGTGGTACCGTCCCTTGCTTGTACCACCGCCTGCATTCTTCTCGGCATGCTGTTGATCAAATTTGAAACCGTTTCTTGTCTGATGAGGTCCCATTCTGCGACCACCGCTGTCCTGAGGTCTTGGAGGTTTACAGGAGGGTTCGGTCGCCTTCGGATGCACCTCTCTAGCTCGTCCCATAGATGTTCTATGGGATTGAGGTCGGGGCTGCGAGCTGGCCATTGTAGGGTGTGCATGCCAACCTCTTCGAGGTAGTCAGTAACCACGTTTGCTACGTGTGACCGCGCGTTACCGTCCATAAAAATAAAATTATCGCCGGTGTAAGGGGCGAATGGCACTACATAATCTTCCAGGATGTCAGAAATGTACCTCAGTGTGGTTAGACTCCCTCGGGAGTACTCATGGAGTTCCGTATTCGCCTCTGAAGTGATTCCACCCCAAACCATTTCAGAACCTCCCGCGTAAGGCACCCTTTCAGAAATATTGCACTGAGCGAAACGCTGCCCTCGTCTCCTCCACCCTTTAACACGAAGATCTGAAGCGAATAGTGAGAACCTGGACTCATCGGAAAAAACATTAAGAGTGCTGAAAGGGTGCCTTACGGGAGTGGGTCTGAAATGGTTTGAGGTGGAATCACTTCAGAGGCGAAAACGGAACTCCATGTGTATTCCCGAGGGAATCTAACCACACTGAGGCACATTTCTGACATCCTGGAAGATTATGTAGTGCCATTCGCCCCTTACACCGGCGATAATTTTATTTTTATGGACGATAACGCGCGGTCACTCGTAGCAAACGGGGTTCCTGAATACCTCGAAGAGGTAGGCATGCGCACCCTACAATGGCCAGCTCACAGCCCCGACCTCAATCCCATAGACCCCATAGACATCTATGGGACGAGCTAGAGAGGTGCATCCGAAAGCGACGGAACCCTCCTGTGAACCTCCAAGACCTCAGGGCATCGGTCCTCGCAGAATGGGACCTCATCAGACAAGAAAGGGTTTCAAATTTGATCAACAGCATGCCGAGAAGAATACAGGCGGTGGTACTAGCAAGGGAAGGTACCACCCGATGTTAAAAAAATGTATTTTCCAAAAAAAATTCATTTTTCAATTTTTTTTCACACGATAACTACAGAAGAATGTTTTTTTACTTATGTCCAAACATCGAAGTTTTGTGAATAAAGCTGATTTTTTCAAACGGGTATTTTTTATTTGCCACTCTGTTTCTTGCTGTTCTCTCATAAGATACCTACTTTACTTGGCACATGAAAAAAAAAAAATTAACCAATTGAAGCTAAGGTGAAAAAATAACAAAATATAGGGTGCGCCGGTTTTTTTTGCTGTTTAGTTTAGTTTTAACATCATGAAGAGAAAATTCCAAGAGCCACAGAAATGGACAAATTATGAATAAAATATAATGAGGGATTTCTTTATTCAAAATTTTCAAGTACATTCAACATACTTCCCTTTGATTTTAGTTTATATCACTTAAAAGTGTGTTTCATGAGATAGGGTTCAATTTTATAAGTGATAAAATACCTCAAGATTTTCTGCCAATTCCAGTTATTTGTTTGCTTCACTCCAGTTTTGATGAGTGCTCTAACAATAGCAAGATGATAAATAGTGTCAAAAAGTAAGTCTTTAAGTTTTAGGTGAAGCACTTCGTGCTTTTCTATTTTACTTCCATTCAACTCGAGCAGCTGTTTAGAATAAGCTGCATGCTGAGTCTGAAAAATATTTTGAATACGATAATGTGAACGCTAAATTAAAAAAAAAAAACTCACAATACAATCCTCAAGAAGGAATCTGTGAATGTTTATAAGACGGTATAAGGTGAAAATGGTTTAGGAGAAACTGCCATCAGTATAAAGATGTATTTTTTCGTTTAAAAACGACCTCCTTCTACAGCTTAGATAAGTTAAAAACCTGGCTGTATATTGATGACCAAGTAAATTCCGCTGGTGACCATCACAACGGTACAAATAGTTATAGTTGACTATCGAATATTGAGCATGTCAGACTCTTTTCTCTGAAGTTTACTTCTAGTCATCCTTAACGACTTAGCCATTCAACACCTGCTACTGTGGGCCTGCAAGATTCCTCCTGGTTGCTGAACACACATGTTGACAGCCGCAAGAAATGTCCCCTGGTAGCTGAAGCCACGTATTTGGCGAGTAGCTGCCTGTAGTGTGTTGACCTCTCTCAGATTATGTCAGAACACTTTTCCAACCACTGACTTTCCCAAACCAACGGCTAATATCAACCTCAACCCCCCTAGAACCTTCCTTTTTCTACCTATCCCACCGCCCTTATCTGTCTTTAACCTTGCCATTGTCTGTCCAACTCTTGTATGAGAAAAAGGGATGGGAAGGTTTGCTTTGTTCAGTACTGTTGCCTTTTTCTATCCGAAATTAGAAGAAAAAACAGAAGCCAATTACGTCACGCTGACAAAATAATGTATGTATGATCATTAAACAATAATGACTATTTTTAACACAAACGTGAAATATATAAATTAATAATGAAACAATAAATATTCAATTGGTAATGATAATTTAAAAAAAAACTGAATAAATGGAGTTTAGCGCATGACCTGTGAATAAGAGATAGGTTTGAAACCAATTTAAGAAATATTTTCGATTCTCTAAAACAATTACGATGTTCAGCAAATGTTCTTGTGACAAAGGGTGATGTAGAAAGGTCACAGAGTAATGGGGAAATAATGGATGAACCGAGCAAAATCTAGCTTACCAGTGGGTGCAAAAACTTCCCCAGTGGGAGCTAGTTTTAGAAACATTTTGCGGCCACAGGTAGAGGCAGGTGGAAAGACCCAGTAGCTGAGGGGTTATAATGTGTTGATTGCGTGGGCCAAAAGCCAGTAGTAGGTACCAGCCCTTTAGTGTATTTAAAATTTATCCATTAGAAAAATCAGACATCACAATAAGTGCATGTCATCGATCAGTAAGATGTATGTATTTTTTTAAACAAAAAATTATTTTTGAAATTGGTTCTGATTATTGTTTTAACGTCAGGAAACCAACCTAATGCTCTTATCGGACATTGTATAAATATAGCTGCAGAGGTCGATTGATCAAACAATATGTGTCTAGATGAAAAACAATACAAATTATTACCAAACTTTTTATTTTATTTTTATTATTAGTAGTATTTTTTTCTTCGTGCATAAATACCTCTAAAGCGGATTTGTAGTTTGGGAGCCCATTGGTTGTAATTGCTTCCTCGCAGTATCGTGTAAAGTTTATTCTTTCAGACAGGCATAAAACTTGTGATGGAAATCTATCAGGATCTGGCTTAGCAATACAACTCACAACCAAAGCTTTCAATGTGGATTTAACTTCTTCAGATAATTCAGTTAGCCACTCCTACAATAGGAACGCATCTTATCATTATGTTGTTTTTCATTACAAAATTCATGGTATTACATCAATTATACGTATAATAATGAAGTAGGAGGTTAGAAGGAGAGCATGTGACTTCCCAGCTTAAGACTCTAAAGGGGAGCAAGCGTTGGTGGCGTTAACCCTATGAGGGTTGGATCACATGAGGCTAAGAGACTTTTCCTGGTTGCCAGGTGGCCCAACATGACTGTAAGCATCTACGTTAAATGCGCTTGACACGAATTTCACAATCAGATATGGAATTTACCTTCTGGATACCACAATTTATTAAGATGGGATGCTGGCTGAGGTATACAATAAAAGAGACAGGTAATTTAAAGGGGCCTCTTTGTGAATGAGAGTATAAGCCATTAGGCCTGAAACTCTTTACAGAAACACAAAATGGAATTTGACGATTTTTATCACCGAAGAGCCCTTTGTAAGGTTTAGAAACATTACATTTCCGAAATTGTCACATATTCCAGATTGCATGGAGAGAAGAAGCATAGCGTAGTCCAGATTGCATGGAGAGAAGAAGCATAGAATATATGCATACTGTAATGATTGGCTTCTTGTGGGATGCAGGATAGAGAGAAATGATAACTCCAAGAAGTCTCAAGTAGATGTGCTATATTTCAGGTGGCCTCTTGGCTCATTTATACATGCTGGCCTGGTGAAGGGGTTATCTCCCCAGGCCAGATAAGGGTACATGTTTCCACGGGTCCGTGTGTACACCACAATCCTCCCCTCTTTACAAGATTTTTTGCCGCAAATTACATGAGTCCAAGAAACTTGCTGAATTCTTCCTGGCCATGTAATAATTTTTACGGATAGTTTGCAATGCCTGGTTTACAATTGGTATGGTATGTAGCAGCGTAATGAGTAGAGAAGTGATGGAGAGAGTGTGTGCAGCAAGGAAGGTGTGCTGCAGAAGAAGGAGAAGGCTGCAGCAGAGGAACTATGCTGCAGGAGGAGGAGTTGGACCCGTGGAAGTATGAACCAAGAGACATCTGTGAAAGAGAAAGCTATTAGTAGCTAGAATTGGTTTATGTGTTGTGGAGTACATAGTAAAATTGGTTATGACATGGTGAGAAAGTCACAGAAAAAAGTCATTAACAGAAAGTGGCATGGCGTGAAAAGCCAGTGTAGAGGTAGGTTCTCTAGTATGCAGAGATTGTACCGCCAACGAGGAAGCGCTGACGGAGGCGGAAGGCGAAGGGATGATGACCAAGGTCGTGTCAATGATGCAGTGAGCTTGACGTGCGCATCGTTGGTGGTGAAGATGCCTGGTTGTGTCCTCCTGTGTTGAGTTTGAAGTGATGATACTGGGAGTGGTGTCAGCCGCCGGAGCTGGTGTGAGCCTCTACATCAGCGGTGACGGGCTCTGGCCGCGTCCCTACAAGTAATAGAAGGAAGGACGGCCGGTGGAGCTCTGTTGTGCCAATCGTTGAGTGATGTTGAAATAGCCGGAACTCTAGGTAGTTTAGATAGTCCGGACGTTGGTGGAGTTTGATGGGTACTAAGTAGCTGGAGGTCCTGGAGCTCTGAAAGCGAGGAGGAGGTCGGAGAGACAACAGAGAACACCTCAAAGATGGAGGAGCGAAGGTCCTTGAAGGTTGAGAGTGGTTCCAGGTGCAGGGTAATCGACAATTTTGTGCCAAGGAGGCCCAGGGGGAGTGGTACCAGCAGATTTTGGAGTTTGACAGACCGAATTGGTGATCAGGCACAGGCGTTACCGTCGATTGGACCATGCAGAGGTGTTTTCTGATGGCTGGTTATGTGTCCAGGCACATGGGAGACAATTACAGGCCTCAGAACCCCATCGAAAGTGATACCAACAGTAACCGGGTGAGGGAAGCGGAGCAGAGCGTCGGAACCATTATCTAGAGCGAGGAGTAGAAGCCTTTTGTCTCGAAAATGGTCGAAGTGGTGAGGCTTGGAGTCTTGAAGTAGCCAGAGGTGAAAAATAAGAAGACTGTGGTTTGGCGGTTGTGACTAGTAGGAAGGGCGTGCTACTGTGGAGATATCCTGCATGAATGAAGCATCATTATCGGAAGAAGTAGCGTTAACTAGGGTAGGTGACTGGTTGAATAGAGGCAGAATATGTTCCGCTGTTAATGCCAATTTTGTGGTGTCAGTCTCGGAGGATGAGCCTACTAAGAGACCGGTCGAGTCAGGAAGTACCTGTAGGAACATTTGACGTAGAAGAACGTGCATCTGAAGGTAGGTGTCTACCCAAGCTTCTGCCATAGGCAGAGGGAGTAAACTCATCAAGGGAAACCGTAGTGAGAAGTTTCACCAGATCTGAGCCATCTGTAGGTTCGTAGGTGGCACGTAGCTGGGAGCAGAGACTTCTGGTTCAATATCCAAGACTATTTCAGCCGATTTGGAATCAAGTGCGAGGAAAGCTCGAGTTCCTCAGAGGTGCAGGCGAGGTCGAGCAGCTTCAACCAGACAGACGTGTTGGCTGAATCAAATGGAGGAAACTTGACTGAAGTAGCTGTCTCCTTGTCTACTATTCTGCATGTGTGTACAATTGTGCCTGAAAGTGAGGAACTGGCGGGATACGGGCTATGGTTTCGACTTATTAAATTACCAATAGGTAATTATTCGGTCAATCCACAGCGGGAAGGCTCTAACAGGCCTTAGAGGACGCAGGACGGTCGTAGACCTGTCTCAACTGCCAAGGCTGGGGTAGCTATCTCTTGGAGAAGGAGAGAAAGTCTCAAGCCACTCACTCTACCAATCGGGAGTGAAAAATACTAAGTGTTACGGCCAAAAATACTTGGAATAATTCGTGTTACGGCCAAAAATACTTGGAATAATTCGTATATCTCAACCGTATTGGGAGTGGTTCAATCTGGAGATGACTAAGTTTTCCGGTCCGAAAAACTTGGAAAAAATTCGAAGGGTAGCCTCTTGAGAATGCTCAGTTCAATGAGAGGCTGGACTCCAAAAATGTTCGGAAGAACTCAGAAGCCAAGAAGTCCTCAGAAGCCGGCGTGGGAGAGTAGTGGTTGGGTGTAGCGGGCAGTAGAAGCTAGCGTGTGAAGAAGGCAGCGGTGAGTGGAGAAATTCTGCGGGAGGTTGAGTAGGGTCAAGCGCTCCGTGGAAGTTCGCTGGGAGGTCCGAGAAGGGAGGCCGCTCAATGGGAGGGTCACGGGAACAAGGCGAAGTCCGGGCGCTTAGAGGTTGGCCGCCTGGAAGTTGTTGGAGAATGCAGAGCACTTGACGGGAAAACCAGAAGAGTGAGCTGCGAGACTGGTCGTTTGTGGTGAGGCACCTTGCATGTTAATAGAAAGCAGGAAAGTTCACCAAAAGGCCGCAGAGAGAGCTCTTGATCTGGGCGTTTCACCTCGGTGTCCTGACGGTCTGTAGAAGGCAGGAAGTTCGGTAGGGAGGCCGCAGTGAGAGAGAGGCCACTTGGAGTCCACTTGGTCGTGAGAAGAGAGGCTTGAGGTGTTCCGCTGGAAACTGTAAATTGAATTGTGTCGTGGGAGGCGCTGTTTGGCGTTTTAAAGGCCCCGCGGGGTGGGAGCGATGTCAACCAGGATCCCTGATTCCAAAGCAGCATCCTATGCTGTAGGGGGTTTTCTAATTCCAGACAATCTGCTTTCTCACAGCACGAGGTTTTCACGGCCCTCCCACCAATGTCAAACTCTACAAACTCATCTCCCTGAAAGAAACCAGCCCCCCCCCCCAACAAAAGACTGGGAATTCCCCGGGCATCATTATGATGTAAATAAAATGTACCAGAGAAAATACAGCCTAAATAAATCCTTCACACATCTCTTTTATGATAATCCTTGCCCTGGATGTCGATGATGCCCCCACCACTATCAGCATACACCATTGTAAACCGTGCAACATACTGTGACCCTCTCTACGATCCACCGTTATGGGGATGCTGACACACCACCCCTCATTGATCTTCACTATGCCTGTTCATCATCAACCAAGACCTTCTACATCAAGATACATCTGCTGCACTGTGAGATTGATCTTGGGTATCGCACCAGCCGCTGGAGAGGCAACACCTTACAACGGTGGTCCGTGACTAAGTGTCAATTTCAGTGGTTTATAGGGATCAAAAGTGGCTGATTTTGTGCATGACAGTGTATTACAGTGACGGCAGATCACACATCACAGAACATTCGAGGTACATGTAAATAGATGACATAAATTTGGATGTTTAGTGGAGGATGTGTTCTTTAGTGGAGGATGTTTATACGGAATAAAGAAAAAAAAGTCCAGTCATGCAGCATGACACCATGAGCGAATTTTTGAAGAAATCTCCGACATTTCAGTCGCTATTGATCGTGTAGAGAAATTTTAGTTTATGATTTTGATAGACAAACATGAGATGTAATCCGATCATGCTGGCCCACGAACTTGAACTTTCGTTTTGTGTCCTTAACATTTTAAAATTTGTTTGAAGTTTTTAGCACAATTCTACGGACAGTTATCGTCTGGAATGACACATATATACATACATACATACATATATACATACATACATTAAAAAAATGCGTTAAACTTCAGAATATGATTCAGAATAGCCTGAAACGGATTTCTGCATAAAATGTTTTCAAAAATTCACATTCTACAAATTTTGAGGCGAGAGCAATAGCTTAATTTTCTTCAAAAATTCGCTAAAAAGAAAAAACTGTATGGGGAAAATATGGAATTTGGCGATAAATAAATTAGTTATATGTGTGTATATATTATATATATACATGAATAAGAAGCGATAACCCCCCTGCGACGATCAAATGATCAGCAGTATTAGCGTAGACCGCAATAAGAAACAACATAGTTGAATATGATGAATAGGTAAAATTAATGTAATGTACCTATTTATGTATTGATATAATATTATATGTTATAATATGTATTATATTGTGTATTAATGTATATTATTAGTGTAATAATGTATTGATTCTGATAAGAAACATGTATCGTGGTAAATTATGAGGAATATTACTAGTGCTGTATTAAAAACAGATAAATAACTAATAACAAGAATTATAGTAATAATAAATACATAAGTAAATGGAAAATGGAAAGATGAATGTAATATAGATAATATATAATAGATAGATGTTTGTTGTTAATTATGTTTGTGCTTTTTGTCAATGAACGCTTTTTCTTCTTCTTCTTCTTGATCTTGTCACTCCATAACAATGTATAATTTCTGTTCCTTAAAGGTAAACCATCATATATGAAACACCCCCAACTTTTCAGCAGAGCCAAAAGAAGTTTCCGAAATTTCTTTTATCTTGTCATGAAAAAGCTAAATTATCAAATATCAAAATAATAGTTATGGGCCACCATGCCACCTTTTTTATTTCAAACAATGTTCCTCCTAGATCATGCGCTGTAACCTTAAATTGAGTGAGTATAAATGAGAACAAATATATAGGTAACAATGAATAAACAAAACTATATCAATTTTCATAATTGTCATCAGTTATCAAGGGGAGGGGAGCACTTATGATGGTTTATCTCTGACGTACAGAATTATTCCTAAGTCACTATCATGGCTGTCTATTTCACTGTAAATATTGCACCTGCAAAAATTGTGAAAATGGATATAATTTTGTTTATTCATTGTTATACATTTTTTCTCATTCATACTCACTCAATTTAAGGTTACAGCGCACGACCTCTGACTTCCCGATAACAGAGCAGAACTTGATTTCAAAATATCATCCTGTGCCAAATGGTTTTCTAATTCCAAAATGCTCTTCCTCTACTGCAAGGAGTTGCTAATACCAAATCGGCTTCATGATGTCCTGATTCTGATACATTATCCTAAGCAATACAGGGTTTATAATTCCAAGGCAATCTCCTTTCTCACTGTAAGAGGCTTTTAATGCTGAAGTGATCTTTCCTTGCCTTCTTCAAACCTCCTTCTATTAATTTAAAAAAAAACTCATTCAATTCAGTTTGAGTCAGTCAGTCAAAACAGTTAGATCCAGTCAGTTATTGGAGTCACAACACAGTCAACGTCGGTTTGTTAATGGTTAACATCGACATCTAAAATATTTGTGCTGCAATAAAATATAAGTTGATTTCTTCATGGCATATTATCATACGATTCGGGACAGACATAATTAACGATTAATAATTAGCTGATGAAATGTTTTCTAACCTCTGCTTTTGGAGTTATTTTGACTTCATTATTCAATACAACAGATTCTCCATGTGCAGAATAAACAGCAGTAATGATTTCTCCACTCCCTCGATTTTCAATTTCAACAGAGTGTATCCCCACAAAGATTTTT
This sequence comes from Adelphocoris suturalis, assembly GCA_030762985.1. Lineage (NCBI taxonomy): Eukaryota > Metazoa > Arthropoda > Insecta > Hemiptera > Miridae > Adelphocoris > Adelphocoris suturalis. Next base: position 13,474,318 of record CM061051.1, on the reverse strand, counting down.
TTGAGATGGCTCTGTATTACGTGGGCTTTATCAGATTGTCCAAGAATTTCTAGCAAATCATCATCATTCAAAAAATAAAATCTTGGGAACTGCAGCCTCTTCCCCTAAAAAATTATGAATAATTTAAATCACATAACAAATACAAATGGATTGCAGCGGAATCTTTTGGACAATCTATGATAAAACTGTGTCATGTTAGTACCTCTAGGAAGTTCTGAAGAGCACGCTGACACTGAGAGAGGCTCTGGAGAAGATTTTGTAAAACATTATAAACATTAGGCATTCTCGTCAATGCAGCTACTCTAAAATTTGACTCAGCTAGCTGTACCAAGATGTTGCTCCACTCTTTATTGATTCTTTCAAATTTGATTCCTTCTAGATTCCAGTTACCAAATATTGGTTCTAAATAAGCCCATCTAAAACAAACAATTGAAATGATAACTTTCAGATACACGTCACAATAAATTGCTATTTCAGTAAGCAATGTTGGAAATTACAATAGTAGACCTCTACATCAAAGGTAGGATAAATAAATAAAATACAAAATAATATAATGAGGAATACAGATTTTCGTGAAGGTAAATTGATAAGCTTGGCTTCCTTCCATTATCTATATTCCAGTATGTTTATATTCATCAAAATATATTATTGTCTTTAACTACTACATTATAAATGTGCCACAAGGAGAAAAATAATTAACCCTAGTGTTTTCAACAATACTTTGCAAAACTGAGTAGGTTCTTAACAGGACTTCAAGTGAATCATTATGGTTTGTTCACGAAAGACATATGTATTAAGAAGACTAAAAAACTTATAAACTACATACTTTCTCTGAACTTGGATCACATCCTGAATACACTGGTCCAAATTATTCAGGCGGTTCTCCCAAATGGTGACACGATCTGCGAACGTTGTAAGGCTGGAAGATGCTTTTATGGACTGCAGTAAGCATTGGTAATCTCCAATCTGAGTTCATATAAATCCATAAATTACACGATCAAATAGAGTAAGTAGCAATTTGAACGAAACATTTCCAAATAGTTTAAAATATTAGGTACGTGTAAGAAACATGAAAAACGTAAGGCAAAATAAAAAAGAAACACTTAGGTAAACCTACAGCATAATCAAGTAACGATTGTACAAAGCGATTGTGAACAAAAAAGTACGGATCTTACTTTGTTAGAGATCCCTTTGACATCTTTAATCAGCTGTGTGGTTTCACCCTTGAAGTTGACATGTTGATAAGTAGAAAATTTGGCTTCAACTTCCCATGCGTCAAGCTCAGAAAGTGCCTGAATTATACCAATTTCACTCGTAGCCTGAGCATTTATAGCCTGTAAAAATATCAATTTTAATTTTTTCTTCTAAATGAAAAAAAAAATTAATGATCTGCTGGGCTCACAGGGTGAAGCTACATTTCAAAATTTGTTCTCCTTCTTTGAGGCGAAGTAGACTTTGAGATATCTCCTACTCGATCATCAGGAATATATAGACCAGATAAATCATATATAACACTAAGCATTTCAATTTGGAAAGACACCGTAGGAAAGAAACAGAATCATTCGAGGTAGTACAAAAAAGGATTACAAAAAAGAAGAAAATTGATTCCAGGCAAGATCCCTTCACAAGCTCATCGTATATGCATTGAATATCTAAGCCCAGATGTTCCAGTTGTATTATCAGACGTTATACTTCATTTCATTTGAAATATGAATATATTTAATGCTACGTTCGACAAAATTTGAGAGCAGAGATCTTCATAGAGAAATCTCCCGACCATCCATTACTCAATTACCTACTGATATATCCAAATACCTACTGGTACCCAAATTGAAGGGAAATAGGGCTATGTTGTGAGAATGATAGAGGCTATGGATATCATATTTGACTGTAAACAGGGACTACATATATACCATTGAAAAAACTCAAGATTTCTCAAATTAGACAAAAATTGCTTTTCAGAGGGATTTTCATGTATCAAACCAATTCTTAAGAAAGCTTAGGCATCTATTCAATAGGCAATTTAATGCTATTCTCAACGGTATCCTCAAATTTGAATTTACACAGCAAATTAAGAAAGTTACGATAGTTTTAGTGACAAAAGGTCGAAAACACGACAAAAATCTATAAAATTAAATTACTCAAAAACTAAGCGTTAAAAAAATCTCTAAGAGGAAATTTCGATCAGAAATGAGCTCTAAAATCGATCCTTGATGAATTGATCACCTTATGCGGGGCACCCTGTATACACAATATATTCTGTGAATGTATAATACTCACTTTAAGCACATCTGAATGAGATGTGATTGAATCCATTCGGGCTAACAAATCAGCGTAGATAAGTTTGTCTTTAGGTTTGTCAATGTTCAGCATCTCTAATATATTAGCCCAGTGTTTATCGGTGAGGACTTCTCCTCTCAGGTACTCCAGATGAGGTAGAAACTCCTGTAAAAAAAAATACAATAAACTGCAAAACAAAGAACTACACTGCTGTGAAAAATTAAGGGATCACTGTCGAAAAAACTCAATTTCGAATTCGTGGTGGAATCGTAAAATACCTGTCCACAGAGAAAAATTCTCAATTATCGGTAAATAGACATCCAGAAAAAGAGTTCACGATAAATCACAGCTCAATGTAATGAACCAGTCTGAAGTAAACCAAGAACACATTTTAAAAAAATCGATTTTCGTGTCTTCAAACAAATGGTCACCCAATTCGTCGCTTGTGATTTCCCATGTACCTATTTAATGTAGTACAACTGTAGTGTATACAACTGCAGCAACAAATCATGGACCATTGATCAGAACATAATGACATTTTCTGGGTATATACTAGAGAGTAATTAGAATATGCTGTCAAAAATTTGAATAAAATTGGTCTATTGGCATGAGCACAGCAATCATTTATCGGAAGCGCTACGCAACTAGAATTGAGAATTGTAGAATCAGTCGGCTGCATATATTCAGTGTATTGATTATTTGACCAGGGTTCAGCCAAGGGTAGAAACAAAACTTCAACTAATCTCTACACAAGTTTTATTCTTTGCGCTACGTTTCAGGCCACATCTTGGCCCATCTTCAGGCAAAACCTTGATGAAAAAAGGTCATTTCAAGTAAAAATCTGTTCTACAATCATCTGTTCAGAACACTGTCAACATCTCAATAATCCAAAAATAAAAATAAATAACTAAAATTTTTCAAAAATTTTGATTTTGAAGTTTTTAGAACCATTGCAATAGCTTCATTTTCTACGAAAATTCGCTAAAACTTGTATCACTGTTTTTTAATGTCTTGTTGGAGCTCAATAAATTTTACTATTTTTCTTACTTTTATTTTTATTTTTGGATGATTGAGATGTTCACAATGTTCTGAACAGATGATTCTAGAACAGATTTTCACTTATAATGACTTTTTTTTCTTCATCAAGGTTTTGCTTGAAGATGGGCCAAGATGTGGCCTGAAACGTAGCACAAAGAATAAAGGTAGTGAAGAGATGAGTTGAGGTATTTTTTCTACCCTTGGCTGAACCCTGATTAAATAATCAACAGAATTGAGAAGCGGAAATGATTCAGGCTTTGGCGACAGCACGCACTCTCGAAAATTCTGATGTTAAAGGGTTAATGGAGGCTTTAGCAAATCTAGTTTCTACACCAATAAAACATCAACGTTCATCAAATTGTAAAACGGCAAACAAATCAAAATTCTATAAGAAGCTAAGTCAAGGATAATAAGGAGGTTGGGAAATACAAGGATTGAAATTTTACTAATCTTATTAGGGCATTCTCAGCACACCATTCTAATCACCTTAACAGGAAACATGCAACACCACTGTCATGAAACATGCACTATAAATACAACGCTGTCTGAGACATGCTGCCTTAAAAATCACTGAGTTTGGTAGAATAAGATCAAATAGCCAATTAAGAAACGAAAAAGGCAAAATTGATTCTCAAATAATTATTTCAAGTGAATCAAGTATAAATCCAACAGAAGAAGTGTACAGTTTAATTTATAGTGAATATGGCAATATCAAATACTGCGTGAGTGGAGTGCAGGAGTTGATTTAAGGTAAAAAGCATACCTCAATTTTAACAATGTCTTCTAAGATTCTGTGTGCCAACCTTGAAGGTTGCATTGGTTTCAATCTCATCTTCCAATCTTCTAAGTATGATATTGTTATTTGGTATGCTCGACTACTAATTAAGGTCCACACCTCTTGACCCAATTCATCCAGCCCTGTGACAACGGGATAAGAGAAAAATCATGCAATGTTGCTTATAATAGAAGGAAACCCAACACATCCATACAAAGATTGAAAAAGCCAATGTGAGTAGGTTGTGGGGAGGTTATGAAGACATTTCCATGAAGGACTTGTTAATTAAGAGTATAGAGGGTTTCACAATAAGATATCACAGTACAATTCTTTCCAGCATGTATTTTATTAGGGAAATGCAGAAAGAAAGAAAGAAAGAGAAAGAGAAAGAGAGAGAGAGAGAGAGATTCAAGAATCATTTGTTACAATTTATTGTTGTTATTCGTTTTCACCAGCTGAATGAATGTTTGCTCCAGTAACAAGCTTGTAAACATCGCAAACGAAAATATTGCAGAACAATCTGTCGTCCTGGCAGAAACAGTGTATTTTCGTCATTCACGTGTTTAGTTCTTTAATATTATCAAGTTAATTTATTAATCTCAATAAGCATTGGTGATGGAAGAAGATTTAGTAGTACGATTTAGTAGTGCTCATAGCTTCTGCGACGTTTGTGGTGATTCCTTTGGTGACAAAGGGAAAAGACAAAAACGAGGAAATCGCCATTGGCGTGGGTCTATGAATTCCTTCGGAAGAGGGTGAAACTTAACGTGAATACCCTTCTCCATGAATTGCATAATGAACCCAAACTTGGGCGATTCCAAAATGTTTTTCGCATGGAATAAGTTGATTTTGAACATTTGCTGACAGAAAATGGGGTATAAAACATGACACCAATTAGGGATAAGCAATTCCAGTAACAAAAATGTCTGTAACCCTATTGTATTTAGCCATGGAAGATTTGTGCGCCAGAATTGAACTATTGACGTGCATATACAAAATATTAATTTGTTGAATCATACCAGATATTTGTACGGTACTTTTCAGGGTTAGATAGGGAGTTTGTGAAGTAAGTAAACAAGCTATATACCTAACAATACCTGTGCTCTACGCTAACACATTATTGACACCGAGTAGAGTGAAAGTATCTACAGTGAAAGTAATAAATTGATGCATAACGTTTTGAAGTTTTGCTTAGTAGTTTAAAAGGCATATTGATAAGACAAAATGTTAAAAAGTGATACTGAGCTTACTTTGAGAACGTTTAATAAATTAAGAAAGAGAATATGATGGAAAGAGAGAAAAGTTCACGTTACAATGAAATCATTTCAATGTTAGGTGTGTAATCACGCAGTTTTTTGGGTTCTGATTCCAGAAGGTCATGGAACGGCCTCAAGGGTCCAAATGTTGGATCTCATCCTCATTGCTTTTGTGCAAACCATCCCTTAAGACTTGTAAAGTCATATTCACCCAAGCCAGCTGCATAGAGAATTTGAGTGATCTTCGTCTCAATAACGGTTTTAACTTCATCACTGCATTTCCAGTGCTTCTATGCTGTGTGTTCCCATAGAAACTCTTTCCATTACGTTTCTTCTATTGTAAGATGGTAGACATCACCTGAAATGCCGCCTTTATTCAAGGGTCTCCTATCGAAGGTCACTCTTGTGGGCACATGCAAGATGTGGGAGAGTGAGATGCATTATAAATTAAAAATGAAGTAGTCAATTCACCATAAGATTCATTGTGATCAACTTATTAGCGTTGGGAGCTGGCCAACTTTTCACTCTGCTTCTGAATAGACTCAACAGGTCGACCGAATTGATTGGCCAGAAATAAGAAATACTTTGTTGTACAAACACTAGTTTCTCATTTCCAGGTTCCACAAATGCTGGAGGGATGGCAATCATTTGCGACATATTTCAAAATGAAGTGGGGATTCTCTCACTTTGGGAATTTGATGGTAAACATTGTGTCATACAGGCTCCTGCTCATTATTTTTACAACTACAAGAATAATTCAGTGTCGTTGTTAAGGGGTTATAAGATGCTCACAACAAGCGCATATACAATTACAAATCAACAGTTGAAAAATAAGGTCTGTTCATGAATAATTTATATTGTTATTATTATTATTGTTATTGTTACTATGACTATGGGAGTCACACTTAAGATGAGGATTAGCAGACATACACAGCCATAACAACAAATTTGTCCAGAGAGGTCCATCACACAAAACGTTATAGGAAATTCGGGTTTTCAAAAGTCACTAACAAGGCCTCAACCAACCTTGGCACACTGGGAAATAAAACGTATAAATTAGAAAGAATTATTTTTCCAGTCAAAATCCGTTTATCAAGGGAATTGCAGCTTCTCTTATTTTAATGAACTCACTACATTTTTTATTGATTCAGTTCAATGCAGGATATTACCTTCATAAAACTCCTCTAATATGCCCATTTGTTGTAAAATATCTTCAAGACTGACTGTAGATTCACTATACTCCCCGAAATCTGGAGGTTCGATATCCAATGCATTAAAATCTGACCTAGAACAATATAATCGTTCAATAAGTTATGTAAAATGAACAAATGTGTTGTAATGAACCAGAGTAGATACACGAGGTCAACAGGGGGTAGATCGTGAACATGATACAGCTTCATTGAATCAAAAGTTCACCAAGTAGGAATTGTCCAAAGGTGTTTTTCGGATTTGAAAGAATATCATCATATCAACAATTTACCTCCTGTGGTCCATTAGCACACCGACCGGATAGTAGATAAGTATCACATGAAAGCATAATTTGGATTTATAGATAAATCTATAAAGGCTAGATCTAGCCTCTGATAGTAAATCCCAGAAAAGGGAAAATGGAATCAATTGCACTCAGTTTCATAAATAGATGCTAAGAATGCGTTCTATAAGACCTATTTCAAGAATTATATAATAACAACAAGAATTATATAATAACCAAATCCAAAATCGATTATAAGAACTGGTTGAAAAAATATATAAATATCAGCCTCAAATTCATAAACAAAGGAAGGGGCTGAGAACAAAACTTCAACTCAATATTCTAATTAGGCGTCCTCTGTGGCCGAGTGGTCCAAGGCACTGACTGAAGCCATTGGGTTGAGCAGGGGATTTCAGGTTCGATTCCCGGTTTAGTAAGGAAATTTGCCAGGTATGGGTCGATGCGAAATTAACTGTGAGATTTAGTGAAAGGTACAATGATCTGTAAATTTATGGTTATACCCAGTAACTAAGTGTACAGTACAACGATAGGTACCTTTTGATGGTTAACTAAAAGAAACAAAATTCTACTCAATTTAATTTAATATCTGTAATTTACGAGGTCTGATTATGGAGTACCACTTCTATAGATAGCTCAACCGCAAAATCATGGACAAAATATATACCACCTCTTGAGCTTGCAGACTGAACAAAGAACAATGGCTTGCAACGAACAATATTGATCCCAAATTGAATTAATATAGTTTTACTGCCCTGATAAGCTGTTCAAACATCTCATTTGGCGTCCATGATCCTTATATTGTGATATTTTTGGTAAATAGAAAATTTTGGCTGTTCCCAAACACATAAAGAATCAATAAATACATCACAATCAAGGTTAGCTAGTTATGCCATACTAAGAGAAAAGGTACCACCGATATTGTGCCATTGACCTCCTCCCCCCTCACTCCTCATCCCATCATGATAATTTTTCATAAATCTAGTTCTGCCATTATGACTATTAATTAGTACATAACTTGGAAGAGGATTTCTGGGTGACAAACAACCCTTCGAGAGAAGCCGCGTTTATTATTACTAGGGTGAATCAAATATAAACGGGAATTATTTTTTTTTAAAATTTTTTTTTTTTGATTTTAAACACACAAAATAAACATAGTTTATTTTTCTAAATCATCTCCTGATTTGGAAACACATTTTTCCCAGCGTACAGGTAATTTTTTAATTTCATCCACGTAAAAAGAGTCAGGTCGTGATTGTAGCCAATTGCGCTAATATGCTTCAACCTCATCATCGCTGCTGAATGGAAGTCGCAGGGAGACAGATCTGGACTGTATGGAGGGTTTTCCAGTGTCTCCCAACCCAGTTACTCCTATTTTTCTTTGGTCCGGGCTGCTGTATGGGGGCGAGCATTGTCATGGAGAAGAATCACTTTTCTCGTCGGAAGGTCTCGTCTTTTGCGGCGATATGCGAGTCTGACCTCTGTCGAAATGTGCTCCCATAACTTATTCCAACCTCAATTGCAATATCCGAAGTTGTTAGATGCCTAGAACCATCAACAAGCTGGCAGACACTGTTGATGTTGCCTGCTGTAATGCTGGTGCGGGGTCTGCGGTCATGGCTCTCATTTTCAACACGATCACGACCCTCCACAAACTGTTTATGCCAAACAAATACTCTAGCTCGCGACAGCGTCTCTTCCCCGAACTGTGCAGTCAATCACCTCAAGATTTCTGCTAGTTTTACATGTTCTGCAGCTAGAAACTTAATCACAATGGTTGCACAACAGCGGGGTGTACCTCCAGTTCAGACATCGTCACGATGGATACTGAGAGGGTCGAGGGGGCTGGCTCAGGTGCTTCAACCAATCCTGACAAACCAACCCAACACCCCACAACAGGGGAACGTTATTCCATCACTATTGCGCTCACTGGCCCAAAAGTCCCGTTCATATTTGATTCACCTCGTACTACTGTTGGAAAATAGTGGGTATTCGAAGATCTTACTTTGTCTTCTCCATTTCCTGTTTTAATTCTTCCCACTGTACCTTCCTTTCTCGAATAGGAACCATCATAGATTTGAGTTCTTGAAAAGAAAGGGCATTTTGAAAAAGATTCTCAGCTGGTTTGTCTTCATTCCATTTCGAGAAAAATAACTGAATAGATGTCATTAACTGTTTTGCCTGAGCATGAACTTTAACCCTGAACACATCAATCTAGAAAAAATTTAAATTAATAATGAGATTAGTAATGTAATGAGTATGTGCAATACAAATTATAACACAGCACACATAATAAAATTGAAATGCACATACTTGTTGTTGAAGTAATGCATCATAATTTTTCAGTTTTGATTTAGCTTGGGCTAGTGCTGCTGTAGCGTCTGTTACAGAAGGAACAACTTCTCTTGCCCAGCTTCGGAGGAGGATATTTTTGCTTTCCAAATTAGTAGCGGTTATCATTACCTGAATCACAGGGAAATTAATTATGGATCCAACTGAATGAGCATATAGAACAAAAAGGATTTTATAGCAGTATTCGAAGAGCCAACCAGTCACAAATCATAAAATGTATTATAAATTCAAAAATCATAGACAAATAAATCTTTTGACACCAAAAACAATCCAAACATTTTTTCTATTAATAAAAAAAAAACATGAACAAAGTCAAGATTATGAGGTGCGTACTGTTATTCCAGGAAATGGAGAAGACTATCTGTGGAATGGAGAAGTTTTTGCAGGTATTTTGACCCAAAAAATCCAAATATGTTCACTATTTTGGCGCATTTATGATAAAAGAAACAAACATCAAGGAATTTTCTTATTTATTCATGTAACAGCCATGTCACCTTCCGAGAGTAAAAACAATGTTTCCACCACTTACAGGCAAGTTCAGAATCAAATTTAGTTATTACAGTACTCCCTCGTTAACACAAACTCGGTTAACACAAATCATCGGTTAACGCCAACAGTTTTCCCGGTCCCGAAGATCCCCCTATACTTCAACGTAGTGATTATCTTGATTTCCTCAGTTAACACGGATTTATCGGTTAACAAGTAACTCGAACAAAATATTGGGCCCCCCCCCCTGAGTCTATGACATCGATTAACACATACGATGTACGATGTATCTCTCATTCACAGTTCTTAAGTTTGTCTGAGGTCGAGGTTAGTTTCAAGTTGTTTGCGTTTGGGTTCAGTCGTTGTTCCGTTGTTGGTCGTGTGTATTGATTATGAGTTTGAAAAAAAAAACAACTGCTGATGGATTTGAAAATGAAACAGATCGTTTTGAGTGAAGCTGAAAAAGGAACACGGTCAAAAACGAAAATTGCAGACAATTTTCGTATCCCCCAAGTCAACTCCCTCGACGATAATTTGAAAAAAGTCTGCCAAGTTGTGTGGGCAGTATAGCTTCCTCACATATAGTAGCATGAACGTATAGAATTACAGCATATTTAAAACCAAACACTCCTTGAAAATTAAGAATTACCTTCCTGTGACTTTGCTACATTTTTGTAAGATGTAAGGTACAAAGCTTTGTCGTTTGTTGAATTTTGGATTACACATGTATTGGATTGTCCTATTCCTAGAACCCAAATTAGTTCATGTTAGATGCATTCTTTTAACACGAACAAATTTGTGTTAACCAAATCGGCTTAAACGAATTTTTATAACACGAACGGGCAATTTTGCGGTCCTGTGGTGTTTGTGTTAACAATGGAGTACTGTAGTTATTATTCGCTCGAATAACGACAGAAAATTAATTAGTTATTAGTTACTTGTTGTAACTAAATTGTGTAACTAAAATAGTTTTTAGTTATTGGTGGTAACTAATCGAATCACTGGATTAGTTACTCTGAAAATGATAACTAATAGATAATTAGTTGTAGTGTTTATTCGCCATAGTAGTAACTAATTTAGTTGTAGTTATTATTGGCCATTGTAGTAACTAATTTAGTTGCAGTTATTCGTAACTACTTTTTGCCCAACACTGTTATCAACCAGTAGCGCTTGATGATAGATGATTGTTGATAAACTGTAATCTTAAAAGTTATTATCCGTCAACTTATTTGCCTTACTACTTATTATAATATGTATTTTAAAAGTTCATTAATTTAAGATTTTTTGAATTTCAACGCAGGATTCTATTGGTTACATAGCAGCATATATATCACCGAAAAATAACAGGCGAACACTAGCAAACATGGGAAATACTCAATATTTTTTTGAATTAAAAAGTAAATTGTGGGAATCATAGGTAGTTTGAATGTAGGTATTTATCGTCACTAAATTCTGCTGATATCGAGTAACTAGTACCAATGTCCCAAATTTCCAGCATAATAACTCAAATTCAGGATGCCTCAAAATACAATAACTTCATCAGTTTTAACCAAATCTGCCTTGTACAATTTACCGAGTATGACTGTTTATTTTAACTCATTATAAACAGCTTCCATGTAGAGGCGTCATTTGCACACTAAATTCAGCACTCCTTAATTTTCACTAACTCAACGTCTTTGAAAAAGTATTTACCATTGAAAGTACAATGCAATAATAATTTTTTTTAGAAATGTGTCATACAAAATAAAATATGAAAAATGATAAAAGCTACAATCATATTATCCACTTACAGTTTCAAGTTCTCGCTCTAAATGTTTATGTTCAACCCGAAAGTTGATGAATTCTTCAGCTTTCTGAGCTTGATTATCAGCTATAGCTCGTACATTAGACACAAACACATTAATAACGTCAACGTCTTCTAAAATTGACAACTTCAACATCTCTCGTAGGGAATTCCAAGAGCTCCTATTAAGCCATTCAATAGACATTTTCAATGGAACAAGGCTGACATAAAACGGCCCAACCATCTGTGAGCTGTAATTTCAAACAAGGCATTATAAAATGTCAATACATAATTATATGATGAATAGTACGATTAATGGAATAGAGTGCAGCAATAACGTGACAATTTTCAAAGTTGAAAAAGTACCTATTGCCTTTTATTCAGTAATCTTTTTGTATAGTGCTTTCTGTCAATTGGATATTGATAACTAACCAAGACTAGATTGCTAGTCATTTTACATACACCCTTTGGTCTGTTACTCAAGTTCCTCTTCAATACAGTTTGAAAGTAAGGCAAGATCTTAGAATTTATAACCAAAGGAAAAGAAGAGATTCCAAGTTACCATTCTCCGGTTTGCAATGAAAATTATTATGAAAACTAAAGCTATTTGTTAATGGAGTCATGAATGAACCCAATACTTCCAATTTCATAGTGGATGTAGCTAATGATATTGTTGTGGTAGGGATTAATTTGAGGGTACATAATTGAAGATGAACTTTCCCATTACCAGTCGCAGGCCAAGATGAGAAAATGAGAGGAGGGAGTAACATCCCACGGATAACTCTCGTTTCAGTTGGTATGATTGATAGCTTACCTGTAAGGGTCTCTGTTGAGAGACTGTGGAGACCCTGAATGGTTTTGGTGGAAATCACTTAATGGGGAACATTCATATGTTAGACTTTCACTCTTTTGACCTCAGATTTGGACTCAGCAACTTTCAAACCCCCTAGTAGCTATTTTCAGCCCAAAAGACCTTTTAGTTTAGCCAATAAAAGGGTAGAAGGATCACTCGTGACGTAGTAGCACAAGGGAACTGAGGGTTCCCCCCAGGAGGGTGAGGGCCATGACGTCATGGCATAAATGATTTTCATGAGCTGTTCTACTGGTAAGATACCTATTATATGGCACCTGTTTGGATAATTCTCACTCAAATCTTTCTGTTAGCAAATAAAAAATAACCATGAAAATTCCCCATTCAATGCCTTTTCAAATCAAATTATGTGACACCAACTACTACAAAAAGGTATCCAAACCACTACTTAGACTTTACCTGGGGATTTTGGCAATCTGTTGTCCAAAAAATTTAGATGCTCTGAAATTTCGATTCCAATCTTCACTCTTGGTAGATTTATAAGACTTGAAAAATGATTCAATGTCCACTCGGCTTATTGACAACCATGAACGCCAAGTAGTACTGTATTCTTGTAGACTCGAAAATAGTTTGTCAATACAAGAGGTAACACTTGCAAATTTGTGGCTGTTTCTGTACAAAAAGATTTATAAAGCAACTGATCAATAAAACATAATTGGATTATCCTCTGGTACCAACTAGTAACAAAAAATGATACTTACTTATCTTTGATGGATGAATAAAGTTTTTCATCTCCAATTCCTTTGATCTCTAAAAGCTTGTCGATAGAATCCTTGATTTTTCTAAAATAATCCCGTTTGACAATGCACAGGCTAGGAGAATATTCGACTCTATGATTCCTGCAATAAATTGTTCATAATGATGTAAGTACCTACGCAATGATTTGTTCCAGGTTGCATATTTATCAACTTTTAGAAACGAATTGTAAAATCATTTAAATACTTTACAATAATTGAGGAGATGAGTCATAGAACTCGTTGATATAATTAAGAAGTACACAAAGCAGTTTTTCTTTCATTTCTAATTTTCAGTTCTGTGTTGTGATAGTTGGTTTCTGAATCATCATCACTTGATGCAAAGCACCGTTGCGGAGTGTGAATTCAAACATAAGTGCTGCATTTAGCCAATTGAATAGTATTTTTAACAGACCAAAGTCCAAAATACTCAGTATAATTGATGAATAAACGAACTTCCTAGTGAATTTCATTCATAATTATATCTAGGGGCACTAGTGGGTGTTTTATTGACCATTGTAAATGTTTTAAGGGAAAATCCTATCACGATCATAGACTACCGGGTCCAGGCCTAGGCAGATCGACCCCCCTGACAGAGAGCTAAATAGCAAAAAACTCACATCCCCACTCCTTCTCCCTACCTAGAGGAGAGCGTGAATTTCGGTATCAGCCATCAGACTTAGGCCGCCATTACCTGCCCCTCTCCGTCGCCACGCCATCATTCCCCCCCCCCCCCCCCTCTTTCCCTGGTGCTCCAAGGCCCCAACCGGAAACGGGTCAGGGAAGATTTGAGGTGATTTGAGGTTTGGGGTGATTTGGGTGGTTTGGTTTGGGGTGTTTTGGTTTTCCTGTCAATAGGAGCACACATCAACAAGACATCATGAATTTAGGGGTCAACCATAGGTTGGTGATAGTTGTGAGAGTTCCCGTGAGATCCAAGAGAATGCGCGTCCGTCACTCCAGCACCGGGCGTCATCCTCAAGTTCTTGAAATGTTGCTTGAAATTGGCGATAGATGAGGATCCGAGAACCGGAACATCATCTTCTCCGAACATAGCACAAATGCTATTAGTACGAGTTATATCTCTTATGGTACTGTCACCCCCCCTCTCTCTATGAGTGCAGATTTAGGCCCCATTGCGCCTCTGGGGGCGATCTAAGTTCCTTACATAGTATAGTTCAATCTAATTTGAAACGATCCCTTGGTGACATATAGTTCAATCTAATTTGAGGCGATCCCTGTCATATCCTAGCCACGAGGACACACATGAAAAAATTTCATGAATTCAGGGTTCAAACATAGGTAGGAGACAGTATAATTCAATATAGATGAAGATAATTATATGAATGTATGATGTTAGAAATGTAGTTTAAAACAATCTTTCAACATATGGAGACATATATGCAGCAGAAAAATTAACGTATAAAATTGTAAAGGGTATAAAACCTTAACATCTAAATGTAATATATGCTCAGTAATTACTCCCCAGTTCTCCCAAATCGTTCCCTGGTGTTCACACCTGGAAGCAAAATAAATTGCTATTAGGTAATGACATGGTAGAACATTTGTCACGTTTGTGGCAGTGCGAGCCAAACTTTTAGCTGTAAGCACATACCCCAGATACTTACTTTTAAGAATCTGAACTTAGTGTGCGAGCCAAGAAAACGGCAGGCAGCACAGGGGGAGAAGCTAGTGGCCTATCGTAAAATCTAGCAAACGTTGCTGAGGAGGGTGTCCAGCCTGCTGCCCGGAAGACTGTATCCAGGGGGGTTCCCCCTCTCCTTGCCAAAGAGACCAAAGCGTGTCTGCAGGAGTGAGGCCTAAAGACTCAATCAACTCCAGCACTGGTCAGCACATCACTAACCCACTTCGCCAAAGTTTAGCGCAAAACCATAAGGAATAAGGAGTGATTCCTATCACTGTGCTTGGGGGCCGTCTGGGCGACGTATCCCCTCAACAGAGATGCCACCCACAAAAGGGGGCGTTCTGGGAAAAAAAGGCAGTAGCAAATAAGGTTGGCGCCTAGAAGGCCCTGATGTCTTCAGTCTAGTAGAGATAAATACTCTTGCAGCTGAATAGAGGCTATTGGTTGAAGCTGCTGCCCAGTCGCCAACAAGAGGAGGCTCACTAACTTCTTAGATAGTTCCTCTACGTTCTCTGTGGATTCCTCCAGAACACTTAACACCAGTTGATGGTCCCACGCCACTTCAGATCTCGGCAGGAGGGGGTCTGATAGACGCTACCCCCTTCTAGAACCTGTTAATCAGGGGATTATTGCCTAATGAGGCTGATGAAATGAGGCACAAAGCAGATCTAAATTAATTAATTGTGGAGTACGACAGGTGTGAGCTGTCTAGCACTACCTGGAAAAAGGAGACTACTGAAATGGGTTGAGAGTCCCAGGGATCTAGCTGCTGTGTCCCCCCAAACTTCCACTATTTCTTAAAAAAAGAATTATTCTGGGCCTGAGTTGCTGCCGATAATAAATTAATAATGTATGAGTTCTATGTGAATGAAGTTCTTAATGTTCCGGGGGGAACATTGACACACTACCTGGTCGGATACAAGTTTGTCAATTAGATCTGACATTTGCTGAATAAACATAAGGTCTAGAGAATGGGGCAACATATTTGGTTGGGGGGCCGGGCTACAGGAAAATGGTATCCGAACCCCTTCCAACCAAGAAAAAATTTAAAATCGATGTGCAATCGCAATTCCGACACTTTTGCGGACAAATTTGGACAAAACACTTGAGATTTGTGTTGAAATAACTTGAAAATAGAAAAGTTAAGAGTGCAAGCAACTGATCTCGACACGAGCTGAAAAACAAGAAATAAGGGCCACGGAAAGTACTGCCAACATGGCCAGGCCAGATGGTGGTGGTACAATCTCCCAGCAGGCGCCCGTCCCGCAATTTTATGAATACTTTTGATACCAGATCTGTCCGGCGCATGGCGAAGGCCACTACAATAGTTAATAGAACACCCTCTAGTGCCCCTAGATATAATAATTTATTGAACAAGATCAAAACAACGCTTACTATTAAAAGACAAGACACACACTAATAAATTCCTATAAAACTATAGCAACGGGAATTTCCTCCTAGACAACCGAACATCACTAAACATTTCAGGTGATTCAACTTTCCTAACACTACTCTGTCCTTCACATTTGGTGAAAACCTTCCTCCTTCACATAGGGTGCTAAACGGTCATGGTGAACCACTCACAGCCATCCCTATGTGGTCCTGATACTGCAAGAACATCGTTTCTAACTCCAACAAATGTGCAGTCCTTTACTCCTCTTCGGGTTGTACAACCATACTTGATCAACTGCATGGACTACCCTTTGTTTTGCCTGCACGAGCATGTCATAACGCTCTCTCATTACTTTTGTGGGATCTTCTCTTTCTTCTTGGCTGACACTGAACTTCGGTCACTCGAAGCAACAGGACTTTCCACATAGAGCTGTGAATCTTTTTGTCTTGGAGATAATGCTTCTCTTCTCAAGCCAACAGCTTTTTCACGTCTTGATCCTTCCTTGTGGTAACTTTTACTTGACAGTGGTGGCGAGTCCCTTCGACGTTCCTTGTTTTCAAGTTGCTTACCACCATTCTCAGGAGGTCGTTCGTGCTCCACTCCTTTTAGCTGTAAACTGTCACGGTTGTGATGAATCTTTGGTCTCTCTCTATTCAGACTAGTCCAGCTTGATTCCTTCTCTCGACGAGGTGTTGCATGCTCATTTCAACATTTTTGCTCTAGTTTTTCTAGCTTTACACTATCCAGTACTACTACCTGTATGGGGTATCCAGTGGCTGATTGTAACTATCTTGTTTGTCCTAGCTGTTTCCAAGTTTCTTCCTAAATCAATTCGTACTACAGTGGCTCATGTGTAAACTATTAGGTTACAGGCTTGTCCAGCCATCTTCCCTTGCACAACCATGATGAGTCAATTTCTGATACCCAAAACTTTTTCTTTCTGGCTCCTAACTTCTTGCACTGTCTTCAGGCCCTCTAAGCTGGTGCTACAGCATTTTCCATCTCCCTTCTGTCCCTTCCTGTGTCCTTGTTCTGCTGCCATTGAGTGGGGCACTGCCAACTCATATGTCCCTTCTGCCTCCACGAGCAGGACTCTACCTCCCTCCAATTGGTATATCTACGAGGTGGTGCTCTGTAGTCCTGCCCCCTCATGATCCGATTTGCAACATTCCATTCTCCAACCCCTTCTGACTCATCATTGTCCAGTCATCTTACTGGTGACTGCCTCCATGGCCCTGCAGCTATTATAAGATTTGCATTGGCTTGAATAGCATATATGAGGAATGCTGCAATGTAGTTGCTATATGCTGCTTCCAATTTTCGCAGTTCAACATCGTGAAAACCATCATAAAACTGCTGCAGTGTCATGGAACCAATAACTTCTGGAGAGGCTCCTGCAAATGCCTTTGTAGCTAAATGTTCCGATTCTCCCACAAATGCAACCCCTTTCTGTGTATAACTGTATTAGGAAATTAATGAATAAGCAACTTACTTATACACCAACATTATTTGCATTTCGGGCAGATGTTCCTCTATCGAATCCAAATACCATCTATATTTCACATCAAGTACCTTACAGATTTGTAAGTCTATGTGTCTCCGCCAAGCCGTTGTATCAGTAAACTGAAAACCAAATACATTATAAATTATCATTTGGAATAGCCAGCTAGTGAAAGTACGGTAAACCGAGGTCAAAAGGGACAGGGAGGTGAAAAGGGACAGTCGGGCGGGAAAAAGTTGTTTTTCGTCATGGCAGCTACACTTCTTGGACTACAACAACGAAATACCCATCAAATCACAGAGGCCCACCTCTGTACAATAACAACAACCATGAAGTAATAACTTATTCCACGTTTGGCGGTGAAGAAGAAGTCGATAACATTATCACTCCAAAAAAAAAAAAAACTGTTTTGGATAAGTCATGGAAGAAGAGAATACTATCTTTCTTCTTCTCTTCTTCCATGGGATAACTTGTCCAACTTTTAGTGGTGAATGCTGAACATCGTGCAAGAGGTGAGAAAACATATTCTTGCTGTATTAGCATATTACCTAGGAGTAAAATGTCAGTTTTTGAGAAGATTTGAATTAACAATATTTATAAATGTTGGTTTTTGGTGACCTTTTCAAACCCCAAAACACTGTATTTGGTATTATTTCCTTTTTTTACATTTTACAGTGTCCCCATTGTCCTCGAGAGCAGTTATAATAGTTTCTTATGCTTTTTGTGAGGTGTCCCGATTGACACCCAACCTGAGGGTGAATCGGGACAGAGGAAATTATTTTTTAAAAATACTAAAATGCAACCGATCTGAAAAGTTTGATAGTGGAATAGATAGCTGAGATGTTACGGAATTGTATGAAATTTTGAAAATGTTTCTATCGACAACTGGAAGGAAGATTCAGGAGGAGGTTCACTGGCTCTTATAGCCAGTTTCTTTCTTCTTCTTCTTCTATTTCTGTATATGATAAACAATGACCAAAGGGATAATAAAAAGAAACAAAATGAATCCTCTGAATACAATTACCTTTTCATCAACTTCATCAACTATGGATCGAATTTCACTAAGAGTTCTCAACCACACATCATTTTGCTTAATGAAGTCTGACACAGGAGCCAAGGCTAATGATTCCACCTAAAACAATAAACAGCCATATGTAAATGGTTAGGGCTAAAAGTTAATTCAATTACAAGCACCTGCCCTGCTAGGTTGCAAGCACATTTCCCATTGCCTGTCCACCATGAATGACCCAAGAGCTAGTGCAAGTGCTGGAAGACAGCAGGCGGCTAACACGAAGGCCCCTCCACAAAATGGCCCATGCTTCGCCCGAATTAGCCCCAATGCACCACTGCTAATTGTTTTAAAGAGAAATCACCATGGAAAACCTGGCAGTTAATGTTGCGCGCGGAGGTCGGCTGGGAAAGGCGTTCGATGCGGATTTCTCAAAAGATTAGAAGGAATGAGCGTAGGCCACAGTCTGCACACGCCCCTACACCTGCTCATCGTCAAACATCAATCGGAGCTTTTCCATTCTCCCTGTTTTTTGAAATTCACAACAACTGGTGATATACTTGGCAAAAGATATTCAAAATCTTAGAACCACGAAGAATTGTCTTGATGGCTCAACTAAAAGCTCTACAATTTGATTATACGTGCTTTGCCTGGAATCAATTAAGTACAAGGTAACTCATTTTACATGAACACCCATATTTTTTCTTGAAATTATTCACTTGCCAGGGAAAACAAAATATGATTGATTATTCTAGAATTTTGGTGTTGTGCTAAGCTTTGAAACATAACCAATCTAGACCATCATTGCCAACATACTCACCATGTCACTGTGATGGAAATTTAACACAGTAGGATAACATTTTTGCCTGTAAGTCTCAACCATTGTATCTCTTTTACTGGGACACAGTTAAAACAGACAACTCCAAGAAATTATTTCTATATTAATTTCTACTTCAACATCTGTTCTTCTACTCTCTGTGCTTTTTTTGCACTGGTCATTTGGAGAAACATTATCATGCTCTACGGATATATGCTAATTACAAATAATTTATTTTAAAAATGCAGTAAGTTCTCAGTCTGACAAGCCCTGCATAAATGTGTAGACAGCATTTTCTGCTCTCTACACTGATGCTCCCCATTTCCCCAAACTCAGATCTACAATATGTGTCGTGTGCTGGAATAGAGAAGATGAACTAATATGGAAAATGATGTAATCTGTTATACATACCTTCCGCATAACCATAGAATGATAATTGACGAGCCTGTTATTTTCATTAGCGAGATTTTCAACTGCTACTTGCATTCTTTTTATATAATCATTAACTTCTCTGGAGTTTTCCCATGTTACTGAGTGCTCAGTCTGCACAAGCCGAGCTAGTTCTCGTGCTGAATTAAGCATCATAGGACTTTGTGATGTAATAATGCGTTCACTCATGGTGTTATGAAAAGAGGCAACCTAGAATCACAAAAGTGAACCAAGATCAAAATACATTTTACAACTAATTTCTGGCAAAAAGTTCCTCTTAGAGATTTCTTAAAATCGGTTTTCGAGGATTTTTGCTTTTGGACCTTCCCTCACTAAAACGGCGATCACTCCTTCAAAGTACTATGTAAAATCCAAATTGAGGGTACCATTGAAAAGAATGAATTGTCAATCTCTTTGATGCGAATTCAATTTTGATAAAACTGTATTCAAAGGTGAAAAAAAAATCTCTATAAGCACAATTTGCAGAAATTAGAAAACGTTCATTTTTTTAGCCTTTTCAGCGTATGTAAGTCTGAATGATTCCATCTGATTTTTCGATACTGTAATCCTAAAAGTCAGTCCAAAAATTCAGCTTTAAAATGGTATAGTCAATTTTACTCTCACATTGCTAATTAGTGGAGAAAATGGTTTTTTAAAAGGATTCCTGAAAAATGACACAATGACAAATTATGAGTTTGGGGTCGCTCTCACAATTTTCATTTTAGCGAATTTTCGTAGAAAATTAAGCTATTGCAATGGCTCAAAAAATTTTAAAATAAAAAAAGTTGAAAAATTTCTCCATTGAAATCCGTTTTGAGGTATTCTGAAACGATTCCTGAAGTTTGCGCTTTTTCATATGAGTATAAATATGTGTGTGTGTGTGTGTGTGTGTGTGTGTGTGTGTGTGTGTGTCGTTCCAGACAATAACTCTCCTTAGGATTGAGATTAAAAATCCCGTTCTTGCGCCAAAAAATCAAGCTTTCCAAACGAAAGGATCAGTTTGTTGGCCAACAATTTTTGAGCACATTAAATAGGTCAAATTTCAAAAATTTACTAAAACAAATCACCAAAAATTGTTAAATTTATAAATTTTAGTAGAGTTTTAGCCAAAATAAAATTATCGACCATTAACTAGAACATTAAAAAATTTTTGCTCAAAATTATGCTGAAAAACGTACTTAAACTTCATTATTATTTGTTGAAAAATCTATAAAAACTCCCGAAAAAACCTAAAAATCCAAAACAAAATTTTTAATTGCCAATTATTATTGAGAACGTTTTTTTTTTTGGCCATAAAATTGGTAGTTAACATTTCACTCAAAGTCCTGAATTTTCGAAACAATTTAACATACATGGTACGATAATTAACGAAAATTCGCCCATACGATCATGCTGCATGACGAACATTTTTTCATATAGGGAATGGTGAGGTAACTCCAGATCCCCCCGACTCCGTTAAAACAGAATTTTATCCCTAAAAACACAAAAAATCAAGCATAAAAAGGAGAAAGTTGAAATAAGTTCTTTAGATAAATTTTTAGGGGGGTAGAAAATCAGCGTTGGTTAAAACATGTGATTTTTTGCCAATTTTTCAGGATTTATCTTTGGTAATGCATGATTGTTTGCCAAAAGAACGAGTTGTCCATGTCTATTTAAGGAGACACAGGCTCATATACACATGAAAATGTATTAAAACTTGGAAATCGTTTCTCCCCCCATGTTTCCCCATGTACCTATTACCCATGTCGAATTTTCAGGAAAAACGTTTTCGGTAATAAGGATAAATATGAGGATATGTTTAAACAATAATAGTATCCATTGATTTTGTTTAAATGGTATAACACAATATATATCAAACCTGAAAAAGGAGTTTCGCTTGCTCTAAGAATTGTTTCGCTTTTGACGCTGCATCAACCACTCGTTGATCCACAGTGAAGCCATAAGCAGTCAACTTTCGAGTGTCATTAATTAAATCGAAAAGTTTGTCAGAGAAATTAACCTGAAGTAGTTTTTCACTTTGGAAATATACAACAGGGTCAGTAGTAGCGAATCTGGAAGAACAACAAGTAAAATAATATGTAATAGCAATAGGTATGTATGGATTTGTCCCTGACCTCTCAATCTTCCTTGAAAACGAAGCAAATTCATTTTTATTCATAAATGAAACTGCTCACCTACTTACCTGAACTCGTTTGCTTTCAATGATGAGAGCATTTTATCAGTCCATGTCTTGAACTGTCTTTCCTCCAATTCTTTGAGTTTACGTTTTAATTCAGCAATATCAGCAATAAGTTCATCATATCCTCTAATGTCATTCAATGCATCTTTAGCGAATTTTGAATAAACTTCAAGCTGAAACAGTTGTGGTTATATAGTCAAATTTTGGGGAAAATCCATAGTAACTAGCAGTTGAGGTCAACAATTATAAATCATAATTCGTTGTCGCAGAACTCGAACGCGAACCCTAGGGAATGCTCACAACCTAAGCCACTCGACTACTAAGGCCAATGAACCAGACACGAGCTGCACTTAGTGAAGTAATTTTATGCTTTCATTCTTCACTAAATCTTCTTTTTGTGTAGGGAAAGATGTACAAATATGTACATCTTTACTAGGGAAAGATGTACATGTATACTTAGGGGAAATAAATTTTATTATAATATAGAACCACAATTCTACGTTCTAATCAATATAGGCATATACACATGAACAGCAAAGAGAGTGCATACAATTTTAAGCACCTGTATACAATTAAACACTGTGCAGATCCGGTAATCAGTAACTGAACAATTGAGCTTCAATAGGCTGGGGATCATCCTTCACACTTCTAGTATTTTGGCGGTATTTCAGTAAAACTAACATGCTAGCATGACATGTCGGGAATACACCCAACAGAAGGTCAAGTTCACCAAGGAAGACAGGGAATAATTTGATTGTTACAAAATTGTGGTTTTTAATCACAAATTTCTTGAATTTTTCCTCACCGCATCTGAGCTAGTGTTGGAAGTTGGGAACTGTTGGAAATTTTGGAAAAATTTACATTTTTAAAGACACCTCAAGTTTTGATGTACTTCCGCTCTATCATGCCTCTTTTCATTCCTACAATTTTCGCAGGATTAACTAGCTTGGGACCTTTGTTGAACAAGGTCTTGACCAATCATAAATTGTTACCACCTGCTAATCTGTGCACCCAAGCGAGAAGCTAAAAATATTAGATTGGTTTACCATTAAATCACTATAGAAATGTAGTGTAAACAGCATATTGTAATTACATTCACCTTGTTTAGATTAATGCGAGCTCCTGCAATGGGGTAAACCAACTGGGAAACTTCCAAATTATCAGTGACTGTTTCAACTCCATCAGAGAGAGCAGCAGGGTAAATTGAAGAGACGTTGTACTGGATCTGTTCCAAAAAGTTCTGCCTTTCTGTGGAAAGGGAACTAAGGACCATAGGTAGTTGAAGGAGCAGGTCGAATCGACTGAACTCCATTATCAGCTGAAAGCAATAAGTAAAAAAAAGTTTATCAAAATCCTGATTTGTAAAATTCCAAATGAACCAATGTAGTGACAGTTATGAAAGAAAATCCAAGGGTGCATATGTTATATTTTAACGAGCTTGTTTTCAAATATGATTATTGTCACAGTGACGGAGCTCTGGAAATGACCAGGGAAACGTCAAAATAGTTTACCATTAATAATAATAATAATATTCTTTATTGTACACAGAACATAGATGTCCCTCATAGTATACGAGGACTGTCCGGAAAGTTTGTATAAATATTTTCTGTAGGGGCCTAAGGGATAGGGGGAGGAGCAGTGGACCGGTTTCTCCTCTCTAGACAACCCACAGAATGTTTAGAGTGAGCCCAGCAGCTCTTGGAGAACGTTCGAGTCTTGATCAAATTATTGAACCTAACCTACTTTTTACGTGCTGTCAGAAGGAAGGTGGCATGCTGTAAAGGCTGGCGTGAAGCTGAAGAGGGTGGGCGACTTTTTGAACCGTATCATTCCTAGAGATGTGCCATGGTTCTACGAATGACAGTGTTCTCCAGGAATGTCATGGTTCAAAAAGTCGCCCACTCTCTTCAGTTTCCTACCAGCCTTTAAAGCATGCCACCTTCCTTCCGACAGCACGTGAAAAGTAGGTTAGGTTCAAAAATTCGATCAAGACTCGAACGTTCTCCAAGAGCTGCTGGGCTCACTCTAAACATTATGTGGGTTGTCTAGAGAGGAGAAGCCGGTCGGCTGCTCCTCCCTCTGGCCCCTAGAGAAAATATTTATACGAACTTTCTGGACAGACCTCGTACGAAGTATTTTTATTATCCTTTATATTGTTATTACTATTTTTGTTTATAACTTGGAATGAAAATAAGATGCCTTCTCAGAGCTAAAACTGATCACTGCAGGTGTCCCACAAGGGAGTGTACTTGGTCCCCTCCTGTATGTCCTTTATACTAGTGATATCCCAGAAATTGAAATGAATACCACAGCCACTTCCGCGGACAGCACGACGGTCCTGGCAGTCGGTAATAATAACATTGAGTCCATTGCTAAGTTAAACCGTTCCCTGTCCTGCATACAACAGTGGACAGCAAAATGGAGAATCAGAATAAACGAGTCAGAATAAACGAGTCGGTACACGTCAACTTCACTAACAAAAGAATTGACTATGTACCGGTTTATCTCAAAGGCAAAGTTATTCCTTATGCTAACGAAGCTAAATATCTTGGTATGATGCTCGATGCAAGGCTCAGGTGGAGAGCCCATGTTAAGAAAAAGAACGAAGAACTCCTACTCAAATTCAGAAAAATTTATTGGTTAATGGAGAGACAGTCAAAGCTGTCAATGCAGAACAAGCTTACACTGTATAACAAGGTCTTTAAACCTGTCTGGACCTAGGAGCGCAGCTGTGGGATTGTACAGCTCAATCAAGCCAAGACATCCAGAAAAATATAATACGAAATATTTTCAATGCACCATGGTGCTTTCAAAATGAACGTCTCCATCATGAACTTCAGGTCGAGACAGTAAGAGCTGCTTTAAAGCGACAAGCTGTGAGTCACCTCCATCGGCTAAGTGATCACGTCAGCGAGGAAGCACGGTATCCTTGACACAAGTGATATCACAACAAGACTCAAGCGTACCAAACCACTTGATCTGGCCTACTTGTGAAGCAGTGAAGTGAAGTATTTGACATAATGAGCAAAACTCAGGTATATATCTTAGTTTTGAATACTTATATCTGTATTCTCAAAATAATATTGTTAATAAAGTTATTACTTGGTGCAATAAAAATAAATAAATTTAAAAAAATTGGCAGCGTAAACAGAAGATCTTCCAGTACTTGAGGGTATCATACTTACCTCCCAAGGTATTCGTATATAGGAGGATACAAGCAGATGGAAGGGTTGTGACAAAAAACCATAGAAATCTCATCTAATATGAAGTAAATACATACAACTCCTACGTCTCAATATGAAACCAATAAATCGGTTTATCAAACTTGGGTAGGTACCTACCAAGGTAATAAGTTACTAATTTATGCTGGATAAGTCAAAACACGTCGGTTTTCATCTAACTGTCGACAATAATTGTTTCCCTTATGACTCAAGGCCACTGTCACTTGAATAACATTCAAAATGATCAAACTGAACGATTTGCAGAGCCACCCATAGGAGCTCTGGGTTCTCAGATTTCTTGTCTATCTTTCCAACTAGGTAGGTACTGCTAGCAGAAATTTGAAATGGCTTTTCATTCTACTTTGATAATTGTTGCAAAATGATCTTGTGTACGAGAAACTTGAAATGTTACATCTAGCTGAAAAGAAACCCATCAGCTCGTCAATGGGAGAGGGGGTTATGTGAGTCTATGAACATTCTTTCTCTCCAGTGACTTGTGGCCGTTCTTGAAACAATGTTGAACTTGAACGTTTAAAATCATTAAATAATATTATAGTTTCGGTAATTAAAATGTGGAAGGCTCTGTACACTGAAAACATAATGATAATCATCCGTTAAACTCTCAATTCCTTGAGGGTCGGGTATTTAGCTAATCAGCTTTGGTAACCAGATCATTAAGTTTTGACAGACGTGTTAACCAACGGTGGCTGTTGGTGAAAGAAAAATCGCTCTAATGTCTGATTAAGCTCACACATAATGCGACGTCAACGCTAATTCTTGATCAACTCAAAAGGTGAAAGTAGTCCAAAAACGATCAACTGCACCATGCCACTTGTTGGTTCTTGTCTTCTGGTAATTGTTGTAAGATTTTTGGTGGTGTTCATGACATCTACCAAGTCCTCCTAATCAATCTCTTTCAGACCATCACCTCTTCTTCCCTCAGTTGAAGCAGCACCTTGAGGGTCGGTGTTTAATTATCAAGGTTCTAGGTACCCCCCAGAGGTGCAATGGGGCCTTAAATCCTCGAGAAAGAGGTAGGGGAGAGTGACAGTATCCCATGAGAGAGATACCCACTCCTACTAATAGCATTAATGTGCTATGTTCGGAGTAGATTGGTTTTCCAGTTCTTGGATCACCCATTCAACGCCAAACGCAGCCTTTCAAGAACACGAGAACAGGCGTGCGACGTCCGTTGGGAAACAACGGAGCGACGGCAGCGCTTTCTCTGGGATTCTGACGGGAACTCTGTCACACTCCCCCCCTTAAAGACATACTTGATTGAAGAGCAAGTATGTAAACCAGGTGGAATAGTTTACTGGCTGAGAACTGATGCTCATTAATAAATAGCTGCATTGGCGATTGAGGATGAGAAAAGAGAAATTAAAACAGGATGGATTGTCAATGAATCTTCATAAGAAGTCTTCATTAGGTAATTAACCCCCAATCAAAGATTGGAACAATCGGGAATAAACGGTGGCTCAACTATAGAGACTTATACCTTTAGGAAAATAAAAGAGATATAAATTAATGTGCCCACATTGGGGACTTAAATTGGGAACTAAGCCCTGGAAATAATAATTGGGAACAATACCCATGAATTAATAATTGGGAACAATGCCCTTGAATTAATAATTGGGAACAATGACCTTGAATAAATGGGAACCATGCCCGGGTATAAAGAATAATAAAAATGACAAAGGCCAGGTATACCATAGGTATGAAATTGAAAATATAAGATGGGAAAATTGGGAAATTATAAGTCAAAGACCAATGAAATTATTTATATACCAAAGGGTGATAATGGGAATTCCTTCTGGAAAACCCGGGCCATGTTTCTTTGGAAACATTAACGCCCCAAAAATAGTGGATTGGATTACTAGGCGTTAGTTGTCCATAATCCTAACCACGCTCTGCTACCATATCAAGGATTTAGGTACCCCCCAGAGGCGCAATGGGGCCTAAATCCTCGAAAGGGAGAGAGAGAAGAGAGAGTGACAGTATCCCCTGAGAGAGATACCCACTCCTACTAATATCATTAATGTGCTATGTTCGGAGTAGCTTGGTTTTCCAGTTCTTGGATCACCCATCCAACGCCAAACGCAGCCTTTCAAAAACACGAGGAGAACAGGCGTGCGACGCGACGTCCGGTAGGAAACAACGGAGCGACGGCAGCGCTTTCTATGGGATTCTGACGGGAACTCTGTCACAAGATAGAGAGCAGAAAAGTCTAGTAGAAATACTGTAGTATGCGGTACAATAGTTTACAAGTCACTGAATGAAAACATACTTCCATAAATTTATCATTATTGGTTTCTGTCTTTATTTGTTTATTCTATGATACATACTTTTAAAAAACCTCGTATATTTGGACATACCAACCTGTATTTGCAGACATGAAACAACAAATTTGAAAAGAAAGTGTTGCATTTGCCAACATGTACTCTTTCAAGTTGCTACTTAGAAAACTGCAGTGCTCACAATTGTTTCCAAATTTCCAAAGTTAGGGAAGGTTATTTGAATAAGTTTTCCCATAAAGGAGTAGGTACGTAGTTTGTGAGCTTCACGAAAATTCAAATGATGGCTATAGATATTAAGATGATTATAAGTTGTTGTTGTTATTATACAACAATATCATTAAAAGTAGTACTCACAGCAGTTAGGTTAGATCCGTAGACTTGAAATTTGAGTCGAAAAACATCCACTATGTCTGGTTCGATAACACCCAGAACATTATAGAAAACGTTAACAGCAGACTTCCACTTTGGCTCTGTATAGTAATTGTATAGCAGATAATTAACCTCTGAAAAATCAATAGAAAACAGTTTATAATCTTTCAAAATTGTTAATGAGTGTAAGTCTGAAAGGAATGCAAGAGTCATCACTGGTGGCATACCAAAAGTAGAGATAACTGCCAAACTGGACGTAATTTTTATCAAATTTGATAATGGATGTATTACTAGGAAGAGTCAAAGAAAGAGAAAATCTAGGATGTTTAATTTAAATATATTGTGGGGTTGCCAGTGTAAATCTCGCATGCTGGTTGTTAAGAATTGTTGTTGACTTTAAAAACTTTGTTGTTATTGTTTTGGTCTTGGTCAATGTAGTGAAATATATATTGTTTTTGTTGATATTGAGTACTGTTTTGTTACATTTGGGGGTTCGTCTGGGATCACAAAACCGTTGTTTAGTGTGGATTGACAGTCATCATTATGCCACAACAGCGACCACGTCCTCTTTGAACATTATCTACTCGACGGCGGCCTATAGATGATCAGCCCCTTTCACTTCTTCAACCATCAAGCCTACCATCAACCACCACTGCTGAAGTAGAGGCAGAGTCTACTGCTACTGTTCAGCGTATCACCAGTCAAATGCATCACCACCTAACTATTGCCAACCTCCTGGTTAAGCCACTTCAGATCCAGTTATCTCGGAGCGAGTGGATGCCATAGTTGGGCACCATAGAAGGTGAACACACAGGGATCATCACACAACCAACTGCCTTTGTCTCCACAGGCAAGCAGAAGCCGGATGAATCATTCCTAGGCTTGGTGGAAGACATTGAGAAGCTTTTATTGATGCCTTAACAGACAGAGAATTAGCTAAATTGATCATGATTAGCAATCCTAAGACGATTCAGGAAGCTGTAGATACGGAAGGTAGGCTCCAAGAAGTGGCTATTTCAAATACAAAAGCTAGATTGGGTCCAGTAGGTGTTTGAATTGTGATGGCCTAGGGCACTACAATCCCAAAAGAATATAATAATATATAAATAATAATCAAATATAATTTATATATAAAAATAAAAACCTTCAAAAGGCTTCAGCAGGCGTGAATAATCCATATCCTTGTTGCTGTCAACTAAAGCAATTTGTAATTGAGTGAATATCATACGTAACTTCAAAACCTTGAACATGAAAGAGAATGATTGATTAATGGATTTGAAGCACATGATAGTAAAGAAGACGGAGAAAACTGTAAAATGACACATTACCACATCACAATATTATGAATGATTAAATTCTAATCACAATTTCAATAAACTACACTCAAACTCACCTCTTTCAATCTATCCATGAAACCGTTTGAATAAGTAGGAATGAATTCTTTTTCTACCCATGGGTTGTGGGCATAATTAGGCCAATACAAAGATGTGAGTTTCTTCGTGATCTGATTCCATTTTTCACATAGTGTAATACACTGAAAAACGTTGAAAAAACCGCAGAGTTAGTCTCTAGAAGTTTAGAGACAGCAGAGACTGCATTCATGAAATTGCAGTGGAACTTGGAACAAATAACAACGTTACTGTGTCACCTAGCTACATATGGCAGTGGAGTGCTAGAGTAAACTCTATGCTTTGCATATGTAAACACTAGAATTCAACTGTCTTATGAATGATATAGGTAATAGTTTTAAAATAAAAGGCTATGTGGAGGAAAATTTCCCCACCCATTATCAACACAAATCCAAATCTCAACCCTCTGCCTTCCTATACCAAACCTAGAAAATGATCCACTATGTGTTCTGTCTGTGCCACTCTTGTGTTTACAGATACACAACAACTGGTGGTTGTTAGTCAGCTTGTTATTCTATGCTAAGAGCACTAAGAAACCAAAGGTATCAAGATCCCCAAGATCTGCAAAGTTTTTAACATAAAAGCTCCTCAAGTAAGTACCTTACTTCTCTGGAGGCACCATAAAGTAATGTTTACTCTTTTTCTCAGCAGATTTCGGATTCTAAAAATGAAGTTAAAAATACCCACCCAACCTCATTGTTAATCGATGTAGACTACTTTCAACTGGATATTCGGTTCTAGGTTGAGTATTTGGAATGGAACCCATTCTAAACAAAATTCAACGAAAAAAAAAAGTCCTCCACTTCATAGACCGAGAGCCGGCGACAAAGAACTTAACTGGAAGGGTACAGAAGGTATGAATATCTTAAAATTTAGCTTTTTACATGCTGTGAATGAAATCGTTCACCTGGTAGTCTGAACCTGGCGCATAGCCTCATGATGGTGCACCAAAGTGCGCCAAAAACTGCACTAACCTTAACCTGAAGGGTATATGGCTAATTAAAAGTACATGGCATCCTGAGTGGGGGGGAATAGTGCCAGACGCGCAGGTTGCTGCAAGAGCACAGCCAGATGCACCAAAGTGCGGCAAAATTGCACTCAGTTTACCCCGAAAGACACGACTGTATGACTACTGTACTGTGTATACGGATATAAGTCTCACTTATAAAAAGTATATTGCACCCTGAATGGAGGGAAAATATTGCCAGGTAATTGAATTGGGGAAGAGCGCACCCAGATGCACCAGAGTGCGTTAAAATTGAGCTAGAATAACTAGAAGGGTATAAGGATGGAAGTTTCACTAATCTTGAGTATATCGTATCGTTAGTTGTAAACAAATAGTGCCAGACGATCAGGCAGACGCAGAACCCCGCCAAACGCAACAAAGTTCGTTAAAATTGCACTCAATTGACCAGGAAAGATACGGCTTCTGTTGAGAAATCTATAGTAAACATTCAGCAAAAAGTGTTCTTATTAAGTAACCCCACAATGTTATTTACTTCATTGAATTACAACTACCAAAATAAATATTTGCGGGGGGGGGGGGGGGGGGGGCACATCTCACAGCCAAATATCAACAACCTCTCAACTCATGGACAAACACCCCTCCAATCCCCACTAGTGGAAGGGACAGAAATGCTCCAATTATCGCCTCGTAAAACTCATGCTACGTTACCTGATCATTTTGAAAATTGGTGCAATTTATCTAATAATGCTGTGGTATTAGAGTGGGTACTTAAAAGTATATTAGGGGAACACCCCAATTTTCCTCTCACATCTGATCAACATTCTCAAGATATTTTTCCTCCATTCAGGATGCAATATGCTTTCTATTAGTGAAACGTCCATCCTATAGTCAGCAGAGTAGTTCTATAGTCATTGTTCCTGGTCAATAGAGTGCAATTGATGTACATTGGTACGTCTGGCTGCAAACTGCTTCTACCTATCGTCTGGCACTATTTTTTCACAACTAACAATACAATACACTCATGACTATTGAAACTTCCATCCATATACCCTTCCAGTTAAGTTTAGCAATTTTCACACACTCTGGTGCGTCCTAGTGTGCACTAGTGTAACTTGATCATTTGGCGATATTTTCCTACATTCTGGATATTATACTTTTTATTAGTGAAATTTCCATCCATACATCAGTACAGTAGTCATACAGTCGTGACTTTCTGGCTCAATTGAGTGCAATTATACTGTTTAGGTGCCTGGCACTATTTTCCCTTCCTCAGATGCAATGCACTTTTGATTAGTGAAAATTCAATCCATATACACTTCTAGTTAAGTTTAGTGCAACTTTGTGGGGTTTTGGCGCAACTTTGGTGCGCCACCATGAGACTATGTGCCAAACGATCAGTTTCGTTATCAGTAAGTTGAAAACTATATTTGGATATTCAAACCTTCTATATTCTCCTTAAGTTTTTGGTTGCTGGCTCTCCGACTATCACCGGAGTAGTCTAATTTAAGCAGAATGAAAATGGCTGCACCAATAGAGAATCATTAATTTAGATGGAGAACTTTTAGATTTTATGGATTTTTAGATTTCTCCAGAGTGAGAATTTAACCAGTTGAACAGTTAAACCATCCTTTCTGAAAGACCCAGTAGGTATAGTTGTGTCACGTATTGGTCCATGACTGCCACCGAAAGTGAAATGAGTTAAATTTCACAGCACTTGATATCGTACATGTTAAAGGATGATTTATAGGCATCGATAAACTTGGCATGTATCTAAAATTGGCTTGGTGCATATATCTAAACAAACTAAAAAGTTGACTGATGGTAATGACCTGAAATAAAAATGCCAGAATATGTACTCACATCTTTCAATTTGTCTTCAATGTTAGTGAGAGGGTCATACCAATTCTCTGTGCCTTTCAGGTTGATTTGAAGAGATCTGACCAGCTCATTGCCTATATATCAATTAATAATTGGTCAGCACATTCGAATTTTGGGTATGATCAAAACATTTAGGAAAACTAACAGCATCTCACCTATTATAGTGAAAAGTTTTGCCATTCTGTCAGATGGATATTTAAAATCGTGTTTCCAAACATCATCAAGTATGTTCATTATGTTCTCGAGTGTGTCATCCATGTCTGATTCAGTGAAAGATCCCAAATTTCTGAAATATAAGTGATATTTTAGCTTGAAGAAAATATATACAAGAGCTGAGCGGTATTCATGTTTCAATCAATTCTTTAAAAAAAATAATAATAATAATTTATTCATAAAACAAATAACAAAACGTTTCAAAACTGAGGGATCCAAACCTCTTATCTAGGATATTAAATATAACACTTACCTCACTTGGCTAGATAGATATCGCATTGAATTCAACAGATACTTCCTGACATCAGCATTAAATTTTTTATGGACTGACTCTTCTACCGTTTTCCAGTAAAGCAGTTCGTCATCAATAGAATTTATTTCTGGAAAAATGTTTAAAGCATGACATTCAATCATATTTTAATTAAACGCTGAAATATTTGTTGAAAGAAATCCTCACAGTACATTGATTTTTGAACAAGTAATTAAATTGGTTCGCAAGTGACCAAAGAGGCAAAATGAATAATAATACAGTCAGGAATTTCAATTCTACCTGGTGAACAAATTAATATCTGTAATTGATGTTGAATCATAATTTCTATAATTTCATTATTTATTAATAAATTGTCATTTAATCCTTTAGCAACAGGATCCGCATATATGCGGACCAACCAGGGTGCACCTCCCTGCCGGGCGCCACATATAGATACTCTTCCACAATCCTTGCTCAGTGAGGGCGAGCATTGTCATCAACAAGAATGAAATCTCCATCGTGATTCTGGGCTATGGGTGTCACTACCGGCTGCAGAGTGTCTCTCAAGTACACCTGAGCATTTATGGTACCATCTATGGGCATAAGTTCAGAACGGAAGTTGTGCTTAATCCCTGCCCAAAACATCACTGAGCCAACGTGTTGTTGAGCTCGGATAGTAGGGTATTTTAAACGACTGGGCCTTCCTGGAACTCTCCATACCCTAACTCGTCCACTGTCAGGCACTAGAGCAAGGCGTGTTTCATCGCAGAAGAGACAATTTCTCCACTCGGTCAAGTACCAATTTTCGTGGTTTCTTGCCCATTGTAGGCGCTGTCGCTTACAACACCGCTGCCGCTTATTCAATGGTGGGCACCGAAGGGGCCTTCTAGACCTAAGATTAGCGTCATGGAGACGGTTACGGACAGTTTGATCGCTAACTCTAGTTCCTGTACTCAGCTGAAGCTGTCGGCGAACATCCCCTGCTGTAGAAGGCACCAAGGACGAGAAAACGGTCTTCATTGGGTGTAGTTTTTCGGGGTCTTCCACTCCGAGGTCTATCATCAACAGAACCAGTAGCCCGAAATCTTTGCCAACATCTCACTACGCTACTTTGCCCGATATTCAATCGTTGAGCGATTTGGCGTGAGGACATCCCTTCTTCGCTCAACGCGACAATCCGGTAGCGCTTCCCCGGCGACAAAACGTTTCAATTCATCATAAAGGTGCACGTGGGGAGATTTACTGTGCGAACTCCCTGTACGAACTCACAGTAATGACAATGAGCACATTTCAACAGCTTATCTCGTTTTTCAGGATTCACGATTGATCATGTTCCGGTGTATCAATCTGAACTTCTTCAACTTTTTCCTTAAATGGCCTGACACTCATTACAAAGGGCAAAAGGCCCTATCAGCAATAACAAACCTATTGGACGATATTCCAAGTGTTTTTTTTTTTATATACTGACCTACCTAAGATCACTTCTCTGCCGGGGTCCACATTTATGTGGTTTGTCATTTTTTCCAGTTACTACGTCAATCCATTTATCTTTCCTCGGTTCATTCATGGTTTTTTTTTAAACCCACCAATATATATAATATAATAATAATAAATATAATATATATACCTTACATTCCTTACACACTCCCTTACATCCTATCAATAAGGAAGCCGTTCGATCCTATACACATGATTTATTGGAAGCTGGGATCATTGAACCATCGGATAGTCCTTATAATAGTCCAATTTTACTGGTCCCTAAAATAATGGACTATTAAGAATGGTCACAGATTGTCGCAAATTGAATTTTTTATTAATTCTGAAGTTATTTCCACTTCCATTCCAAATTGCAAGATTAAGTGGAAAAACCTTCACTTCGCTAGATGCTGCCAGCGGGTTTCATCCCATACTGGTGGAGGATGATTCTAGAGAATATCGTGCCTTACAGAATCCTGAAGGGCATTTTTAGTATGCTAGGCTCCCAATGGGTGTAAAAAATGCTCCAGTATGCTATTAAAGATCTATTACAACAGCTCTTGGCAAATTATCCAATACAGTTGTAAAAGCGTACCTAGATGATTTGCTTGCATTCTTATTATTATGTTCCTATTTTCGTAATTTTATCAAGGATTTTGCACAAATCTGCACACCACTTTACACCTTAACTTTCAATAAAATTCCATTTGAATGGACTAATGAGTATGAGCAAATTCGACAGAGATTAATTTCACATTTAACCAATGATAATGTTTTAACAATTTTTAATCCAAGGTACCCTACTGAGGTGTGGAGTGATGCATCCATAATTGACTATGCGGCATTTTATTTAATACCAATAATAACCAGTACAAATTAGTACTGGTAGTGTATTTTAGTCGGAAAACAACTCAGGCATCAAGCCACAATCATTCTTATAAGGTCAAAACAATTGCTGCAGTAAAATTTTTTTAATTCTGGGAATGCTTTTTACTACAATACGGATTTTCCTTAATCACGAAATATTGAAATTTACCCAAAATTCAATACAGACGAGATCAAAAATCAAACCGCAGATTTTTTATCACGTAACCCAATAGTAGAACCTCGAACATTCCTCAGCTCAGCCTCATAGATGGATTGTCGTAAATTCATTTCACATGCAATCAATCCATCAAGGAGTTGACAAAACAATAGGTAAAATTTTGGTTTCGGAATTTAAATGAGTTTGTAAAACGTTTTAGAAAACAAATGCAAATGTTCCCTATAGAAAAAACGCTGATACCATTCCGCACAGTATGATATGAGCTATGAACGGGATTATTATGCAGGGTATTTCCGCCAGGGATGATGATTTTTATAAACTCTATAACTTTGAGGGGTACAGGCTGGGGGGGGGGGGGGGAGCGACCTCTCGTTCTGAACAGACGGTCCTAGTGGAATTTAGTTACCATCATGGCTCAAAAGGATCCAGAACATCAAGCTTATACTATCAAACACTTTGTCGAAACCAGTTACAGGGTACTGGGCGGGGGTACAGCATGTGTGCAGCGCATTTTAAGCAAGCGTTTCAATTTTGATCGCAATTGTAGTGCCCCGAGCCAAAATTCTATCCTGAAGTGGGTAGATCTATTCCATAGAAACGGCCCAGCCATGTAAAAAATTATTGGATCACCACGAATGGTTAAGAGACCTGAAAATGAGGAGGTAGTTCATCAAGCAACAATATGTACTCCTGAATAGACATCATCTCCGAGACACGATTAATAGAACCTTTTTTTTCTGACTTGCTTTGACTGACTACGTTTCATAAATGCTATGACGTAAGGTAAATTTTCCATTGAATACATTTATTTCTCTCAAATACAATTTTTCTCACAGCCCTTTGAAAATCATCATACCTGTACCTGACAGAAACACCCTGTATTTGAGAATTGGAATAGATAATTATAAAAAATAATGTTAGTATTCAACTTTACCAAATATAGTAATGATACAGATTTTGAACCTACTTCACGACTAATGTTTATTTTGTAATTGGCCCAATTATACCAAATATCAAATAAACCTAGTAGAAGACCCCAACTAACCAAGAATGTGTAACTGTGGGTGTGATGAAAGCTTTAATTTTTACTTTGAATGAACGCAAAGCATAGATGGAGTATTGTGATTTCGTGGTGGTGTCAGAAATCAAGGCACGAAATTTATTTTAGTGATGTATTGAAAAATTTACTGAACACCCTCAACAGAAAGCGTCTAAAAAATGTCCGAGCATTGTTTGACTGGGCTACCTACAATTCTTATCCTTGTTAGTAGTTTCTTTTCCCCTTCAGTGTTTTGTATTAAGGTGCTAAGGATTTAGGACAGAGGCTTAATAAAGATAAGAGAATCGTAAAAGGAAAACAGCAATATCATTAGTGAGGGAAGGATTCTTCAGATCCCAAAACTAGGAAGTCAGAAGCAACAAGAAACTATACAAGTAGAGCTTAGCACCTATGTTGTGGAATTATTGTTTCGTTTGAGAACATATTTATAAAAACAGTAAAATCTACTGAGAATGAATTATTTATACAGACCCTCAGATGCATTTGGAGTATTAAATAGTGTAGACCTCATTTCTTCTTCAAGTTTTTCAAATAGGAAAGCCAAATTCGGTCGAACTTCAGGAACATTTCCCTGTTGATAAAATAATTAAATTAATAAGGCAATCGAACATGTGGTAAAGTAATGCATAATAATTGGTAATGCATGCAATAATTGAGGCCAACCAATTTTTTCCTAGCTTAGATGCCTCCCTCCACCCACCAGTGCAAATATCCTCTCAATAAAGGATTTTCCAAAATATGGTAAATGAAATGGAGAAGTGCACAACAATAAAATTTTCAGTTTCAACAGAAAAACAACCAAATGAACGGTTAACAACTCCTAGAGTCATGGGGACCCCCCCTCCACCCATCTGTTGGTCCTGACTGAACTAATGCAGAAGGCCTAACTTTGCCAAATGAACTAGTCATCAATATAGTTCACTTCAGAAAATGATCATTCACTAGGAACTAAAACCCTGCTGGGTAAGTACCATCCACTGATGAGCCAAATAGTCTTTGGGGTTTTATTCCAGCATCAGATGGAAATACCATCGGGTCTACCAGAAGTAGAGTTTTTGACATGGCACTTATCATGAAGCACCAGTAAGTACATAATGCTGCGCGAGGAATCTCTGGTGGAAGCTGGGAAGACCACCTGCTCTTGGCTGGGAACACTCAACAGTGATTCCCAGTACTCCAAAACCTCCTGGAAAGAGGGTAAAACTCCTTCAAGGACCTCTACAGCTACGCATGAGCCGAATGCTTTCTTCACAACTTCAGTACCCACTGGCACTCCTATCTTTTAGCTTGCACAGCTGCTCCGCTACCTCCACATTAGCACCATAGTTGGAGTCTTCCCCACCCGGTGGGAAGGTCATCAGTAGATGGGCTGTAATCTCGTCCTCGAAGCCAATCAGCCCCCCAGCAGCTTGCCTCTCCAGATCCTACAAGTAGCTGCTCTCATCACCATCAATATTGCCTACCTGCTCCATGTGTCTCAACCCTTCACTCTTCAAGCCAAAAAGAAGACCAGAGGTCGTTTCTCACGCATACAATACATGCATCTTGAGTTAGAAAACATAAAGCTTATGAGAAAGTACATAAGGTCTATAGCTATCTTAACAAAAAGTTATTTCAAGTGTCTCAACCCTTCACTCTTCAAGCCAAAAAGAAGACCAGAGGTCGTTTCTCACGCATACAATACATGCATCTTGAGTTAGAAAACATAAAGCTTATGAGAAAGTACATAAGGTCTATAGCTATCTTAACAAAAAGTTATAGTTTCAAGACAACGTTGCGTATCATGACAGCATCTTCACCAAAGTAAGAGTGATAATGTATAAGGATACTACAGAGCATTGCTCATGCAATTTCGATAAAACCAGTTTTAAATTCCAGTCATGCAGCATAACCTTATGGCAACTTTTCATAATACTTCACCTATTTATTTTTAGCCATTTTTTTCCCGGATGTGTGAGTACTTCGTAATATATATATATATTTTGCATATATTAACAAAAAATTGAATGGCTTAATAAAGGTATGACGAATTGTAAAACTCATCATATCTGAGAATGGTTTGAGTTGTCAATGCACAATTGGTCTCATTAGATTCAGGGTACAGCACTACAGCAATACATTAGCAGTTATAAAAAAGAAGAACATGAAGCTTGCAAGTAAATTGTATGGGATAGCTGTATCCACATTATCACGCAAAGTGCGTAATTTGATTGAAACAATAAAAGAAGAGAATTACATCTGCGAAAATTTTGATATCGATGTGAGTGGGGTTTTCCATTAACATCTATGCAATTTGCAGCAAAAATGTGAAAGGTGTAAAATACGTGAAACTATCTAAGCAAGATACGATTGATTATGCTGGTTGGAGAACTCCAGTAAGTGAATCGTAAGAACTAGTTTTGAGCCAATGATAAACCCTTTAGCTCGATCCGTTCGAAGGTTAGAGAATGCAATTACGGATTAATGTATACGTAAATAAATATCATAGAAATCTAGTATCCATTTAGAATGTGATAACTTTTTCTGAGAATTTAATAACAATTATTCTCTTCAAAACTTTTGATAACATTGCAATAGTTTCACTTTCTATGAAAATTCGCTAAAAAGCATCCAATAATACGAATTTAATTCTGCACCATTTTCTATTCTAGATTCAAACATTTCTGAACATCAGACGTTATCAACTAATTAATCATAAAACTATAGGTTTGCATTGGTTCACTAAAAAATAGTAAAAACAGACCTACCTGAAGTATAGCAGGTGTAAAAATATCTTGGACGGCATGATACAGGCATTGAAGAAATGAATTATTCACCGAAAGCATGAGAATAGTATGTAAATAGTTTTCCGAGGATATAGGATCTGGTTTGGTTTTGAAGAATATCAAAAGTCTTCCAACTATATCAGGAGATTGACTGTCCTTGCTCAACGCCTGAAACTAAATTTCAAAAGCAATAAACGAGGAACTAAATTTAATTAATAGGAATCTAACTAAATATTAGGAGACATCGTTCGTGAACAATGTGTATGTGTATACGCACCTCATTGAAGATCAGTTTGCTGTCATTAAGAAAGACATACATGGGCTTCATTTTGGAGCTATCAAGGAAATTGTTGAGTACTTCGTTGTTTTCATAACTTTTTAAATCAGGAGAAATACAGAAGTACCGACCTAAAAAAAAAAAAAATCTAGAATTACAACCTTTTTCTCTGTTACATCTGTCGCATTCCAAGAGATATATAGACTACGGACATTTACGAGTAACTAACAATAGGGTGGCACGGTGGTCCTCAATCGGATTTGACCTCAAAGTGTTTGCCCTTCAAATCTTCTTTCGAAATATGATTTGGGAATATGTTAGGATTATAATTCAGCAAAAACTGAACTCAAGCATTGAGCCGTTTTTTTTTTATTCAGTTTTTAAATTTTTAATTCATACTTTAATCATGAAAATACGCTATAATCGCCGAAATTCAGGAAAAAATATTATTTATGTGTCATTATATAATAGAATCTTCATCTAGTTTCATAGTCTTGACCTATTTTGTGATCAAATATAATTAGAAAAAAAAAATAACAACATTTTATTGAACAAAATAATGATCATATTTGCATGAAGCTCTTAATAAATCCCTGTGGGTATGCGTGTAGTATGCGCGTGCGTATGTGTGCTTTTGTGCGAGTTTATAATGATTCATTATATAAATTTCAACATAAAATATATATCTAAATTGAATAGAAAATAATGGAATATTAACATTTTACATATGCAGAGAATTATATTCGCATACAGCTCTTAATAAACATTGTCCATACTCAGAATTGATTCGCGATGCTTCATATTTGGAAAAATCATGATGCACGGCCTCCATAGCCTGTTCACTGTAGAAGCCGAGGCCATTTCCGTGTTTGGTACAAAATTCTTCCACATGAAAGGAAACCGTGTGAACTTTTGGAGTGACTGGAATATCCAAAGATAAATATGATGATTTGAAATGATTGATGTATTCAATGAATTTTGGATCCAGCCTGACTGAGAAAGATGCTTTGACAACTTCATTGAACTTCTGGAAAGCATCAACGTATTTTAAACAACCCATGCTACAGTTTGAACGAAACAAATGAAGTTTCTGTAGCAAAATGCGGCAACTATTTCCTTTGAACGAATTCGTTGTTGCTTTCCAGAAGTTCAATGAAGTTGTCAAAGCATCTTTCTCAGTCAGGCTGGATCCAAAATTCATTGAATACATCAATGAATTCAAAGCATCATATTTATCTTTGGATATTCCAGTCACTCCAAAAGTTCACACGGTTTCCTTTCATATGGAAGAATTTTGTACCAAACACGGAAATGGCCTCGGCTTTTACAGTGAACAGGCTATGGAGGCCGTGCATCATGATTTTTCTGCGACGTGGGCCAAATATAAAGTATCGTGAATCAATTCTGAGTATGGATAACGTTTATTAAGAGCTGCATGCGAATATAATTCTCTGCATATGTAAAATGTTAGAATTAAATTATTTTTATTTTCTATTCAATTTAGATATATATTTTATGTTAAAATTTATATAATGAATAACTATAAACTCCCACACAAGCGTACACATAGACAAACCAGTGAGTATAGAAATAACTAGAGCGGCCTAAGGCAAAGACCAAGTGTGTTGACCTTCCCCCACTCCCTGGTGCCTCTCCTGATGCCTGGCGCCTCGCTCGGCACTCTTTCAGCAGTTTGTTCATGTTTTGTTCTCTTCTTCCATGTTTTGTTGTTGACGCGCCTACTTGTTTGAGTTACGATTGGTTCGATTTTTAGTGCGATGTGATTGTGTTTGAAGTGGTGTGTGAATGGATAGATGTATGTTGGTGAGTAGCAAATTACTTTTACAAAGAGAATATGCGGAGTGAGTGTGTCGCTTATGGATGCCAAAACAATGAGAGAACCAAGGACATTGGCGATGGCGAGGTAAGGAAGATTTCCTTCCACCGTTTCCCTAAAGACCCTGAACTCAGAGAAAAAATTCCACTTCAAAGATACCACGGAGGGTTTTGAAGCGGGATTCCTCAGCATTTCCACCTCCAGTTCCAGAAAAAATACCAACTGCATATTTTTATCTCAATCCGTAGATACTCAAGATATGATTTTTTAAAGGTTTTTTCAGAAATACCGTGTTTTTTAATTTTAAATCAAATTTCTCCAATTTACCTCATTTAATTTTAACTTTTGACCTACCTCATTTTCGGAATTAGCCTTGAATTTTCTATAAGAATAATGTACTTGGGTTCTAAATAGTACCATCCGAAGACTTTCACATCAGCTTAAATATTGACGATTTTGAAAGAATAAAATTTCTGAAAATCGTTAAAACTTTACTACTCTTCCAAAAAAAATCTTGAAAACTGGCAAATCTCATGAAAACTGTATCATCTAGTACTCTTTCCAATGGTATAATCAATTTTACTTTTACTTTGTTATTTAGGGGAGAAAATTGTTAAATAATAATGTTAAAAAATGTGGGTTTTTGGATGAAATTGTTGGTTTTCTCGAAAGATGACCCTCTATGAACCTACAAGTATGGGGTCGGTTTCTATGTATTTTTTCATGCTGTATCGAATGGAAACGCTTGCAGATTTCTCCAACTACGTTATAAAACGCGTTTTCACTTTAATTTACTAGTTTTACCCCATAACACACATACATTTGAGCGTAACAAACAAACTAAACATTTGCGAGTTTAAGTGTAAAACTCGATTATAACGGAGTTGGAGAGATCTAGAAATGTTACTATTCGATACAGCATGAAAAAATACATAGAAACCGACCCATACTCGTAGGTTCATAGAGGCTCAACTTTCGAAAAAACCAACAATTTTCATTGAAAACCCCACATTTTTTAACATTAAAACATAATTTTCTCCCCTCAATAACAAAGTAAAAGTAAAATTGATTATACCGTTGGAAAGAGTATTAGATGATACAGTTTTCAAAAATTTTTTGGAAGAGTAGTAAAGTTTTAACGATTTTCAGAAACTTTATTCTTTCAAAATCGTCAATATTTAAGCTGATGTGAAAGTCTTCGGATGGTACTATTTAGAACCCAAGTACATTATTCTTATAGAACATTCAAGGCTAATTCCGAAAATGAGGTCAAAAGTTAAAATTAAATTAGGTGATGAGGAAAAATTTGAATTTCAAAGGAAGGAAACACGGTTTTCTTGAAATAAAACAAAATCATATCTCGAGTACGGATTGAGATAAAAATAAGCGGTTGCAGAAAATTTTTTGATACAGACTAACATAGCAAAATGTTCTTCACTTATCCACTGCCACCCTGCATTCCGAGGGAGCGCATAGACCTGTTTGGAATGATAATAAATCATCTGTACATGATTAAAAGGAGATGCGCTATGAGGATGCAAGTAGGCCGTGAGCAGTGAAGGCCCTTGACGGGGCGGGGAAAGGCACCTGAGGGTTGGGGGGGGGCAGCGCATACGCCCGCTCACCTTCCAGCACTGGGGAAGGCCGCTCTAGTTATTTCTATACTCACTGCATACTACACGCATATTCACAGGAATTTATTAATAGCTTCATGCAACTATATTCATTATTTTATTCAATAAAATGTTGTTATTTTTGTTTTCTAATTATATTTGATCACAAAACAGGTCAGAGCTATTAAACTAGATGAAGATTCTATTGTATAATGACACATAAATAATACTTTTTTCTGAATTTTGGCGATTATAGAGTATCTTCTTGAATAACGTATCAATTAAAAATTCAAAAACTGAATAAAAAAAAAACGGCTCAATGTCGGATTTCAGTTTTTGCTGAATTATAATCCTAACATATTCCCAAATCATATTTCGAAAGAAAATTTGAAGGGCAAGCACTTTGAGGTCAAATCCGATCGAGGACCACCGTGGGGGGTGAACATGAGTCTGAAAAGTGATTTATTATAGAGAGAGTGATTTAGTTCCGGAGAGTTTTGACTTTACTCACAATCCTATGATGAGTAGTTCGTTTTCTATGATTTTTCAAAGTTTCAAATACCTACCACGTCACAGCACATTTCTCAAAAGGGTGGAACCCTGTGTCCCTACCCTGTCTGTAGTAATTATTTGAGAGTTTGAAAATCATAGAATAAGAACTATTCATTGTAGGAGATTGTGGTTAGTCAACATTCTCAGGATAAAATCTGCTTTCAATTAAAAATATATTTAAAAGTATATGAGCATACCCCATTCAACTAAATTCCTACCTAAATGAATTGTGATTGTTGACACATAATGGAAAGTAATTGGTATATTTAATTCATTAAAAAAAAAACCATGGAAATATAAAAAAGCATTCAACTTTAACCATAGAAAATAATAATTTTTTTAAATCAAATTCGACGATTTTTCGTCAGTCTTCTACTAAACCAAGGAAAAGACCCGAACGGGAAAATGCACGCAAAATGCATTCAGTGAGTAATATAGTGCTTATGTATCAATCAACAAATATATTGTCGATTAATCATGACTATAGTCCTCCCAAAGCTATCTTCTGATAGGGCCGAACGTATA
Organism: Adelphocoris suturalis; assembly: GCA_030762985.1. Lineage (NCBI taxonomy): Eukaryota > Metazoa > Arthropoda > Insecta > Hemiptera > Miridae > Adelphocoris > Adelphocoris suturalis. The sequence continues at coordinate 13,430,527 of CM061051.1, read as the reverse complement.
AACATGAGAAGACTACCATTTTGGTCGCCTAACTTATTTTTTCTGAATTCCAAACATTCACACTTAAAAATGTTAGATAATGTCACACATCTTACTTTACCTGATTCCCATTAATGTTATCTGGATTTCAGAGCTGAAACTTAGCACTTCAAGGTTCGAGGTTGCTGAATCAAATTTTGACATTTAAATAGCGAATTCCGGCCCATATGCTTAGTTACTTGCTAACGAACAAAGAATGCTCACGTATTAAATTATTCATGAAGTTGTGTCCATAGAACTGGACGCTTACTGCGCACTTCTGCTTTTGATATATCCATGATAACAATGAACAAAACAAAAACAAAAATTTTGTAAAAACTATCAAAGCAAATGTGGAACCAATCCAAATACGTGAAGTACACGCTTCTGTTGCGAGGCGGTTACAGCAAAAATCAAACTATTTTGAAAATCAAATCAGAGCGTTCAAAGCCAAAACGTGGTCGAATCACAATTTCCACGATTATTGATCCGCTTGAACCCACCAATGTCCAATTGCATCGACACGTGTAGAAACCACGTATGGCACAGGGTTATAATACACAACAGGAGAATGATGCAAGAAAAACGCGAAATAAGAACACACTCCACAGAACTTTAATTCAAAGCACAGTAGGCGAAATGTAAAAAAACCTTTAAGTGCTCGTAAAGGGCGCAATTCTCCTCCAAAAGTGCGCAATTTTGCTCTAAAAGTGCAAAAATTGTGGAATAACTAGGTACTGAGTTTTTGGATACTCAATTGCCACATTAACACATGATTATGGGGTATTTTTCGAGCTAAACCACGTAATGATGTTCATTTATTGATATTTGCAACACCAACTTGGGGCAACAACGAAAAATCGACCAGAATTGCACTTTCCTTACTTACAGTACTAAAGAAATTTTTCAGATTTTTCGCTATACTTTTATTTTTGAAAATCTAGCAGGTCAAAAATTTTCGTTTATTTTTTTAGAATTGCCCATCTAGGTTTCACCCATTCAATACTACTGAAACTGCATACCTAAAAGGGTAATATTTGAAAGGAAAAGGAAAATTTACCGCTCTCTCCTTTATTTTTGATTTGAAATTGATCCCAAAGGGAGTTATGACCACTTTACGTCATTGGTAAAGTAAAAAACACGAAAAATCTTAAAGTAAAATTACTCAAAAACAGCGTATAAAAAATAAATAAATAAATAAAAGTCCAGTCATGCAGCATGACCCCATGAGCGAATTTTTGAAGAAATCTTCGACATTTCAGTCGCTATTGATCGTGTAGAGAAATTTTAGAAGTACATAAATAGAACTTCTTCATAATTTCATGGCTGATATTTTCTAAGCCACAGTCAGTATTAAAGCTACATCAAGTCCTAAAACAGTTGAGCGTAAAACATTAAAGAGAGCGACCGAGAGAATCGGAGGACGGAATATTTCACAGAGTAAACTCATCAGTTGTGATTACATTTTTTTTATTTTTAAAACAAGCACCTACGTTTTAAACAGCATGGTTCTAGGATTGGTTATACAGGGATACTTCCATAAGAGTAGTTCAATCTGAATTTGGACAATGTTTCATGCAAATATTACCGATTTTTACAACTAGCGAACGGCATTATTTCGATTTTTGACTGATTTTTCAACTTAGAAATTTTTGAGAACTTGGTACATATTCTTACAGGAAATTTTACGCTGATTCCGAATATACCACATGTTAGTATGCTGAAAAAATTATTTCGCACAACAAATAGCAAAAAACAGGCTATTTTGACATTTTTGACTACATTTTTGAAAATTTCAACCCGAAGATGAAATTCGATCATGCTGGCCAACGAACTTGAACATTCGTTTTGTGTCCTTAACATTTTAAAATTTGTTTGAAGTTTCTAGCACGATTCTACGGACAGTTATCGTCTGGAATGACACATACATACATACATACATACATACATTAAAAAATGCGTTAAACTTCAGAATATGATTCAGAATAGCCTGAAACGAATTTCTGCATAAAATGTTTTCAAAAATTCACATTCTACAAATTTTGAGGCGAGAGCAATAGCTTAATTTTCTTCAAAAATTCGCTAAAATAAGAGAAACGTTTTCAGGGTGGCCCCCAAATGGAAATTTTCAATTTTCCTGACTTTTCCCTGACAAACAACATCAAATTCAATTTTTTTTCTCAGCATTTTATTGCACCTTTAATGCTTGTAAAACGAAATTGTATAATTTAAAGACAAAAACAGGCTAGGTACTTATATTTAGTCTACTTAAATATTTAACAATATCATTGCCCTCGAAGTGCTCAAATATCATAGCAATGTAACCTCAATGTAATACGATAATTTACGAAAATTCACGCATACGATATTTGCTGCATGACTTTTAGCGAATTTTTGAAGAAAATTAAGCTATTGCTCTCGCCTCAAAATTTGTAGAATGTGAATTTTTGAAAAAAATTTATGCAGAAATCCGTTTCAGGCTATTCTGAATCAAATTCTGAAGTTTAACGCATTTTTTTATGTATGTATATATGTATGTATGTATATATGTATGTGTCATTCCAGACGATAACTGCCCGTAGAATTGTGCTAGAAACTTCAAACAAATTTTAAAATGTTAAGGACACAAAACGAAAGTTCAAGTTCGTTGGCCAGCATGATCGGATTACATCTTCGGGTTGAAATTTTCAAAAATGTAGTCAAAAATTTCAAAATAGCCTGTTTTTTTGCGATTTTTTGTGCGAAATAATTTTTTCAGAATACTAACATGTGGTATATTCGGAATCAGTGTAAAATTTTCTTTAAGAATATGTTTCAAGTTTTCAAAAATTTCAAAGTTGAAAAATCAGTCAAAATCGAAATAATGAAATAATAATAATGATAAATAATATATGTTCGCTAGTTGTAAAAATCGGTAATATTTGCATGAAATATTGTCCAAATTTAGATTGAACTACTCTTATGGAAGTATCCCTGTATAACCAATCCTAGAACCATGCTGTTTAAAACGTAGGTAGTAGGTGCTTGTTTAATAATTTGATTCCATGTTTGTCTATCAAAATCATAAACTAAAATTTCTCTACACGATCAATAGCGACTGAAATGTCGAAGATTTCTTCAAAAATTCGCTCATGGGGTCATGCTGCATGACTGGACTTTTTATTTAATATTTTATGGTCTCTCAATTTGTGATCTGAAGCTATTTGTTGAAGTACCTACATTTTTCCTTACATGAATTTCTTAGCTCCAGGGATAATTCAAAATTTTCGTCCGACAGCAAAAAATGTCACATTTCTTTTCACCTACTACAAATCGTTGCCAGAGAGAGTATAACTTCCTTATTTCCCATCCCACAAACATGGTTCGTTGAAAGTTCCTCTGTGAATTTATAACACATGACTCCACATTCCAATGGTCCAATCTCCCCCTTCTTAACCCCCCTGAGAAGTCCTAGCTTATGTATACAAACTAGCTTTGGGACTCTATCTAGGGGATCAATCCACTACTCTGCTGGGTTTTTTCTCCATAGTTCAATACTCAGTTGATTTTTCTCACAAATGGTTTACTCTAGGTGATGTAGTTACTAGGGAAGCCAATGGCATATCCATTCACTTTTTATGTGCGTGTAGCGTTGTTACTTTTGAACAGTTTAACCACAACTCTTGATAATTATTTTTGTCATTCGTATAACTCACCTATGAAATAATATACACCTATTATGATAAAGTACGCTATTGAAGTTTGATTTTTTAGGAGTTAAATATACTTAAAAACGCTTTAAATTATTACACCAAGTTTTCATTTAAAAAATTCCCTGACATTTGGTGGTTTTTGCAAAATTCCCTGACTTTTCCCGGCGCAAAGAATTCCCTGAAAATTCCAGGTTTTCCCTGACTTTTCCAGTTGGGGGCTACACATTGACTAAGCTGGTCCTTTTGAAGGGCATAACTTTCTTGTGGTTATAGACTAGGGCTGCCATATCTTTTCGACGTAAGTAGGGACAGCGTAAGCTAAAAGTCGGGACATATCGGGACAGCCTAAAGTAGAAAATCGGGATGAAAATCGGGACAAGATATACTTGAAATCACTGACAAAATACAACGACTAAGTTTTTTTTTTTTTTTTTTGAAAAAAATACAATAGGTATTGAAAAGTTGGAGAAACATCATTATTGAAAAAAAACGAAATATCACATAGGTAGGTACCTAAGTACTGAAAAACGAAATATCACATAGGTACTGAAAACGAAATATATCACCAAAAAATCAGTCTGCGTATTTTTCTTTGCCGCCAACTGAGCGAAGGACATCTTTCTGCATTTTTATGTACCTAGTTAAAAAACTCCGGAAATTCAACTACTTTTAAAATCGGGACGGAGTCGGGACAGCAAAAAAAAAATAATAATCGGGACGCGGGATGGCAGCCCTATTATAGACGCAAGATCCAAATGGGCAGAAATTCACGTCCAAAAGAGCGCTCCATCCACTGAGACCACGATCTCCATGTTGGAGGAGATATTTTCATCTCATGGCTACTACCAATGTCTATCGTATCGGACAATGCGTCAATTTTCACGAGTGACGTGTTTAAAACTTTCTGCTCAACCCGCGGCATCTCGCACAAGTTCATTGCCCCAGGACACCCTGCGACGAATGGATTGGCAGAAAGAAACGTACAAACGGTAAAGAGGAGGTTGAAATCAATGGCAAAAGATACAGGAACCATTAGCGACAAGGTTAGAAAAATGCTTTTCCGATAAAGGGCTACTCCTCTCGCATGTGGAAAGAGACCAGCAGAGCTCTATTTGCGCAGACGGCTGAGAATTCAGTTTTACGCGATCTTTCCTGTATCCGAGAAAAGTAGTCAATCCAAAGGACCTGCTTCATGATTGACTGATTGATTGATTTTTAAAAGTGGGGGAGAGAGTACAGATAAGAATGTTCAAAATAACTCAGAAATATGGGAGTTTGGACACGTCATTGAACGGCTGGGTTCACGTCATTATCTCGTTGAAATAGATTCAGGACGAAAAAAAAACGACAATATTTCATCAAACCCGTCTATCAGGTTCAGCATTGCGGGTGTTCCTAGAAACCATCCGTCAAGGAACTCTTCACCTCCGTTCCCGTCATCCCCAAACCCAGGACCAGATCTGTCACAAGACGATAGAACTCAAGTAGAACCTCAGCCCCTACTTTGCCGTTCAGAAAGACTCCGCAGATTCCGAACCACTTACAGGATTACGTTTTAATGTGAATAATATTACCTGTGAGCTGAAAACTATGGGGGGAAGATTGTGGTGACTTCCAATGAGGTACCTATCGTTTGAATGAGTTCCATCCATGATCACCTGATAATTATCACATGTCGATCAAAATATGTTATATTCTAGAGAGGAGTTATTAAAATACTTTATGTTTACAAAAGACATATAATGAAATACACAAGTTTCAATAAGTTTCAACTGTGATTGATTATTCAAGTTACAATAATTCTGAATGTAGTTTTAGAATGCCTCAAAACGGATTTCCAAGAAGAAAAATGTTGAAAGTTTTTAATTTTTTTAATCATTATTATTCATTTAATTGTTCTTTTTTTTTATATGTTTTAACTTTATTTATTGCTTTTTCACTCTTGAGCTATTGCAATAGCTCAATTTTCTACGAAAATTCTCTAAAATGAAGATGGGTGACTAATGTTTCGAGTTTTGGCCAGGTTTTTTGCGATTTCGCCCACTGTGCCTTGTGTCTTGATGGAAACGTTGACATAATATAATTTAGGAGAGTAAACGTTTTTTAGGCAACTGTTTATGGGATATAAACAAACAAGTATGTGAGACATATTTCAAAAAATTACTCGTTACTCACGTCTGTTGGAAATATTATTTTCACGGGAATCTATCTTCAACTTCATTTGAGGTGATATAAATCGTAACGATTATAGAATAGATACTTGGGAAATTAAAATAAATTAAATAACTCATTGAAAATCAGTGATTAGGGGCCTAATGTATGTAATGTTAATCATCTCATTAACACATTATGTCATAAGTCGTTGATACATGTAATTGTTACCTGCGGTAGATATGATGAACTCCTTCCGTTCATCCATGGCTGATTGAGTCTCCGCTAGGCGTGACAGGTCTGGTTAATATATAATTCGAGGAACGCAATATCCATTACAACTATATGACAGTATACATATAATGCATAGAAATACGAACGAGTGTTATCATGGAAAAGCGGATTGATATCAGCTTCAACAGAACTGTCAGTAGGTACCGGTGCTCCGGACTCCGGACTCAATTTTGTTTATCACCGTTGTCATGGTAAAGTCAGTTACGTAACTTCCATGGGTAAGTGTCATGGATCCTGGAAGTGAGTAATGTGGGTTCTAATCGATAAAGGATCCTAAAACCGATTGTGCTGCGCGTAGCGGCTTTTTTAAACAACTTGCACTCCCTCCCGTAGATATAGATATTTATCCAAATGTTTCGTTCAGGATACTGGTACCCAAGTAATGTATGCATTGCAGGAACATCAAAATTAATGGATTTCATATATTTTTGGTGAGAATTAAAATAAGAGAAAAGAAGTACTCTGTTATGCAGCATGACTAATAGAGCGAATTTTCAAAGAAAAGTTGTGAATAACATTAAATGAGGCACTTAAATTCTGATCATTGAGGCCAACCATGTCCTGAATAAAATTTCATCTAAAAATCGATTTTTTTCACTTTTTGAATCTTTTAGATCTGGGAGTGGTCACAATCGTCTCAGCACTGAAAAATACTTTGACTGTGACACCCCACATGCCCTACCATCAAAATGTTGTCAATCATGGGCATTTTTCATCTAAAAAATTTATTTTTCTTATTTATTATGAATCTTAAAGATCTACTAGCAGTCGCAAGTAACTCAGCCCTGGAAAATACTTCGACTGTGACACTGTGACAATGTGTAAATATATGATTTTTCAGGCAGTAAGTCTAGTATAATTATAGTGCTTTTCAGTTCATCCATAGGTATTCGTATTCATCGTAGTTTTCAACGATCTGATTATTAGTTGATTGGATGGTATTTTTTCTAAATAGTATTAGGTAAGCTTTAATAATCCTTTCTTAGGTTTGTGAATATGAAAGCGTACGTGATTTCAAATCATTACGAAAAACCATTGAATAGGTATCTACTAATATCAACGTATGGCAGTTTATTATACAGTCTTTGTATATTCTACGACAAGTACTAGAAATGAATACTGAAACTATAAAATAAAATGAAATCCTTGACTGTTGCCCCTCCATGAGAAATGACTTAGCTACGCCACTGATCTCAGTAGACATATATTTTACGATCTGGCAACCACGAATCCGAAACTGAGTTTTCTCAGCAGTGAGCCCTTAATTTTGATCAGCAGTGTAGGTAAGTAATAATAGAAAAAATTAAATATTATTTTAATTTCCCTACTTGCTTATTTTTATTCTTAGTTCATTCATTTTATTGTTAGGCTGCAACTGCAAGGGAATTACAATCATACTATGATTTTTTTCAGCTTTTCTCCCCAACTAATGGGCTCAAGTAGTTTAAAATTTGTTTTAAATTTACTCCCACCATCTCACAACAGAATGGTCGAAATATTGATAACTTCAAGAGAATATCAATCCAAGTATTGTAGAATTTTTCAGCTTTTCCCTTCCGCTCGGGGACTCAAATAAACTTTGTATTTACGAAATTCCTTACCACCTTAGATCAGGGTGGTTTAAGTGATACCCACTTACTGCAAAAAAAAAAAAAATCCAATCCATGTACTCCAAGATTTTTTCCATTTTCCCCCACTCTAGG
>CM061051.1:13061033-13422659 GCA_030762985.1 Adelphocoris suturalis | reverse complement strand
AATTTCTGTCCGATTTTCGTGATTATTTTCTCGTTCAGCTATGAATTCGTTCCAGTTTTGGATCGCATATTAGGAGTGTCAAATTTCACTATGGAATGGGGTGAATGGAGGGGGTAATACTGATAAATCAAGATGTTTACCTAATCTCGTCAGATTGCCATGTTCGTTCTTTGTTCAACTACCTATGAATTCGGTCTAGTTTTGGAAAATATTATGTCAGGAGCATCAAATTTCTTTATGAAAAAGGGAGAATGGAGGGGGTAATAGTAATAAATCATGATGCTTCAACTATTCTCGTCAGATTTTCGAGTTCATTTTTTTGTTTAATCATGAATTTGGTTTAGTTATGGAAAATATGTCAGGAGTTTCAAATTTCGTGCAGGAATTTTTATGTTGGAAATTTACTATCGGTGGAGGGGGTTAACGGGGGGAAGGGTAATTCCGAGAAGTCATGATATTTTTGTTCTTTATCTTATTTTACCTCTCACTAAATTTATATGAAATCAGGGACATCCCTGTAATGCATGCACTACTTACCAATGTGTTTCTTTGACATGCGATGCCGGGAAAAAATCTTATAAGCACTCTTCCCAGGGTTACTCGCATGTTTATGACACCTGCCACCACGATGATCTTAAGAGACAAAGACACCGTCTGTCATTTGCTCAAAAGTTGAATCCCGACTCAGTTTGAATAAAGAAATTTAGACGCCAGCCAAATAACGCAAAGACCTCGCCGAGACGGTCCCATATCCTTACGACTTGTCCTTGGAGCAAGGTGGCCACAGTGAAATTTAGGATATAACCTCAAAATTTGCTATGTTAAAATTATTTTAAAATTTGTTTTATATCATTGTTATGTATTGCCATACAGTTTTTTTTTTTTGGTTGAATATAGTTTTCTCTCTAAATTATTATATCGTAAGCCTATCTACTTATATGACGCCTGCTCTGTACTGTCAATAAAGAATTGAGATTTAGCTTCAGAACTTTGAGTTTTAGTCACATTAACGCGCTTTTAGTCCCTACATCTTTTGGATATAACGAAGTTGGAATTCTATGTTACGCTGTGTACAGCTACCGTTAGATCCAAGAGAATGCGCGTCTATCCGTCACTCTCGCGCCGGGTTGAACGCGTCATTCTCGAGTTCATGGAATGCTGCGTTTGGCGATAGATGAGGATCCGAGAACCGGAAAATCAATCTTCTCCGAACATAGCACATTACGCTATTAGTGCGAGTTATATCTTTTATGGTAGGTACTGTCACACTCCCCTCTCCCTATGTAGTGCGGATTTAGGCCCCATTGCACCTCTGGGGAGACCTAAGTCGTTACAGCTGTAACTGGTAAGAATCAGGTAGCTCATGCCATGAATAATATTCAGAAGTCTCTTTTGTGCAGGCAGAACAAATAAGGGGCTACGGCTATCCAGTTGAATCCCACTTTGTGACCACGAAGGATGGCTTCGTGCTCAAGCTGTTCAGAATCCCCAGAGGGAAGAAGATGACGACGTCCAACAAGCCGCTGCTGCTTCAGCACGGCATCCTGTGCAGCTCCGACTGCTGGACCCTCAATGGACCAGATCGCGGTTTAGGTGAGTGCATCAATGTTATTAACAATCACAGAAACATTAATTTCTCTGTTTCGCAAAGATAAGTCTTAGGATTGGAACCGTACATGTACATAAGGGAGATCCAATACGTAAATTGCCCAAGGCCTGATTACATTCCCAACATGTATTCAACTTGAACGGGTGCTGTTTTCGAGCATGAAATCTTGAGGAAAATGTTACCCCCACGCTCGTATAATAGAGCACCAGACAAATGAAGACCCCCGCCGAATGAGTGTCTATGCTAAATTTTTGAAATTTTACATGATAGCGAAAAATCTAACAGCGGATCAAGTTTATAGTTCACATTCAACATAGATGGTTGTTCCACAACATGAGAGTAGAGTATCTAATAGTCGTTAAAAAACATTTTCAAATTTCCTCAAAAATAATTTTACAGTTTAAATTATAAGCAATTTGAACTGTAATTTATACGTATAATCGTGCATTAAATATATAAATTGTGGTCGGGTTAAAGTGTTAAATAAGAAATTTGGTGAAACTAGACACAAAATTATGTGGATTGCCGCCAACCGCATCTTTCTGTCTCAACCGTTGCCAAGACGATTTTTGAAAGGTTTTTTTTTTTTCAAGAAAACCATGTTTTTGGACGTAAAATCGAAATTTCCCCATTTTAAAGCAACCTTTTCCAACTTTTGAATACATTTTCGAAATCAGCGTTAAATTTTCGTTAAGAGCAGATGATTTTCATATTTACTTATTTAATACAGTTCAGACTCATTTATTAAAAAAACAAAAGTTAATTATTTTGGTAATTGGGAAGTTTGAAAAACGTTTAAAATTGGCCTTTTGAAGACATTTTCGAAATCAGGGTTAAAGTTTCATTAAGAACAGATGATTTTCACATTAACTTATAGCAGTTCAGATTTATTTATTGAAAAAACAAAAGTTGGTTATTTTGGAAATTACGAAATTTGAAAAATGTTTAAAAATTAGGCACTCCCTCAAAATTAATCTTAGAGACCGTCAATTTCACAAAAACTGATTTATTTAATTTTATTCCAAAGGTAAAGTCAAGTTCACTTTTGCTTTGCCAAATAAGGGAGAAAATTATGTTTTAATATTGAAAAACTTTTTTTAATGACTGTATATGTGAACTTCGTATAACTGAGTTTTTTTACACATTGAAATGAACTAGTTTTATCCCTAAAAACACATATGCAATTGAGCATACCAAATGATATTGTATGAGTTAAATGTATAAAACTGGATTATAACGGAATCGGAAGGATCTACAAGTGATGATATTCGATTCAGCGTGAAAAATACGTAGAAACCGCCAAAAACTCGCAGGTTCCTATAGTTCATTTTTCAAGAAAACCCACGATTTCATTGGAAAAAAAAAATAAAATAAAAAAACACGTTTTTCAACATTTTAACATACCTTTCTCCATTATTTACGAATGCAAAAGTAAAATTGACTAAACCGTTGGAAAGCGTATCAAATGAAGCGGTTTTTGTGAAAGTTGACGGACTCTATGAATAATTTTTAGAATGTGGCTAATTTTTAAACATTTATAAAATTTCCCAATTTCCAAAAGAATTATTAATGAGTCTGAATGGTGTTAACTAAATATTGTAATAATTTTTTCTTAATGAAAATTTAACGCTGATTCCAAAAACTGTGGTTAAAAGTTGAGAAAATGAGAAACGTCGATTTAAAAGAGAGATATGTGGGTTTTTATGATAAAAACTTGGTTTTCTCGAGAAAAAAAAAGTCCAGTCATGCAGCATGACCCCATGAGCGAATTTTTGAAGAAATCTTCGACATTTCAGTCGCTATTGATCGTGTACAGAAATTTTAGGTTATGATTTTGATAGACAAACATGGAATCAAATTATTAAAAACAATTAGGAGGTACTCATACTTAATTATCATTAAACTAATCTTGTCGATTTAAAGACACATGGTTCTAGGATTGGTTATACAGGGATACTTCCGTAAGAGTAGTTCAATCTGAATTTGGACAATGTCTCATGCAAATATTACCGATTTTTACAACTAGCAAACGGCATTATTTCGATTTTCGACTGATTTTTCAACTTTGAAAGTTTTGAAAACTTGATACATATTCTTATAGGAAATTTTTGCGCTGATTCCGAATATACCACATGTTAGTATGCTGAAAAAATTATTTCGCACAACAAATCGCAAAAAACAGGCTATTTTGAAATGTTGACTACATTTTTGAAAATTTCAACCCGAAGATGTAATCCAATCATGCTGGCCAACGAACTTGAACTTTCGTTTTGTGTCCTTAACATTTTAAAATTTGTTTGAAGTTTCTAGCACAATTCTACGGACAGTTATCGTCTGGAATGACACATAAATACAATGACACATTAGGGTGGTTCAAAAAAAAAAAAAAAAAGTTCTGGGATTTCTGGTCCCCATTGTGTTTTTGCTTCCTTGGTATGTCAGGATGACCCTCCTAAATTTTTAGCAAAAAATATTAATCCTAACCACTTTACCTGGGTCGATTTTTGCCAGTTATCGACCGCTATCGTAAACCAACCTATAAATTGGTGTCGAGATGATGATTTGAAGGACGTATTTCAATTTTTTGGGGTCAATTTATGGGTTTTCGCATGCGCTGAACACGATGAACTTATTTATTTTACGCTCCGTCCACTAGTTATCCGGTAAACTGGCAGAGGGCGCTGCTTGAAGATAAGTAAAAATCGAAAATTTCACCGAAAATGCTGTCGCCTGGTTAAGAATTGTACTAGAAACATGCTATTATGGTCGGGTAATATGCTTTGGCATGTTCTGAACATGATCCCGTTTTTTACTATACTTTTCCGCCGATGATTGCCCCGTTTATTGGCCATAAACCTCAAATTAATTGTAGGGTAATAGACAAATTCACCCTGATTTCACCGGAAATTATGTCGCGTTGATAATTTAAGGTCCCGAAATTCCTTGTGCCTTTAAAATGTGGTGTTTTTCAGGATACTCGGTACAAAGCCGTTGGTAATTTGGCAAGGACTTGAACCGACATTGTACTTATTTGCCAAATACAGCGGCAAAATGGACAAAATAGCAAAATTTCCCCATTTTTTGTAAAATTACTTAGTTTCTATCGGTTTTCCGGGGTCAAATTCGTAGTTCTGAATTGTATGAACTGTGATTGGATCGTTTGAGCGTAGGGTTAGCTATTGTCAGCGGTACCGTTCACGTGTAAAAGCTTGTACAATGGTATCGGGTCGTTAAGCGAATAAGTACAATGCCGGTTCAAGTCCTTGCCAAATTACCAACGGTTCGTACCGAGTATCCAGGGAAAATACCATATTTTATCGATACAAGGTATTTTGGGACCTTAAATTATCAACGCTACATAATTTCCGGTAAAATTAGGGTGAATTCGTCTATTACCCTACAATTAATCTGAGGTTTATGGCCGATAAACGGAGCAATCATCGGCGGAAAAGTATAGTAAAAAACGGGATCATGTTCAAAACATGCCAAAGCATATTACCCGACCATAATAGCATGTTTCAAGTACAATTTTTAACCAGGCGGCAGCATTTTCGGTGAAATTTTCGATTTTTACTTATCTTCAAGCAGCGCCCTCTGCCAGTTTACGGGATAACTAGTGGACGTAGCGTAAAATAAATAAGTTCATCGTGTTCAGCGCATGCGAAAAACCTATAAATTGACCCAAACAAATTGAAATCCGTCCTTCAAATCATCACCTCGGCACCAATTTAGAGGTTTTTGTACGATAGCGGCGATAACTGGCAAAAATCGACCCAGGTAAAGTGGTTAGGATTAATATTTTTTGCTAAAATTTAGGAGGGTTATCCAGACATACCGAGGGACCAAAAACACAATGGGGACCAGAAATCCCAGAACTTTTTTTCTTTTTTAAACCACCCTAATATACATATACAACGGATGGAGATAAAAAGTTGCGGTTGGCGGCACTCTACTCTATCTTCTATTTAGTTTCACCCAATATTTTACTTGACACTTTAATCCGACCATCCTATATATTTATAAATTGCATGCGTACGCGAGGTTTACATGAAGCCACGTAATTCCCGAACCGTCGGCGTCGGTCGACATTAAATGATAATTTAACGAATCGTCGTGGAAAATGAAGCTATTGCAACGGCTTCAAAATTTTTCAAATTGAAATTTTCCTAAATTATTTTCATGGAAATCCGTTTTGAGGCATTCTGAAACCATTCCTGGAGTTTAATGCTTATATATGTTCGTCATTCCAGACAGTGACTCTCCATACAAAGTACTCAAGTCTTACAACAATTTAGCATGCGTTTAATTCGGAACATACCAAAAATTAACTTATATGGAAGACAGGAATATTTTTTTAGTTATCACTAGTTGTTCACCTTAGTATAGAATCACTACGTTTCCAGTTGATGCCAAAACTTGATGTTGTCAGGTGACTACCGAACAGTGGCCCATAAACCAATTCTAGGTGGATTCTATTTTATGAGCTATTCTTACAGGAAATTTTGTGCTGATTCCGAATTCACCCCATGTTCCTATATCCAAAATAACTTCTCCGACCCAAGAAATCGATTTTTGGCCATTTTTTAAAACTTTTTGACCTTTAAAACTGACCTATTTTTTTCGTGCGAAAAAAAAGTTGCCAATATTACCTAGCTACAGAGGGACGCCCTATTGAAATCGATGACCGTCACGCATTTTTATGGGTTGTATTCGTGTAATCGCCGACAGACGAATACGATTACACGAATACGAATATAATCGCAGTTGACTCAGAATCAACGAATAATTATCGCGACTACAATCGTGTTCGTATTCGATGATATGACTATGCTCAACACTGGCTGGTGGTGATCCCATTCAGTGCGGAGTTTCTTCCTAAAAAATCGATTTCTTGGGTCGGAGACGCTATCAGTTATAGGGACATGGGTTACATTGAGAATCAGTGCAAAATTTCCTTTGAGAATAGATCATAAAATAATTCTGCCCACCTAGATTTGGTGTTTTTACCGCTGCCGCGTTTTCATTGCCGTCTAGGGTTGCAATGGTTGAGTGCTGTTACGACGAATCAATCTTTGTTTATTGGATTACCTAATCGGAAAGCTATTTGACCTAATCTTCAAACGTATTTTATTTGTCATCACTTCGCAGTAAATAAACTTGCTTTTTGGACCAAACACTAATACTAGTGACAAGATATGAAATTGATTTAAAACGCTCTCGTCTCGGAGTAAATACGAAGGTACCTACGTCATGATTTCATATAGAGAAACGTACGGTTTTCCGTATCCTGAAGCGAAACCAATCTTTTATAAGCCGGCTTAATACGTAGAAAGTTCCAGTCATAATCGTATGAGCAAGTTTTCGTATTATACTATGTTAAATTGTTTTGAAATTTGAGCTTTCTGAGTATAGAGAAAATATTTCCTATCAATTTGATGGCAAAAAAACTCATATATATATATGAAAACCGCAAACTTCAGGAATCGTTTCGGAATGCCAAAAAACGGATTCCAATGATGTGCATCATCCATATCATTTTATCATTAATAAAAATATTTTTTCAAAATAATTTGTGATCAGTTTTTGGTACTTTATTTTTGAATTTGACATCACCCTTTCATGACGAAGAATCGCTTCACTGATCAATTTGAAACATTTCGTCGTCTTCTCTCTGGCGATAAAAGTTGGAAAGTCGATTTAGTTCCACTATGGCCTCGTTGAACGTTCCAATCTGAGGATCTTCATGCATATCAACTAACCATGCATACTTACTTACAAACCTACAAAGTCCGCCTTGGAGGTGTACCACGGCAAGCCGGGGAAAGATAAACAAAGTCCGGAGTCCGCGAACAGAGGGTCCGGCTTACCGATTGTCGAGTACACTAAAATCCCTTTTGGTTTATGATTTCCTATAATAAGTCTATGTGATCGTGTGGCAAAAAATTTTTATAACCCCTTCTCAAACTTTGTCACTTTACGTTTCAAGGTGCGTAGAATCCAAATTTGAAATGTCCGTCCGCCGTCCGCCGTTCATCATTCTTGAGCGAAATTTCATAATGTTTGATCCTGTAGTTTCGAAGAAAGGCTTCGGACGGCGTACGGCGGATATACTAATTTTTTTAATTCGGTTTTCGAAATTTTGAGGGAGTTAAACAATTTTTTTAAATTTTATTGACAATAATAAACCAAAAGTAGTTTTTCTGCACCTCTTTCATGTGTATCCATTGATTATAATGCTTAACAAATTCACCAAGGCACAACATTTAACCCCACATAACAGATGCGTCTTTTTTTAAATGATTTTTTATTCTTCTACGGTATAGGGGCCGCTGATTTTTACCGATTTTGCAGTTTAAAAAAATTGCGTAAAATTGTTTAGTAAATTCTATGCTTTTGCAAATGACGAAAGCAATATACCCATTTCTTAATGTTTTATTGTAGAATTTGTAACAGCTATCGAAAATTGTTACGGTAATTCGTTCAATGGAATGGCGTGCCCGTTGGTATCCCCAACGTGCACCGGTCCGCTAGTTGTTTCACCTGAATCCCAAAATTACGTCGAAAGATTGAAATATACTGTAGGAATCCAAGAATTTTGATCACGGCAATCGGAAGAGTGTCACAAATTCGAAAATTACTCCCAAGACAAATCAAAATTCTTCATTGAAAACTGAAGTATAACATTAAAAAACTCGTGTTGCAAAAAAATTGTATTACATTTAAGTTGATTCTAAGGGGCTTTAGGGTTTCATAACAGTTTAAATACATTATTACTGTTTCAAGACAAGCTGAGGAACCATCTTACTAAAACGTGACATCCTAAAATTATTCGAAAATGAATGAATGTACCAGAATGAAAATGGTAAAATAGTCGCTACCAAATTGGGGGAAAAAAAAAAAAAAAAAAATCAGGTGTGAATCCATGAGATTTTATTTCTTTGTGAAGCACATTCAAGTCAAGATAAAGTGTAGTCAAAATGTTCAATTTATAAGACAGTTTATTTAAAGAAATAAAATTATGAAAATAACACTAAAATTCCCAAATGCTAGTTAATTCAAAACTGAATTCAAGCTATTTAAAATATATCGGATATTTAAAATTACCAAGTTAAAATTATCAAGTTAAATAAAAAAACATAAAATGATATACGTATTTTAAGACGCAAGCTGTGTGTAAGCCGTGTACCTGATTGGTATAAATAATTGAAAAATGTCTATAGATAGTTTGCTGCATTAAGACTTTCATATTAAAAATTTCCTATAAGTTTTAGCCACATTTGGAAATAGAAAAATCGAATTGAAAATACCTGTCTAGAAAGGCAGAAAACAAAAAATTTAAATATATGCCAGTTATCAAAAAATTAAAACTGAGTTCACGTAATCAAGTAATCAAATCAACGGAAAACGATCTACACCTTAGCTTACTATCTAGAGGAAAAATACGTTCAACCTAGTATTATAAAAATGTAGCATAGAATATTTATATATACATTGTATTGTATACAGCAATATAGAACAATATAGCAATATAGGTACAATAATTGAACTCTTATAACCTACTTATGATAAATCTTTTAAAAAAAATCAGAGAATCATTTTGATAGGAAATATTTTTCAATAGAAAACCATTTACGATAGAGTAATAACAGACATTGGTGAGTATGAAAATTTCTGTAGGACGCGCGGTTTAGGAATTATAGGAGAAAACTAGTTATTGGAGAAAAAAAGTTACAGAAGAAAACTTTTTGCATATAATGTCAACCTCCTCCCCCCCCCTTCCAAATTAAATTAAATTTAGTTACTGGAGCAAACAACTGTATCTACTTTCCCAACTATGGAAAATCGTCTAGTCCAGGAGCTTGTCAAAAAAAAAAAAAAAAAAAAAAAAAATTGTGATCTACCATCTCAAAAAAGGTAGAACACAAGATGGCGGCATCACATAGAGGGCTGAAATTGCAAATTTTGAACCCCCCCCCCCCTCCCTCCCTCCCCCGTACACTCCCTAAACCGTGCGACCTTAAGAGCAAGAAAAAACGAAACTTTCTGATCCCAAGAGGGCAGACAACCATTTATTACCACAAGGTACTCAAGTTTTATATACATTACAAACATAGCAAATCAGTATTGTTTTTGGCCCTGGGCTTCGGGACTTATACGATTCGTATTATAAAACATGGTGAAGGCACCTGACTGGCCCACGTTGTAATCTGCAAACATCTAGCAGAATCTGGCTAAATCTTGCAATGAATACAACAATGAATATATTATTCATTCATACTTGTTAAAAAATATTTTCTCACAGAAAGTGGATTTTTGAACACTTTTTAAAAACAAGGGGATTACTATGTCTTTGGCACTAATTTTTTATATCATTCATTTCTTAGTATTTAAAAATATATCATTTAACTCTTCGCAGATGTTTTTGAACTCTTTTCAAAAATAATTAAGCTGTATACAATTTTACTTAACCCTTTCATAGATGTGTTAATCCTGTTTACAAATGTATTTTAAACCCAATAAAATTGTATTTACCTTTTTCAAAATAATACCACTTTAAAAACATATGATCTCGCCATTATAAAAACCCGAAAGTATACTAAACCCAACAAACATCAAATTTAATATTATGAAGAGTTTAAATATCTATTAAATCTTTTAAAAGGATAATTATTGTTGTAAAGGGTTGAAACACACGTGCAAATGGTTGAATTTTTTTTTGTGATGGGTTTAATAATATCCGCTAACAGTTGAAATGGATTTATAAATGCTGTAAGTATATCAAATGGAGTGTGTATTTGTGTAATGGAAGTATTAATTCCCTTTAAGCTGCAGAAGAATCATCTTTGAAACACGGTATAGGTTACCACAGAGGGCGGGTTGGGTGATTTTCTCAGAAGATTCCATAGTCTCATTGCTTGTTGACTGGGACGAGGTTTTAGTAGGTGGCGCAAACATACATGGAGGCATAGCAAGCGACACCCAGCATAAAAAATCCGATGAAGACCAACGCAATATACGAATATCCATCAGTGTCCATGAAGGTATTGGTGGTATTCTGAAACTGGGCGGTCTCAGGCTTTGTCGTATCATTGGAATCGATCTTGCTTACTGATGCATACGTTGAAAATCCTGTGAAACACAAGAGGTGCTAGTAATTATTTGATTTTGCAAGCTGATAGAATATGATCATAACAATGATAGCAATATCTGCTGAGTGCAGCGAGATGAAGGGCATAGGCTGAAGAGAGCAACTAGCTCACCACGCTTCGAGCAAAACGATGTCGCCATTAAAGCAGTTTTGGACATTTTTCGAAGGAAAAGAAACTAAATGGCTCCGAAAAAAAAAAGACGTTTTTAAACACGTTTATTGTAAAAGTCCGTTTTGAGATTGAAACGGTTCCTTGATTTGAATAATTACTTCCTCACTACCGACGCAGTAATTCGTGCTAGAAGCCGAAAAAATTGTTTCCACCAAAATAAGAAATTCCCGCTTGCTTTTGTGTTTCAGAGCTTGCTGATCAATTTTGGTTACGTGTCTGTCTGTGTGTCTGTGCCAATCCTTGTCACGCCCATTACTATACCAAGTATTAGTCCAATTTTAATGGAGCGTTTAGGGATTGAGCGGGTTCGCTTCTAGATGGTTTCCTACAAATTTCATTGTCGTCGGATCAATAATGGCGTGTGCGCATGCGCAAAAATGAATTTTTTATAACGACGATTTTTTAAGCACTACCTGTCTGAATTCGTTGAAACTTGGAGAGTGGTTGGGTATAAGTTTCAGGGAGGTACTTAATGAAGTTTATTGTAATTATTTGAGTACGGACATGCGCAAAACTAAATTTCATTGACACAAGTGAAACTCAGAAACTAATGGACTGACATTCATAAAACTTTCAGGGATCATGCGGGTTAGCTTCTTAATGTTGCTCTATAAATATAATTGCTGTTTGAAGAACGATTATTTGTGCGCATGCGCAACCGTTGATGTCATCATAACGACGATTTCTAGCGATCTACCAGTCCGACTTCGTCGAAACTTGGAGTGTAATTGTGTGTAGGTTCTAAGGAGGCGCCCTATGAATTTTATTGCAATTTATGGAGCAAGCACGAAACTAATGTTGATTGACACACGTAAAAATCTGAAACTAATGAACCAATTTTGATGAAATTCTCAGGACGTATGCGGGTATATTTGATGGTAGGCAAATTTGCGTACTCGCGGGGCAGGTTGCGCACGGTCAAAAAATCATGAGGGGAGTCGTGAGTTCATGAAATTTTGCGTAGAATCCAAATCTGCAATAAAAAAGGGGGTTTCCATTTGAAAAAACAAAGTTAGTGTTGATTGCGCAACGCGCAACGTGGTCGTATTTGAGATTGTTACAAAAAAATCATAAAGAATTAAATTGTTTGTTTTCTTCAAATACCCCAACAAATAAGGATTTTAGGTGGGGTGGGTTGCAACTCGTGGGACACCCTGAATATATAAATCAGGATATTATTTAGAAAAATTTTATCAACTTTGAAATACAACACTGCACAATTTCCTCACAAAATTGTAATTGTACTGGTAAATGCCCTTAAATTCCATTAAAATGAGCTAAAAATCGATAAATCTCCACAAATAATTTTAAAAAATCCTAAAATTTGTTGGATAGGGAAGTAATAAATATATAGAGATTTTTTTTGTCATTATCTAGTCTTTAACAGTATATGCGCACAAAATGTATTCTAATTTTAATACATTTCGACTCATATGTATTGCGAAAAATGACCTCAATTCACTCATGTGGTCATGTCGCGTTACTGAAACTTTTAAAATTATGAGTATAATTTACTTAGATATCAATCAGTTCAAACAACAATTATTGTTATCATCAATCCTTTCTATACATTCATAATAAGTGGACAGTCAACAAACATGAAGATTCCATGGTCATATAAGAATAATCAATATAGCGATTACTTACTTGTGTAGTATTCGAGGAACTGTATGAGTTTCAACTCTGAGTCATCCATAACCTCTCCTAGAAGATCAGAGAAAATATCATAGCTTTTACAAGTTAATATCATGGATTTTCAGATGATCTGGTATATATATATATATACCGTTTTCGAGTCAAATTCAAGATTTTTCGAATCAAATTCAAGATTCTTCGAGTCAAATTCAAGGTTTTTCGATTCAAATTCAAGGTTTTTCACATCAAATTAAAGGCTTTTCACATCAAATTAAAGGTTTTATATTTCAAATTAAAGGTTTTCATTTTCAAATTAAAGGTTTTCATTTTCAAATTAAAGGTTTTGTAGTATGCGATTTTGAACTATGTATAACATTTGGCTCAACATTCAGATGGCGAATATTTGTAAGTGTGGATTTCACCACCTCCGCTTAAGGTTCGGCTAACTGGTAAACCGGAGGCTAAAAGGCCAAAATTGAGGCTATGGAGGCTAAAAACTGAGGCTAAACCCTTAAGCGGAGGTGGTGAAATCCACCATAAGGGTGGCTAGTTTCCGCAAGCAGAAGGGATTAAAAGGTTGTTACTTCATTATGTGCAGCGAATTCCTTCGTTATGTCCTTCGTTATCCACACTCCGGTCGCGCGTTTGCCGTATTGCAGCCCAAAAGTTTTCTCGGATTCCGATGTAATTTTGTTGCATCATGAATAGCGATTCTGACGAGAATGTCTCCCGCCAACCTAGCCGCCAAAGAATTCGTATTCTAAGTTCCAGTGAAACGGACACTTCTTTAGACAACGCTGTGCCGTCTCGTGTTCTTCGACCTAGAGGTAATTATGAAAAGTATTCGAAAGACCAAAAAGTGATGTTTCTGAGGTTGTACGAGGAGGGTCGGTCCATTAAAGAGGCTGCTACAATATCAGGTTTGAAGGTAAACACTGCCTACTACCTAGTTACGCAGTACAAGCGAAATGAGAGCGAGCTGGTAATGCGACCCAGAGGCGGTTCACGCCTTACGTTGTTAACACCCGAGGTGCTTCAGGCAATTGAGGTTGCAACCGAAGAAAATCCAGCACGCACGTTGAAGGAAATTCAGCGCGTTCTATATTCAAGAAATGTAAATTTGTCAATAACGACCATCAACAAAGGGTTAACTTCGTTGAAAATTACGCTGAAACAATCACATAAGGAAGTTGATCGCATGAATTGTAACGCAACGAAAGAACAAAGGAAGGAATATGCCACAAGATTCAATACGTGGGCACCAAGGGAGAGAGGACACATGGTTTTCATTGATGAATCCGGCTTCAATTTGCACCTTCGCCGAAGTCAGGCACGTTCAAGAAGGGGTTCACGCGCTGTGGTTCCTGTTCCAACCGTGAGGGGGAGAAACTCTACTCTGATCGTGGCCATGAATAACCAAGGCATTGTGCACCATAAAATCTTATCACTTGGGAACTGCAATGCAAGTGAATTCTGTATATTTTTGACAGAGCTAGTCGCAAAGCTCCCCGACACAAACAGGTCCTACTTAATTATGGATAATGCGCGTATCCATCACGCTGATATGGTGAAACGTCGGATTGAAGAACTCTGCGTTGATGTGAAGTACCTCCCTCCGTATTCACCCCAGCTGAACCCAGCCGAGAAGGTATTTTCTAAAGTAAAATTATTTGCCAGAAATGTTCTCAGCGAAGGGCGTAATGAGCTTAGTTTGTGCGACGTAATAAGTCTAGGTGTAGCAACAGTCACCAGTACCGATTGCGCAAATTACGTCATGGACATGATGCTAATTCTTCCAGAGGCAGCAGCAGGCGTCGATTTGCATTGAACTTATTGTGAAAAGTCAAAGTACAGTTCATACTTTTTTTCTGTTCCCAATTGTTTCTTGTCAATACCTACCACCTCTTGAAAACGTTGTTCTATGTAATATTTATAGTTCAAAATCGCTACTAAACATTTTATTAAAGGTTATTTAATAACCTTTAATTTAAAAATGAAAACCTTTAATTTGAAAATGAAAACCTTTAATTTGAAATATAAAACCTTTAATTTGATGTGAAAAGCCTTTAATTTGAAATATAAAACCTTTAATTTGATGTGAAAAGCCTTTAATTTGATGTGAAAAACCTTGAATTTGATTCGAAAAACCTTGAATTTGATTCGAAAAACCTTGAATTAGACTCGAAAAACCTTGAATTTGACTCGAAAAAGGTATATATATATACATTATATATATATATATATATATATATATATATATATATATATATATATATATATTTTTGAAATTTTTTTCAAAATTCCATGTTACTTTTGTTAGTACTTCTGTTTTCTGGAAACTTGATAGGCATTTAAAAGTCCTACATATACAGGGTGATTCCCTCGCAGATGCAAAAAAAATTTTGGGTGAAACTACATCAAAAATGGAGTAAAATGCCGCCAACTGCATATTTTTATCTCAATCCGTTCTTGAGATATGATTTTTTAAAGGTTTTTTCAGGAAAACCGTGTTTTTTTCTTTTTAAACTCAAATTTCTCCACTTTACTTCATTTAATTTTAACTTTTGACCACATTTTCGAAATCAGCATTAAATTTACTATAAGAATAGTGTACTTGGGTTCTCAAAAAGTACCATCCAAAGGCCTTCACATCAGCTCAAACATTGACGATTTTGAAAAAAGAATATTTCTGAAAATCTTTAAAACTTTACTACTCTTTTAAAAAGAATCCTGGAAACTGGCAAATCTCATGAAAACTGCTTCATCTAATATGCTTTCCAACGGTATTATCAATTTTACTTTTATTTTGTTATTTAGTGGAGAAAATTATGTTTTAATGTTAAAAAAATGTGGTTTTTCAATGAAATTGTTGGTTTTCTCGAAAGACGACCCTCCATGAACCTATGAGTATGGGGTCGATTTCTATGTATTTTTTCACGCTGTATCGAATGGTAACATTTTTAGATCTCTCCAACCCCGTTATAACCGAGTTTTACACTTAGAATCGCAAATGTTTAGTTTGTTTGTTACGATTAAATGTATGTGTGTTATGGGGTAAAACTAGTTAATTAAAGTGTAAAACTCGATTATAACGTAGTTGAGAGATCTGCAAGAGTTTCCATTCGATCCAGCGAGAAAAAATACATAGACACCGACCCCTACTCGTTGGTTCATGAAGGGTCATCTTTCGAAAAAACCAACAATTTCATTGAAAAAAAACCCACATTTTTTAAAATTAAAAACATTATTTTCTCCCCCAAATAACAAAATAAAAGTAAAATTGATTATACCGTTGGAAAGAGTATTAGACGAAGCAGTTTTCATGAGATTTGCCAGTTTCCAGGATTCGTTTTGGAAGAGTAGTAAAGTTTTAAAGATTTTCAGAAATATTATTTTTTCAAAATCGTCAATGTTTGAGCTGATGTGAAGGCCTTTGTATGGTACTTTTTAAGAACCCAAGTACACTATTCTTATAGTAAATTTAATGCTGATTTCGAAAATGTGGTCAACAGTTAAAATTAAATGAAGTAAGAGTACGGATTGAGATAAAAATATGCGGTTGGCGGCATTTTGCTCCATTTTTGATGTAGTTTCACCCAAATGTTTTTTGCATCTGCGAGGGAATCACCCTGTATACAAGCCCCTTGTCTATTGTCACGTGCAGCGAAAATTAGCCTCGGAAGCCGAGGGCGTATTTTTAGCAAATTTTCGTAGAAAATGAACTATTGCAAAGGATCGGAAAATTTTAAAATCAAAATTTTTGAAAAATTTCTCCAATGAAATCCGTTTTGAGACATTCTGAAACGAATCCAAGAGTTTAGCGCTTTTTCATATATATATGTGTGTGTGTCCTTCCAGACGATAACTATCCTTAGGATTGAGATAAAAATTCCGTTCTTGCGCGAATAAAATCAAGCTTTCAAAACGAAAGGACGTGTTTGCTGGCCAGCATTTTTTGAGCACAATAAATTGGTCATATTTCAAAAAATGTGTTGGAAAAATCGCTAAAAATAGCAAAAAACTACCAAAAACCATTAAAGTTATATTTTTTAGCAGAATATGGCTGAAACCAAGTTGATTAACTATAATATAGAACATTTAAAAATTTATGCATAAAATTATGCTGAAAAATGCATTTAAAATTTCATTAAAATGTGCTAAATAATCGATAAAAACAGCAAAAATAGTTGAAAATCCAAAATCTATTTTTGACTAGCAAAACATTATTTATAACGAGTTTTTGCCATCAATTTGGTAGTTTACAATTTCTTTTCACTCAAAGTCCTAAATGTTCAAAAAAATCTAACATTATATATACGATAATATACGAAACTTCGCTCATTCGATCATGCGAAGACGACTGAAACTTTCTTTTAGTTTGTATCTGGTTTTGAAAAACGTCTGCCAAGATGGGTGGGCTATATAGCTTCCATTTGTTAAGAACCAAGTTCGTGTCAAAATGAACATACATAGGCTTGAATGTAAACTAGAACTGTGATATTTGTGTATACATAGGCATGCAAATATGCGAAATGGGGCTGTATAGTTTCGGTTCGATTGGTTGTAGTAACCATTGCACATGCCCAAAACAGAATTTGATTCTGGTGTATGATTGATTAGATATATATCTAATTCATGTTTGCGCATGCGCACACCATTAAACCAACGGCATTTACCATCTAAGGTATATGGAGAACCAACTAAGAGCGAACCATCCCGATTCTCACCATGTCATCCAAATCGATATATTAATATCGGAGTTCCGTTGGTGAGAATCAAATTCTGTTTTGTGCATATGCAATGGTTACTATAACCAATCGAACCGAAATTCATGGAATATAATCCCCGAGACTCGTATCTAAGCATCTCACGAATTAGAACGAAATCGGACAAATGATAAATTGTTAGAAATCCCTGGATCGGAAAATTTACGTTTTCTCATGCGCAATCTCCTCTATGGATCCGAGGGCTTCGATATTTATTGGGGGAGGAGGTAACATCTAGGAGCCAACTCTCACAATCCTTGAATATTTCACCACAATAAGTTGATTAATTTTGGAGTTTCGCCTGTGTTAATTAAGTTTAGTTCTGCGCATGCGCAATATTTATTACTAAACCAATTAGAATAAAATTCACGGGACACCTTCCAGGAACACATACGAAACCAACCCTCAAGTTCAAACGAAATCGGACCTTTAGATCATGATAATTCGACGTTGTAAGAAATTTCGTTTGTGCATGCACAGGCTACTATCAATCCGAAGGCTATGACATTTGTAGGGGACCACCCTAGGCTATGGGAGTGACAAGGACAGACAGACACAGACACAAAATTGATCGACAAGCTCTCAAACTGAAGAAGTAAGTGGAAATATTGATTATGGAGGACAAGCATTTTTTCGCCTTCCAGCACGAACGCAAAGCTTCCCCACTTTTAGTAGTTTTGCTACAGATTCTTTTAGGATGCAAAAAGTGTGAGTTTCAATTTTGTGGAGCTATCTATAGTTTTCGAGCAAGCACGGCTGGTTAAACTGTCACATGGTGTATGAAGCGCAGTGCCAACCCAACAGCAATCCCACTTACAATCTCATGTTACACTTACAATCCCACTTACAAACACTTACAAGTCTCTTGAAAGTCGCTAGTAAAAAAATCCTCTGGTGGTTTCTTAGCGACTTACTCGCCACTTGAAAATGGCTGGAAGGGTATCTACATCGAACAAATCTATTGCTGCAAATGTTATCATTTTTGAGGTTTTGTATTTTGTATAAATTAATTTATTTGGAAAAATTTCAACAATTAATTTGGCATATGATAAATTTCTAAATTAACATTCGTTTTTTGTTCTGGGAAAAAATATAATGATTGTGAATCGAGAAATGAATCAAGCCTTATAATTTATAATTCAAGTAATTAAGAGTTTAAAGTAGAAAAAAGAAGATAGGAGAGATAAAACAAGAAAGAAATGTAAAGAATCTTCCACCACAAATTCTGGTAGCAGAGCGTAGTAATGGATGGGCTACCACTTCAACTAGTATTGCGGAGGCAACAAGCACTTATCAAGGAGGGAGAAGCAATCGAATACGATCCAACAAAGGACAATATGGAACAGCAACGTTCTCGGTTAGCGATAATAACGGGATATGCGGAAAAACTGATAAATAGAAGGGTTGAAAGAAGACATCTAATGGCTAGCTACAGGGATGTTGAGAGACGACTATATGATATTATAATGGATGCGAGAGAACTTTGGACAACGCTCGTAGAATAAATAGAATGCAAGAAAAACAACACAATCTGCGGAAAAATCCCAGAATACGAAAGTCAATATTCACGAGTTCCAAGTCTTGATAGGAACTTCAATCTTCAAGAGCTCTAGATAACCAGCACGGCAGATAATGTAAATGAGGACATAACGTCGACTACAATATGTGAGAGCTTATTATTATTATATGTGATTATTTCTGAATCAGATAGCCAGCTATAGTAACCAGCATGCTCTGGTAGGGTGGTTCAAAAAAAGAAAAAAAAAAGTTCTGGGATTTCTGGTCCCCATTGTTTTTTGGCTTCCTCGGTATGTAAGGATGACCTTCCTAAATTTTTAGCAAAAAATATTAATCCTAACCACTTTACCTGGGTCGATTTTGGCTAGTTATCGACCGCTATCGTAAACCAACCTCTAAATTGGTGCCGAGGTGATAATTTGAAGGACGGATTTCAATTTTTTTTGGGTCAATTTATGGGTTTTCGCTTGCTCCGTCCACTAGTTATCCGGTAAACTGGCTGAAGGCACTGCTTGAAGATAAGTAGAAATCGAAAATTTCACCGAAAATGCTGTCGCCTGGTTAAGAATTGTACTAGAAACATGCTGTTATGGTAAGATAATATGCTTTGGCATGTTCTGAACATGATCCCGTTTTTTACTATACTTTTCCGCCGATGATTGCTTCGTTTATCGGCCATAAACCTCAAATTAACTGTAGGGTTATAGACAAGTTCACCCTAATTTCACGGGAAATTATGTCGCGTTGATAACTTAAGGTCCCGAAATACCTTGTGCCGATAAAATTTGGTATTTTCCAGGATACTCGGTACAAAGCCGTTGGTAATTTGGCAAGGACTTGAACCGGCATTGTACTTATTCGCCAAATATAGCGGCAAAATGGAGAAAATAGCTAAAATTTTCCCATTTTTCTGTAAAATTCCTTAGTTTCCATAGGTTTTCCGGGGTCGAATTCATAGTTCTGAATTGTCTGTGCGTGGTTATTATTGGAAATAATAAACCAGAAGTGGGGAGGACGCCCAGGTTTATCTGACGCCAGCTCTAGGGATGAGGGAAGTTACAGAAGGATGAGGTGGATGAATGGGATGAAAGGAAGTGCCCCTATAGAATGACCACCCGTTCAAGTACGAACCCCTCAGGACGCGGGTGGTGATACCTCGGAGCACTCCCGCCGATATGTCCAACTCGAGTAACTCCGTGTCGCTTTTCCCGCACCACACCCCGCGCCATGACACGGTCACGGCCATGACACTGATGTCATTGGTTGCCACTCCTTTCAGCTCGGAACCCGCTTGCCGCAGATCATTTCTATCATATTCATTCATTTTTGCCCACCGGGTCTGCTCCATGACCACGCTGCCACTGACAACCTAGGCATCCAGAACTATTGTATACCCATCGGGCTTGACGGCAACGATATCCGGCTTCTTGCCCCGGTCCCTCGGCATGTGCTATAGTCTCTCCGTTTCGACATCCCAACCGCTGGGTGACAAAGACGACACAAACACAGGCACTAACGCACACATTGACCCGAAACAAAAGTTGTTCAGAATGGTCTAACTTGTAAAATGTGATTGATTATTTTGATATTGGAAAACAAAAATTCCAGATAGAAGCCCGAAAGTGAAAACATTGCTTCCGCAACCTATATGTAGACTCGGAAGCAATGTGTGAATAGGAACAACATTCAAGCGTAACGAGGAGCGAAAATAAGTGAAACTCAGTATTATTGAACTTTCAGAACACCGTTTAGGTACGTCATCGAGGTTTTATCATTCGAGGTTACCAGTAAGTTTAATTCAGTAAAAATTTGAGGGACGATAACAACCTGTTAACATTTAAATAGTACGTTAACATAACATTTTGCTCTTATATTGGAATGGATCGAAGGCAGATAAGTTCAGAAAATGAATCTAAACAGAGGCCAAAGTGGTTTGCCAAATGGCCATGCCTCCTAATCTGCCTTAATTAAACGGATTTTAATTAAATTTACCAACATTCTTCAAATCGTCTTCATTCATAGCTCTGTGTTTGTTTGTGAAACTTGGCAGGTACCAGAAGAGTTCCTTAAATTGTATTCAACGATAAAGTAGGTATTGTAGACTGAATGTTATCGCATGCCCTAATATCAGAGTAATTAGTCGATTATTTAATTTACATTCGGCATAAAATTCTCAACTCGAGAAAGGATGCACAATAATAGCGGTTTGGGATATTTTACGGATTCCATATATCGATTAACCGAATAGCAATAAGATCCAGTCTAATCGGTAATGAACTTTCGTTAGATTATGATTGATATTTTTCTTCCGATGTTGCATTCCTAAAGTTAGGTCCATATTACCAAACCCCACTCCAATAAAACTCTAAATTTCAGTATGCGAAATGTTAGTGAACATTTTCACATTTAGCGAATTTTCTTAGAAAATAAAGCTATTGCAATGCCTCTAAAAATTTTAAAATAAAAATTTTCAAATATTTTCTCAATTGAAATCTGTTCTGAGGCATTTTGAAATGATTCCTGGATTTTAACGCTTTTATATATATGTATATGTATGTGTCATTCCAGACGATAACTCTCGATAGAATTGAAATAAAAACTTCGTTCTTTCGCCAAAAAATCAAGCATTTCAAAAGAAAGGATGAGTTCGTTGGACAACACTTTTTGAGCACATTAAATTGGTCAAATTTCAAAAAATGTACTAAAAAAATCTCTAAAAAGGCTGAAAACGGGTAAAAATCGTTCAATTTATATTTTTTGGTAGAATATTGCTCAAATAAAGTTTATTAACTATAAAATAGAACATCCAAAAATGTATGTACACAATTATGCTGAAAAATATACTTAAAATTCATTAAAATTTGCTAAAAAAATCGATAAAAACTGCAAAAAAGCTAAAAATTCAGAACCTCTATTTGAATTGCAGGTTATTATTTAGAATACGTTTTTTGCCATAAAATTAAAGGTTTACGATTTCCTTGCACTCAAAAAGCTCAAATTTCAAAACAATTCAACATTATACAATACGATAATTTACGAAAATTTGCTCATACGATCATGCTGCATGAATGGAACTTTTTATTATTAAAAGGGCTTCATCTTTCCAACTGATTATAAGGCTTCTCATCGTAGGTTGGCTCTTAAGAATTTCACACAGGTATTTTATATTATTCACCAACTATTTCAACGATTGCCCTTAGGAAAAGAATTTTTGAAGAAATCTTCGACATTTCAAGCGGAGCGAGGCCTTGGGTCTGCGTGCCAGTACGTACATTAATAGAACTTCTTCATAATTTCATGGTTGATATTTTCTAAGCCACAGTCAGTATTAAAGCTACATCAAGTCCTAAAACAGTTGAGCGTAAAACATTAAAGAGAGCGACCGAGAATATTTCACAGAGTAAACTCATCAGTTGTGATTACTTTTTTTTTTTTTTTTTTTTTTTTTTTTAATTTTTTTAAACAAGCACCTAACTACGTTTTAAACAGCATGGTTCTAGGATTGGTTATACAGGGATAAGTTCACTCTGAATTGGGACAATATTTCATGCAAATATTACCAATTTTTGACTGATTTTTCAACATTGAAATTTTTGAAAACTTGATACATATTCTTATAGGAATTTTACGATGATTCCGAATATACCACATGTTAGTATGCTGAAAAAATTATTTCGCACAAAAAATCGCAAAAAATAGGCTATTTTGAAATTGTTGACTACATTTATGAAAATTTCAACCCGAAGATATAATCCGATCATGCTGGCCAACGAACTTGAACTTTCGTTTT
This sequence comes from Adelphocoris suturalis, assembly GCA_030762985.1. Taxonomy (NCBI): domain Eukaryota; kingdom Metazoa; phylum Arthropoda; class Insecta; order Hemiptera; family Miridae; genus Adelphocoris; species Adelphocoris suturalis. The sequence continues at coordinate 13,400,021 of CM061051.1, read as the reverse complement.
GTGTCCTTAACATCTTAAATTTGTTTGATGTTTCTAGCACAATTCTACGGACAGTTATCGTCTGGAATGACACATACATACATATATACATACATACATATATACATACATACATACATAAAAAAATGCGTTAAACTTCAGAATATGATTCAGAATAGCCTGAAACGGATTTCTGCATAAAATGTTTTCAAAAATTCACATTCTACAAATTTTGAGGCGAGAGCAATAGCTTAATTTTCTTCAAAAATTAGCTAAAACTCTAACCCATTTGGCGGAATGATCGATGAAGGGAGAACGCTAATACCCTAGATAATGATGTGCAGACAATCGCTATGAAGATATCAAAATAATAAAATGACATACAAAACGTTATCATCAAAATAGATATCTAGGTGTATTCAATGAGATAAAAAAACGGATTAACCAGATAATTTATATTATATCAATAGCTGCGAATAAGCGCTTGTCCGTATATTGATAAAAATTATGCAATCTTACGCAAATTCCTAGTCCATAATTACAGTTGCTATTTAAACCACAATTAGTTCGCCTGAAGTCAGAAACCCTAAATTAGAAAAGATTTTGTGCAATGGAACCCTAAATTTAATATTTTCTAGCTACGAAGCTTTCGATTTAGAGTGTTTGTAGTTTTACATATTCCGATTAAACTAGTAGGTCACTGGTAGGGTTGCCAGATTTTTTCGGATCATATAAAGTACCAATATCCTGGCTGCAACCAAGGAAAAGTAAAGTATTTCAATGAAAGTTAAAGTATACATTAAAGTTAACGTTCTCGACTTACACACTAAGGTATTTTTCATTCAGCATCTGCACACATGGTGTAGGATCTACCTAGGTACATACGTCTACCTACAAGTACCGATGACACAGCTAAAGAAGAAGAGGTTCTAAAACAACCGAGTCTTTCTTTTAGGAGTCATTTTCCGCTAGTTTAAGCAAACAACATCGTATATAGGCACCTACTCATTAAAAATAACCGAAATAGCTTTTAAGGAATCCTCATCACATAGGTATCACATACAGATCAGACCCAGGGTATCACATTATCATGACAGATGACATCCAAAAAGTAAACAGAATCATTGAACCGTTCTTTGCTGTTGTTGAGGTGTGTGTATGGGGTTGAGCGCCCGGCGTACAGTGGGACGAAATGCGATTCTGGCTAGACAAAAATATTTTATTGGCTATTCTTATAGGAAATTTCAAGCTGATTCCGAATATACCATATGTTCCTATACCTAAAATAGCTCTTTAATGGATGTTTCTTGAAAAAAACCTCGAAAAAACACGTTTTATGAAATATTTTCCCATTTTTTCATCCTTAAGATGTACTGGAAACGTTTTTTGCTCAATGGAAAAGTTAGAGAGAATTAAACGCTGCGTCGATTCGTCACCAAGGAAAGTAAAACTTTTGGTAAAATAAGGAAGTTATCGAATTTCAAAGTTTTCCAAGAACGGAAAATACCATTTATTACCGTATTATAGGTGAAACTTGATATTCAATCGACTTTCACAAAGAAGAAAAGTTGTAAACCATCAACCGAAAAACACCAATAATTAAGAGAGTTATGATGTTTCAAAGTTTTTGACAACTCCTATTTTCCACTTTTTCACTATGCTGATTCCCAGGAACCTATCATCACCTCACCATTTCTTCATATATGCGTTCAACAACTATTATGGTACACCGTGAAACCAATTCCAGCTGCAAATATTTGCAAGTAATCACAATACCCTCGTCAATGTTGTGAAAGTGTGCCAAAACTCTGGTATAATTGCTTCCTTAGTCATAGGAACCCAAACGTAAGCTTCTTATTCATGCATGAAATACGTCTGCCAAGTGGGTGTGGGTAATAGGTTCCTCGTATTCAATAAGTAAAATGTATAGATATGTTGTAATGTATAAAACATATGCCTATATTCGTATATACCTATGCCAAATTATGTACACCTCCTATAAATTTCATAAAAATCGGTTCAATAGTTTTGGATTTTCGCGCGTTACAAGGATTTGCGGACACAGACAGACAGACACGGAACCAGAAATGTTCAGGAAGGTCCAAAACGTGAAATGCGAGTGAAAATTTTGATTTTGGAAAAGTGAAAACAATGCTTCCGCTACCTTCGTAGACTTGGAAGCAAAATTTTGTCCTTTAAAATCAAAATTTCCACTCGCATTTCACGTTTTGGACCTTCCTGAACATTTCTGGTTCCGTGTCTGTCTGTCTGTGTCCGCAAATCCTTGTAACGAATATAGGCATATGTTTTATACATTACAACATATCTATACATTTTACGTATTGGATACGAGGAACCTGTTACCCACACCCACTTGGCAGACGTATTTTCATGCATGAACAAGAAGCTTTCGTTTGGGTTCCTATGACTTTGAAGCAATTATACCAGAGTTTTGGCACACTTTCACAACGTTGACGAGGGTATTGTGATTACTTGCAAATATTTGCTGCTGGAATTGGTTTCACAGTGTACCATAATAGTTGTTGAACGCATATATGAAGAAATGGTGAGGTGATGATAGGTTCCTGGGAATCAGCATAGTGAAAAAGTGGAAAATAGGAGTTGTCAAAAACTTTGAAACATCATAACTCTCTTAATTATTGGTGTTTTTCGGTTGATGGTTTACAACTTTTCTTCTTTGTGAAAGTCGATTGAATATCAAGTTTCACCTATAATACGGTAATAAATGGTATTTTCCGTTCTTGGAAAACTTTGAAATTCGATAACTTCCTTATTTTACCAAAAGTTTTACTTTCCTTGGTGACGAATCGACGCAGCGTTTAATTCTCTCTAACTTTTCCATTGAGCAAAAAACGTTTCCAGTACATCTTAAGGATGAAAAAATGGGAAAATATTTCATAAAACGTGTTTTTTCGAGGTTTTTTTCAAGAAACATCCATTAAAGAGCTATTTTAGGTATAGGAACATATGGTATATTCGGAATCAGCGTGAAATTTCCTATAAGAATAGCCAATCAAATATTTTTGTCCAGCTAGAATCGCATTTCGTCCCACTGTGCGGCGGGAGATGGTCAGCCTTCTCAACTTCTCGAGTATAGGTACGTGAGCGACCCTAGACCAATTTTTGTCGATGCAGTACCTAGGTAGTTCTGGTAGGTAGGTATGTGAACCTTGTACTTGACTAGTAAGTAGGTACGAGGGCTGAAATTTTCATCTTCGTTTCATATATAAAGTATTTTGGTCTACTTTAAATTTTTTATAAAGTACACAAAAAATATTTTGAACAAAAATAAAGTAGGATACTTAAAATTAAAGGAGATCTGGCAACCCTATAAGACCCAAAAAAATAAAACACATGCGAAATGAAACTGCGTGTTTTCTATTCTTATCAACATTTCCGTTACACTGTAAAGCTTTAGGCAGATAGGATTCAACTTTATTTATATATTGATTGGCAGACAATTAAACTATGACTAATAAGCTTTTTTTTTTTTTTTTTTTTTTTTTTTTTTTTTTTAATGTGATGGGCCCATATATTATTCTTGTGCACAATTATTCATTTCATATATGATTTTCATGGTAATTTGGCAAATCTCCTGATGCTGGGCTGAATCCACCTGATGTAGAAATGCAGCACGAAATGCACTTTATGTAAAATTTAAAACAGTTTGTGTTTCTCTAAATATGTCAAAATAGGTATCCATTCCGTAGTAAAATTAGTGATTGCCACATGTACAACTGGGAAAAACATGGAGAATTTGACTTCTTGAATGTAGGTATATCTAAGTTTAGGCATTTAGGTACACACATAAAAAGTTTTACAAATACATTTAATTTTATATTGAATGGGAAGTTAATATGGTATACCTTGAAAGTCGTATCTCGGGGACTCCTTCTCCGAAGATTCAGCAGCGATTCCGCTGATGAGAGCCAGAGACACAAGGATCGTGTACATCATCATGGTTGAGCAGGCCTGAGAATGGTTGAATATTGAGAGAGGACCAGCTAGTGAAGGGACATCCGAATGCAGAATCGAATGCGGCATTCGATTATTGAAATCGTTCGGATATTCGGATGCGAGATATGAAGTATTCGAATACTTATTCATTCGTATAGTAGCGAGACTAGCGGCATAATCACGAAGCGCCGTAGTGAAATCGCTCGGATATTCGGATGCGAGTATTCGAATACTTTTTCATTCTTATAGTAGCGGAACTGGCGGCTCCTTCCCGAAGCTCGAACATCGAAATAAAACAACTGAAAGACGGAGCTGTGACATGCGAATAGTGAAGTAACCGCTACTTGAAGCTGAGGTCTTCCGAAATCTCATGCAGTTTCTTTTGCATTCGAATAGGTAGGGGTGTGTCGGTTCAGGTAATTCTCAGGAACGGTTCCAATGATTCAGTGACATAGAAGTCACAGCTCCGAAATGCCGGTACGATTCCCTTCCCGGTACAGAACGTAGAATAAAACAACGATCGCTACGAATCAGGGCTCAGAATAACTTTTCATTCAATAGGAAAGAATTATTCAAGCCAGTGTCAAAAAAATAATAATTTAATGAACGATTTTACCTATACAAATAGTTTCTCGTTTTGACTTAAAAAACGCTGCAAATTATTTCACAAAGGTTTATTATTTTTTCAATTGAGTATGATCGTAGTTTTAGTTGGCTTGCGTACGTCATAAGGCCCGTCCAGACTCCTTGGCGTGTCCTATTTCCAGTTGCCACAACCTATACTTCTATAATTATATACGCATGTTTATATTTCTCGATTTGAGCTCCTATCTATTCAAATAGTTATTGCCTTAATAATATCATTATCAAAGTACGTACGAAAAGTCGAGAGGATATGTTATTAAATATGCGTAGGAAAAGCATTGGTATTAACACACAAATATGACCTAGAAAAAAACATATTATTCATGCCTCGAAGGAACGCCGTACCCACCACAAGGTGCCGCGGCGCCTCCTCTCACTCCACCCCCCGCTCACCCCCCTCACCACCCACCGTGACCCCCTGCCAAGCGTGCCAGGCGTGCGTGCGTGCGTAAGTCTACCACACAAAGCCTTAAAAAAGACACTTTTTCGGCCGTTTTTGGCCCATAGCATCTATGCGAGTAAAGCGATCGGGATGGTTAAAAACGTTAGGACCAACTAGACCCCAAATGGAGTCTATGTGCGAAAGAACGGGTTTTTTAAGTCAATTCTTAGGCCTTTTATGGCCCGGACGGCGGACGGCGAACGGCGGACGGACATTTCAAATTTGGATTCTACGCACCTTGAAACGTAAAGTGACAAAGTTTGAGGGGGGGTTATAAAAATTTTTTGCTACACGATCGCAAAATTAGCATACTAGCTTTTTTTGGACTTAGTGAGCTCCTTATCTCCGACAAAATTGCCCCTGCTTTGGAAAAAAGTTGCTCACAGGGGACAAACGTAGCTACGACACATAGCCTTTCCTCGGCAGCTTTGGAGAGCAGTGGAAAAATTTGACGGTTAATGTTCCACAAATTAATAGGGTCAGCTCCCAACTCGATAGTTTCTTCGTCAAGAAGCCCGTAAGTAGGTACTATCGAAGAAAAAAAATCCTTGCTTCTATTACGTCCATCTATTACCTTCCCGGTCCGTGGAACTGAACCGGGAAGGGCTGGATTCTCGTCACTGCTCAGAAACGTTCCGTGGTGAGACTAGGTTCCACAGTCCCGGTACCGCTGCACCAACACACCTCCTCGAATAGGTACTTTTTGCTGTCGTTGTGGTGAAACTGGCGGCCCTTCGTGAAGCTCAAAAATCTGAGATTTCCATTTGAATTCCGAACCTGAAACCTATTGGCTGTATGCATTGCATTCAAATACCTACTTATGTCGGTATACCTACCTACCTATTTTTGTATTCCGTTTTTAAATGAAACATATTGTGTGATTCGTGCAACGAATATCAAATCGTATTTTTTACTTACCTACTCAATCTATTCTTGAATATTTTTTTTGTTTCTACTTCCCGTGTTTGCTCGGGTTTTGGTTTATTATTCCTTCAAATAATGAGCCTTTGTGATCGGGTCGAAAAACGACACTGCAAACCATCTTTTGTAATTTCTTGTTTCAAGGTAGGTACCTACCTACCTAGATAGAATCCAAATTATTTGCACTTTTTCTGCCCCCCAGGTCTTATTTCCTCTCAACTCGATAGAAAAAATCAATGGTTTCGCTCACAGACTCAATTTGGGGGACAACGCTGTTCCTAACATCTGGCCAACCCAATCGCCACACACCCTGGGTGATTAAGCATTACCTAAGGGCGGAAAATTGGAGTGAAAATGGGGGTTTTCAAATAAAATGGTCGTGAATCGTTTTCCATACTTATAGGTAGGTACCTACGTACCTATGCTTACCGAATAAATTATGGAAGCAAAATCAATTGAGGCCGGTCTAGGGGCTGTGAGGGTGCGCACAAGTGAGATAATAGATAGGTAGGTACCTATCTATTTTTTTTTTTATGGTTTTGGAAAAAATAGGTATACATGGTCGCTAACTCAGGAATGTTGGAGTAACGTAGGGAAATACTCGTCAAATGCGTCTGGAGTCACAGACATGTTTTACTATCTCATGGGCCGAAGGGTCGCTGGAAAGTTACGCAAGTGGCTTGAAAACAATATTTATAACTGTCCCAATACTGAAGCTGGGCCCAAATCGAAAACATAACACTATGAATCGTAGGAATGTAGGTATATGCATCTATTAGTCTGGTGGTGAACTTGGAAGGGGAAATACCAAAAAGATTCTTGATAAGATTAACTGCAGGCTGTATCCGAGCAAACAGGACTCTCAGGAAAAACTTGATCGTGCCTTGGCTTCTGTTTGGGAGGATCGCCGTGGCTTTGTGTATCGGAAGGTGCTTTCCACGGCGCTGTCATCTCCGTCACACGTTACACGTTCCCGAATTAATGGTCTTCCCAACGCCTCTATCTCTCTCATTCCCATCTTTCATAAATAAGTAGTAGACTGACAACGAAAAATAACGAAAGTTCGAATTTTTGAGGGGCTCAAAGCTCAGATGATTGCGTCAGATGCGAGGAACAACTCATGAAAATTTCACTCCGAACCGATAACCCCTTGAGGTCTCCCAAACCCGTTTTTTGATAATTGAATTATCGATTTTAGAACACTAGACGCTTAGGACAAAAAGACGGTTAGGACATGAAAGATCCATGCTTCTGGACACTTTTTATACTCTATTCCTATGTTGATGCGGCCATTATTGCAAGCGCAGAAGCTGTATTCCTTTTGATATTCAAGAAATCAGTCCAAATAAGTGATGGAAAAAAGGCATTTTTTGCCGTTTTTACCTAGTTTTGACTGGGAAAAAAATTGTTTGCGGGTCTTTTCTACTTCGGACCTTGTTTCCTGGCTTGTTTCGAATGCAACAAGATCAATTTCGTCCTATAATATATTATCCTTCAGAAAATATCTGCTCAAGAGCCGAGTTAGCTTTTTTAATGGTAACCGCTCTATACTTACCAGTAGCTACGAAATCAAAATTTAACGCCCTGAAGCCCTTTTAATCCCATTATTTTATGTTTTTGGGCTCGTTGAACATTACGTGCTAGTAGTGGAGGCGTAGGACTCGATTTTTTGAACATCAAGAAAAATCTACTCTATTCACCGATTTTTGACACCTAGCTCTTGATTATTAACCAAAATACGAGTTCTACGCCTCCACTACTAGCACGTAATGTTCAACGAGCCCAAAAACATAAAATAGTGGGATAAAAAGGGTTTCAGGGCGTTAAATTTTGATTTCGCACCTACTGGTAAGTATAGAGCTGTAACCATTAAAAAAGCTAACTCGGCTCTTGAGCAGATATTTCCAAAAGGACAATATATTATAGGACGAAATTGGTCTTGTTACATTCGGAACAAGCCAGGAAACAAGGTCCGAAGCAGAAAAGACCCGCAAACAATTTTTTTCCCAGTCAAAACTAGATAAAAACGGCAAAAAATGCCTTTTTTCCATCACTAATTTGGACTGATTTCTTGAATATCAAAAGAAATTCAGCTTCTGCGCTTGCAATAATGGCGACATCGTGTTCCGCGACACCGAAAACATAGGAATAGAATATAAAAAGTGTCCAGACGCATGGATCTTTCATGTCCTAACCGCCTTTTTGTCCTAAGCGTCTAGTGTTCTAAAATCGATAATTTAATTATCAAAAACCGCGTTTGGGAGACCTCAAGGGGTTATCGGTTCGGAGTGAAATTTTCAGGAGTTGTTCCTCGCATCTGATGCAATCATCTGAGCTTTGAGCCCCTCAAAAATTCGAACTTTAGTTTTTTCGTTGTCAGTCTAAGGAGTAGCATTTTGTAAAGAAGGTGCACTACGTAGGTGGGGTACTACGAACGATATGCAATACCTCCGGCCAAACATATACTTACTCTGAGGTGCTCTGGAAACGGTAAAGGTTTCGTTTTTGACTCCCCTTCCCCCCTTCCTGTAGGGTTGTAAAATGGGAAAATTACATTCCAGTATAGTACCGACCTATATTTTAGAGGAAGGAATGACAAAAATTGTTAATAGAACCACTCACAGTTCTTTTGAAGTATTAAGTAACATGTTAGAATATGAAACCTTAATTAGCCTAAGCTGTATCTAGCTAGGTAATAATCTTGTATTTCTATTATCGCTGCCCTTATATAACTCGGAAGAATATATCACCCATATACTTTAAAACCTATCCCCATGATTAGAGGATGTAGTATAAATATTACTTGTATAGTAGGTAGGTACCCTTAACCCTCATGCCCCGTGGGGTTTGTCAAACCCCAATCGCGATTTGAAGTCAGTTTATCACGTTGAATCCCGCATGTCTGGCTCTTCTCGCCCCCTTCTATATCATCCCCCACTTCTTCCCTAAAGGCTTCAGCCTTTTTCCAGTTTAGTACGTTTAAGACTTCTGGGAAGTGTAGTACTTTCTTGTACCTGGGGTTTGACAAACCCCACCGGGGAGTTAACCGCTAGTGATTTTCTCTATAGCAAGTGTTATTTTTGCGGGCGTTCCCACAGTTTGGTTATTGGCTCATCGTTAGAAATGGCTGAAAAACGCAAGTTTTCGGAACCTGAAGACATTAGATCCATGTTGGAACAGTTGAAGGAAGAAGATGTATATTTTGGTGGAGAAAATTCAACACGGAAGATAATGTCAAGTTATAAGAAGTTGCCTCAGATGAAGAAGCGTCAAAAGTGACAGTTTTGGAGAAACTAGTTCGATGTTCCTTTTGTGAACATCATAGATCTTCAATGTGTTGAGAATTGATCCTATTGCTTGGTGCCAATTTCGTGTTACCTTTTCATTCTAGTTCTTGGGTTTAGTGTGTGGTATCAAACTAATCTCAGGAAATTGTTTTGTAGATTTTATTTATTTATTTATTTTTGTTTTTAAATGAAAATGTGCTAATTTTATATTGAAATTTTGTTACAATGAGGTACCTTTCTGCTATTATTTTTTTCTTCACAGCGTGAGGTTTTTCTTACTATTACTTTTTTCTTCATGAGTTTAGGTACCTACTTCTCGTTTCATTACACTCATGATAACAGAATAAAGATAAAATTTGATTCAAGTGTAAGTTATTTTTGAATTTTTTAACATTTTTCAAAGTTGGGGTTTGACACACCCCACCGGGGAGTTAAGTGTTGGAAATTTAGCCGGGACATTCCAGGGTTAATACTCAAATTTACGGATTCAAAAACTTCGAACTAAAATTAGTTGACCGTGTTGTAATTGGGAAATATTATCTAGAAATGTAACGCAAAGCGAGAAAAAACTCAACATAAACCGTACATTTACCAAAGTATCGATGAAAAAGCCCGTAGTGGAAAAATTAAAAGAAATAAATCAATTCTTGATAATATTTTGAAGAGCGAGCAAATAGAAATGGAAGATGAATCTAAAACTGAAATAATGAATTTAAATGGGAAATATTTAATAAACGCCCAAAATTTTGAAAACCGGCCTCCTCAACAGTAAGAGAGGGGGGAAAAACAATTAAAAAAGTTGTTCTTAGCAGTCAAAAGACGTCTTGGGGAAAACCTATTTTTATCCCCTGTTATCCCTAAAACGAATCTGCCAACAATACAAGCAGACAACGCCAGTATTTATTTGGAAGCTTATAAAACATTCATTAAAGAACATTTGAAATGGCACTACTCTGATAATATCGCAAATGAATCTCAGTGGCCACCATACCAATCAATTGTAAAACATGTAGTGATAATCAGCTTAATAACTTATGTGACATGGCCTGGGGTGGAACAAGCTCACTCAATTAATAATACCAAACGTTTGAATTCCTGAAAACCAGTTCAATGGAAGAATCACAAACGCCTCCACAGCCTGCGCATCCTGCTGCAAACATAATTCCCATCCCTACGAATTATGTTCACGGATCTTGTGGGGAGGGTTTTTCTCAGAGCAACCCTCGAGACCGAGTCAACAGAACCGAAAAAGCATGACCCCATGAGCGAATTTTTGAAGAAATCTTCGACATTTCAGTCGCTATTGATCGTGTAGAGAAATTTTAGTTCATGATTTTGATAGACAAACATGGAATCAAATTATTAATTCAAGTCCTAAAACAGTTGAGCGTAAAACATTAAAGAGAGCGACCAAGAGAATCGGAGGACGGAATATTTCACAGAGTAAACTCATCAGTTGTGATTACTTTTTTTTTTTTTTTTTTTTTTTTTTTTTTAACAAGCACCTACTACCTACGTTTTAAACAGCATGGTTCTAGGTTTGGTTATACAGGGATACTTCCATAAGAGTAGTTCAATCTGAATTTGGACAATGTTTCATGCAAATATTACCGATTTTTACAACTAGCGAACGGCATTATTTCGATTTTTGACTGATTTTTCAACTTTGAAATTTTTGAAAACTTGATACATATTCTTATAGGAAATTTTACGCTGATTCCGAATATAGCACATGTTAGTATGCTGAAAAAACTATTTCACACAACAAATCGCAAAAAACAGGATATTTTCAAATTTTTGACTACATTTTTGAAAATTTCAACCCGAAGATGCAATCCGATCATGCTGGCCAACGAACTTGAACTTTTGTTTTGGGTCCTTAACATTTTAAAATTTGTTTGAAGTTTCTAGGACAATTCTACGGACAGTTATCGTCTGGAATGACACATACATACATACATACATATATACATACATACATACATACATTAAAAAATGCGTTAAACTTCAGAATATGATTCAGAATAGCCAGAAACGGATTTCCGCATAAAAGTTTTTCAAAAATTCACATTCTACAAATTTTGAGGCGAGAGCAATAGCTTAATTTTCTTCAAAAATTCGCTAAAACAACACACGATCCAGAAAAGTAAAGATGCAAAGCTCAGCATAGTGTACTTGGGTTCTTAAAAAGTACCATCCAAAGGCCCTCACATCAGCTCAAACATTGACGATTTTGAAAAGATAATATTTCTGAAAATGTTTAAAACTTTACTACTCTTTTAAAAAGAATCCTGGAAACTGGCAAATCTCATGAAAACTGCTTCATCTAATATGCTTTCCACCGGTATTATCAATTTTACTTTTATTTTGTTATTTAGGGGAGAAAATAATATTTTAATGTTAAAAAATGTGGGTTTTTCAATGAAATTGATGGTTTTCTCGAAAGATGACCCTCCATGAACCAACGAGTATGGGGTCGGTTTCTATGTATTTTTTCTCGCTGGATCGAATGCAAACTCTTGCAGATCTCTCAACTACGTTATAATCGAGTTTTACACTTCAATTACCTAACTAGTTTTACCCCATAACACACATACATTTAATCGTAACAAACAAACTAAACATTCGCGATTTTAAGTGTAAAACTCGGTTATAACGGAGGTGGAGAGATCTACAAATGTTACCAGTCGATACAGCGTGAAAAAATTCATAGAAACCGACCCCATACTCGTAGGTTCATGGAGGGCCATCTCTCGAGAAAACCAACAATTTCATTGAAAAACCCACATTTTTTAACATTAAAACGTAATTTTCTCCACTAAATCACAAAATAAAAGCAAACTTGATTATACCGTTGGAAAGAATATCAGACAAAGCAGTTTTCATGAGATTTGCCAGTTTCCAGGATTCGTTTTGGAAGAGTAGTAAAGTTTTAAAAATTTTCAGAAATATTTTTTTTTCAAAATCGTCAATGTTTGAGCTGATGTGAGGGCCTTTGGATGGTACTTTTTAAGACCTCAAGTACACTATTCTTATAGTAAATTTAATGCTAATTCCGAAAATGTGGTCAAAAGTTAAAATTGAATGAAGTAAAGCAGAGAAATTTTAGTTTAAAAGGAAAAAAACACGGTTTTCCTCAAAAACCCTTTAAAAAATCATATCTTGAGAACGGATTGAGATAAAAAGATTCAGTTGGCGGCATTTGACTCCATTTTTGATGCAGTTTCACCCAAATTTTTTTGCATCTGCGAGGGAATCACCCTGTATATATATATATATATATATATATATATATATATATATATATATATATATATATATATATATATTTCGGGAATATATAATTTGACTATCATTATAATTTCAGTTTTCAAGTTATTCTCGAATTGGTTATACAAAACGTTGCCCATGTCGCGTACATCCCATATCAATTGAAGAGAATCAACAATTACAACTACCTACCAATCAAGACACTCTTGGATGAATCCTGCAGTCATTATTATAATCAATTGGATGGTCCGATGCTCTTTTATTTTTGGGAGGTCTGGCATGCTCGGGAATAATTTGTCATTCTTAATTTAAAAATTCTCTTATTCTCTTATTATTCTCTTATTAATAAACCAGTTCGTAAAAGTGATTAACAAATTAACTGTTTTTATTTAAAAATAATCTCACTTCTAAATCAGAAGTGGGATTTTTATTCACGCCCTAGGTACCTGACATTTTTATGAAAAAAAAAATCAAGTGAATAACAGACAGTGACTAAAAATCAAGTGAATAATAGATAGTGACTAAAAATAGTACCAGTGTCAAGTGAATAAGAATATTGTGCCAGTGTCCAGTGAAAAAGCTAAAGGGATTCAATATATTTAATTGTTTAGTGAATCGTTTTTAATCAAGTTTTCAACACGGGAAACCTCCTTGGCGTCGATATGTCTGATCAAGAGGAACCAGACATTCCAGCAGAAATTATTCTAGATGGTGATGGGTCATCACATGACGAAGTCGGTGAAATGAGGACGGAAGACGATCCTCATCAAGTTCCTCCAGCTTCTACTCAACCTACTCAGAATCTTGTTGGAGATTTACTAAATTTGCTCAATCGACTGCCAGCACAACAACCGAATATCGTTATTCCCCCGATAACGATTACATCCAAACTCGAATTTCCTCCATTCGATCCAGCTGAAAACAATGCCCGTTCATGGATTGAAATGGCTGAAATCGCATTGGAAGAGAAACAGCCAACTCGTTCAGAGTTGCTCATCGCGATCACACATGCAATGAAAGGAGTTGCAAAGTATTGGCTTTCAGATGTGGGCATCAGTTCCCTCACATGGGAAATATTCAAACAAAAATTCCAAACCAAATTTGCTCGTGTCGAGACCCCTGCATCAGTGCTTTATCGGGCCATGACAGCTCATCATAGAGACATTGATGTTGAAAAACTAATGAATTCTCATTTGTCCAAAGTACGAGCAGTATTTCGTGGCCGTACCGCCGACGAGTGTGGTTTGATTTTTATGGCTGCACTCGCGTCTCAACATGACGAAGCTCTCCGAACATGGGCATTCAAAAAGGAAACGTTAACTGAAGTCGGTCTAATGAAGGAAATACGGGCAATAAAGGCCTCAAAGTTTAGGGCCAAACCTCGTGACTACCAACAGCAACACTTTCCAACATTAAAAAGAACGGCTCAAGATCATCACCAGGGAATACCAGCCCAAAAGAAGTTCAAGGGCGACTTCAAGACTACAATTCGAGTTCCTAACAAGGGATCATTTCCAGCCATTCAACAACCACGACAACAACCATCATCGCAGCATCAGCAACCCTCAAGTTCCAGACACTGCGAGGGATGCTTCAAAGTGGGACACACCTGGTCTCGATGTTGGAATAATCCTGAGAGCGGCGTAAAGAAGCCATCTTCAGCGTCAAGAGAGTCCAACCAGAACCGCGGAAGGGGCAGCACTCCCATAGCCTCCCCCAGAGACAGGCCACAACGCCGTGTGCAGGTCTGTGAGGCCAATCCTCAGGGCGAATTACAACATCAAGGTAAATCATTTAATTTTCTTTTTGATTCAGGAAGTGATATTTCATTGTTGTCTCAAAATTTACTTCATAATTTTAATGGTCAAAAATTCAAATCTCTCATCACCATAACAGGTATTGGAAATCAAAGTATACCTGTTGATGATTCTATTGCTACGATAGTAACTATACAAAATATTGACATTCCTATTGTTTTCTTTATAGTTCCTGAAGGAATAATAAAGAAACAGGTTTTACTTGGAAGGGATATTCTGTCTGCAGGAATATCCGTAAAAGTCATGCCAGATAGATATGAATTTTCAAAAATTGACAAATCTGTGGAAAATAAAGTAATTGATAAATCGAAATTTGTTAGGCAAAAGTTCAAAAAAATATATTCCAAATTATCGATAGATTCAAAACAAAATTTATTCGAGTCGATAAAACAGCCTGCAGATTTACAAAATAAATGTATACATAAATTCGTTAACGATTCTTCACAAACTTCAATGGATACATTTTTAGAACAGCCATGGCCTATACCATGTAAATTACCGATTGTAGATTCTAGAGTTGAATCAATTACAGCCACTGAATCCGACCCTAGACAAATCCAAGGATCAGTTTCAGGCAATCCAGAAAATGAACTATTCAGGCCAGAAGTCGAAGATATTGATACCGATTTACAAAATCCAGAAAATGTTATTAGACTTAAAAATATTTTAAGTAGATACGCAGATAGCTTTACTAGAGGTTTGCCGAAACGATATGTTAACTGTGCCGAATTTAAAATAACATTAAACTCAGATAAAATAATTTATAGACGTCCGTATAGATTACATCCAAGAGATAGGGAAATTGTCAAAAATTATTGTATGGAGCTTTTGGATGCGGGGATAATAGAAGAAAGTACTAGTCCCTTTAGTAGTCCTATTTTACTTGTGCCGAAAAAGAATGGAAAATTGAGGATGGTAACGGATTTCAGGGCCCTTAACGAAATAACGATCCCTGAACATTATCCAATACCCCTCATTCAGGATCAAATCGCAAGATTGGCGGGTAAAAATTATTTCATAAGTCTTGATTGTGAAAGTGGTTTTTATGCAATACCTGTTAATGAAGATACTCGTAGAATATTAGCCTTTCAAACTCCAGATGCTCATTATCAATACAAACGTATGCCTTTCGGCGTTAGGAACGCTCCTGTCTGTTATCAACGTGCAATCATGAAAGCATTGCATGGTCTCACTGACGATTGGTGTTTAGCATATTTAGATGATCTGCTGATTATTGCTGAATCTGAAGAAGAGATTTTAGATAGATTTGAAATAGTTTTGGAAACTTTGACCAAAGCTGGATTTTCTCTGAATCCTGATAAATGCAAATTTGTTAAAACGGAAATAGTTTATTTGGGATATCAAGTTAAAAACGGAGAAATCCGCCCTCACAATGATAAAATAAAAGCATTAGCAGATTTACCACCACCCGTTAATAGGACGGGTTTACGAAGCTTTTTAGGTCTATGTTCATATTTCAGGAATTTTGTGAAAAATTTTTCAATTATTTGTGCTCCATTGTACGATTTGACATCTGAGAAGGTACCATTTATATGGCAACCTCACCATGAGGAAATTCGTCAAAAATTAATTGGAATCTTTACTTCTGAACCATGTTTAACAATTTATGATCCAAATCATCCAGTAGAAATATGGACGGACGCAAGCCAAGTAGGTTACGGCAGTATACTATTTAATATAATTAATGGTGAAAGGAAAGTAATAGGATATTTTAGTAGGAAAACCACCGGAGCTGAGATGAAGTACCATAGTTACGAGTTAGAAACTCTCGCAGCTGTGAAAGCATTCAAACATTGGGAATGTTTTCTATTGTATACTAACTTTACTCTAGTAACAGATTGTAAATCATTTCAATTATCCTACACCAAACAGCACCTTAACCCAAGGGTCCAAAGATGGTGGGCATTCTTACAAGCTTTTGATTTTAACATTCAACACCGTCCTGGAAGCAAAATGATTGTGGTTGATTTCCTCAGCAGATTTCCTGTAGGTTCCGCAGAAGATGTAAACATTTTTGAAGTTGAGGTAGATGATTATCCCCCAACCCATACATCAAAAACGTATAAATTTATTCAATCAAGTTTACCCCCAGAATTGGTCCATGTAGAGCAAGTCAAAACCGTGGTTAATTTAGTTGAACTAACCGGTGAGTGGTTGCAAACAGCTCAACAACATGATCCAGAAATTAAAATTATAATGGAACGATTAGAAAATGATACCATACCTCCCGATCTAGCCCAAACCTATGAAATCCGAGATGGAATTTTATTCAGGAAATTTCAAATTAACAAAAAAACAAAAAAAGCTCCCATTGTACCCCACAACTATCGTTGGATAGTGACTAATTCAGTGCACGAAGCTATATTGCACCAAGGTGTTCAAAAAACTATTGACAAAATTTTAGAAAAATTTTGGTTCGCGAAAATGCATAGGTTCGTGAAAAAATTCATTGAATCCTGTGTAACATGTAAATTAACTAAATCTCCATCAGGGAAACAACAAATTCAATTATACCCGATACCTAAGAGGGACATCCCGTTTGATACGGTCCACATAGACGTAACAGGTAAACTTAGTGGTCAAGGAGGACCAGCGGATTACTACGTGGTAACCATCGACGCATTTACAAAATATATTCATATTCATCACACCCGTTCATTGACAGCAAAAGCTGCGGTGAACGCTCTATCTGAGTTAATTCAATTTTTTGGAGCACCTTCTAGAATAATTTATGATGCAGGAACATCGTTTACTGCTAAAACCTTTGTAGATTATTGTGCCTTTAATAATATTAAAACTCATGTAATAGCTACAGGTGCACCGAGAGGCAATGCACAAGTGGAAAGGTACATGAAAACAATTACTAATATGATCACTGTTGCTCAATATGTTAAAAAACAGTCTATTCGCCAACTAGCGCCTCAAATTCAATTAGTTATGAATTCTACTGTTAATAGAATAACTGGGTTTTCTCCTATAGAACTATTAACTGGTAGAAAACCTCATTTGCCTAATCTAATTACGACTGATGACATAACAAATACAGATGAACGTTCTGACTTACCACAAATTCGAACTGAGGCCAAGACCAACATTGATCGTAGTGCTCTATATGAAACACAACGTTTCACAGGAAAAGGTGCCAAAATTCAACCCCTAGAACTAGGAGATCTTTGTGTTAGGCAAGTAGAACCAAGATCTTCACAAAAGACGGCTCCAAAATTTAAAGGTCTCTACAAAGTAATTCAAATATTACCTCATGATCGATATATTTTACAAAATTTGAATTCGGGTATTAAAATCAAGTACCCACATGAAAGAATTCGCAAAATAACTGAGGATGTAACCCTATTTCCTCAAATGTTCGAAGATACTGAATCAGAATCGGAAGAACAATAACAGTTTTCTAAAACAAACTTTGCTCTTCAACAAAATTGCTAATAAAAGGAGAGAGGTGCCTGCCTCGAACCGTAAAATGTCATTAAAATATGATAACAGATCCCGCAAAACTAAAGGTGAGAGGTAGAGCACTGCCTGCCTCAAACCTCAAATTCCCTACAAATTAGAAATAATTCACTCAAACAAAGGTGAGAGGTAGAGCACTGCCTGCCTCAAACCTCAAAATTTTCACAAATCCGAAATAATTCACTCAAACAAAGGTGAGAGGTAGAGCACTGCCTGCCTCAAACCTCAAAATTTTCACAAATCCGAAATAGTTCACTCAAACAAAGGTTTTTTAAATAAAATAATAGCTCCCACTAACGTATAGGGGAGAGGTAGAGCTCTGCCTGCCTCGAACCTCATACTTAAGCGGGTGCATGTGCATCAAAACAGGCCATTGCTAACGGACGAAGTTGGGGTAGTGCCCGATTAGTCCCTCTGTCACGTCGGTCATTTCACATCGGCATCCTTGTTCCTCGAATGGGATTAACACTAAATCCGATTCTTGGAAACTTGCAGTCGAGTGTTTGTTCTGTGTTACAGGTGAGCTTCCCGTAACATTATTAGCATCCGCGGTGTTATAATGTCACAAATTATCCGCATTCCGAGATGAGGGGTAGAGCACTGCCTACCACCTCTCTCCAGCGAAGGGAGATCATATGACATATGCGTTTTCAAGACTTAGGCTCTTGGGCGTCGGTAATCATATGGGAAACCATTAATAAACGGTGGAGCACTGCCTGCCGTAAAAGATTGGTAGAGCCCTGCCTACCACAAAATAAAACAAAGAAGGTGGAGCACTGCCTGCCTTTCTTACTGCTAAGCTAAATAATAAAACTTATAGGGTAGAGCACTGCCTACCCGAAAAAAAAAAAAAAAAAAAAAAAAAAAAAAAAAAAACCCCACCTGAATTTCTTGCACATGTAACACGCAGAAAACGTCCCCAAACTTATCTTACAAAGTTTTGCTTTGCTGGATTTTTATTTTATTTTGTCATGATCATTTTGTCCGTCTTGTGTGAAACTTTGTGTTTTATGTCTACCAATATAAAAAGGTCAGAATAGGCCGAGTATTCATGCCTTTCATATCTTCAAAATTTAACTTTCTAATCTCAATCTTCCAGACCGCAATAGGCCGGCGGCTTCGCACCATCAACGTGCCCTTTTTTTTCTGAAATTATTTTATTTTATAAAGTTCTGAAATTTTGTCTGTTCTAAACATTCTATTATATGTGAGGTTCTGAATAATTCAAAAGTGATGTACCTGAAAATCAATAACTATAATGTAAAAATGTTAACCTTTGTAAACTAGAACCCGAGCTAGGCTTTTCATACACATAGTACTTCTAATATTACGCACAGCAAGGTTTTATTTTGTTTGGCTGTAGAATGTCGTGAGTTTGCTGGCATCCAACAAGTTCTGCTTCATGGGTGAACGCAAATAGATATGACTTTCTATATCCAATACTTTTTTTTTACTTGCTCAAAATTCATGAGCTTTTTGATATATTTATTAGGGAACCAGACCTCATAGGTAACGCCACGGTAGGAAATTGTTAGGACCCCAACAATGTTTAAACTTTGCAATAAATAATATTATCGTTGGTATAATATTTAAAATCAGCACCCCTGGGGAACTTTTGGGATTTCACGTGGGACCGTGAAACGTCAGTATGGCCGTTTCGGGAATATATAATTTGACTATCATTATAATTTCAGTTTTCAAGTTATTCTCGAATTGGTTATACAAAACGTTGCCCATGTCGCGTACATCCCATATCAATTGAAGAGAATCAACAATTACAACTACCTACCAATCAAGACACTCTTGGATGAATCCTGCAGTCATTATTATAATCAATTGGATGGTCCGATGCTCTTTTATTTTTGGGAGGTCTGGCATGCTCGGGAATAATTTGTCATTCTTAATTATATATATATATATATATATATATATATATATATATATATATATATATATATATATATATATATATATATATTGGAGTGCCCAAAACCGGAACCCTGTTTTGTTTGCCTGCTCTCGTCTCGACTCCGTCTCAACATCCAAATCCGCCTTCACCTTCGTTGTTTTCTCATAAATATTTTTTATAATTTGTAAATTCAAATAAAGTAATTTAAAAAAATTAAGCAAAATTCCTGGGACCGAAGCCTCCTACCTAATTGCCGGACATTTGACCGTTGCTTTAATTACGAGACATCACTTGTTTCAGAGTGTCTCAACTCTGCAGAGTCGATGTCTCAGGAAGGCAGATCAGTTGGTTTCGTATATATATATATATATGTATATATATATATATATATATATGAATCGTGTGTGTGTGTTTGCCGAGCTGCTAACCAGGTGTGGTCTAGTGGTCAACCCTTATTATAAGTGTGGGTCAGTCTCCTTGGTCCCGTCAGGCCGCCAGCATAAGGTGAATGCGTGTGTGTGTCCGAGTGTGTCTGAGAAAATCTTAAAATTTAGATGAAATTCCATTTTAGCTAAAAAAATCATGCATTTCAAAAGGAAGGATGTGTTCGTCGGGGAGCTTCGTTTTGAGCTCAATAAATTGGTCAAATTTAAAAGAAATGAACTGAAAAAAAATCGCTGAGAAAGGCCAAAACGAAAAAAAATCGTAAAATATATATATATATATATATATATATATATATATATATATATATATATATATATATATATATATATATATATATATATATATATACAGGGTGATTCCCTCGCAGATGCAAAAAAAAATTTGGGTGAAACTACATCAAAAATGGAGTAAAATGCCGCCAACTGCATATTTTTATCTCAATCCGTTCTCGAGATATGATTTTTTAAAGGTTTTTTCAGGAAAACCGTGTTTTTTTTTCCTTTTAAACTCAAATTTCTCCAGTTCACTTCATGTAGTGTTAACTTTTGACCTCATTTTCGGAATCAGCATTAAATTTACTATAAGAATAGTGTACTTGAGTTCTTAAAAAGTACCATCCGAAGACATCAGCTCAAGCATTGACGATTTTGAAAAAAGAATATTTCTGAAAATCTTTAAAACTTTACTACTCTTCCAAAACGAATCCTGGAAACTGGCATATCTCATGAAAACTGCTTCGTCTAATACTCTTTCCAACGGTATAATCAAGTTCACTTTTATTTTGTTATTTAGTGGAGAAAATTATGTTTTAATGTTAAAAAATGTGGGTTTTTCAATGAAATTGTTGGTTTTCTCGAAAGATGACCCTCTATGAACCTACGAGTATGGCGTCGGTTTCTATGTATTTTTTCACTCTGTATCGAATGGTAACATTTGTAGATCTGTCCAACTCCGTTATAACCGAGTTTTACACTTAAAATCGCAAATATTTAGCTTGTTACGATTAAATGTATGTGTGTTATGGGGTAAAACTAGTTAATTAAAGTGTAAAACTCAATTATAACGTAGTTGAGAGAACTGCAAGAGTTTCCATTTGATCCAGCGAGAAAAAATACATAGAAACAGACCCCATACTCGTTGGTTCATGGAGGGTCATCTTCCGAGAAAACCAACAATTTCATTGAAAAACCCAAATTTTTCAACATTAAAACATAATTTTCTCCCCTAAATAACAAAATAAAAGTAAAATTGATAATACCGTTGGAAAGCATATTAGATGAAGCAGTTTTCATGAGATTTGCCAGTTTCCCGGATTCTTTTAAAAAGAGTAGTAAAGTTTTAAAGATTTTCAGAAATATCATTTTTTCAAAATTGTCAATGTTTGAGCTGATGTGAGGGTCTTCTGATGGTACTTTGTAAGAACCCAAGTACACTATTCTTATAGAAAATTTAATACTGATACCGAAAATGAGGTTGAAAGTTGAAATTAAATGAGGCAAAGTGGAGAAATCCGAGTTTAAAATGAAAAAACACGGTATTCCTGAAAAAAACCTTTAAAAAATCATATCTCGAGTACGGATTGAGATAAAAATATGCGGTTGGGGGCATTTTACTCCATTTTCGGTGCAGTTTTACCCAAATTTTTTTTGCATCTGCGAGGGAATCACCCTGTATATATATATATATATATATATATATATATATATATATATATATATATATATATATAGAGGGGAGTGCCCAAAACCGGAACCCTGTTTTGTTTTTGAATTAAAAAAAAAAAAAAAAAAAAAAAAGGTGAAAAATTATGTTTTTATGTTTTAAAATCCTCTAATATTTACTTTGTAATGTTGAGTATCATTTAACTTTTACTTTAAAAAATCTAATTCAAAATTATTAAAAAAAAAAAAAAAATTTATCAAACCTTACACTTTCTCAATTTGTGATATAGTTGCCGAAACCGGACCCCTTGTCAAAATAATAATAAAAAAATGGTATTAAATCAAAGAATACTCATTCAAGTTTCAAATATAATTATAATTTAACAATCACAATACAATATAATACAATAAGATGAAGATTTCAATCTCAGAAAATGATACAGAATGTATTTTAAACAGGGTCCGGGTTAGGCGACAAGAGGGGGTCCGGTTTAAGCGACTAAAGCCATTAGTTTGTTAACCCGATTAATTTTGAACCAAATATCTAAATGAAACGTTTTGAAGAGAAAAAATAAACTTAAACCTTGCCATTTAAGAATATATATAGATATAAAGGCTTATCTGAAAATATCTGGGAAAAATAACAAACACTGTAGCACTGCTATAAAACTTTTTTCACTATCAAAACATGTAATGGTGAACTGATAAGCAACAAGTGTAGTGGGCGATGTGTGCGCTCCACTACATAGTGGTAGATGCCTAAACTACTGTTTACAGTTGAATAGGATTGAGTTCAGAAGAATGCAGTGTCAGAAGACCAGGGGTCCACTTTAGGGGGAGGGGTCCAGTTTAGGGTACTTTCCTCTATATATATACATAATATTACTTAAAAGCGTATCAACTATAAACTAGAAAATTGAAAAATTTATACTCAAAACTAAGCGGTAAAATGTACTTAAATCTCATTAATATGTCCCAAAACAATCCATAAAAATAAAAAATAAAACTAAAAATTCAAAATGTACTTTTGAATAGCAGATTATTATTTTGAATAAGATTTTAGTCATACAAGAAATTGTTATGGATTTCTTTGCAATCCAAGGGCTGATATTTCAAAAATACAATTCATAAATACAATTCGTCAATTTAAGAAAATATGCTCATGTGATCTTGCTGCATATCTGGAACTTTTTAAAAATCAAAATGACATAAGATTGTAGTCAAACCGTCCGAAAGGTGTAATAATATGGCTAAACTTGGTTTAGGTATGCCGAAAGCAAGTCTAATGTCGAAAATATTGTTTCTTCTTTCAGTATTTTATTACCATCACCAATATTGGTGGGGGAGGTCTGCTGTTGTTCTACCCTTAGGTCTATTAAAGTCACCACATCTCCAGAAACATGTGACTTTCTAAATTCGATTGTCTGATGATTATGTCTAACATGATACCATGAATATTCTCCTCTGGCTTGCTTTAAATGTTCAGAATCCTTCTAGCCTACGAATCTATTCAAATACAGGGTGGTCCACTGGGTGTAGAAATACAATTAATGCAATTAATGTTAATTTTATGGCGTACCTAGTCACCTACATTCATTCCAATAAGACTGGATGTGTTCAAATCTGAGAAGTTTTTAAGATTTTTTAAAAATGTATCACTTGATTAAAGTGTGCTGATGTTTGCATTCATAGTTGATCAGTTATTGATGTATAAATACTTAATTTAGTTTTAGTAGTAAATTATCATATTTTCTTGAGAGTACAACAAGATCAAAATGTTGTTAATTATAGATATTGGATAACGAAATTTCTTTAGCTATTTATTCTTCATCATTATTTTAATATTTTCCTCCATTTATTACTTGTCAAACTATTTTGCACATAAAAAGTAATACCTATAAATGTACATAAAACATTCTTTTTTGGTTCGGGAGTTCGAACGGAAGAGTTGGACGTTAGTTGAAAATTGTTGTATACCAGTGTTCGTATAAATGATCTGGTATAGGGTTTGATAGAGTAGTTAATCTAAATACTTAATTTATTTCTCATTAAACATTGTAGATTATGAAAGTAACGCTTAAACACCCATGAAACGAGTTTTTTTAAAAAGAGGAAAATTACCATCTTCCGTACTAATAGTCGTAATTTTAATTTTATGGTGCTCATTTGAAGCAAAATTTTATGCAGTTGATCTAGTATGGGCTAGTTGTTTCCTAAAAATGCACTTTTTAGGAGTTATAAGCAAAAATCTGAAGAAAAAAAGTTCAACAATGCCGAGGTTTTCCAATAGGTCGTCCGTCTAGTACAAGGGGCTTTGTCTATAATACCTAGCTTCAGAGGGACGTCCTAAACTGTGAGAAATTAGAATAAGGCACACCTACATACTGGGTCTTAAAACTCCTGTGGAGTAAATTGGAAAACTGGCACCGGCGGCGCAAGGGATAAATGCGGGTACCTTGCAGAAGCAACAATTTGTAAACATTGTACTAAACACGTTAACTTTATTAAATGCAGAATAAAATCACAAAAACGTAAAAACTAAATTATGCTTACATTAAACTTAACAATTATACCTACTATTTTCATTTTGAGCTGTTCAGGAACAAAATCTCAATACCTAACTTAAAACATTGGGAAACTTTTTGGTGTGCATATTTTACAAGTTCAGACAGGTAGTTTTATGCTCTAAAAACATCAGTTTCAGAATCGGTCTAAGAACATACATGATTAGGGCCGTAGAGCTCCACATTAATTTTGAAGTCTAAACAAATTTAACTATATAATACACATGCTGTAAATTTGAAACTTTTTGTTACATTTCTGTATTTTCTTGTTGAATCGGGGCTGTATTAGTGTACATGTGGTACTTGTGGGAAGTTAAAAATTAACGTGAAACACAGGGGCTCAAAATAAACTCTGACATTTTCTATAAACCTGTGTGTGCTTTTTGTAATTATCCATTTTTGACCATGAACGCTTCATTTATCAAATCATTATAATAGAACCGGCTCATTGAACCAGGTGAACTATATATTCACATTTAAACAGTGGCGTAGTTTGAGGAGGGGCAGGGTGGGCAGAGCCCCTCCATAAATTATAGAGGATGCAGAATTTTGTTGTATGGGTATAACCAAATTAATAATTTTACGCTTCTAACTCCAGTATCTACCTAACACCTTCAATTAAAGAATGTAATTAGTAAAACACAACTACTATAATTATTATACGATTCTGGTTTCCTAGCGACATGAGACGCTCTTAGAAATGAAGAGATGTTTATTAGGTTCGTTTCTGTAGGGGCAAAATGGCGTGGATATTGTACAGCCTCACGGAGCATAGTAAAATCACCTAGTCAAGGAAACGGAAATTTGGATACTACAAACTGAAATCAAGTCGTTCCCCACTACCTTCTGGGGCGAGCCCATATGCGATTTTTCCCTAGAAAATTATCCATTGTTCAGGATCCACCAATTCCCCTATGAACTTCCCCTACTTTTCACTGCCTACTTGATCAAGCTTGGTTGTTTGTTTCAAAACAGTTTCCCGCTGTATTATACCATTAATTTACGAATAAAATCCGAGTTAAAATGAAGCAAGAATACAATAAATAGAAGCCTGCAGTGGTGATTGAAATAGTTTATAGAAAAGATTAAAATAATTTAGTGAAGCAGTATTTATATTCTAACCTAACATATTGCTTGGTTTGAGTTTGTTTACGTTTTTTATGTTTCTTGATCTCGGTTTCATGCCCTGTATTTTATTTTGCGTAGATAGGTACCTACTTATATAATACAATTGTGTGATATTGTCCAGAAAAAGTTATTTTCACGCGGAAGTAACAATTGAGGATAAACCTGTAAGACAGCAAGTCCACATAAGTATATGAATTTGCATGCAGTAAATCTAGAACAATAGTACAATAAACTTAGTGCTTCTCAGTTCATCGGTAGGTACCTATTCGTATTTATCGTAGTTTTTCACGCTCTGATTAGTTATTTGGATAATATTTTTTCTAAGTAGTATTATGCTTTAATAATCCATAGGTAGGTTTATGAATATGAAAACGTCCGTGATTTCACATCATTACAAAAATCCATTGAACACCTACTTATATGAACGTTAGACAGTCTTCGTATACTCAGCAACAAGCACTAGAAATTAATAACTGGGTTATCTCGACCACTGGGTTAAATTTAAGATGTTGCGGGTTTCTTGAGGGTTGGTCAACCAACCCTCAAGAAACCCGAAACATCTTAAATAATAACAATTTTACTTAACCTATATAAACATAAGTGTGAAAACTAAGTTTAAAACACAATTTTAAATTAAAATTATTAAATTAAATTAAACTAAAGTTTAAAACATAAGTTTAAAAACCAAGTTCAAGTTATGACAAATTCAACAAAAAATTTTCATATCCCATCAAACAAAGCGTAGGTATAACAATCAACAACAATAATAACCAATAACAATCAAACAAACAAAATAAAACTAAATGAATAAGGTAATCAGTATGATATTAAACGGTAGCCGGCTCTTGAAACCTAGTATTTTTTTGAAACCTGCTATAGTTATGTATATCATAGAAAAGCAAAGGATGAGTTAAATTTTTCACATTCGAAATTATCAAAGAACACTGAAGGTACAACTTGGAAGTCAGATTAAAGAATATTTTCTATTAAAAAAAAGGTAGATTTACAAAACACAAAAATCAGATCAGTTTGGCATCATAAAAAATAATAATAAATAAAATAACCTTAAAAAAAAAAAAAAAAAAACCCTGACACCTTAACGAAGTATCATAAATTATGTATATCATGTAAAAGCAATGTATAGCATACATTGTACATACATATAGTATGTATAGCATGTAAATATGTATATCATAGAAAAGCAAAGGATGAGTTAAATTTTTCACATTCGAAATTATCAAAGAACACTAAAGGTACAACTCAGAAGTCAGATTAAAGAATATTTTCTATTAAAAAAAGGTAGATTTACAAACCACAAAAATCAGATCAGTTTGCCATCATAAAAAATAATAATAAATAAAATAACCTAGAAAAAAAAAACCCCTGACACCTTAAAGAAATTTAAATTTGAAGAGCTGATAGGTACTCGTTGTGATATGGAAAAATTACAAATGGGGAGTGTCAGAATAAGATTACGATTCCATCAACATAAGAGAAGTTGTACGATTTTGAATGACCGTTTCAGGTGATGGAGGAAGTGATGAGATTGTGAGAATATTGTTAGTTATATGTTGTGAATATAAATATGTTATATCTGGCAGAACATCAGAAATACGATTAAAAGAGCAAGCAAAGATTCAGAAATAAGGTGACAACTAGGAGGGCGGAGTTTGCTTTGAGGATATATTTTGTGGTTATTGAAATCTAACTTCATTTATAAAGTGAGATAACCAATATACATATAACAATAATCATATATACATATACATCTAACCATCATCATCATCATGTATACATAAATATAAATATCATATATATGTATCATATATACATAAATCATATATCATATATACATACATATAACCATAATAACCAATAACAATCAAACAAACAAAATAAAATTAAATTAATAAGGTAATCAGTATGATATTACTGATTACTGACAGATACTCTACTGTTCAAGTATTTTCTTGAAACCTGCTATAGTTATGAGGATGGATTTTGTGGTTATTGAAATCTAACTTCATTTATAATGTGAGATGATGTTTTGATGGGAGCTCGGTTTGAGTAGGTATAGGTCATTTCGCTTGGGACCGTGAGCAAGTCTTAATGAGAGGCCATTAACTGTGGTGGGAGGCTGTTAGAGTGGTCAATAGTTTCAATTTAGGATCGAAGCAGAACTAACATACAATTCAATGACACGTGTAAGATGTACAAGTGAAGGCTGAAGCTTGTAATCCACACGAAATAGGCGATGATCCGAACAACTTCGGAGAAGTAGCCGTGGGGGATGTGGCGCTTGGTGTTTTTCTGGTAGATCTCAGTATCTGTAAACAATCAACAACGTCAAAAATTTCACAAGCAGTGTTTTATACACAATTTATACATAACACTATGAGTTATATAAACTAAAAGACGCGTTGTGTGATCATCACGACGCAAAAAATAACTAAATGGCCAAGGTTCCGTTGTTAGCGAATTTTTGTAGAAAATCAAGCTATTGCAGTGGCTCCGAAAATTTTGGAAAAATTCTCTCAATTTAAATCCGTTTTGAGACATTCTGAAAGGAATCCTGGAGTTTAACGCTTTTTCGTATATATAAATATAATAAGTAAATTTCTAGTAACGTCGATTTCTCAACATGTGTTGGTCCGATTTAATTGAAATTCGTCAGGAAATTGGGTATATGTTCTAGAAAAATGCTCTATAAATTATATAGCGATTGGTGGAGGAATTACCATTGCCCATGCGCAAAACTAATACCGATTGACACAAGCAAAACTCCAAGTCGAATGGAACGGTTTTGGTTCCCCTATAACTTTCATTGCCGTCACATAAATAGCAGTCTGTGCGCATGCGCATAAAGTTAATTAATTATAACGTCGATTTCTTAATATCTACTGGTTGGATTTCGTTCAAACTCGGGGAGTAGATGGGTATATGTTCCAAGAAAATTCCTTATGAAATATATCACGATTGGTGGACTAATAACTATAGCGCATGCGCAAAACTAAAATTGATCGACACAGACAAAACTCCGAGACTAGTGGACCGGGTTTTTATGCAAATTTCAAGGATTGGGTGGTTGAGCTCCTAGACGTTTCTCCATACATTTCATTGTCGTAGGATTAATAGTAGTCTGTGCACATGCGCAAACGGTAATTTCTAATAACGTCGACTTAATCAATTATTTCGTCTCTTACTTTGTACTTCAGCTTATTCTATACGTCCTTGTTAAAATATGCGAGGAAGCTATACTGCCCACCCAACTTGGCAGACGTTTTCTATTGCACCGCTTCCATTTTCCAATCTCTAAAAAAGAAAAACTTGCGAAATGTGTGGGAAAATCGCAGTGTTTATTACTTTTTTTTAGCTCATTTCATGAGCTAAGAATAAAACAATTATTAGGCCTGGAAAAATGCATTTGGGTCTGCACCATGTAGAGGAAATTGCTCCACATCGAATGAGACCAACCGCGCGTTTTCAAGTCGAAAAATAATAGAGGTGCGAATTATTTTGTCGGACAGAAAATCACGGCCCTCGACGAAACCGGGTTGAACAATCAGCTCATCCTGTCTATTACACTTTGGGAATTATTGCACGCTGTGTATGCTCAGACCAACCAAATATATTCCTAGTAGGATGTCACCTCCCTGCAATAGAGAGAGAGATAGTAGAACTATTGGAGCAAGTAAGATACTTGGAACGGCGCCACCAAGGTTATTGGGACTGTCATATGACCAAAGAGTTGTTGGGACCTCTGCCGGATCGCTACCGTAAATCAGCATTGAAGAGCTTTAATCTCAAAACCTAAGTTGGGCAATGCAATATAATACAAACTACAGCTGGATGCAAGACTACTCCTCAGTTTTGTAGTGCTATTGGTGTACTGATGTTGCTGGAGAAACCCGTTAACATACAACTTTATCAACCACGCAAATCCTACTGGGGACGTCCCATACATAATGTATTCTTCCATTTTAAAACTCAAGTTTGATAATACCATCTTCAAGACTCTTTACAGGATGAAAATTGGGCCAGGGTCGCAGAAGAAAACAAAACACAATTTAACCCTTGAAAGCCTAGCACAAAAAACTACTCGCCAAGGTCAAGGATAATTTCCCTGAAAGACAAATGTATGGAACACTTACCCGAAATGTTGCTCATCTGGCCACTGTTGGAGAATTTCATGATAAGTTTGTTGATCTTGAACTCTCTGAGAAGCTCTGAAAAGGCACATTATATTGTATTGTGATATATTTACTATGGATCAAGCATTACAAAAATGACATAGATATTAGTAATTTTTTCTAGTATTGGTAGTTGATAAAATAGAGTCTCCAAATGAGACACTTTCATGGTCCATGGAACTTCATTCCATGTAGCCTAGACCTCAAATAAGTTATAATACGTGTCCTATTGTAAATACCATGGTCATGAATTCAATAGGAAAATGTTTAGTATTGCTCATAATTAATACACATAAATGTGTAAATTGATCTTAATATCGTTTCAAAGATTAATTCAGTATCAGTATATATTTTGCTTTCTTCTGTATTAATTATATTGGTTCGTGGTCATTCTATAGTTGATTTCTTTTTACAACAATTGTTGCTTACCAGAAGTCACCTTCATCTGGCCATGGTTGGACAGTTTCCTGATAAAGTCGTCGATCTCTGTCTCTCCAAGATTCTCTGAAAAGGCATATAATATTTGTATTGCTACATATTTATTATGTCTCCAATAGGTATTAAGACAATTATATTGATATTAGTAATTTTTCCTAGTGCAGGTTGTTGATAGTTGATTTCTCTCTTGTAACAAGTGTTGCTTACCGGAACGGTCCTTCATCTGGCCATGGTTGGAGAGTATCCTGATATGGTTGTCGATCATGGACTCTCTGAGAAGCTCTGAAAAGGCATATTATATTTGTATTACTATATGTTTATTATGTATCTTATATAACGTCAATTATATTGATATTAGTATTTTCCTAGTGTTGATTGTTTGTAGTTGATTTCTTCAACAAAAAGTGTTGCTTACCGGAAGTCTCCTTCATCTGGCCGTAGTAAGCGAGTTTTTCGATCAGGTTGTCGATCATGGACTCTCTGAGAAGCTCTGAAAAGGCATATTACATTTGTATTACTACATGTTTATCATGTATATTATAAAACGTCAATTATATTGATATTTGCGATTTTTCCTAGTGTTGCTTGTTGATGGTTGATTTCTTCTACAACAAGTCTTGCTTACCAGAAGTGTCCTTCTTCTGGCCATGGTTGGAGAGTTTCCTGATCAGGTCGTCGATCTTTGTCTCTCCAAGATTCTCTGAAAAGGCATATAATATTTGTATTGCTACATGTTTATTATGTCTCCAATAGGTATTAAGACAATTCTGTTGATATTAGTAATTTTTCCTAGTGCAGGTTGTTGATAGTTGATTTCTTTCTTGTAACAAGTGTTGCTTACCGGAACGGTCCTTCATCTGGCCATGGTTGGAGAGTTTCCTGATATGGTTGTCGATCATGGACTCTCGGAGAAGCTCTGAAAAGGCATATTATATTTGTATTACTATATGTTTATTATGTATCTTATATAACGTCAATTATATTGATATTAGTATTTTCCTAGTGTTGATTGTTTGTAGTTGATTTCTTCAACAAAAAGTGTTGCTTACCGGAAGTCTCCTTCATCTGGCCGTAGTAAGCGAGTTTTTCGATCAGGTTGTTGATCATGGACTCTCTGAAAAGCTCTGAAAAGGCATATTGCATTTGTATTACTCTACATGTTTATCATGTATATTATAAAACGTCAATTATATTGATATTTGCAATTTTTCCTAGTGTTGATTGTTGATAGTTGATTTCTTTTTACAACAATTGTTGCTTACCAGAAGTCACCTTCATCTGGCCATGGTTGGACAGTTTCCTGATCAAGTCGTCGATCTTTGTCTCTCCAAGATTCTCTGAAAAGGCATATAATATTTGTATTGCTACATATTTATTATGTCTCAAATAGGTATTACGACAATTATATTGATATTAGTAATTTTTCCTAGGGCTGGTTGTTGATAGTTGATTTATTTCTTCAAACAAGTGTTGCTTACCGGAACGGTCCTTCATCTGGCCATGGTTGGAGAGTTTCCTGATATGGTTGTCGATCATGGACTCTCGGAGAAGCTCTGAAAAGGCATATTATATTTGTATTACTAAATGTTTATTATGTATCTTATATAATGACAATTATATTGCTATTAGTATTATCCTAGTGTTGATTTCTTCAACAAAAAGTGTTGCTTACCGGAAGTGTCTTTCTTCTGTCTGAGGTTGGAGAGTTTCATGAAATGGTGATTGACCTCCGACTCTCCGAGAAGCTCTGAAAAGGCATATTATATTTGTGTTGTCATATATCTACTATGGATTTACTATAGATATCTGGATATACTATGGATATTTACTATGGATTTACTACAACTATGATGTTGATATCAGTAATTTTTTCAGGTGTTGGTAGCTGATAGTTGATTCTTCCACAACTAGTTTTGCTCACCTGAAGTGTCGTTCTTCTGTCCAAGTTTGGAGAGTTTCATGAAATGGTGCTTCTTGATCCCGTCCTCTCTAAGATGCTCTAAAAAAGCATGTAATATTTGTATTGCTACATGTTTATTATGTATCAAATAGGTATTACGACAATTATACTGATGAAAGTAATTTTTCCTAGAGTTGGTTGTTGATAGTTGAATGTTGATTTCTTTCTTCAACAAGCGTTGCTTACCGGAACGGTCCTTCATCTGGCCATGGTTGTAGGTTTTCTTGATATGGTTGTCGATCTTGAACTCTCTGAGCAGCTCTGAAAAGGCAAATTATATTTGTATTGCTATATATTTATTATATATCAAATGGGTATTATGAGAATTATATTGATATTAGTAATTTTCCCTAGTTTTGGTAGTTGATAGTTGATTTTTTCCTACAACAACTACCACCTCTCCACGGTTGGAGAGTTTCATGGTATGGTACTTGATCTTGGACTCTCCAGGAAGCTCTGAAACGGCATATTTTATTTGTATTCCTTCGAACCAAATCACTCGCGACGAAGTCGTGGAAACCCTTTTCAAAAACGGAAGTTAGTGAAGAAACTTGAAAATTTGAAAAATTTTCGTGGAAATAGACAACGTTTTTCCAGTAACTTCGGTTTTTGTATTGCTACTGTAAACCGGGGTCAATATAGAAGGTTTTGGAGGTTTTTCTGGAATATCCTCCTTCCAGTTGCTGGTAGAAACGTG
This sequence comes from Adelphocoris suturalis, assembly GCA_030762985.1. Taxonomy (NCBI): domain Eukaryota; kingdom Metazoa; phylum Arthropoda; class Insecta; order Hemiptera; family Miridae; genus Adelphocoris; species Adelphocoris suturalis. The sequence continues at coordinate 13,367,202 of CM061051.1, read as the reverse complement.
TTCAAATTTTCGTATGATTCCTTAACATCTCAGCTATTTATTCCACTATCAAACTTTTCAGATCAGTTGCATTTTAGTATTTTTAGAAATAATTTCCTCTGTCCCTATTCATCCTCAGGTTGGGTGTCAATAGGGATACCTCACAAAAAGCATAATAAACTCCATTCTAACGGCTCTTGAAGACAATGGGGGCACTGTGAAATGTAAAAAAAGGAAATAAAGCCAATAAAATGTTTTCGGGTTGAAAAAGTTTCCAAAAATCAACATTTTATAAATTTTTTTTATTCAAATACTCCCAAAAAGTTACAAAACTGACAAAATATCATCAGTCTCATTTTTAGTTCATTGTAAACATCTAAAGAACGAGTTATATTCAAAACATTTTCATAACTTTCAAAAATGGCAAAATAATAATTTCAGTCTTATTTCCGCCCATTTGGGTAGTAAGTAATACCTAGTACACTCTGGGCCCCACTCTTAACATTTTTGCTTGGTAGGTAACTAAAACAATAAAAATCACACAGTCAGTGATGAAGAAAAGCAAAACATTCCATATTTACGTCAACAACTTGGAAGGCTTGACAGGCAACCACAGCGATTGGGGGTGCGAGTAGTGTGACAAACAGTGCGATTTTCAGGAAAACTATACTACCTAATGGTTTTCCTCTATAGAAAGATCTGTCAGATGCCAAAAACTGCAAGTTTCTATAATCAGTAGTTTGACCTCACTGGTCGTCACTAATCTATGTCTTTTCTTGGTATGTACCAAAGTGTCCCTATTCACCCCATACTAAAAACGAAAATCGCCTCATTCCAAGAAAAATATTAAAAGTAATAAACTACAATATTTGAAATCAAAATTCCTTGGGTATTTTACTCCCAGATAATGTGCTAATACGGCAAGAATATGTTCACTCACCTCTTGACGATGTTCACCATTCACCGCTAAACGTTGGACAACTTATCCAAAACAGGCGATTTGGAGTGATAACGTTATCGACTTTTTCACCGCCAAACGTGAAATAAGTTATTACTCCAAGGTTGTTGTACAGGTGGGCCTCCGTGATTTGATGGGTATTTCGTTGTTGTAGTCCAAGAAGTGTTGCTGCTATGACGAAAAACAACTTTTTCCCACCCAACTGTCCCTATTCCCCTCCGTCTCCTTATTGACCCAAGTTTACGGTATATGTTTATTATGTATCATACATTACAAATATGATATTGCTGTTAGTAATTCTTTCTAGTGTTGGTAGTACGTAGTTCATTTCTTTCAACATGAAATTGCCTTTCTTACCAGAAGTGTCCTTCATCTGGCCACGGTTGGGAAGCCACGGTTTCATGATGTGGTGATTGGTCTTACCAAGAAGCTCTGAAAAGTATATACGTATTGCTATGATTTGTTTATTACGTATTAAATATGTGATATGACAATTATATAGATATTAGCAATTTCTCCTAGTGTTGGTTGGTGAGAGTTGATTTCTCTCTATAACAAGTGTTGCTTACCATAAGTATCCTTCATCTGGCCATGGTTGGAGAGTTTCTTGATAAGGTTGTTGATCTTGAACTCTCTGAGAAGCTCTGAAAAGGCATATTATATCTGAATAGTTATATGTTTATTCTGTACCAAATAGGTATTACGACAATTATATTAATATATATTAGTAATCTTTCCATTGCTGGTAGTTGATAGTTGATTTCTTTCTATGAAAAGTGTTGCTAACCCGAAGCTCTGTTCATCTGTCCAAGTTTGGAAAGTTTCATGGCATGGTGCTTTATCTTGGACCCTCCAAGAAGCTCTGAAAGGCATAATATATTTGTGTTTCAAATATTTACTATGGATATTTGGATATACTATGGATATTTACTATGGATTTACTACGACTATTATGTTGATATTAGTAATTTTTTCTGGTGTTGGTAGCTGATAGTTGATTTCTTACAACATGAAGGGTTGCTTACCGTATGTATTCTTCATCTGTCTTTGGTTGGGGTGTTTCAAGATAGGATGCTTTATCTTGGGCCTTCCAAGAAGCTCTTAAAAAGGATATTGTATTTGAATTGCTATATGTTTATTATGTATCAGATATTACGACAATTATATCAATATGAGTAATTTTTCCTAGTGGTGGTTGATGGTATTTGATTTCTTTCTACTAGAAGTGTAACTTACCAGAGGAGTTGTTCATCTGGCCACTGTTGGAGAGTTTCTTGATAAGGTTGTCGATCTTGGACCCTCTGAGAAGCACTGCAAAAGCATATTATATATACATAATTATTATTATTTTACATTTATTCCGTATAATAAATTACAAATCGTGGGCCACCAACGTTGAGGAGGAACTGGAACACCAACGTCACAACACTCCTTCTTCCATCCAGAGGGAGGTGTGGGTACGGCCCTAGCTCAGAGCAAATCTCTCCACACAGTTCGTATCGAGCCTTGGTAAAGTTTACTGCATTTCCCAAGCTCGTGCTAAAAGTCCCCAGTATTCATGGCCTGACGTGTCTTGTCTTTCCCCAGTAGTCACAACCTCATCCCTGTTTTATCATTTCAACCGTTCGTAGTAACAACCACCCTTAAAACCCCTCGTATTTGTGGCCGCCCACAAGTTTTAATAGATCCCCAGTTTTAAATAGATCTTGGATTGAAAATAACTTGTTCGGCATCCCAGTGCCTAGTCACAGCATCATGTTGAAGGTACCGCTCTTCTTCTCGCCTCTTGGACAATCGCTCAGCGACTCAGTGAGTTACTATTAGTTTTCCCATTGGCCAATACATGAAGGTAGTCCCGAATATTGCTATCATTTGTAAGAAGCAAACCAGATAATCTAATACACGTTGCTGCCTTACTACATTGTGAAATCACTATTTCTTTCTTGTTGTGTAATTTTTGACCAACGGTCACGTATTGATAAATAGGTTGCCGATGCCCAAGGGCAAGTAGGACCGGTAACAACTTTATGTTGAAGTTTCGTCAAACAGTCACGTTTGTAGTTATTGATGCCCAAGGGCAAGTAGGATAGATAACAAGTGTACATTGAATTACTATTTCCTTTGGCATATTGTGGCATAGTCATGCTTGGTTCAGATTCGAAACATTAGTAATTTTGCGGCATAGTCACGCCTTGTTGAAACAGTTGAATTTGAGATGAAAACAATTTCGGGGCTTAGCCAAGCTATGTAACAACGACTCTAGAGTAACAATATTGAATATATTGTTGACTGAGACCAAGTTTTATATAGTCACGCACGTTTCTACTTTGAATTGATGATAAGAGGTACCCTATTACATCCTCAGATCTAGAAGTAACTTGTTCATGAATAGGCACATAGTCACGACCCCAAGTCGGATTGTAAAATATTTGCGGCATATTCTTTGGAAGTAATTTCTGGTGCTAACCTTACTGTTGAAATTGTTTACAAAAGTCACGATATAATCGTAATCGTTATGCATTTTTAAGTTCATTGCACATCTGTATTCTTGTGTCTATTTAAAGTTACATCGTAATTATTAAGTTGTTAAGCAGTAACTATCTTTCCATTCAAAGCTACCCTGACTCCCTCTTGCAAAAGTAACGTAAAAGGCTTGACTAGTTATAGACGTTTCGGTGTGCAGAACGTCACAGGTTACATTCGAGTCATTTCTTTCAAGAGCCACCTTCCGTGACTCTTATTAGTAACAAACCATACAACAAGAGTCCTCAACTTGCGGCTCATTTAGAGCCACGATAAGAAACATACACTTTCCAGCAGTAGTCACTCGGAATTTCGGGTCTTCACTTAGTGAACAGTCAAGCTGAACTACGATAAGTGCTCAGTAAATTGCCATAGTCATTTGTATTGCGATTTTGGTTACTTGTTTCTCCTACCCAGCCTGAAACCCCTCCGAATAGAATCCCAACACTACCCAGTAATATTTCAACAGTGTCCCCGAAATAACAATTTTTGAAGATACCCTTTTTGACACTAACACTTCTAGCTCGATTAGGGATAGTAAAGTCCTTGTACACAAAAGTGTTCCTCCCTCTCGGCACAGTGGTAACGGTGAGTTGAATACATACAGCCGTTAACCTCGGCGATTCACCTCATCCACATCTGGTACCACATATACGTCTCACACAGGCATCTTCACAAAGGCCTTCAATAGTCAACCCCTCAAGCAACTATATTGTGGCCAGATCATGACTACCTTCAGTAGTCACACCTTACCAAGGTATAGTGACTATTTGGTGATATCCCTCCCCTTAGAGTCACTTCCCCTTTTCCCGTTAAGAACCAGTTTAACAGGAAAATCCGATGTTTGTCATTTTTTCTACAGTAGGTAGTTGATTTCTTACTTCAAGAATGTTGCTTACCTGAAGTGTTTTTGATCTGGCCATGGCTGTAGAGTTTCATGAAATCGTTCTTGATCTTGATTCCTCCAAGAAGATCTGAAAAAGCATTTTAAATGTGTAATACTATATTGCTAACATGTATCACATATTAGAATTATGATATGGATATTAGTAGTTTATCGTTGTGTTAAACCAATGAGGTCAGTTAATTTTCTTTTTATCTGTTTTTTGTATAGACTATTAGTAGTTTTGAGCCCAAAATTTATATTTGAGGGTTTTGGAAGGCGCTCAATCCGATTTTAGGTTGGGTAACGAATAATGTCGACAAGCTAACGTTTTAATTTTCCATTTTAATGCCTAGAGAGTCTTCAAGATAGTAGTCAGTTTCTAGTTCTTAACAATACTTTCTAAATACAGATTTTATGCTAACTTTCTGGAATCATGCGGGGCATCCTGGAATGTCCACTCTAACGGATCTCTAATAGTGAAATAGAATTACATTTTCTACTTTTGAAGGATTTGTTTATGCCCTGAAACTTTAGAACTTAAATCCCTTGAACAAATTGGCAAAATGTTCTGCTATTAAAGATCTATGGAACATTTGAAGTATAAATGTACTGAAGGCTTACCATTGGTGTTGTTGTCCATCAGGAAATAGGTAGTTTCCTCATTTTCGCAGTCAGCATTACAGTGGGCTAGTGGAACAGAAATGATATATACCTACTTTGTTAGATGATATTGTCGATTTCTAATTTAAATGTTCTCCCAAGCCAATTTTTTGGCTTCCCATTTTAGTTCCTAGAGTCTGATTGTGATCTAATTCTAGCTCTTTGCAAAACTTTACTGGACTCTAAATTTAGTAAAACTTCTGGAATCGTGAGGGTTAGACCTGGAATGCCCATTATAATGGATCTCTTATACTGGAAAAAAAAAATCAAATTTTTATTTGTTGGATTGATGTAAATTTAAGTACTCGCCTAGATATTATTAATCAACTCTTGGTTGTTTGGAATTTCAAGACACCTGCAAATTGTCTACTTCCAATTTGATTTGTTTTAAGGAAAAAATCAAAATATATAATTTTCTTCCATTGTTGAAAATACTCGTAATTGTGTGAGAAATTATCTTTCACATTTCACATTAGTCTTTCACAAGCCTTTTACAATTCTTAAATTATTTCTGAATGATTTAGTTATGCTGTGATACTTTAGAACTTAACTTCTTTTAACAAATTGGCAAACAATGTTCTTTTGTTAAACAAGATGCAATATAAAACATTTGGAGAATAAATGAACTGAAGGCTTACCCAAAGTGTTGTTGTCCATCAGGAAATAAGTGAAGGTTTCCTCAATTTTGCAGTCAGTATTGTAGTGAGCTGGTATAACAGAAATAATATACATCGTTAGTCGTGTAAATCGATTTATAACTGAAATGTTCACCTTAGTTATTACAAGCTACTTCTTCTTTTGATTATAGTCGAATTTTTAAATACTTGTTTTCACAATATTTTATTATGCATATGCATATATATATATATATATATATATATATATATTGGGTTTTCACACTTAAGATTGCTAATCTCCTAGGAATCGATTCTACAACTAATTTCCTACAAAACTTTTTCTGTATGCAATTTTTTTAAACCTTTATTTACGGAATTTTTTTCACTTTCAAGTTTTTTCGTGTTTTCGACCTTACATCACTTAAATGACAATACCTCCCCTAATTTACAATCTAATCTTAAAAGTAGATATATCGTTGGAAAGAGCGTTAAATTTCCTATCTACATATATGGAGATGAGGGACTGATTGTCCTAAGTACAATAAAGATTATTCTATTCTATTCTATTCTATGAGGTATTTAGATTCTTTTTACAGGAGGTCACGCTGGCGAAAAAAATGGACTAAGCACGAAAATTCCTCGCGTTTCGAAAATTTCTCATTTTTTAAGGTGCGTTAATTATTGAAACAAAATTTTAAAAACACCATACGCGTTGCAGGAACAACTTGCCCAAAATCTCAGATATTCAGCAGTATAATAATTTTTTATTCTACTTAGCTAATTGGGGAGAAAAGTATGTTTGTATGTTGAAAAACATGGTTTTTTTTCTATGAAATCGAGGGTTTTCATGAAAAATGACCCCTTAAGAAAATACTAGATTTGGGTTGGTTTCTACGTATTTTTTTGCGCTAAATCGAATGGTAACTACTGCTAATCTCTCCAACTCTGCTACAACCGCATTTTACACTTTAACTAATTAGTTTTTTTTTGTTTCACTCAATTTGATGTGTTATTGAGGGTAAAACTTGTTAGTTGATGTGTAAAATTCGATTATAACGGAGTCGGAGAGATATGCGAGTGTTACCATTCGATTCAGCGTGAAATTCCTACATTTTTTAAAAGTAGGTACCTATCTCACGTATGGTTGTCCATTTTTATGTCACATGTTTTGTTTACAACAAAATCATGAATAAACCAGAGACCCTTCCCTGAAATGCATGCATTGGTTAACAATATGTACTTTTTAAATGTGAATTTTAGATGTTTTGCTTTTATTTTGATAAATTTACAACGAACAATGTTGAATAATCATCATCAACAAAAACAAACTAAAAACTTCATGTCATGATTTAATCGCTGTTGGCGGTCACAAAAACAATAGTTAATGGACGGGTTGCGACTACCGTATAATCAATAATTCACTCTAATCATGCTAACAAATACAAACATGATGTGACACAACGACTTGGTAGTATTTTTCAAATGTAGCACCTAATCGATGATAGTTAACAGATAAATAATCAAACCAACATCGTTATCAAGCAAAGCGGTCCCTATGAAACCGTAAAATGTTATTTACAGTAAAGTAGATAAATTTATGGAATCGTAATCACTAAATAACGAGAAATGTACGTGACACTATAGACTGCCAAACAGATAATCACCGTATCGAAAATTTTCCGGAAAATGTTCTGAATATTTGTTCTTCGCCATTAGTTTCAGCACCTATTTATGTGAAAGCAAAAATGTTCTCACGGTGATCTTTCATGAAGAATTTTCCAGTGAATACAATTTCTGGCATCTTGAACGAAACGTCACACCTAATATTCAACATACCCCCACGCTACGTGACACTATGGTGGTTAAATAACCAACTCTTGAGATCCGTAATCAAGTGGTAAAAAAAACATGAAAATTATTGTTGAAAATATGACGTTTTATCTTCTCCTGAAACGACTTCAACGTTTAATAAAATCTATGTATGTTGCTCGTTGACTGGTTAAGAATTATGTTCCATCAAAATGGGCACTCAAGAACAATTTAAAATATGTTGGGGAAGCAATATTCGAAGCCATTTTGCGTCGCACTATTTAATGGACATTCTATTAAATTTTAATTTAAATAAAACTTCTTAACGGTTCAACACCAGGCGCTGCATGATCTAAGCAGGCTCCAGCAGGCTGATCATGTCCATTTGTTAAGTAAACAGGAAAATTCGATTTATTCGACTCCTTAAAAGGTTTTGGTAATGACAGTTTTCCTGTAAAAAACAGTTAAACGCGAAAATAAAAAATCATTGGAACACAACTGACACGTGAGGAAACGCATATTAAGGACTTCAACGGCTTCAATGAACTCGTGATTCCTCGTTTATATTTTGATATAAACGTTCAATTGAAAGATAAAATTATGATTGATCTTCCAAGAACCCGATCATCTCTAAATGCTCTCTTTGATGGTGCATGACAGAAATGATGTGCTGTTTGACGACAAATCGACTCTGATCCAACGATCGTCTTGGGCCCCCTTTAGGACTAAAAGATTGTTAGAATGGTGGGAAGTGGTGACAAGAGCTTTTAATCGTCAATATACAACAACGAAAACCATCCTTGATCGTTAGAAAACGAAACGAAACAGTGAAATAAAGTCAAAAAGAGTTTCGGTAAGTTTGTTAGTATGTTGAGAGTTGACATGTACTGAGGGTAATTATAAGAACTACGTGGGAAATGTTAATTAGGTTTAATCGTTTCGTTACGTAAGAAATATGAATAGCATACCATTCCCAGGGCCCATGACCTTGAAAAGGCTGAAATCAACCGTGAGAATCATTACGATTCGGTAGATCATGCTGGTGGTGGTAATGCTTGGTTGAGTAGATATATCTAGTATCCTGCTGAGAAGGCGTTTGAGAAAACAATCGGTGAGAGCACAAGAGCAGACGTAGCGTGGGTAAGGACTGGAAGCATTATGGCTGCTGGGAGGAGTGATCAGCTGATTCGATGACGTCAGACGGCAAGAGGGCGACTTGAAAAGGGAGGGGCAGCTTCTGCTGAGCGATATGTAGGAATGAATCCTCGCAAGCTATTCATCATAACCTCTTATACGGAATGTCCCAACGTTTCGACAATATTTAATTGATTTTTGTTAAAAATAAAGCTGATTCTTACATGTTTAAGAATCTAGTCTTCAAAGCAAGTCATTTATGGTTGAATCTTTGAGTTGAATTTGGAAAGATTATTTGCCGCATGACAACCTATCGACTGATCAATCGATCTTCATGTGTCTTCTATAGGACGACAATATATGTGGGTGGATGGAAACTGGGGACAAAAAGATTTGATCCAAAATGAGCAAAAATAAATACAATCCTTGATAGTTAGGAAACGAAGTAAAACAGCAAAACGTGATTTAGCAAGCGTGCTACGTAAATTCTAGGTTAGAAAACGGCATATTGTTACTATAAGAAGAATATAAACTATGCGGACCATTATAAATTGATTTCATTGTTTCGTTATGTAGGAAATATAAATAGCATACCATCCACGGATCCCCATGATTCGTGAGAATCATTACGATTCGTGAGATCATGCTTGGCTGATTAGATATGTCCAGTATCCTGCTGAGAAGGCTTTTGAGAAAACAATCGGTGAGAGCACAAGAGTAGACGTAGCGTGGGTAAGGACTGGAAGCATTATGGCTGCTGGGAGGAGTGATCAGCTGATTCGATGACGTCAGACGGCAAGAGGGCGACTTGAAAAGGGAGGGGCAGCTTCTGCTGAGCGATATGTAGGAATGAATCCTTCCTAACCTATTCATCATAACCTCTTATACGGAATGTCCCAACGTTTCGACAATATTTAATTGATTTTTGTTAAAAATTAAGCTGATTCTTACATGTTTAAGAATCTAGTCTTCAAAGCAAGTCATTTATGGTTGAATGAGTGAGTTGAATTTGGAAAGATTATTTGCCGCATGACAACCTATCGACTGATCAATCGATCTTCATGTGTCTTCTATAGGACGACAATAATGTGGGTGGATGGAAACTGGGGACAAAAAGATTTGATCCAAAATGAGCAAAAATAAATACAATCCTTGATAGTTAGGAAACGAAGTAAAACAGCAAAACGTGATTTAGCAAGCGTGCTACGTAAATTCTAGAAACATACCTAGAAAACGGCATATTGTAACTATGAGAAGAATCGGAACTATGCGGAAGATTATAAATTGATTTCATTGTTTCGTTATGTAGGAAATATAAATAGCATACCATCCACGGACCCCATGACCGTGAGAATCATTACGATTCGTGAGATCATCTTTGGCTGATTAGAGATGTCCAGTATCCTGCTGAGAAGGCTTTTGAGATCCAACAATTGGTGAGAGCACTAGAGTAGATGCAGCGTGGGTAAGGACTGGAAGCCTAATGGCTGCTGGGAGGAGTGATCAGCTGATTCGATGACGTTAGACGAGAAGAGGGCGACTTGAGAAGGGAGGGGCAGCTTCTGCTGAGCGAAATGTAGTTAAGAATAGCCTACTAAGAGTAACCTCTACTTGAGAACCTCTTATACGGAATGTCCCAGGGTTTTGACAATATTTAGTCGGTTTTTGTTTAAAATAGAGTAATTCTTGTAATTCTTCCAAGATTAAGAACCCAGTCATCAAAATCTAGAGCAAGACATTTATGGTTGAATGATTGAGTTGAATGTTGATAGACGTTTTGTCGCCTGACAGTTTATCGACTCGGATCAAACGATCGTCTTTGGTCTCTTAGAGGACTAAAATATTGTTGAATGGATGGAAAGTGGGGACAAAAAGATTTGATCCTCAAAGTGCATTAAAAAAACCAATCCTTGATAGTTATAAAACGAAATAAAAGAGCAAAACGAGTTTTAGCAACTGTGTCCAGAAACCTACCTTGAAAACTACATATTGGAACTATGAGAAGAATTGGAACTATGTGAGGAATTGAAAATTGATTTCATTGATTCGTTATGTAGGAAATATAAACAGCATACCATTCACAGAGCCCATGAACTCGACCTGGCCGCTAACAACCGTGAGAATCATCACGATTTGTGACATCATATTGTTGGTACACTAGAGATGTCCAGTGTCCTGCTGGGAAGGCTTTTGAGATCCAACAATTGGTGGAAGCACTGGAAGTTCAATGGCTGCTCGGGGGAGTGATCAGCTGATTCGATGACATCAGACGGGAAGAGGGCGACTTGAGAAGGCAGGGGCAGCTTCTGCTGAACAAAATTTAGGGATTAACGGTTAAATTTGTCTTTTTACATAATTTTTGTCAAAAGAAGTGTATCAACATTGAACATTAAAAATACATGCACAAAATCATGCTGCAAAATTTACTTAACTTCATTAATATTTGGAGAAAAATTGATTAAAACTGCAAAACAGGTCAAAATCTGAAAAAAAAAAAAAAATTATTAATAAATTGATTAAAACTGCGAAAACAGGTCAAAATCCAGCCAGTGAAGATGTTTGTCAAAGTACGACGAAATTTAGGGATTAACGGTTAAATTTATGTCTTTTTACATAATTTTTGTCAAAAGAAGTGTATCAACATTGAACATTTAAAATACATGCACAAAATCATGCTGAAAGATTTACTTAACTTCATTAATATTTGGAGAAAAATTGATTAAAACTGCAAAACAGGTCGAAATCTGAAAAAAAAAAAAAAAAAAAAAATTATTAATAAATTGATTAAAACTGCGAAAACAGGTCAAAATCCAGCCAGTGAAGATGTTTGTCAAAGTGGAGAAAGAAGTTAAAAACCTGAATTTGTCGAATACTCTTTATATTCCTAAACTTCGTTCAAATCTAATGTCCGTTGGAAAAATAACTGATCATGGGGACAATGTTATCTTCATGAAAACCAAAGCAGAAGTTCGTAACAACTCAAGGAAGTTACTGATGACAGTGAACAGAGTTGATGAATTAAACCAAGTCGATGAAATTTGTAAGATAGGCGAAAATGGAAATGGTGGTGAGGTTAAACCCAAGTCGAAATTGGAATTATGGCATCAACGGTATGGTCACCTGAATGAGAACGACGTGAGGGATTTGTCAATCAATCAGAAAGCCAGAGGGTTAGATGTTTCTGGAAACAAAAGCCTTACAGACTGTGTTGTATGTGTACAGGGAAAAATGGCTCAAGAGCCATTCCTCAAGCAATCTAGTCGATCTTCTGAGATACTGGAAATCATTCACACAGATCTCTGCGGGCCGATGAGGGTTCTTTCTAAGGGAGGACGGAAATACTTTTTGACGTTAATAGATGACCATTCTCGATGGTGCGAAATACGATTTATAAGCAAAAAAGATGTATTGGAAGAATTTAAGAAGTTCAAGAGCCAGGTTGAGAACCAAAATGGAAAAAATTGAAGAAAAAACAATCAGATAATGGTACTGAGTACTATAATAAAGAGTTTGATAAATTCCTAGAACTGAATGGGATTACTCAAAGAGACAGTGAACCACGAACACCCCAGCAAAATGGACTGGCAGAAAGGAAGAATCGATGTCTCGTTGAGATAGCCAGATGTTTGATGATACAAGTGGAACTACCGCCATAGTTTTGGGCTGACGCCATTCATACAGCCAACCACATCAGAAACATATGTCCATCACAAGGGATAGGAGGAGAGACGCCTTTCCAACTCTGGTTCTGAAGAGTTCCGAACGTCTACTACTTCAGAATACTTGGATGCAAGGTTGATAAGCAACCTAGATAAGGAGAAGGAAAAACATAAGTTTGCACCAAGATCAAAAGAAGGAATACTCTTGGGATATTCAGAGCATACAAAGGGCTACTGAATTTGGGATAAAGATCAGCAAAAAATGATAGTTTCAAGGGATGTGAAATTTTTGCAAGAATTTTTTAACCTTGGAGAAGCTGATAATTTTTTCCCCGAAAATTTTTTTGATCTTGAACGACAGAAGAAAGAAAAAGAAACAGGAGGAGAATTTAACAGTTATAATGAATCTTACAAACCCAATTCCATTGCAACCTAAACAACTTGGTGGGATAACGACAAACAATGAACAAAACGAAGACGAAACAGAAAATTAAATTGGAACGGGAAACATCTTGGATAGCAACCCTGAAGACATGGTTGAAATTGAACAACCAGGAATCAGTTAACGAACGACGAGGACAGTTCGCGGCAGGGGGAGACCCCCACATAGAAAGATTGGGAAACCCTGGAAGTCTTAGGAAGATCTATCGCGAAGTAGTTGCCCCACTGGAATCAGAGACTGGTGAGAGTCTTGAGGGAGAAGGTTTCCAAGACTGCTTAGAAACAGCTGGTTTAGCCTATTGCTTAACTGCCAAGAAAGCATTAGCTAATACCGATGCGCGTGATTGAAAAGAAGCTATAAAGTCCGGATATTTGTCTATTTTCGAAAACCAAACATTCAAAATCGTCCCACGTCCGGAAAATAAAAACGTAATCGGTTGCATAGTCATATTGAAAGAAAAGTTTAAGGTGGTTGATTCAATTGAACGAAAGAAGGGGCGCTTGGTTGCAAAAGGATTCAATCAAGAACAAGGGGAAGACTTCAACAAAACCTTCGCACCTGTAGTACGAATGAGCTCAATAAGAATAATTACGGCTCTAGTCGTTGGAAAAAATTTGAAAATACACCAATTTGATGTTACCACTGCATTTTTGAATGGTAATTTAGAAGAACAAATTTATATGGAAATTCCGGAAAATTTTGAAGAAATATTACAAGAAATATCGACTGAGAGGAAATAACGAAGAAAGGTAATTGAAGGAGCCAAGAAAATGCTTGAAAGCCTTAAAAACGGAGATGTTTTTGTTTTGCAACGGTCTCTTTATAGCCTTAAGCAAGCCGAGCGACAATGGTACTTGAAACTGGATCAAAGCCTAAGAAAGCGGGGAATGAAATCACTCAATTCTGATCCATGTATGTACCAAGCTCGCGTGAACGACGACAATCATCCTAGTAATTTACGTCGAAAATTTATGGCTGGCTTCGGGGAATCCTAAATTGATTGAAAATTTAAAAAAAACTTGATGAATGAGTTCGAGATGAAATATCCTGGTCCAATACATTATGATCTGGGAATCATTCATTAGAAAAAATGTTGCCGAAAATTTAGTAGAATTTAAACATTTATTAACATCGGAAATGCCGGCTGACGTATTGACAAAACCATTGCCAAGAACTAAATTCCAATATTTCATTTGGCAACTTGGAAACAGAGTTGACGAATCAATTTGAGGGGTAGTATGAAAACGGTAATTGAAACCAACTCCATTAATTATTGCTCGGTTCAAAAATATGTAAATTGTCTGTTTGGAATAATTTACATATGCTCATTATTATTGAAAATATAGTTCTCGTGAAAGTTTTGATCTGCATATTCTGCTATTAGAATTATTTATTTAATTGGTTATGGCACGCTTCCAAATGTCAATAATTTGAAACCAACACTTCAAGTTAATTTGTTAATAAATAAAAAATTAATCTAATTATAAAATTATATGTCATCTAATCTAATTATAAATAATATGATTTGTCCTTGAGTGATGAGACGAGTTTTGATAACTGTTGTGGGCCTTGATTATCATTAAAAACAATAGTCGCAGTGTTTTCCCTTCAAGAATTTGAACTCATCGAGAAACTGACGTAGATAGAGCGCCTCCTTAGTAGCTTCTCCGAGTGCCAAGTATTCAGCTTCCACGCTAGATAAGGTAATGGTAAGCTGTTTTCTTGCTTCCTAGGTGATAGCTGCTCCTACTAGTCTGAAGAAAAATAACGTGTAGGAACGTCTGTCCTCTGTGAAGCTTCCCCAATCAGTATCAGCGAATCCCTCCAAGGGTTTTCCAGTTTTCTGGAACAATATTCCGTGATTTGGAGTCCCCTTCAGATACCGCAGTATTCTTTTTGCTGCTTGCCAGTGTTCGCTAGTGTAGCTGGTATTAAATTGACCGAGCGAATTCACTGCATAACTGATGTCCGGGCGAGTAGCTATTGCGAGGTACTTCAGCGATCCGATCAGTCGTTGGTACGGATATTTGGACATTTCACTTGTGTCTGCTTTATCTGGCTTTTTAAGTTTCAATCCAACTTAAAGAGGGGTTTTAACTGGACGCGAATTTTCCATCCCAAAACACATATTGGGACATATACAAGTTCCCCTCGTTTGGGTGTTGGGTAAATTAGATTCCCAGACCATAATGTATTGGACCAAGAAATTTCATCTCGAACTCATTCATCACGTTTTTTTTTAAATTTTCAATCAATTTAGGATTCCCCGAAGCCAGCCATAAATGTTCGACGTAAATTACTAGGATGATTGTCGTCGTTCACGCGAGCTTGGTACACACATGGATCAGAATTGAGTGGTTTCATTCCCGGCTTTCTTAGGCTTTGATCCAGTTTCAAGTACCATTGTCGCTCGGCTTGCTTAAGGCTATAAAGAGACCGTTGCAAAACAAAAACATCTCCGTTTTTAAGGCTTTCAAGCATTTTCTTGGCTCCTTCAATTACCTTTCTTGGTTATTTCTTCTCAGTCGCTATTTCTTGTAATATTTCTTCAAAATTTTCCGGAATTTCCATATACATTTGTTCTTCTAAATTACCATTCAAAAATGCAGTAGTAACATCAAATTGATGTATTTTCAATTTTTTTCCAACGACTAGAGCCATAATTGTTCTTATTGAGCTCATTCGTACTACAGGTGCGACGGTTTTGTTGAAGTCTTCCCCTTGTTCTTGATTGAATCCTTTTGCAACCAAGCGCCCCTTCTTTCGTTCAATTGAACCAACCACCTTAAACTTTTCTTTCAATGTGACTATGCAACCGATTACGTTTTTATTTTCCGGACGTGGGACGATTTTGAATGTTTGGTTTTCGAAAATAGACGAATATTCGGACTTCATAGCTTCTTTCCAATCACGCGCATCGGTATTAGCTAATGCTTTCTTGGCAGTTAAGCAATCAGCTAAACCAGCTGTTTCTAAGCAGTCTTGGAAACAGTCTCCCTCAAGACTCTCACCAGTCTCTGATTCCAGTGGGGCAACTACTTCGCGATAGATCTTCCTAGGACTTCCAGGGTTTCCCAATCTTTCTATGTGGGGGTCTCCCCCTGCCGCGAACTGTCCTCGTCGTTCGTTAACTGATTCCTGGTTGTTCAATTTCAACCATGTCTTCAGGGTTGCTATCCAAGATGTTTCCCGTTCCGTTTTAATTTTCTGTTTCGTCTTCGTTTTGTTCATTGTTTGTCGTTATCCCACCAAGTTGTTTAGGTTGCAATGGAATTTGGTTTGTAGGATTCATTATAACTGTTAAATTCTCCTCCTGTTTCTTTTTCTTTCTTCTGTCGTTCAAGATCAAAAAAATTTTCGGGGAAAAAATTATCAGCTTCTCCAAGGTTAAAAAATTC
The DNA here is from genome assembly GCA_030762985.1 of Adelphocoris suturalis. Classification (NCBI taxonomy): domain Eukaryota; kingdom Metazoa; phylum Arthropoda; class Insecta; order Hemiptera; family Miridae; genus Adelphocoris; species Adelphocoris suturalis. The sequence goes on along the minus strand of CM061051.1, from coordinate 13,351,137 downwards.
TTGCAAAAATTTCACATCCCTTGAAACTATCATATTTTGCTGATCTTTATCCCAAATTCAGTAGCCCTTTGTATGCTCTGAATATCCCAAGAGTATTCCTTCTTTTGATCTTGGTGCAAACTTATCTCTTTCCTTCTCCTTATCTAGGTTGCTTATCAACCTTGCATCCAAATATTCTGAAGTAGTAGACGTTCGGAACTCTTCAGAACCAGAGTTGGAAAGGCGTCTCTCCTCCTATCCCTTGTGATGGACATATGTTTCTGATGTGGTTGGCTGTATGAATGGCGTCAGCCCAAAACGATGGCGGTAGTTCCACTTGTATCATCAAACATCTGGCTATCTCAACAAGACATCAACTCTTCCTTTCTGCCAGTCCATTTTGCTGGGGTGTTCGTGGGTTCACTGTCTCTTCGAGTAATCCCATTCAGTTCTAGGAATTTATCAAACTCTTTATTATAGTACTCAGTACCATTATCTGATTGTTTTTTCTTCAATTTCTTCCATTTTGGTATTCAACCTGGTTCTTTAACTTCTTAAATTCTTCCAATACATATTTTTTGCTTATAAATCGTATTTCATACCATCGAGAATGGTCATCTATTAACGTCAAAAAGTATTTCCGTCCTCCCTTAGAAAGAACCCTCATCGGTCCGCAGAGATCTGTGTGAATGATTTCCAGTATTTCAGAAGATCGACTAGATTGCTTGAGGAATGGCTCTTGAGCCATTTTTCCCTGTACACATACAACACAGTCAGTAAGGCTTTTGTTTCCAGAAACATCTAACCCTCTGGCTTTCTGATTCATTGACAAATCCTTCAAGTCGTTCTCATTCAGGTGACCATACCGTTGATGCCATAATTCCAATTTCGACTTGGGTTTAACCTCACCACCATTTCTATTTTCGCCAATCTTACAAATTTCATCGACTTGGTATAATCCATCAACTCTTTTGACTGTCCTCAGTAACTTCCTTGAGTTGTTACGAACTTCTGCTTTGGTTTTCATGAAGATAACATTGTTCCCATGATCAATTATTTTTCCAACGGACATTAGATTTGAACGAAGTTTAGGAATATAAAGAGTATTCGACAAATTAAGGTTTTTAACTCATTTCTCCACTTTGACAAACATCTTCACTGGCCCTTACCAACAATGACCTTACTTGAGTCACTTTTTCCAATCATTTCAAATTTAGATTTCCCTCCACACATATGAGGAGCGCATCCGCTATCCGAGCACCACGTTGGTGTGGATGCGTTCATCGCAATTTCAGATAGATAAGTCAGAAATGTTTCGTCTGATTTTTTCGCTGACTGTTTTTGATAACAATTCGCTGCTTTATAACCGCGTTTCTTACAAATATGACATGTGAATATAATTCTTCTCTCTTTTCCCTATCATTGTTTCGCTTTTGGGATCTGTTCTTAGCTAACAAAGCATTAGGATCCCAATTCTTTTCTTTCCGGGAGTCCCATTGTTTAATGATTTTGATTCTGAGATTTTCAGGAGTTGGGAAATCGTCACGTGCTTCTATCGCACATTTTAAGTTGTCAAAGCTATCTGGAAGGTTGTTTAACAGCATGATTTTTAGTCATTCAGGGTGAATATCAACTCCCATTACTCGAAGCTTGTCTACTCCATCAAAGAATTTGGCCAGAAAAGTTCGAGCTTCGTCTTCTCTCATTTTATGTATCATGATTTGTTTCACATTAAATTTGAACGAACCATTGCATTATCTAGCGTGGAAGCTGAATACTTGGCACTCGGAGAAGCTACTAAGGCGGCGCTCTATCTACGTCAGTTTCTCGATGAGTTGAAATTCTTGAAGGAAAACACTGCGACTACCTATTTTTAATGATAATCAAGGCGCAAAACAGTTATCGAAAAACTCATTGCATCACTCAAGGAAAAAACATATTGATGTGAGGCATCACTTCATTAGAAAATGTGTTGCCGAAAATTTAGTAGAATTTAAATATTTATCAACATCGGAAATGCCGGCTGACATGTTGACAAATCCATTGCCAAGAACTAAATTCGAAGATTTCCCATGGCAACTTGGAATCAGAGTTGCCGAAACAATTTGAGGGGAAGTATGAAAATTCTAAATAAAACTAACTCCATAAATTAATGTTTGGACCAACAATTTGTGGGGAAGTATGAAAATTCTAAATAAAACTAACTCCATAAATTAATGTTTGGACCAACAATTTGTGGGGAAGTATGAAAATTCTAAATAAAACTAACTCCATAAATTAATGTTTGGACCAACAATATGTAAATTATCTGTTTGGAAGAAGCCGCCATTTTGTATTCCACTAATTTTGAGAAGGCAGACCAAATTTTCTCACTCAGAACGGACTAACTTTTCAAAATCTAATCTCAAACTACTATCAATTACTACATATTTTCGGACCTGGCTTCTGGACTAACCCACTTACGTGGGAATAATGCACCTTAATATATGGTACATAGAAGGAAAACCAAGCATAATCAGATTAATGTAATTAGCTCCTTAAAAATAACTGGAGGACCTAAATATAAATACATGAACAAGCATCAAATAATATATCAATATGTACCTTTTAAATCTACACCAAAAACCCCTGGTTGAACACCCAATGATAATGATAACATTGTCATTATGAATATAAATATAAATAACTATGATATCCGACAATATCTCTGACGAAGCTGTAAGTCAAAAGCATGAACAATAAACAACTATATGATTAATAGCCAGGGCCGGCCTACGGCGAAAATTGCAAGTGCGCAGGACTCACATTTTATTTCCCCTACCGGGGGGTATGGAGTGCCCCCCCCCCAAGTAAAAGGGAGGGTCCGCCCTCTCCTCCCCGCCGGAAATTTTTGAAATTTATGGTCTTAAAACACAGTTTTCGTGCACTTTTGCGCCTTTTTGAACAATAAATTTACGTCTCACATTTTGATTCATTACTGATTGACTTGATAGGTACAATGCTCTTTCTTGTATCTTAAACCATTATTACTTTAAATAAACTAATGAAAGCTTCTGACACACGTTACAATGATTTTTACACTTATTTTGCAAGTACTCTCAGAATAAATAGCTAATGCGGGAATCACCGTCCGCCGGACCTGAGATAAATTTCTATATCTCATGAGTAAAAGAAAACACACGGGCAGACTGCTGTCGCTTCACTGACCATGGACCTTGGTCAAGGGAATCAGACTACTGTATTTCAGAACTCATTGGGGTAGATCTTCGGTTTTACCTTGAAATTCAACTGTAATAGTTTTGAGACTAAGTTCCTTGTAGTGTAAATATTTCTGCCCAAAATTTAAATAAATTTCTAAAAATTTGCCGAATTTATTATTTTTCTTTTTAACCGAAATCGGGCAATTGATGCCCCTCCAATTGGCTCGAGTGTGCGGCTGCATACTTCGCACACCCCTCAGGCCGACCCTGGGAATAGCCAATAAGTTTTCTCCCCTCAACCCACCCTACCGTATTTACAAAAGTTCAGAAATTGTCAAGGCCCACATCCTGGTAGTTTCAAAAGTTTCAGTCATGCAGCATGATCGTATGAGCGAATTTTCGTAAATGATCGTACTATCATAGTGTTGAATTGTTTTGAAATTTGAGCTTTTTTAGTGCAAGGAAATTGTTAACTATTAATTTCATGGCAAAAAACGTATTCTAAATAATAATCTCCCATTCAAATAGAGGTCTTGAATTTTTAGCTTTTTCTGCAGGTTTTATCCGTTTTCTAGCAAATTTTAATGAATTTTAAGTACACTTTTCAGCATAATTTTGTACATAAATAATTTTCTGTTCACATAAGTGTTCTGTTTTATAGTTAATAAACTTTATTTGAGAAATATTCTGCCAAAAAAATAATTTAACGATTTTTAGCCATTTTTAGAGATTTTTTTTAGTACATTTTTTGAAATTGGACCAATTTAATGTGCTGAAAAAGTGCTGGCCAACAAACTCATCCTTTCGTTTGGAAAGCTTGATTTTTTTGAAGAACGGAATATTTATCTCAATCCTAAGGAGAGTTATCGCCTAGAAAGACACACACACACACACACACACACACACACACACACACACATATATATATATATATATATATATATATATATATATATATATATATATATATATATATATATTGAGCGGACCGCATACTCATAACGATGTGACGCACGAGTGTAAATCGCCATTCGTCGACATCTTCACTCTGAACGGTTGGAGAGGAACCGTTGATCTTACGCACAAAGATACAGCCGACAAAATGCAATTCGTCGTCCGCGCCGCTGCTGTCCCGAAAGACGACGCCTACACTCTCTTAATTGAGACTAAATTTCAAAAGCCAAATCACGTCATACTTCTTCAGTTTGAAGTAGGAACGAATCGTTCCAACTTGAGATACAAAACACAACATTCCATGGTGCATTTCACTACTCAGAACTCAACTTGGATCAAAAATCACTTTCTAACTAGGAAAACAGTTGATCAGTTTTTTAAACTTGCAAAACAGGAGCTTGTTACGTTCGTGATGACATGTAGGTATAACAATGACCATGATTTTATTTGTCACGAAACTGGACATGTTAAATCATTATCGTGCCAACTCGCCAAAAAGCACTTCATTCTGTGTCAAGGAGAAATGACGAGTGTTTCTAATAAAAACGTGCAGAAAAAACTAGAGTACTGCCGTAATCTTAATGTGGGAGAAGAAGGAGTGGAACAGAACAGAGCTGTTGTCAGCTTACCACCTTTCAATACTATTATGAGGAGACCAAATTTTGTGGAACTTATTAATCCTTATTTGACTTGGTGGATGGCAATGACCCCAGCGGTAAATTTCCAACCAGCACTCATTTCAAATCCAATGCCAATAAATTTTACAAGTCAGGATTTACTACCAGTGATGCCCGTAATGGCTACCCCCTACAGTAAAATGATGAATCTTTTTTTACTCACTTCAATGGGAATCAACAAACCTTTGCCTCCCTGCAGTTATAACGAGAATGTCGTATTTCCAGAACCAACTCCATCAACATCCTGCCGGACGTCAGAAGAACAAATCGGAGCGACCATGCCCCTTTCTTGTTACCAATACAGCAACGAGAGCTTACCATACTGGACCCAATGTCCCCCAGTGCCCCGACAGCGAAAACCTCCGAATAGGAGACCCAATAAACGAAACATTAATCAGTCTTTATTTGCTGGAAACAGAAATAAAGGCTTACCACCATCTGCTCGATGTCATCCTACACCCCAACAGCACGAAATAGTGCCACCGTGTAGTAAGCCGGAACCAATAAAACGGAAGAAGGTGGTCCCTATCATGTCCTGCCACTACGAAAGATGTAATGAAGGCTTGGCAAAACCAGTGGGTAACAGAGAGACATTCCAACTGCGTGAGGCACCTCACAATGGGAGAGCAACGAAAGTTTCGGAGTGTCCTGCAGGAGCCTCTACATCCCCTCGTGGAGAATCAGCAGAGCCAAGCATTAACGTTTTATGCAAAACTGTACCCACCTTGCCAGAGAACACTCTTCAGGAACCGTTGAACCTAGTAACCACTTCTGCCAGTTACGGTGAGCGGTGTTCATCAAATTCACAAAGCTACAGGAGGTTGCGAAATACACGACTCACCATATATTGTGAAGGTGCAATTTTTGCCATAAACTCGAGTATTTTAGAAGATGTTAGCCCTATTTTGCGAAGTCTTATGGACGAATCAACTGTGCCGCCTGACAGTAATGGTGATTTTTTCCTTGAAATTAAGGGTATTGTTCCCACTGCTGTTTTCCATCTCCTAAAATATTTGTATAAGGATTCAACATCTGATCCTAATGTTATGAGATCGTCTGAAATGGTGAAGTTGACGCAAAAATTCCAGATCAACATTGATCTGAATAAATAGCTAACTCCATAGAAAATCTCTGAAATTTTTCTTCAAGATTTCTGTAGATGCATATTTTGCTCCCCAGATGGTACTATTTGCCAGGTTATGATGCTCTTAGTCGTGCAATACGAAACACAGCCATTGATATGCCAGCCTCATGTGACAGGTGTGGAAGTGTTTTGAACACGCAATGAGCTGCAAGGCAAAATGGTTAATTTCCAGGTGCCACAAAGAAGTGAGGATTGCCTTAGGGATGGTCAATAAACCAATCATTGAATAGTCCAGGTTCGCAAGGTGGTCTAATCTCTAAAGATGAGTGAGAACCACAGATGGCGTTGTTAATCTGATGTCTGGAATGTTGACACCCATGCCCCCTTATATACTTCCCTCACATTCCTCAATCCCCACAATCATGCTTTAAGAAAAAAATAAATAAAATATTTAGACTCTCAGAATTAAGATATGCTTGTTTCATTCTTTTAGTTTCCTGTACATGCATAAATATTTTGCTACCCAGGTGGTATTGTTCGTGAGGTTACTAAAACACTGGTAGATTTTGGGGTAAGTACCTCTACGAAAAGGTTGAGAAATACTTTAAGAGCGCGAATTGTCTTCGCACTCATCCTGACATCAAGTATTTGTATCAGTCTGAGGAGAATAAGAAATCAGTCAATGACATTATTATATTAAAAATATAATATTATTAAAAAAAAAAAAAAGACTTTCTACTCGTGATCACGGCACAAATAGCCGAAATATTGAGGTACCATATATTTATTTTCCCTTTTACAGAAATTTTGTGTGTCTAAATCTGTCTTCTTTCTCTCATATCCAATATATATATATATATATATATATATATATATATATATATATATATATATATATATATATATATATATATATATATGAAAAGGCGTTAAACTCTATGATTCGTTTCGGAATGTCTCAAAACGGATTTCAATTAAGAAAATTTTCGGAAATTTTGATTTTAAAATTCTTGGAGCAAGAATTTTATATTGCAATAACTTCATTTTCTACCGATTATAATACTACGGACCGGGTCCGATTATAATACCAGTCAATAAGCAAAGTAAAGAATATTTTGAAATATTAAGTGAGCAACGAAAATAAGTGGAAACAAACTGTGGTGTTATAATGAATCGGTTCGGCGCGAAAAGAATTAGACCGCTACCGTTACGACTCTTTTCTGTATTTTGGGGAGTGAAGCTCATGTCAAACCAGCGTGATATTGGTGGTTGCCAAAAATGTCTTCTTTGTGTGCTGGTCCTTGGTCCACGCTGCTTCATCAGCAGATATTGATGACTGGATGAAATCTGCAGCTCTTTGACAGGACAGCTGTGGGTCTTTCAACAGAGATCATCCCTGGTTGTTCGCAGCTCAGGCTCCTTGCTGATCCCACTTCGGCTCAGTTCAGGAGGCATGAAAATGAAACGCATTTGTGTCAATATACATTTTTCCAACATTCAATTTTATTTGAATAAACGGCTTTGTGATTTTCTTGACTTAGCGAATATCATGAGAAATCAATTTATTCAAATACCTATTTTTTAGCGAATATTATGAGGAATTCATTCATTTATATACCTATTTTATATTAATATTAGGTATTCCTCAGGATTTCTTCTCCATGGGTGTAGAACCCTAACACCGAAATTTTAACTTCCCCAATTCGAATTAAAATGTCGCATTACAATTGTACGCGAAATACATACTCGTATATACAAACAATCCTACACACAAACTTTAATTTTTATGAAAAGTAGCATCCTGAAATTACCTTTTCTATAGGCATTTTGTATCTTAATGAACGATTCTCTTTCATTTTCCTCTATTCGTTTTTTTAATATAACATTTCACATTAATTTCCGAAGATTTTTGTAGAAATTTGAGCTATAGCATTTTCTAAATTTAACAAAACGTCTAAAAAGTTTGGTGCGACGCGATTTCTCTCTGTATATATAGTACGACTGTGCAGATGATTAAAAGAAACAAAAAATCGTAAAAAAAAGGATAAGTTCAGAAGACAACACTCTTTAGGACCAAAAATGCGTCCAAATTTGGAAAAAGTCATAGGAAAAAATTTTAAGAATTCCAAATTATGGTTAAAATCCTGGACGTAGGATGTGTATGTTTTTATTTCAGGCTATTGCTTAAAAAAAGTGGGTAACAGTAACAAAAAAATAACATAAACAAATAAAAACGGAACAAATTACTAAAAACTGAAAAGTTTTTTTTCATTGAACGGTTTTTAAAAATAAATAAAACAATAATTAACAATAATACATAATTAAATAAATTAGAACAAATATCGCTCAAATACCGATAAAATGTGCTCATGATTTGAAAAATGGCCAGAATTCTTAAAACTTAATGAATGATGCTTTAAAAATGGTAAAGCATAATTCATTTATGGAAAACGTTTTTTAACCTTGAATTTGAATAATCAATTTTTGTGCACAAATATAGCGGAGATACGAAAACAGAGGGGAGATACGAAAATTCGCAGATATGGCCATGCTAAACGGTAGGGTCTCTTTTCTGTTGTGTTATTGGCGTGATATTGGCGGTTGCCAAAAAATCTTCCTTGCGTTGTGCTGGTCCTTTGTCCTCGCTGCTTCGGCTGCAGGTATTTATGTCTGGCTGAAGATGTGCAGCTCTTTGCAGGACACCTGTGGGTCTATCAGCAGATCATCTATGGTTATAGGCAGCTCAGTCGTGTTGCTGATTTCACCTCAACTCAGTACAAGAGACATTAAAAGAAAACGCATTTGTGTTAATATCATGAAATCTTTGAATACAAACATTATTTTTGAGTAGATGACATATTGAATATTTAAAAAAAATTATATATGTGAACGTGCTAGGGAAAAGGGAGCTCAACTTGCCAAGGCTTTTTTTTCGGGAGAAGGAAGAAACGAAGATTGGGTCAAAAAATTACTTTGTTTTGTAATATTTGTTTGGGTTCCAAAACTATTTTTCTTTCCCCAATAACCACCATGGCTCGAATTTTCTACCTTTTTAATTGTATTTATAATCGCGAAAAACTGCAGTTTTGCAAGTCTGCTGAAAATCTGCTGAAACCTACTAAAAACTTGCAATTTTCGGGCCCGCTTTTTTCAAACTTTGAAAAATCAAATTTTGATTGAAAAATGATAGAAAAAAAGAAGATTTTCTTCAGCATGACGTGGGGAAAAAAATAAATAAACTCAGATTTGACCTCTGGCAAGTTAGGCTCCCTTTTCCTTTGCACATACACACACACACACACACAAACACACACACACACACACACACACACACACACACACACACACACACACATATATATATATATATAATATAATTTAAAGATAACCATTGTAACAATCTTTGAAGGTTACTACCATAAAAAGAATTGATTTGTTTTTAAATAAATAAAGATAAAAATAATGTAGAAAAATAGGTGAAATTCAGGAATAACTTCTAAACTCCCTGAAATGGTTTTCATTGGAAAATTCTATAATTTGTGAGCTATTGCTATCGCCAAATTTCTAATTCAAACATTCAAAGCAGTTGGTTCTAAATGAATAGTTTCCCTGTTATTTGACAAACGTTCATTGTTATTTCAGCTTTTATCCTGGCAGATAGTGGCTATGACGTTTGGCTTGGGAACAATAGAGGCACAACGTACTCAATGTCACACATGACGATTCCAGCCGATGATCCGAAATTATGGGACTTCGGGTGAGTATTTATTCATTGCTGTCGCTCAAATTCTTTATCTTTTGTACTCAAGTTCCCCGATACTTTTTATGAGCCCATTTTCTGATGTGGATCAACTTTATATTCGTGCTATATGTTAGAGCGCAACCCGTCTGCGGAACTAACTTCCCGTGGGGTGTCGGGGAGGGCGACCTGTTTGCGGAATACGTTTGCGTAAAAGACCGTTTAGAGCGTTGTTTTTATCAAACCTTTGTCGATAATTTATCCTAGGAGGTGATGAGCCGCCAGTCGTCAATTTTACTGGTGAATGTTCGGGTCGCGTGATACAGGACAAATAACTACATTGCGTTACAACGACGAAAAGTGGGAATATTACAATAATTGCTAGATCATTGTTGGCAATCGAAACATTATCAAATGCACTTTGAAAAGGTAAGGCACGGAATATATAAGTGCGAAAGGAATTAACAGGAATCATGCCTGTATGCCTTGAAAAAAGAACCTAAAATCACACATATCCACATGAAGACCATGACATAATTCTGTATGTTTCCGCAAACGGGTCACAATTTTAGGTCCTTTTCCGCAAACGTCTTCCGCCCATATGTTAAAGGGGATTGATTCCATTATAACTGGAAACCGTGGGGTGATAGGGAGCAGAAATTTGTGGGGGGCATCATTTATTAGTAATTTACTCTATCTAGACAATAAAATTGAACGAGTAAATATAGGAACTAGAAGTGCCGGAAGAATTGCCTTGAAAAAACGGAAAATGAACTCTTCTGCAGCCCAAAGACTGTACTCGTATAGAGGTGCCACTCTCTTCAATAACTTGCCAATTAAATATTGTATTTCGGATTTACCTTTGAAATCGTTTAAATATGTCATGAAAAAACATTTTATGGAAGATCTCGCGTGAGGATAAATTAAATTCTCTAGAATGTACTTACCTATTCATTGCAGAGTTTTTCAGTGGCCACGTCTTCTTAAATATAATATACATGTAAAATTTTTGTAAAGATATCTTTTGAACAACAATTAGGAAAGTAGAAACAACTCATCCCCTCAGCAAAGGCTATGCTTAAAGAGGGGATTAGCATTGTAACTTTCTGTTAAAGTATGTTGTTCACAGAGTAATACAATAAATGCATTTAAAAACAATTACTTGGGTGTAGGAGAAGTGTTTTGAAAATTTCTCTTTCGCGCTGCGCAGACTACTGTAAAATGGTAAAACCTCCTCCCTGATTTCCAAGAACCGAATAATAAATAATAGAAAAATGCTACAAACGATCACACAACGTTGTGAGCTATAAGTTATAGTTAGATTAGAGCGAATAGCAAAATTTGTCAAGTTTTTGTGTGAATTTCTGTCTCCTCAACTATCCTTAATCAATATCCACGCCGACCTTTTGATTTTACAAATGCTATCTTTGCTTTGAAACCTACCTGTCTAGATTTGGCGGTTTTTCCACTAAGTGGCGGGGGTGCTTCGTTTCTTTAAACACCTTTGTTGATTATTGGTAAAGAGATGTGCACAGTGGAAGTAAATTAAACTTTGCATTATACAAAATTATGGAAAGCAAAGTCCCCCCTCAGAAGGGCTGTCAATAAGTCCCGGTTGCTCTTGGAGTTGTTTTCTCCACCAGCATGATGTGGTTTGCCAAGTCTTTTATAGCTGAGACAAGACATTTCACAATCTTGTGTCCATATTGGAGTTCGAACTTCTTCATAATATGGTAATAGGGGGTAATATGAAGGATAGATCGAGACGGGCATAGATCACGCAATCAGTTCGCTTTATGTACGGCTTCTGCCCATAAAGTTAGCGGTGATTTAGCCTCGACCATCATACTCCTACATCTAGCTTTTCCCACAAGCGATCGGTTCAGCCTTTCGGCAAGACCCGTAGGCTGCGGACCAACGACGTTGAATACCAGTTCCCTGTAAAAATTGAAGTCTTGGTTTAAATATTCACTTTGCCGTTGTCAGTTTGAAGAAATTTAATTTTTTTAATGGTAATTTTCCACTTCATTTTTATAGATTCTGAAGTACTGGAGTACCTACTTAATTTTTCTGCTTTAGAAAATAATCTCGTGAATGACGTGTGCTTCCACAAATGAAGGTAACGTTATATCTCGCTCCCCCTGTACTGGTAACCCTCATCGGTCCACAAACATCTGAGTGAACGATTTCCTAAGAATCTAAAGTTTTAGGATTGCCATGCAATGAAAAGGGAATCCGTGTCTTTTTTAATTGAATACAGATTTCACAATCACCCAAATTTTCATTCTTCTTAAAAATTAAACCATCCTAAATTTTATTTTTCATTGCTAATTATTCTCTTTCACATTTACTTTGATATGGCCTAGTTTTGCATGCCACTCATGGATTTTTCGGTGGCGTACTAGATTTGATTTCTCACCTAACAGAAGTTTTTGTTTCTTCGAGTATATAGTAAAATCCAGTAGACATTTTTGCTCTCTAAGGGAATCGATTGTTAGACTCAATTAAGACGTGTTTCATTTTTATCAAACGTAACTGCGAATCCTTTATTAGTAATTTTATTGGAGGATAGCAAATTAGTTGTTACATCGGAACAAACAGTGTATTTGGTGAATTCAAAATTCTGCCACCGTTAGATACAGCCAGTTAGATATGGCCAGACCTTTGCAAATAATGGGGACTGTCAGATCACGACGCAAGTTGAAGTGATTTATCGGAGTAGGACTGGTTTGAAATGCTATAAAAAAATCTTGATTTTTACACGTGTAGGAAGTGCCTGAATCCCAACAATATGCTAAATTGTGTGAAGTACTCATGTCGCCTGAGGATAGACAAGCTTCCTTAGACAAATAGGTGCTTTCTCTTTGCTTAGTTCTAGTTTTAGCATAACATTTCTCAGTTGAATGGGTTTTCCGTCCACATATTGTACTACTAGATTCTTCATTGTTATAGTTAGGTGCAGATTTATTTTTTGATCGAAATTTATTACTGACTTTACCTCTACTGTTTGTTTGAAATGCTTCTTCAGATCGAGAGTGGTTGCAATGCTCTTTTTCTTGGTGGTTCTTCTAAAATCTTGATTTTTCGTTGTTCTGGATACGGAAAATAGTCTCGAGACTCGATTGCTACCTATCCAAAAATTTTCAAAAGAAGGGCTGAGACTGTATAGAAGCATAATTGACTGTAGATCGTTATGATTTGGTATATCCATTTCAGTAAGTTTATCAATCGTGTCAAATAATTCATTCAGAGGGTCTCTTATACTTTCACTGTCACTCATCTTTTGCAGTATAAGCTTTTTGAGTAGGTACGTGTTTTTGGCAGGACCTTGAGACACATAAATATATTTGAACATATTTCATTCTGATTTTGATGTCGGACAACCACTTCTTATAATATGAGGAAGTTCGGGAGTTGATACCATCAAGACGAGATCAGATCTTGCGGTTAGATCTTTAGGTGCCCAAGTTCTCTTGGCTTCACGATCGCCCTCTTCTGGACATTGCTCTTCTCCCGTAACGTAGTTCCCCTTAAACCAGACTTGAACAGTACTACTTGAGCTTTGTGGGTCCAAGTGTCGTAGTAATCCTTTGTTAGGGCATCAACTGACCTGTGTGCGATACTTACTCATTTTTTTTTTCTTTTGACTTTGCTTTTTCTTTTATATAGGTTTCATACCTATTCTCTGCTGTTGCACATAACCTGTTGATTATTGGTAAAAATATGTGCACAGTGGAATTAACTTAAACTTTGTATAGAACAAAATTATACAAAGCAAAGTTTAGAATATTAGCACAAGTATTTTGTTTTTACAAGTGACAAGTAAACTGTTTGTCATGGCGTACACAGTAACTGAACATATGAATAAAGTCACGAGTGGACTATCCAACAACCTTAGGGAGGTACGTGCCGAAATAAATCAGAAAACAACAATGGCAAACTGCTCTAAAATACTGCTGCATCAGCTGCTTCTATGCTTATATTCAAGGGCTACACTCTTATATTTTTTTGTGCGATTGCGAGGAGAGGGGGGCAATGAAGAAGCATTTATTCAAGGTAGATTAGTAATGTAATAATAGAACCATTTCCTTGTTTTGTTCACTTCCCCAGGATCCATGAAATGGGTGTGTACGACCTGCCAGCGATGGTAGATTACATTCTCAAGGTCACAAACGAGCAGAGCATCTCCTACGTGGGTCACTCGCAGGGGACCACCATCTTCTTCATTATGGCTTCAATGCTCCCCGAGTACCAGAGCAAAATCCGTGTGGCCTCCTGCCTCGCGCCAGTCGCCTATTTGGACAACACCAGAGGGCTCGTCAAAACACTGTCGGCTCTCTCTACCATTTTGGTGGTAACAACTCATTACCCTCATTTGGGTTTTTGCCTGGTAGTGTATTCAGAAGCTGGTAACATAGGTGGTGAGGATAGCTTGGAGAATTAGTAGAAGTTGGTCTTCAAAAATCACTGGATCCCTTGAAAAAAATTATGTAATAAGAATCGTGAGTTGAAAATGAGGCACCGAAATGGGCGGCCGAAACGAACCCCTGGTATACTTGTGAAGGAATTTTGGTTCCAACCGAAACGAGGGTTTTGTAAATCAATTTTCAGTCACGACCGAAATGGGCTTCAGAGTTCTAAAAGTTGAAGTGTAAAATGGTGGCCGGAGTGAGCTTGTTTGTTTTGAAAGGTCCACGAAACGTTTAAAAGCTGCCCTGATTTATTCTAACCCATCAAACTACGAGTATACTGGGAGTCACTCGAATTATGAGCCAGCGGCTGATATACGAGTTAAAAGAACCAAAAAAATGGTATCCCCTTATGAGTTTTTTTGCAAGAAATTCAAACATCACATTTTTGTGCATTACGCCTTTGCGCAATCAAGCGTACTGCACACCATTTTTTTTTTCAGATTGGAACCCCTAATTTTATTGCAGATTCGGATATTACGTGAAATATCATGAAGAAAAGATCCATCACTTGAAACTTTGTATGCGCAAAAATGATCACAATCACGAGCACATAGGACACAAATTGCGATATACCGAGTTTTCGAGATATTCAATTGCCACTTGTGATACATAATTTTGGGGTATTTTCCCACGATGAATCACATTGGTGATGTTCATTTATTGATAGTCGCTACGTCAACTTGGAAAAAAAAAAAAAAAAAAAACAGAAAAAGCGGTCAGAATTGCACATTTCCCCACTCATTTCCAAATAGCTCAAACTTTGGGGGGAAAGCAAATCTCTGAAGCTAACCTATAGCATGTACATATAAATAGATGGCATATTAGCACGGCTTAGCTATATACGTTGGGTCATACACGCCTACATACCAAGATTGACACCCCCCCCCCCCCCCCAAAAACTGCATTTTTTATACCCAGAAATCCTGGTATCCCATTATTATTTACAAGGCACGATATTCAAACTTCGTGACGACGTAATGATCGATATTATTGACGTCCATCTGACAGATATTACCGATTTATTTCAAAAAGCTCAAGTTCATAGTTGTAATTAATGTTTTAGTGCTCCTAAACAAAAACGAAGTTATTCTTACATGAATCATATTATGGTCCGGCGATTTAGGGGGTAACTATTACTTGCTTATAATAATAATCGAAACAATTAAATTTTCTTAGTTTCACACAGAAAGTGACCAATATGCAATATAAATATTCATTTTGAAAGTAAGGCGAAGCACCAAATTATTTCATATAATTTTCATAGATGTACAATTTTCCTTGTTATTTCAGGTAGATATATTGCTAAGAGTAGTAAAAATTTAGAACAACATCGTACATTAATGTGGTAAATTCTGTCTACAGTGGGTGGCGCGGTCAGCGGGGTACCCATCGATTTTGCATGGCAACATCATCATCCGAGTTATGGGAGAGATCGTTTGCAGGGATGACTTCATTTTAGGGAACATGTGCAAAACTGTCATGTTCCAACTGGCTGGAGCTGACAACCACCTCACCAATGACGTAAGTCCCAATCAGCTTATCAGCTCAACACCTCAACCCTTGTAACAAGAACTGAGGGCCTTGTTGCGGTTGTCGTCCCGCAATATTCGTTAATTCACAATCCTACATGAATGGTGTAAAATAGGTTGTATAGGTAATAATAATAGCTTCAACGAGAGTAAAATATGTATAGGTTTTAGAGGAATAAAATCGTTAACTGTCCCAGCTCCTGGTAGGAATAACGCTTTAGTAATCTCAGCATTGTCTGAGTTACTTTTCTGTACATAACCGTAATTCCCCCTAAAAGGGCCTACGCCCAATACGGCCACCACCATGTCCCCGAAATGCCGCCTCAACCGTCCAGATTAAGGATTGGAATTTATGGTCTGTTTGAATAGCTGGAGGGATATCAACAGCTTCTGAGCAACTAAACATTGAACTGCAAGTCCTACGAAAAGCACGAGAGCTGGACGAATTTCCTCAGCTGCTACGTTAGCTCTGATTCTGAGAACTGTTAATATGTTAGCTGGAAGAGTATCCACAGCTACTGATAAACTGAACATTCTGAAGAGGCTAGTTGTTGAAGGAGTTCAGCATAAATATTCAGCATAAGCTCAAAATTGTCTATAAAATCTGGATGGGTCATGTATAAACAACAATATATATATATATATATATATATATATATATATATATATATATATATATATATATATATATATATATATATATATATATATATATATATATATATATATATATATATATATATATACATATATATACTGATTTGAATGGTTTTAAACGGTTCCAGAGGAACAATATACTTTGGCACAGATGTGTGGAGAAAAATAGCACATATATAAAGATAAATTACAAGGAAAAACTCACTGTTATGATATTTCGGCTTTTGCCTTTGTCAACTAGTAGAGATTTTCCTCTTTATTTTAACAAAACATCTCATTTAATTTAAAAATAGTAAACACCAGTTTTTTTCCACGTTCATGTTGACGATGTTCATTCCTCTCTATGAGCTAGCCTCTAGGGAGAGTGGAGGGATGAACGTATCGCACGCGATCCGAGTGGTTTCATCTGATTCTTTGGAATGATATCAATCAATGACAACAAAAAATATTACTACCATTTGGAAGGTTTTCGGGATATCGTTTTTCATAATTTGAACTTGAACAAAAGTGATCCTGACGATTCAGTACCAACTAGACTCCAAATGTGATTTTCGACACGAATTTCATAAACTTTCGTCCAGTAGTTAAAAAAAGCCCCGAACGATGAACGGACGAAATTTTTATTTTATTTTTTATTTGAAACGTAGGTAAACCAACAAATTTTGAGGGTGTTGGACAGAAATGTTTTCTTTTTGGTCAAAGAAGAAGGTTTATTATTGAAAATATCATACTGTTTGACGGTGTGATAACAATGACAGTACCGTGTACTGGGATTGATCATGAATTCTTGTGAATAGCTCAATTTCTTTTCACCTACCCATTTCTGTCATTTAATCCTGCTTCACTTGCCTTGAGCTTTCCCGACTATTCCTGGACGAGGAGGATATGAACAATTTCTAGAACTTGGCAAGTTCTACCAAGCAGTTCTCCTCGGAGTTTGGCGTAGTCGATGTGGGGCTCGTTAAAAAATGATGGGCTACACTAACGCGTCCCGCTGAAGGGTGGGAGCCTCTCAGATACTCTCAGGAAGGCAGACAGGAGACATACGGAGGGAGAGAATTTGAGGGAGCAGTATATCCATGAACCATTTACAAGAATAGGATATGTTGAAAATAATCTAATAAGTTTCTAACCTAACCCATGGTTATATTAGATTATTATATTATATTCTGCATTCCTATCATGGCAGTTTTCCTTTTTTCAGATAAAATTGACCGTTTTATATTGATTACGGAAGGGAAAACTACAGGAAAAATATTATCGTTTGATAACATATCCTGTTCTATAGTGTGATCATTATCATCAGTGGCGTTGACTGACAACTGCAGTCTGTCTGAGAGCAGTGATTGTTTACTTCACATGACATTCTTCATCTATCTATATACATCTATCTTCATCAGAACTGAGCGGATCAAGAACTGCTAAGCTACCCACGAAACATGCAATGTTCATTCAATGTCTATTCATTAAACTGTAATGTTTTTGAGGACGAGGAAATCTCCTTTTCGTCAGAGATGTATCATCATCCAAAGACAGAGGTGATGCCAAAGACAGCATTCGCCTTCCAGTCCGATGGTGACCATGGGTCTGCTTCTACCAACAATGTCAGATTAACTGGAGAGACACATGACTCACAGCCATTCCCAAAATCAGGCAGTCAGGCTGGCGTTGGCGTTGGTGCCTTCACTGCCACCAATGGCGTTGGCTGACCACTCCAGTGTATCTGAGAGCAGTGATTGTATACTTCATTTGATACTCTTCACCCATCTATATATACATCTATCTTCATCAGAACTGAGCGGGTCAAGAACCCGAGAAACGAAGAACTCTCCTTTTCGTTAGAGATGTTTCATCATCCATTTGACTCTGAAGATCAAGGAGGCGAAGGTGTCAACATTTTCGATGTGAACATAACTTCTACATGTGAGGCTTCAAATCATGAGCCTCCAAATTACTTTTTGAAGATTAGGTATCGGAAGAATAGCCAGGCCCACAACCCTCTACTAGTTGTCGACTCTAATACTGTTTTGTTTATTTTAATTTTATTATGATGAGCAATTAGACGAAGCGTACGAGCATATTAATTATTCAATATCAGGCAGCCAAATAGGTGTAACTTTATCTACGCAAAATACCAATCAATCATAGCACTACCCGCGCTGGATTGAATGCTCTGTTGATGGTTGGGACAATGCTACTGAACCAATCACGAAAGAATAAAGAAAATCTTTTTTTTTAAACTTTAATGTTAACTTTCAAACTTACTTAATTTTTTCAATAATTAGTAGAAATTAGGAAAATATGTATGAATGAGTGTAACCAAATTTTTATCATATCTCATACAGGTATTATAGACTGTAAATATATTGATTGAGTAAATTCGTTTTCTATTGTTAATCTTCATTAAATTTGATTCAACTTCGATCATTCAATTTAACAATAAAGATTGTTCATCAGTGATATGTTGCAGAAAACTGTCCAGTACGTTATTTGCCACTTATCGCAGTTATTCATGATTTCTTGCATGGTAACGCCATCTGGAGTACCACACACTCGATATGCACAAGGGGCAAACAATGAGATTGGAGAAGACATGCAGCTAGCACAACAAAAACGTCCGACGAACCTCCGAGGAACCGAAGAAGTTGGCGTAAAAGAATACCACATTGCTCAGAAAATACACCGACAACGATGTTATTTTCTCTCTATCAGCTAGCCTCCAGGGAGAGTGGACGGATGAACGTATCGCGCGCGATTCGGGTGGTTTCATTCGATTCTTTGGAATGACTACCATTTAGAAGGTTTCATGATATCGTTTTTCATAATTGAACTTTAAATGTTACCAATTTGGGTTTAACGAAAGTGGTCCTAACGATTAAGTACCAACTAGATTCCAAATGTGAATTTTGACCCGAATTTCATAAACGAATTTCACCAAGTTGTTAAAAAAAACATGATCTATCATCTGTCAGTATAACAGGAGAGATACAAGATCACAGCCATTCCCCAAAATCAGGCAGTCAGGCTGGCGTTGACGTTGGTGTCATCACTACCATCAGTGGCGTTGGCTGACCACTCCAGCGTGTCTGAGAGCAGTGATTGTTTACTTCAAATGACAGACTTCATGTAACTATATACAACTATCTTTATCAGAACTGAGTGGATCAAGATGCACTTCATCAAACTTTATGGTGTTTGAAGACAAGGAAATCTATCAAACCCGTGGTTATATTGGATTATCATATTATATTCTGCATTCCTATCATGGCAGTTTTCCTTTTTTCAGATAAAATTGACCGTTTTATATTTATAACAGAAAGGATAACTCCAGGACAGATATTATCGTTTGATAACATCTCCAGTACAGTAGTGTCATCACAATCATCAGTGGCGTTGGTTGACCACTGCTGTATGTCTGAGACCAGTGATTGTTTAGTTCAATTGACACTCTACGTCTATCTATGTATATCTGTCATCATCAGAACTGAGTGGATCAAGAACTGCTAAGCGGCCCACGAAGCATGCAATGCCATGCTATTCATTAAACTGTGCTGCATTTGAGGACAAGGAAATCTCCTTTTCATTAGAGACGTATCATCATCCAAAGACAGAGTTGATGCAAAAGACAGCACTGGTCTTCCAGTCCGATGGTGACCATGCGTCTTTTTCTACCGACAATGTTAGGTTAACTGAAGAGACACAAGACTTACAGTCACTCCCCAAAATCAGGCAGTCAGGCTGGCGTTGGTGCCTTCACTACCACCAATGGCGTTGGCTGACCACTCCAGTCTGTCTGAGAGCAGTGATTGTTTACTTAATTTGATACTCTTCACCCATCTATATACATCCATCTTCATCAGAACTGAGCGGGTCAAGAACTGCTTTGCGGCCCACGAAGCATGGAATATAATGCTATTCATTAAACTGTATCGATTTCGATGACGAAGAAGAAGGTCAAAAAGGCGAAGCTGTCAAAATTTTTGATGTGAATTTTACTTCTACATGAGAGGCTTCAAATCATGAGCCTCCAAATTAAATTTTGAAGATTTGGTATCGGAAGAATAGCCTGGCCCACACTCCACAACGAGTACTTTTGATCTACAATGACCAGGCCCACAACCCTTTACTAGTTGTCGACTCTAATACTGTTTTGTTTATTTTAATTTTAATTTGATGAGCAATTAGACGAAGCATACGAACATAGTAATGATTGAATATCAGGCAGCCAAACAGGTGTAACTATGATCTACGCAAAATACCAATCAACCATGGAACTACCCGCGCTGGATTGAATGCTCTGTTGGCGGTTGGGACAATGCTACTGAACCAATCAAGACAGAATAAAGAAAATCTTTTTTTTTTTTTTTTTTTTAAAGCTTAATCTTATCTTTCAAACTTACTTAATTTTTTCAATAATTAGTAGAAATTAGGAAAATATGTATGAATGAGTGTAACCAAATTTTTATCATATCTCATACAGGTATTATAGACTGTAAATATACTGATTGAGTAAATTCTATTGTTAATCTTCATTAAATTTGATTCAACTTCGATCATTCAATTTAACAATAAAGATTGTTCATCAGTGATATGTTGCAGAAAACTGTCCAGTACGTTATTTGCCACTTATCGCAGTTATTCATGATTTCTTGCATGGTAACGCCATCTGGAGTACCACACACTCGATATGCACAAGGGGCAAACAATGAGATTGGAGAAGACATGCAGCTAGCACAACAAAAACGTCCGACGAACCTCCGAGGAACCGAAGAAGTTGGCGTAAAAGAATACCTCATTGCTCAGAAAATACACCGACAACTATGTTATTTTCTCTCTATCAGCTAGCCTCCAGGGAGAGTGGACGGATGAACGTATCGCGCGCGATTCGGGTGGTTTCATTCGATTTTTTGGAATGATATCAATCAATGACAACAAAAAACATGACTACCATTTAGATGGTTTTCAGGATATCGTTTTTCATAATTGAACTTTAAATGTTACCAATTTGGGTTTAACGAAAGTGGTCCTGACGAATAAGTACCAACTAGACTCCAAATGTGATTTTTGACCCGCATTTCATAAACGAATTTCACCAAGTTGTTAAAAAAAATATGATCTATCTTCTGTCAGTATAACAGGAGAGATACAAGATCACAGCCATTCCCCAAAATCAGGCAGTCAGGCTGGCGTTGGCGTTGGTGTCATCACTACCATCAGTGGCGTTGGCTGACCACTCCTGTATGTCTGAGAGCAGTGATTGTTTACTTCAATTGACAAACTTCATGAAACTATATTCAACTATCTTTATCAGAACTGAGTGGATCAAGATGCACTTCATCAAACTTTATGGTGTTTGAAGACAAGGAAATCTATCAAACCCATGGTTATATTGGATTACCGTATTATATTCTGCATTCCTATCATGGCAGTTTTCCTTTTTTCAGATAAAATTGACCGTTTTATATTTATAACAGAAAGGATTACTACAGGACAGATATTATCGTTTGATAACATCTCCAGTACAGTAGTGTCATCACTATCATCAGTGGCGTTGGTTGACCACTGCTGTATGTCTGAGACCAGTGATTGTTTAGTTCAATTGACACTCTACATCTATCTATGTATATCTGTCATCATCAGAACTGAGTGGATCAAGAACTGCTAACCGGCCCACAAAGCATGAAAATGCCATGCTATTCATTAAACTGTGCTGCATTTGAGGACAAGGATATCTCCTTTTCTTTAGAGACGTATCATCATCCAAATACAGAGGTGATGCAAAAGACAGCACTGGCCTTCCAGCCCGATGGTGACCATGCGTCTTCTTCTACAGACACAAGACTTACAGTCATTCCCCAAAATCAGGCAGTCAGGCTGGCGTTGGCGGTGGTGCCTTCACTACCACCAATGGCGTTGGCTGACCACTCCAGTCTGTCTGAGAGCAGTGATTGTTTACTTAATTTGATACTCTTCACCCATCTATATACATCCATCTTCATCAGAACTGAGCGGGTCAAGAACTGCTTTGCGGTCCACGAAGCATGCAATATAATGCTATTCATTAAACTGTATCGATTTCGATGACGAAGAAGAAGGTCAAAGAGGCGAAGCTGTCAAAATTTTTGATGTGAATTTTACTTCTACATGAGAGGCTTCAAATCATGAGCCTCCAAATTACATTTTGAAGATTCGGTATCGGAAGAATAGCCTGGCCCACACTCCACGACGAGTACTTTTGATCTACAATGACCAGGCCCACAACCCTTCACTAGTTATCGACTCTAATACTGTTTTGTTTATTTTAATTTTATTATGATGAGCAATTAGACGAAGCATTCGAACATAGTAATGATTGAATATCAGGCAGCCAAACAGGTTTTAGTTTGATCTACGCAAAATACCAATCAATCATGAAAGAAAGGATAACTACAGGACAGATATTATCGTTTGATAACATATCCAGTTCAGTAGTGTCATCACTATCATCAGTGGCGTTGGTTGACCACTTCTGTCGGTTTGAGAGCAGTGATTGTTTACTGGAATTGACACTCTACATCTATCTGTGTATATCTGTCATCATCAGAACTGAGTGGATCAAGAACTGCTAACCGGCCCACATAGCATGCAATGCCATGCTATTCATTAAACTGTGCTGCATTTGAGAACAAGGAAATCTCCTTTTCATTAGAGACGTATCATCTTCCAAAGACAGAGTTGATGCAAAAGACAGCACTGGCCTTCCAGTCCGATGGTGACCATTCGTCTTTTTCTACCTGCTTTGCGGCCCACGAAGCATGCAATATAATGCTATTCATTAAACTGTATCGATTTCGATGACGAAGAAGAAGAGGCGAAGCTGTCAAAATTTCTGATGTGAATTTTACTTCTACATGAGAGGCTTCAAATCATGAGCCTCCAAATTACATTTTGAAGATTCGGTATCGGAAGAATAGCCTGGCCCACACTCCACGACGAGTACTTTTGATCTACAATGACCAGGCCCACAACCCTTCACTAGTTATCGACTCTAATACTGTTTTGTTTATTTTAATTTTATTATGATGAGCAATTAGACGAAGCATTTGACCATAGTAATGATTGAATATCAGGCAGCCAAACAGGTTTAACTTTGATCTACGCGAAATACCAATCAATCATGGCACTACCCGGGCTGGATTGAATGCTCTGTTGACGGTTGGGACAATGCTACTGAACCCATCACGACAGAATAAAAAAAATGTTTTTTTTTAAAGCTCAATCTTATGTTTCAAACTTACATAATTTTTTCTATAATCAGTTGATCCTTGGAAAATATGTATGAATGATTGTAACCAAATTTTTATCATATCTCATAGAGGTATTAAAGAATGTAAATATACTGATAGAGTGAATTCGTGTTCTTTTGTTAATCTTCAATAAATTTGATTCAACTTCGATCATTTAATTTAATATAAAGATTGTTCATCAGCGATATGTAGTATACCACTGTCCAGTATGTTATTGTCTACTTATCTCAGTTATTCATGATTTCTTGCATGGCAACGCGATCTGGAGTACCACACACTCAATATGCACAAGGGGCAAACAATGAGATTGGAGAAGACATGCAGCTAGCACAACAAAAACTTCCAACGAACCTCCGAGGAACAGACAACATTGGCGTAAAAGAATATCACATTGCTCAGAAAATTCACCGGCAACGATGTTCATTCCTCTCTATCTGCCAGCCTCCAGGGAGAGTGGACGGATGAACGTATCGCGCACGATCCGGGTGGTTTCTTTCGATTCTTTGGAATGATATCAATCAATGACAACAAAAAACATGACTACCATTTAGAAGGTTTTCGGGATATCGTTTTTCATAATTCAACTTTAAATGTTACCCATTTGGGTTCAACGAAAGTAATCCTGACGATTAAGTACCAACTAGACTCCAAATGTGATTTTTGACCCGAATTTCATAAACGAATTTCACCCAGTTGTTAAAAAAAAAAAAAAAAAAAAAAAATAATCTATCTTCTGTCAGTATAACAGGAGAGACACATGATCACAGCCATTCCCCAAAATCAGGCAGTCAGGCTGGCGTTGGCTGACCACTCCAGTATGTCTGAGAGCAGTGATTGTGTACTTCAATTGACAGTCTTCATGTAACTACATACAACTATCTTTATCAAAACTGAGTGGATCAAGATGCAGTTCATCAAACTTTACGGTTTTTGAAGACAAGGAAATCTATCAAACCCGTGGTTATATTAGAATATTGTATTATATTCTGCATTCCTATCATGGCAGTTTTCCTTTACTCAGATAAAAGTGTCCGTTTTATATTTATAACAGAAAGTATAACTACAGGACAGATATTATCGTTTGATAACATCTCCAGTACAGTAGTGTCATCACTATCATCAGTGGCGTTGGTTGACCACATCTGTCTGTTTGAGAGCAGTGATTGTTTACTTGAATTGACACTCTACATCTATCTATGTATATCTGCCATCATCAGAACTGAGTGGATCAAGAACTGCTAACCGGCCCACAAAGCATGCAATATAATACTATTCATTAAACTGTATCGATTTCGATGACGAAGAAGAAGGTCAAAGAGGCGAAGCTGTCAACTCTTTTGATGAGAATTTGACTTCTACATGAGAGGCTTCAAATCATGAGCCTCCACATTACTTTTTGAAGATTCGGTATCGGAAGAATAGCCTGGCCCACACTCCACGACGAGTACTTTTGATCTACAATGACCAGGCCCACAACCCTTTACTAGTTGTCGACTCTAATACTGTTTTGTTTATTTTAATTTTATTATGATGAGCAATTAGACGAAGCGTACGAACATATTAATTATTCAATATCAGGCAGCCAAATAGGTGTAACTTTATCTACGCAAAATACCAATCAATCATGGCACTACCTGGGCTGGATTGAGTGCTCCGTTGAAGGTTGGGACAATGCCGACTGAACCAATCACGACAGAATAAAGCAAAATCTTTTTTTTTAAAGCTTAATCTTAACTTTCAAACTTACGTAATTTTTTCAATAATCAGTAGATCCTTGGAAAATATGTATGAATGAGTGTAACCAAATTTTTATCATATCTCATAGAGGTATTATAGAATGTAAATATACTGATAGGGCGAATTCGTTCATATAATTTAATATAAAGATTGTTCATCAGTGATGTGTAGCAGAAAACTGTCCAGTACGTTATTGTCCACTTATCTCAGTTATTCATGATTTCTTGCATGGTCAAGCGCGATCTGGAGTACCATACACTCAATATGCACAAGGGGCAAACAATGAGATTGGAAAAGACATGCAGTTAGCACAACAAAAACGTCCGACGAACCTCCGAGGAACCGAAGAAGTTGGCGTAAAAGAATATCACATTGCTCAGAAAATTCACCTACAACAGTGTTCTTTCCTCTCTATCTGCTAGCCTCCAGGGAGAGTGGACGGATGAACGTATCCCGCGCGATCCGGGTGGTTTCATACGATTCTTTGGAATGATATCAATCATTGACAACAAAAAACATGACTACCATTTACAAGGTTTTCTGGATATCGTTTTTCATAATTGAACTTTAAATGTTACCCATTTGGGTTGAACGAAAGTGATCCTGACGATTAAGTACCAACTAGACTCCAAATGTGATTTTTGACCCGAATTTCATAAACGAATTTCACCTAGTTGTTTTAAAAAAAAAACATGATCTATCTTCTGTCAGTATAACAGGAGAGACAGGAGATCCCAGCCATTATTATTCTTGTTTGAAGACATCTAAAAGGCGAATCGATGTATGCATCAACTCTTAATGATAGGAAGTTGATGAGCATGTGTTCATATTCCCGCCTAGTTGGCGGAGTTAGGAACACCCAAGTAGGCGGTGTTAGGCACTCATCCTACATGACGTAGAACAGGAAAAAAAATATAGTTAGAAAACCGTTCTATCGTAAAACATGAATAACGTTATATTCTCCATTTCATATACTAAAAGAGTAGAAGAGTAAAGAACGTAAAAGAGAGGAGAGCAGCATTTACCTACCAAGGGGTTCAGCCGCAATTCCTCAGAGAAAAAATTTGAGTGAAAAATAGCTGATTCTACTCACGTGAATCATCACACTGTCTGGTTCTGGACTCATATCCTCTCGCAATACTGATTTTCTCAAATTTTAGGTCGATTGCAAATTATTAGCAAACTTGTTAGTAACTCCCTGTTACTGATTTACCTCTATTTGTGAAGGTGTGTGTATTTTGTATTATATAGATGGTAGGTATACGATTTTTAGTAAGTATTGTATGGTGATAATATGCCTATGCACGAAAATATGACCTGTGTTGCTCTCATCTCCCTGGGCCCTCTGCCAGTCACTGTTTTATTTCGTGTTTTGAATTATGTATGTGTTCGGTTTAGAATTTGTAATTATTCAACTATAGAGTGGTGGGTACCCTGATTATTACCGAAATTGTGTAGTAAATATTAAGCCATGTTGACAGGGCGGAAAACCACCTAATGGGGTAATTTCAAGTAAATAAAATTTAATTCAATTCAAACTGTTATGAATACAAATTATCGCTTACAATCCAATATCTTAGGTTAATTTAGTTTTCCACCAGATGTCATAATTGGTGATTTATTGAATTTAAAAAATTTCTCCATAAAGCCACATCAATGTACCTACTACCTTGGGATGAATCATGTATATGAAATAATGTCACACATAATTTCATTATGTTTAATGTGTAAGAAATGCATAATAAAATAATGTTGGTGAAACTATCTCTTCCTTTTATTATTACCTTTTTCTTCACACCATTTGTGAGTTTTCCACAATTTGCTTTTCAAATATTTCTTAATCTGTTGTACCACTTATATCTTAGCGCCAGTTTTTCAAAATCTACATCTCAATCTCTCCATTGTTTAGTTATGAATGGTTTTGATAAAACAGTGGATAAATTGAGAAGTAGATTTTGAAAAACTAGCGCTAATAATGTGGTAACGGCACATTTAAAAATCCCGCGCATTGATAAGATTGATAAAATACCCCATTTGAATTTCCCGCCAGTGATTAGTTCAAGAGAGTGACTTGAAGCAGCAGCACCGTCGGGGAGTTTGCTCTGCAAACGCTGGCCGACCATTTTAATATTAGCCTTCCTCTGTGTTAACTCCTACTCTACTCTGTGGTCTGGATCAACAATAATGACACCTGACGCAAGTGCCCTCTTACGAGGGATGTACGAACTTGACGTTACAGGTTTCACATGCAGGTAGCGCATGCATGCTCTTCAAAACTTGGATAGGCGGTTTTAGGACACTTGGCGGTGTTTGGGTCACTTACCCTAATATGAAGCCTCCACACGATGTCAATGGTTTTTCCATATACCCTTCAAGATGGAATTTTGTTCTGGCTGGACTATATAATTGTCCCCACAAGTATTCGATCTGTGATATTGAGTGAGCTACACGCCACACTTGTGGGCATGTCCAAGATGAAACAATTGATCAGAAGGAGTTTGATAGGGAGAACTTGAATTAGGAAATCAAGAATCTCGTTAAACCATGTTCAAAACTGCGATATAAACCACCTCGTGTTATGGTGCACCCATAGGTTGAGCCCGGCGAAAACTGGGAACGCATATTGACTATGCATGACCCCACGAAGGGCATCCATTTTTTAATATTGTAGGTGTGACCAATATGACAGGCTACTACGTCAGGCTTCACAATCAATATATTGGATGACATTTTTTATTTCATGGATTTCCTAAATACGTGCCACTATCTTTGCGAGTGAGGAGCTTAGGACATACTTAATCACTCGTGAAATTGTTCTGAAGTGGATTCCACAAAAGGCTTGGCGGAGCCAAAGTTCACCGAATTTTGTTCAGATATCGTGCAACCCCTCTCGGGTCAGGATGTCACAGGTCGAGCTCTACCATAATAGCAGGATAAGAATCCAACTGGACGCAATGTTTCTCAATAAGCAGCAGACCTCGAGTCATTCCAACCCCCTGTTCGCAGTGTTGTTATGGAGGAAAGGATCCAGTCTAGTGGTTATGTTCAGGACCGTGAAATATGGCAATTTGGTGTTGTTACAAAGAAGCTGGG
Source organism: Adelphocoris suturalis (assembly GCA_030762985.1). Lineage (NCBI taxonomy): Eukaryota > Metazoa > Arthropoda > Insecta > Hemiptera > Miridae > Adelphocoris > Adelphocoris suturalis. The sequence goes on along the minus strand of CM061051.1, from coordinate 13,322,730 downwards.
TACGTATCGCTTCATTGTCAAGTTGGGAATAGAGCGGATATTACAGCACCTCATCAGTCAGTTGGTGTAGACAAGGGTTGTTAACCTATATTCAACTGGGAGGAGCTCTTCGTCTGCCCAATATCCTTAGCACCACTCGGTATGTGTCTACGTATTTCAATCTGGAACAGGAACCAGTGACTACCAAAAGAAAGACCGAACCAGTCCAGTCTACTCCTTGACGGATTGCAACTACTCATACCAGCAGGCCGCTTGAGCTTGATGTAACATGTCGCCCTTCCAGAGACGGGCGCCCTCCTCGCCGTTTTGAAAATACTGAAATGGCCAGGAGATGAATCCTATATATATATATTTTTTTTATTGGTTAGGTTGTGCGTTGAATATTAGTGGGGGATTCCGAGATGGCTCTAGAATGCTATACTTATCAATGATGTGTGCTATTGTTGTTCGTTTCCTCCAAGATCCATGTGAATAACATGTCTAGTTTGTTCTCACATACATATACGTCTTCCCGCTTCCCCGTTCTTTAGTTCAATTATGCATTTTAATAGTATATTAATTTTTAATACTATGGACCGTGAGTGATGCTGGGGTACACTATGTGTCCAGAATTCGATAGGTGTCGGAGGAGGGTTAAGAAATTCAACCCCTGAAGTGAACTTTTATGTTACGAAGTTTACTTCCTCCTTCACCACAACTACTGTTACAAATGACTGTATTTCTCTGAGATGTTTTAACATGTTTGAATTGGGCGAGCCCCATGAAATTATATGCTGGCAGATCACTTCATATTGTCATGTTCCTTTATAGGTAAAAACTACGGGTGTCTCTCTACAAAATATAAAAGTAGTTGTCAGCCATAGCCTTTTATTTCGTATTACGCTCTAAAACTTAATTTTATCGTTTTTTTTTTCAGACTCTATCTAGACAAGTGACGCGCTATGCTCCAGCTGGAGCGTCTGTGAAACAACTGGAACATTTTACTCAACTAACCAAGAATGGTAACTACATTATTTTGCCAAAACGATCTGCTTACCTTTGATGTAAGGTAATTCCTAAGTAGAACTGGAAGAAATATTTGATTTTGGGTTTTGTTAATCCCTCAGACGGTCAGGCTTATAAATTCATCATTCGCGTGGAATGCATTGCAATTGCTAACAATATTGATAACACTTAGTACTAAAAGTAGCTTCTCAAATAGTAGAGAGTTGCTCAATATTGAAGAAAAGAAAAATTAATGAGGATTTGAAAGGAATGAATGAGGTCATCTTTTGAGCAATTTTGTTTTCAAAACTCGCACTGGTGCTAGTAGAAGATTAACAAACTTCATACCCATCAGTTTGTATTAGTCTTTACGTACTCCAATTAAACGTTTGGAGGAATGAGGCAGAGCTGAGGTACTTCTTGTATTATAAAATCGTTGGTCAGCTTTAAATGTATCCATATTGACTGTAACTTAGAACATGCATTTACGAATGTGATGTGCTGGGACTGTAAATCCGCTGGTTGTGGCAATTTAGCTCACAACCTCCACAAAAGAAAAACAACAGCATTCAACGACTTTACAAAATTCTTACAGTGTTTTTTTCAGTTAAATTCGGGACCCAAAAGAACAAACAATAATTTGACTTGTTCGGAGCTCACATCCAAAATTAATAAATCTTGCAAACCATGGATTAAGTTTTGTCTTCATTCACAGCAAATCCATTGTCATTGAGCTATCTAATTGAGCACGGTTAGCGAGTTTTGATTGCTTTGAAACTTATTATTGCAGGGGGTCATTTTCATCAATTTGATTACGGGCCGGTTGAAAATCTGGTGAAGTATGGCTCTATCACGCCACCAAGCTACCCGGTGGAGAACATCCAAGTTCCGATGCTTCTGTACTACTCAAAAAACGACAACATCGCCACTGAGCCGGTAAGATGTCTTTCTGCCCACGGAAAATTATGTTTAATTATTAATCCGGACAAAACATCGAATTATTTTGTATAACCTATAGTAGCATTTCCAAGTCAAACTCAACTTTGTCCAAACCAAACAACTTTTTCCGTTTCAATGTCATCTATAGAAAAAGTTGAATGTAAAATGGAACAAGTTGTATTTGTAAACTTGTTTTGAAGTTGCAGTTAGTTGTAGACTCGTACATGTCACTGTTTGGGCGTATTCCAAGCAAAACGGGCTACTGCATAATGGTGTTCATTGCGGCCCCGGTAGTGTAGGGCGGCTGCCCTTCTACCTTCACTATGCATAGCTTTTCCTGGATTCAAATTTGTTTTTATTGCAGAAAACAATTGATTAGAAGTTTATATTAAGTCAATATTGCCATCTAAGTTAAGGTTCTGCACTCAAACAATTTGGGAAGTTCATAACGACGTGTTGTTGAGATCCATAGCCTCCCACCCAAAAAAGCCTGACTTTATTATACTCTCAGCAGGATGTGTCGTAGTTGAATTCAATGAGCTACGAAGACTCAAACATGAGTTAACTTTATTCAACCTATCTTTGCTTAATGCCGGACTGATTGTTCTTGGAGCCCAATAAATTACCAACTCCCCACTTGATCAGTGGTTAATACGTTGTGTGGTTAGTAAAATTGCTCGACTCAATAAGCTCATGTTTGCTCTGGCTCAAATATGTTCCCTTGTATGGATGGTTGATGTATTTCCAGTTGAGGAAGGCATGGTTACCTCTAAAGTTAAGGAACCCTTTACAGCAGGTTAGGAAAATCCTGGGTGTGTAGGGAAATCAAGGAAGCCCTTCTCAAAAAGAATACATCGTCAGTTATTGAGTGCATGAATTCTTGCTTTTGTGCTGCATCTTCGCTGAAAGGTAAAGGTGGATCTTGATGACTTCCTCTTTTTCTTCAAGTTCTAGATCACCAATCGGTACTTTATCATGTCAACGTCAACTTCCTACGTTCTAAGATCAATGAAATTACTTTATTACTGTCTTCCTGTGATGATTTAGCTGTTTCTGGTGTCACTGCACGTTTCTGTAGAAATGTGGAGATACGAGTCATTTGTTCAAATGGCTTCGTCGGCCTCTTTTTTTTCTAGAACCTCATTAACTGGAGTGGGGATCGGAGATATTTGTCAACAATAGTTTAGATGTGAGTGGACTGAAGCAATTGTGCTAATGGCCGTGGAATCTGTTTGCGAGGTCTTAGCTGTTAGTTTGACCCCCGCAAACATTACTTCTTTGTATTTATTATCCACCACGACTTCAGATTTTACTGTAAAAACTTTATCCACCTTCTGAATGAGATTCTGTATGCACTATCCTCCTCTAACTAAATGAATGTATGAATGGGGGTCTCCAACATGTCATTTTTGAGGATACTATCGATTCTGGATTTCTCGTGCAACGGAAAGATTTCGAACTAAGTTTCCTTCCCGATTTGGAGGTCTGTGTTTTTTTGCACAATTTATGAGCAGAACCTCATATGGGATTTTACTGTCGGGAGAAAATGGGCATAGTAGTTCTTTATTTGTCCAGCAAAAAGGAGCTATCGGTATCTTATCTAACCTTGTATACTGCCAGTCTTGACGTGGTTTATTCAACTGGTTTTTTAATGTTTCGTAATTTTGTATAATTTAGAATATTTTTATACCATTTTTCGGCAATAAAAAAAGTAGTAAATTGAGTTTAATTATGTGCCATTAAAATGTATGGTATACATTTGTATGCACTAATACCGCTCAGATATGATCATAATGACTTGATATAATAACGTTCAATAAGCAGAAAACTTGAAGAAATTTGGTCATGAGGCCATGCTGCACGAATGTGAACCTTCTTTCTAATTTCCAAGTCCAATATCACCTGTAGTGACAATAACATATACCTTTACATAATAATGTCACCGAGACTAGTAATTAGTCATTCAAGTACTGTAATTTGATTATATGTATGTGTTTGATGTGGTAGTAGAGACTGAACATAGCTTTGTGATTTTCCAGGAGGTTCTCCGTCTCGTCAAATCCCTGAAGAACGTAAAGGGCAAGCTCTTGATCAATTACAAAGAGTTCAATCACCTGGACTTTATGTGGGCAATCAACGCAACTACATTACTTTACAACTCGGCAATTAATGAAATGGTTACCTTCCGATAATAAGATAATCATAATCAAAACGATTTATAGACAGCTTTAAGTACTTCAGTGCAGTTGATTATTGTATTAGAAATACTTCACTTTTGTTATAATTTCATAAATAAAAAAGGATGTTTTTGTAAAATCAATGTTTCGATTTAATAAATTGGTCATATTATAATGATCCAATTTCGTAATAAGGACCCAAACGATATTGGCACTCCTAGAGGGCCGAACGTCTAGTGATAAAACTACAAAGAGTCAGGAAATTTCAAAGATTTTTTTTTCCCACAGAAAGTTCAGCCGTGGGTTCACTTCTTTACCGGGCCGACAGTTGTTTCTTTGCAAGGCGACAGCAAGAGGATTGAAAATGGAGGTAGAATACTAAATGAAACTGAATCTATTCTCAAATTTTCTCGTAGCGATGAATCCATACCTGAAATCGGGACTTCCTATATGCTCCGTGTATTGTCGTCATGATGGCTGGAGACGTTAAAGTTGACAACTGTTAGACGTTCAGTAAGGAATTCCGGACCGTGGATTACGTTGTTCATTGAACAATCCAAGGTGGCGCCATTTTAGGGGACTGCTAAGACCCCACCCACACATGCGACAAACTATTATTCAGATTGCAGAATTACTTCGGGTTGGCTTGCCACATTTTCCTCGATAAAAAGTCAACACCTACATTGGTGACCCCTCATTCTTATGGAGAATTTGCTGAGGCTGTGCTTCTGGAGAACGAGAAACTTTGGGGACTCCCTTATTTTTATGGAGAATTTGCCGACGCTGTGCTTTTGGAGAACGAGATACTTTGGTGACTCCCTTATTCTTATGGAGAATTCGCCGAGACTGTGCGTTTGGAGAACGAGATACTTTGGTGACTCCCTTATTCTCATGGAGAATTGGCCGAGGCTGTGATTCTGGAGAACGAGAAACTTTGGTGACTCCCTTATTCTTATGGAGAATTGGCTGAGGCTGTATTACTGGAGAACGATATACATTGGTGTCCCCCTTATTCTTATGGAGAATTTGCCGAGGCTGTGCTTTTGGAGAACGAGATACTTTGGTGTCCCCCTTATTCTTATGGAGAATTCGCCGAGACTGTGCGTTTGGAGAACGAGATACTTTGGTGACTCCCTTATTCTTATGGAGAATTGGCCGAGGCTGTGATTCTGGAGAACGAGAAACTTTGGTGACTCCCTTATTCTTATGGACAATTGGCTGAGGCTGTATTACTGGAGAACGATATACATTGGTGTCCCCCTTATTCTTATGAAGAATTGGCCGAAGCTGAGATTCTGGAGAACGAGAAACTTTGGAGACTTCCTTATTCTTATGGAGAATTGGCCGAGGCTGTGCGTTTGGAGAACGAGATACATTGGTGACCCCCTTATTCTTATGGATAATTTGCATAAGCTGTTTCCGAAGAACGAGATACATTGATGACCCCCTTATTCTTATGGAGAATTTGCCAAGGCTGTGCGTTTGGAGAACGAGATACATTGGTGACTCCCTTATTCTTATGGATAATTTGCATAAGCTGTTTCAGAAGAACGAGATACATTGATGACCCCCTTATTCTTATGGAGAATTTGCCGAGGCTGTGTTTTTGGAGAACGAGATACATTGGTGACCCCTTTATTCTTATGGATAATCTGCTTAAGCTGTTTCCGAAGAACGAGATACATTGATGACCCCCTTATTCTTATGGATAATTTGCCGAGGCTGTGATTCTGGAGAACGAGAAACTTTGGTGACTCCCTTATTCTTATGGAGAATTGGCTGAGGCTGTATTACTGGAGAACGATATACATTGGTGTCCCCCTTATTCTTATGGAGAATTTGCCGAGGCTGTGATTCTGGAGAACGAGAAACTTTGGTGACTCCCTTATTCTTATGGAGAATTGGCTGAGGCTGTATTATTGGAGAACGATATGCATTGGTGTCCCCCTTATTCTTATGGAGAATTGGCCGAGGCTGTGCTCATGGAGAAGGAGATACATTGATGAGGCCCTTATTCTTATGGAGAATTGGCCGAGGCTGTGATTTATTCCCTTATGGAGAATTGGCCGAGGTCCCCCTTATTCTTATGGAGAATTGCGTTTGGAGAACATTGAGATTGATGCCCTTATTCATTGGTGCCGAGGCTGGTGGAGAACGAGATGGAGAACATTGGTGACTCCCTTATTCTTATGGATAATTTGCATTAGCTGTTTCAGAAGAACGAGATACATTGATGACCCCCTTATTCTTATGGAGAATTTGCCGAGGCTGTGTGTTTGGAGAACGAGATACATTGGTGACTCCCTTATTCTTATGGAGAATTTGCCGAGGCTGTGCTCATGGAGAACGAGATACATTGGTGACTCCCTTATTCTTATGGAGAATTGGCCGAGGCTGTGCTCATGGAGAAGGAGATACATTGATGAGGCCCTTATTCTTATGGAGAATTGGCCGAGGCTGTGCGTTTGGAGAACGAGATACATTGGTGACCCCCTTATTCTTATGGATAATTTGCATAAGCTGTTTCCGAAGAACGAGATACATTGATGACCCCCTTATTCTTATGGAGAATTTGCCAAGGCTGTGCGTTTGGAGAACGAGATACATTGGTGACTCCCTTATTCTTATGGATGATTTGCATAAGCTGTTTCAGAAGAACGAGATACATTGATGACCCCCTTATTCTTATGGAGAATTTGCCGAGGCTGTGTTTTTGGAGAACGAGATACATTGGTGACCCCTTTATTCTTATGGATAATCTGCTTAAGCTGTTTCCGAAGACCGAGATACATTGATGACCCCCTTATTCTTATGGATAATTTGCCGAGGCTGTGTTTTTGGAGAACGAGATACATTGGTGACCCCTTTATTCTTATGGATAATTTCTATAAGCTGTTTCAGAAGAACGAGATACATTGATGACTCCCTTATTCTTATGGAGAATTGGCCGAGGCTGTGATTCTGGAGAACGAGAAACTTTGGTGACTCCCTTATTCTTATGGAGAATTGGCTGAGGCTGTATTATTGGAGAACGATATGCATTGGTGTCCCCTTTATTCTTATGGATAATTTGCATAAGCTGTTTCCGAAGAACGAGATACATTGATGACGCCCTTATTCTTATGGAAAATTTGCCGAGGCTGTGCTCATGGAGAACGAGATACATTGATGACCCCCTTATTCTTATGGATAATTCGCCGAGACTGTGAATTTGGAGAACGAGATACTTTGGTGACTCCCTTATTCTTATGGAGAATTGGCCGAGGCTGTGATTCTGGAGAACGAGAAACTTTGGTGACTCCCTTTTTCTTATGGAAAATTTCCCGAGGCTGTGCTCATGGAGAACGAGATAAATTGGTGACTCCCTTATTCTTATGGAGAATTTGCCGAGGCTGTGCTCATGGAGAACGAGATACATTGGTGACTCCCTTATTCTTATGGATAATTTGCATTAGCTGTTTCAGAAGAACGAGATACATTGATGACCTCCTTATTCTTATGGAGAATTTGCCGAGGCTGTGTGTTTGGAGAACGAGATACATTGGTGACTCCCTTATTCTTATGGAGAATTTGCCGAGGCTGTGCTCATGGAGAACGAGATACATTGGTGACTCCCTTTTTCTTATTGAAAATTTGCCGAGGCTGTACTCATGGAGAAGGAGATAAATTGGTGACTCCCTTATTCTTATGGAGAATATGCCGAGGCTGTGCTCATGGAGAACGAGATAAATTGGTGACTCCCTTATTCTTATGGAGAATTTGCCGAGGCTGTGCTCATGGAGAACAAGATACATTGGTGACTCCATTTTTCTTATTGAAAAGTTGCCGAGGCTGTGCTCATGGAGAACGAGATAAATTGGTGACTCCCTTATTCTTATGGAGAATTTGCCGAGGCTGTGCTCATGGAGAACGAAATACATTGGTGACTCCCTTTTTCTTATGGAAAATTTCCCGAGGCTGTGCTCATGGAGAACGAGATAAATTGGTGACTCCCTTATTCTTATGGAGAATTTGCCGAGGCTGTGCTCATGGAGAACGAGATACATTGGTGACTCCCTTATTCTTATGGATAATTTGCATTAGCTGTTTCAGAAGAACGAGATACATTGATGACCCCCTTATTCTTATGGAGAATTTGCCGAGGCTGTGTGTTTGGAGAACGAGATACATTGGTGACTCCCTTATTCTTATGGAGAATTTGCCGAGGCTGTGCTCATGGAGAACAAGATACATTGGTGACTCCCTTTTTCTTATTGTAAATTTGCCGAGGCTGTGCTCATGGAGAACGAGATAAATTGGTGACTCCCTTATTCTTATGGAGAATTTGCCGAGGCTGTGCTCATGGAGAACGAAATACATTGGTGACTCCCTTTTTCTTATGGAAAATTTCCCGAGGCTGTGCTCATGGAGAACGAGATAAATTGGCGACTCCCTTATTCTTATGGAGAACTTGCCGAGGCTGTGCTCATGGAGAACGAGATGCATTGGTGACTCCCTTATTCTTATGGATAATTTGCATTAGCTGTTTCTGAAGAACGAGATACATTGATGACCCCCTTATTCTTATGGAGAATTTGCCGAGGCTGTGTGTTTGGAGAACGAGATACATTGGTGACTCCCTTATTCTTATGGAGAATTTGCCGAGGCTGTGCTCATGGAGAACGAGATACATTGGTGACTCCCTTTTTCTTATTGAAAATTTGCCGAGGCTGTGCTCATGGAGAAGGAGATAAATTGGTGACTCCCTTATTCTTATGGAGAATTTGCCGAGGCTGTGCTCATGGAGAACGAAATACGTTGGTGACTCCCTTTTTCATATGGAGAATTTGCCGAGGCTGTATTTTTTGAGAACGAGATACATTGATGACCCCCTTATTCTTATGGATAATTTGCATTAGCTGTTTCTGAAGAACGAGATACATTGATAACCCCCTTATTCTTATGGAGAATTTGCCGAGGCTGTGTGTTTGGAGAACGAGATACATTGGTGACTCCCTTTTTCTTATTAAAAATTTGCCGAGGCTGTGCTCATGGAGAACGAGATAAATTGGTGACTCCCTTTTTCTTATTGAAAATTTGCCGAGGCTGTGCTCATGGAGAACGAGATAAATTGGTGACTCCCTTATTCTTATGGAGAATTTGCCGAGGCTGTGCTCATGGAGAACAAGATACATTGGTGACTCCCTTATTCTTATGGAGAATTTGCCGAGGCTGTGCTCATGGAGAACGAAATACATTGGTGACTCCCTTTTTCTTATGGAAAATTTGCCGAGGCTGTGCTCATGGAGAAGGAGATACATTGATGACGCCCTTATTCTTATGGAGAATTTGCCGAGGCTGTGTGTTTGGAGAACGAGATACATTGGTGACTCCCTTATTCTTATGGAGAATTTGCCGAGGCTGTGCTCATGGAGAACGAAATACATTGGTGACTCCCTTTTTCTTATGGAAAATTTGCCGAGGCTGTGCTCATGGAGAACGAGATACATTGATGACGCCCTTACTCTTATGGAGAATTTGCCGATGCTGTGTGTTTGGAGAACGAGATACATTGGTGACTCCCTTATTCTTATGGAGAATTTGCCGAGGCTGTGCTCATGGAGAACGAGATACATTGGTGACTCCTTTTTTCTTATGGAGAATTTGCCGAGGCTGTGTTTTTTGAGAACGAGATACATTGATGACCCCCTTATTCTTATGGATAATTTGCATTAGCTGTTTCTGAAGAACGAGATACATTGATAACCCCCTTATTCTTATGGAGAATTTGCCGAGGCTGTGTGTTTGGAGAACGAGATACATTGGTGACTCCCTTTTTCTTATTAAAAATTTGCCGAGGCTGTGCTCATGGAGAACGAGATAAATTGGTGACTCCCTTTTTTTTATTGAAAATTTGCCGAGGCTGTGCTCATGGAGGACGAGATAAATTGGTGACTCCCTTATTCTTATGGAGAATTTGCCGAGGCTGTGCTCATGGAGAACAAGATACATTGGTGACTCCCTTTTTCTTATTAAAAATTTGCCGAGACTGTGCTCATGGAGAACGAGATAAATTGGTGACTCCCTTATTCTTATGGAGAATTTGCCGAGGCTCTGCCCATGGAGAACGAAATACATTGGTGACTCCCTTTTTCTTATGGAAAATTTCCCGAGGCTGTGCTCATGGAGAACGAGATAAATTGGTGACTCCCTTATTCTTATGGACAATTTGCCGGGGCTGTGCTCATGGAGAACGAGATACATTGGTGACTCCCTTATTCTTATGGATAATTTGCATTAGCTGTTTCAGAAGAACGAGATACATTGATGACCCCCTTATTCTTATGGAGAATTTGCCGAGGCTGTGTGTTTGGAGAAGGAGATACATTGATGACGCCCTTATTCTTATGGAGAATTTGCCGAGGCTGTGTGTTTGGAGAACGAGATACATTGGTGACTCCCTTATTCTTATGGAGAATTTGCCGAGGCTGTGCTCATGGAGAACGAAATACATTGGTGACTCCCTTTTTCTTATGGAAAATTTACCGAGGCTGTGCTCATGGAGAAGGAGATACATTGATGACGCCCTTATTCTTATGGAGAATTTGCCGAGGCTGTGTGTTTGGAGAACGAGATACATTGGTGACTCCCTTATTCTTATGGAGAATTTGCCGAGGCTGTGCTCATGGAGAACGAAATACATTGGTGACTCCCTTTTTCTTATGGAAAATTTGCCGAGGCTGTGCTCATGGAGAAGGAGATACATTGATGACGCCCTTATTCTTATGGAGAATTTGCCGAGGCTGTGTGTTCGGAGAACGAGATACATTGGTGACTCCCTTATTCTTATGGAGAATTTGCCGAGGCTGTGATCATGGAGAACGAAATACATTGGTGACTCCCTTTTTCTTATGGAAAATTTACCGAGGCTGTGCTCATGGAGAACGAGATACATTGATGACGCCCTTACTCTTATGGAGAATTTGCCGATGCTGTGTGTTTGGAGAACGAGATACATTGGTGACTCCCTTATTCTTATGGAGAATTTGCCGAGGCTGTGCTCATGGAGAACGAGATACATTGGTGACTCCTTTTTTCTTATGGAGAATTTGCCGAGGCTGTGTTTTTTGAGAACGAGATACATTGATGACCCCCTTATTCTTATGGATAATTTGCATTAGCTGTTTCTGAAGAACGAGATACATTGATAACCCCCTTATTCTTATGGAGAATTTGCCGAGGCTGTGTGTTTGGAGAACGAGTTACATTGGTGACTCCCTTTTTCTTATTAAAAATTTGCCGAGGCTGTGCTCATGGAGAACGAGATAAATTGGTGACTCCCTTTTTCTTATTGAAAATTTGCCGAGGCTGTGCTCATGGAGAACGAGATAAATTGGTGACTCCCTTATTCTAATGGAGAATTTGCCGAGGCTGTGCTCATGGAGAACAAGATACATTGGTGACTCCCTTTTTCTTATTAAAAATTTGCCGAGGCTGTGCTCATGGAGAACGAGATAAATTGGTGACTCCCTTATTCTTATGGAGAATTTCCCGAGGCTGTGCTCATGGAGAACGAAATACATTGGTGACTCCCTTTTTCTTTTGGAAAATTTGCCGAGGCTGTGCTCATGGAGAACGAGATAAATTGGTGACTCCCTTATTCTTATGGAGAATTTGGCGAGGCTGTGCTCATGGAGAACGAGATACATTGATGACCCCCTTATTCTCATGGATAATTTGCATTAGCTGTTTCTGAAGAACGAGATACATTGATGACCCCCTTATTCTTATGGAGAATTTGCCGAGGCTGTGCGTTTGGAGAACGAGATACATTGGTGTCCCCCTTATTCTTATGGAGAATTTGCATAAGCTGTTTCTGAAGAACGAGATACATTGATGACCCCCTTATTCTTATGGAGAATTTGCTGAGGCTGAGCTCATGGAGAACGAGATACATTGGTGACTCCCTTTTTCTTATGGAAAATTTGCTGAGGCTGTGCTCATGGAGAATGAGATAAATTGGTGACTCCCTTATTCTTATGGAGAATTTGCCGAGGCTGTGCTCATGGAGAACGAGATAAATTGGTGACTCCCTTTTTCTTATGGAAAATTTGCCGAGGCTGTGCTCATGGAGAACGAGATACATTGATGACCCCCTTATTCTTATGGATAATTTGCATTAGCTGTTTCTGAAGAACGAGATACATTGATGACCCCCTTATTCTTATGGAGAATTTGCCGAGGCTGTGCTCATGGAGAACGAGATAAATTGGTGACTCCCTTATTCTTATGGAGAATTTGCCGAGGCTATGCGTTTGGAGAACGAGATAATTGGTGACTCCCTTATTCTTTTTCTTTTTTCGTTGTGTTTCATGGGTAGAAGGGCCGTTAGTAGTGAGCCGCGATGTCAGAAGGTGAAAATGAAAATATTATCGGTCCACCGACGAGAGCAAGGAATTCCACGAAATTTCAGACGATCTCGAAAGGTAGAAATTTATTAAATGTGAAAAAAAAAGTTGCAAGAAATCGAAAAGTTCTTCATCTGCAGTCAGTAAGTCGCACGTGGTACAGTCGGTTTCTCACCGAACGTTACCGTCGTTTTGGAATCACAAGCCAGTTTTATGGTTTTATCAAATAGAGTCTCAATTTCAAACCTAGCGAATAAGAAGTGAATAAACCAAATTTGACGAGCTTTTCAAAGAACAGCACCACTGCCTAATGCATAACCTAACTAACTTGCATTATTAATAAATTGACTACTAAACGCTACGAAGCATGCTTGTGGAACTTTCATTTGAAAGAATATTAAGTTGGCTGTTCGAGAACTAAAATTACTCAGTAGAGGGGGACAATCCCTTCTCCATTCGACATACCTGGGTCGAATGGCTTCCCGAGGCATCATAGCAAGCTTAAAACTGTTCTTCGGTATAGAAGCTCATAATAAAACATTCAGTTTTTCTTTTAAACATGTGTTATAATTTTAAATACCCACCTCCTGATATCATCTGAGTTTTAGTTCAATTAATTAAGCTTATAGGTGATTTATACCGCAAGTATCTCGATAATATTATGGATATCATTAAAGATACTACGGTAAAAAAGTATAAGTACGAGTATACCACTGAAAAAACGCGTTTGTTGGCCATTTATACAGAGAGTAGCGATAAGCAAATTCGCAGATTGTTCACTGGCCTGGGGTTGAGTGATTTTCGTCCAAGTCAGTTGTGGAGGAAAATGAGTTCCTTGGCTGGGTCGGATGTTTCCCTGAAGGTTCATAATACATCATTAATGGAGAAATTTCCCGATAATATAAAAAACGCCCTCGTTATTGTTGATAATGATACAGATCTCACGAAATCGTAAAATCAGCTAATAAAATCGCCAAAATAAGACCGCGTAATGAACTACGGTAAGGTGGCCAATAGTGGGCCCCAATAGGAGGAGGAGGGGGGGGGGGGGGGTATAAAAATTTGTCAGTAATCAAAGGAAATTCCTGACCCCGTTTTTTAATTGAGTCATCGCAACCATCTCGGGTCATTAGCGTCAGTTTTGAAACCAGGGATGAAAGACGACGAATCAATTCCCAGCAAACATTAATAACCGGATATGCATTATTTTTGTTGGCACTCAAATAAGTTAGTATCCACCTTTATATGGTTATTATACCGTTGTTATTCTCTTGTGTATTCGCCAACGAGCGGCCGTACGACGAAAGTTTGGCAAAACTTTGAGACATAGATAATTCTAAAGCGATGGACTTAATTGTGCAATGTGTAGCGGATATCTGCTTGGATTTAGTCAAGCCCCAACAAAACCACAGCAGATATGGTGAAAGCTCTGAACAATGCCTTCGTTCAGAAGGGTATGAATTCGCAAATTTACGTAGATAAACGTTTAAGGAATGTGAAATACGTCAGTGGTACTCCTATGCAAACCTACCTGATGGATACCAGACGATGAGGAATATGTCACCCAACTTCTCTGATCCCTGCCCGATGATTTCATTCGCTGGTTCGAGCCGTCGATATTTTGTGTACCTCATCAGAAGACTCAAACTCGTAACCAAGGATTATTTGAAGCAATAACTCCTAGCGAAAGAAAAAGCGATCATTCGGAAAAGAGGTGGAAATTCAGTGGATCCAGCTGTTTACCATCATGTGTTTGTCGGTCAAGGTAATTACCGCCGAGTTCCCCGCAGAAAATACGGAAATACGGGATACATGGCGGATACAGAGGCGGATTTCAAGTTAACATAAATTTAGAATCTGGTGACGGTTCGTCTAGCGGTAAACCTAATGGTACTAACTCAGATGATTAAAAACTTATATTTCTCGGGAAGGCAGGGCTTTGTGCTCATCACAGCCAGTAGCCAATACCACCGAAGTTGAAGGTGAAGCTGAAGAAATTGCACCCCTCCTATGCTTCTCTCTCTTTTTCCAGTTATACCTGGCTCGTCTTTCGATAAATTCTAATTATTTCCTAAATTATAACTGTCCCATTTTATTTACCTTGTGTTTATTTCACCGCCCAATTTAAAAGCTAACTTCTAAAGCGTGTGCATCCAGTTTTAGTGTTCATAACTTCTTATTTTTATTGAATAGTTTTCTTTTTATAGACAGTCAATTACACTCGTCGTCGCTGAACAACAAATTGCGCGGTTCAGTTCCTAAAGTCCGTGGTTTCAAGCGGTCTAGCACATCACGGACATCTGACCCGCAGTATGGGAAAACAGGCACAAACATCGGTCTTTAGGCGGTCACACGCAGTACCATATATTACCATTAATATATTTGACGTATGTTGTTATCACATGACTTGTACTTTTATGACGTTTGTTATGTACCGTTGCTGTACGTCAACAATAAATTGATTGATTGATTGTGATTGTGTACCTTTAGCTCTCATGTAAAAGCAGGAAAAAGGTACTTAGCACACCATTATATTTGAAGGGAGCAGCCATCATTTTTGTGAAAGCTTTTACACCCCAGAATGGTGTTCAGAAGCCGTTCACCTCGCAATGTAGAGCATGGTCAAGCTTACTAGTGTTAATGGGCCTCATGACAAACCTAAAACCCTTTCTCCACTAAACTTCCACGCATCAAGGATGATTTGCTCAACACCTTTCAAATAATTCCGTGATTGGCTTTCCAGACTGTCGCAAAATTGATAATCCCTCCCTTCACCACCCCACGCCAGCCGCGTTCCACCTTCTTTCTTCTTGCAGTCCTCATATTGAGACGATAAAGCATCCTCTACCTGTTATACAGGGCATTGGAATAGTCCTTGTGAACCGTGATCTGGAGTGTGGTTTCGTCATTTTTGTAACTCCTGTGGTGATTATTTCAAGAAGGAGGCAACTAAACTATTTCAAGTCCCTCCCCTCTTTTTAGCTTTCAAAATTTTGTTGTTTCATTCAATAAGAGTCGAAATAGTCCGTAATTGTTATAAATTAGTTATTAATAGTTATAAGAACCTACAATAAATATTGATTGTTAAAATGAGGTGAATGTAATGCGTGGAATGTAAAATGTTTCCATGCAATGCGTGGCACTCAGTCTAGATTACACGTGGTGGAATAAATTCGTCGGTGATTTAATTCATTATTTTGGCAAACCGTTTTAGGAATCCACTCTCGTAGTTACCACGAGAAACTTAAATTATATGTTCCAGTTTTAAATCCTTACACCCGTAAAATTGAATTTTTACAATTTCTCGTATTCCCTGAAATTTATCAATTTTCTATCAATCATACTACTGCCTTATTGTGGAGCCATGACTGAACATTATTATTCTTCTATAGGGGTGGATTCACAGATCTGGGACCACGTTCCTCATTTTTCCTCGGTCTCATGAGATATTGTGTTGTTCGCAGAGTTTAAATTCAAAATATTTACGTAACTTTGAATTCCATGAACGGGTTTGTAGTTCAACGTGATTCAACATGACATGGTAGGTGTAGGGGGTCCAACATGACTACATGTCATAGTTCTGAAGGGTGCAGAATGCTATGGTAAACTGATTTATGGCGGATTAGTTCCAGTCGATAAGTGCAGATATACCTCCTCTTGGGTGATATAACTGAATATCTTGATTTTGTATGGGAGAGGACCTGACTGTGTTTTATAGGTGGGGAGAGGGGGGGGGGGGATTTCAACTGTGCTTTTTCATGGAATACAACAAGTTGTTCAAAAATGGAGGAACAATTTCCCACCATGTGCTGGCTACACTTCTTTTCTTGAAATTTATATCAGTTACTACCATGTTGTATCTTTCTAAATCTGTCGTCTTTAATCGTCAAATTATAAAAATTGGCCTGTCGCACATAGCCTGTGGGCATGTGAAAAATGTCGAAAAAAGGTCTTTTGGCCTAAGATGTAAACATAGTGCAGACTACCGTTTCAGTTAGAGTTTATCCATCGGTTAAGAAACATGACTTCATTTTCTACGAATGTGAGCAAATGTAAAATAAAAAAGAAGTATATAACTCTATCAAGATTACTTATAAAATATTTTCAATATAATGGGATTAATCCCTATTGAGGACTAGATTAGAGATTTTGACTCTTTCCTCAACTTTAAAAGTGAATTTCCGAAAAAGATAGTAAAAGACGAGCATGCAATTTTATTCCTACTTTCTACAACATTCTTGACCCGATCTCATTGAAATTTCTCGCGACTAGCTGAGACTTTTTTCCTAACGATTTTAAAAATAAATATGTTCCGGCCCGAGTTCCCTCTGACAAGGAACTCTATGACAGCTGGAACTGAGTCGTAAGAGCTTGTCCCTTTTTGGAATAGCTGCAAATATTAAATCTTTCTCCATAAAAATGGATATTAGTTCTTATTTTCTCTGATCAGTTAGGAAATAATTTCCTTGAAACAACCAAAAAACTTTATTTACAAAAATGCATTATGTACGTCTTGTTTTGGAATATTGAAAATCATGGTAATTTTAAAATTAACTCCTACTTTTACGCCCTAAAATGATTCTAGGAAGATAATTCTGAGTGGCAACAGAACATTATTATTATTTTATGAATTTAGACGTCAATAACTAGTTTTTAGCCATTTTTTGTTATTTAAACATTAATGGACTAGTTTGCTACCCCAACATGTGGGTGTATTCAGGATCAGCGAGATATATGTCCGTCAAGAATAGAATTGTTTCCGACCTGACCCCATATCGAAGCACTGTGCGTCGTCATGAGGAGTATATTACTAGAGATGGGCATCGATTAATTGAAATAATCGAATAACTGTCCAAATAATCGATTATTGTTTATACGATCACTTGTAAAATAATTAATCGGATAATCGATTAGTTTGTAACGATTATTCAATTGAGATTTCAGAATCAAGTCTACCGCGGAACAATACCTAGGGCAAGAAAGTGGACAACACCTCGCCACACGTTACTGTTATCACTTATCGGTCTTATCACATTTCTACGGCTATTATAGCCAGAAACACCTTTTTCAGGTTATCGTTCGTGTGTTGACGAGGAATTTGAGCTCCGATCAAGATGCCACCAAAAAGTGCGGTTTGGGAACATTTTGAGAAAGTGGAAAGTCATTGTGGAGTGAGAATTAAAATATGTGGGAAGTTATTTTCTTCCTTTCAGGTGTACCATCTTCGTCTTTGTTTAAAAAAACACAACAAGAGTATCCACAAGATCTAGTCCAAAATGTCGTGTGGAACCCCGTGGCCGAGACGCTCTATGCATGAATGAAGAGTTCAGTCTGTATTTGAGATCTCCACAAGAAAGAATCCAACAAAACCCTATCATACTCGTATATTGGAAGCAGATGGCCGAGACGTTCACAGCAGTTTCCAAAATCGCCTTGAGATATGTGCCAGCGGTATCTACTTCTATTCCTTCAGAAAGGCTTTTATCTGAAGCTGGCCAAATTCTGAGGGAACAGAAAAGCCGGCTGACACCAGACATGGCCAATAAACTTATATTCCTAAAAGATATAAGTAGATGATTCATTCTGGAAATAACTTTTTTTTACATTAAAGTTTTCTTCTTTTAACTTGTTTTCAAATGTTCTAAATTGTGAAAAAAAATTTTCTTGTACACAATGACATTATTATATTAAAAATTCGATGTTTTTAATGTACCCTCTCTTTTCCAAGAGCCACAAAGAAGTGAGGATTGCCTTAGGGAAGGTCAATAAACCAACCATTGAATAGACCAGGTTCGCAAGGTGGTCTAATCTCTAAAGATGTGTGAGAACCACAGATGGCGTTGTTAATCTGATGTCTGGATTGTTGATACCCATGCCCCCTTATATACTTCCCTCTCATTCCTCAATCCCCACAATCATGATTTAAGAAAAAAAAATAAAATATTTAGACTCTCAGAATTAAGATATGCTTGTTTCATTCTTTTAGTTTCCTGTACATGCAAAAATATTTTGCTACCCAGGTGGTATTGTTCGTGAGGTTACTAAAACACTGGTAGATTTTGGGGTAAGTACCTCTACGAAAAGGTTGAGAAATACTTTAAGAGCGCGAATTGTCTTCGCACTCATCCTGACATCAAGTATTTGTATCAGTCTGAGGAGAATAAGAAATCAGTCAATGACATTATTATATTAAAAATTCGATGTTTTTAGTGTACCCTCTCTTTTCCGGGAGCCACAAAGAAGTGAGGATTGCCTTAGGGATGGTCAATAAACCAATCATTGAATAGACCAGGTTCGCAAGGTGGTCTAATCTCTAAAGATGTGTGAGAACCACAGATGGCGTTGTTAATCTGATGTCTGGATTGTTGATACCCATGCCCCCTTATATATTTCCCTCACATTCCTCAATCCCCACAATCATGATTTAAGAAAAAAAATAAAATATTTAGACTCTCAGAATTAAAATATGCTTGTTTCATTCTTTTAGTTTCCTGTACATGCATAAATATTTTGCTACCCAGGTGGTATTGTTCGTGAGGTTACCAAAACACTGGTAGATTTTGGGGTAAGTACCTCTACGAAAAGGTTGAGAAATACTTTAGGAGCGCGAATTGTCTTCGCACTCATCCTGACATCAAGTATTTGTATCAGTCTGAGGAGAATAAGAAATCAGTCAATGACATTATTATATTGAAAATTCGATGTTTTTAATGTACCCTCTCTTTTCCAGGAGCCACAAAGAAGTGAGGATTGCCTTAGGGATGGTCAATAAACCAATCATTGAATAGACCAGGTTCGCAAGGTGGTCTAATCTCTAAAGATGTGTGAGAACCACAGATGGCGTTGTTAATCTGATGTCTGGATTGTTGATACCCATGCCCCCTTATATACTTCCCTCACATTCCTCAATCCCCACAATCATGATTTAAGAAAAAAAATAAAATATTTAGACTCTCAGAATTAAGATATGCTTGTTTCATTCTTTTAGTTTCCTGTACATGCATAAATATTCTACTACCCAGGTGGTATTGTTCGTGAGGTTACTAAAACACTGGTAGATTTTGGGGTAAGTACCTCTACGAAAAGGTTGAGAAATACTTTAGGAGCGCGAATTGTCTTCGCACTCATCCTGACATCAAGTATTTGTATCAGTCTGAGGAGAATAAGAAATCAGTCAATGACATTATTATATTGAAAATTCGATGTTTTTAATGTACCCTCTCTTTTCCAGGAGCCACAAAGAAGTGAGGATTGCCTTAGGGATGGTCAATAAACCAATCATTGAATAGACCAGGTTCGCAAGGTGGTCTAATCTCTAAAGATGTGTGAGAACCACAGATGGCGTTGTTAATCTGATGTCTGGATTGTTGATACCCATGCCCCCTTATATACTTCCCTCACATTCCTCAATCCCCACAATCATGATTTAAGAAAAAAAATAAAATATTTAGACTCTCAGAATTAAGATATGCTTGTTTCATTCTTTTAGTTTCCTGTACATGCATAAATATTTTGCTACCCAGATGAAATTGTTCGTGAGGTTACTAAAACACTGGTAGATTTTGGGGTAAGTACCTCTACAAAAGGGTTGAGAAATACTTTAAGAGCGCGAATTGTCTTCGCACTCATCCTGACATCCAGTATTTGTATCAGTCTGAGGAGAATAAGAAATCAGTCAATGACATTATTATATTAAAAATTCGATGTTTTTAATGTACCCTCTCTTTTCCAGGAGCCACAAAGAAGTGAGGATTGCCTTAGGGATGGTCAATAAACCAATCATTGAATAGACCAGGTTCGCAAGGTGGTCTAATCTCTAAAGATGTGTGAGAACCATAGATGGCGTTGTTAATCTGATGTCTGGATTGTTGATACCCATGCCCCCTTATATACTTCCCTCACATTCCTCAATCCCCACAATCATGATTTAAGAAAAAAAATAAAATATTTAGACTCTCAGAATTAAGATATGCTTGTTTCATTCTTTTAGTTTCCTGTACATGCATAAATATTCTACTACCCAGGTGGTATTGTTCGTGAGGTTACCAAAACACTGGTAGATTTTGGGGTAAGTACCTCTACGAAAAGGTTGAGAAATACTTGTTGTTGAGAATTGTCTTCGCACTCATCCTGACATCAAGTATATGTATCAGTCTGAGGAGAATAAGAAATCAGTCGAGAACCCTCGAAGACCTTATTGTTTATGAGGATAAAATGGCCTGGAGTCTGTGGGATGGTTAGGTCTACAATTAGAAGACTAAAAAAGTTAGCCGATGCCCATCCCTATATATGACCCAGTTTTTCAATTGTGTCATTGCAGTCATCTCGGGTCCTCAAAGCGATTCATTTCAGTTTTGAATCTAGGGATGAGAGACGGCAAGCCTCATCCCGTCAAACATGAATAATCTGGTAAATCATTTCTTTTGTGGCTTTAAAATAAGTATCCGCTCTGGTGTGATTATTATCGGGTTTGGAGTCTGGTTAACGAAAGGCACACCCAAGTCAGTTTTCAACAAGGAATGACGACGACTCCAAGACATTCGGAAATTTGAGTTGGTCGATTTTAAAATCCGAAAAAGCTAGGTTTATCAATACCTGATCATTTCTCGACCATCGAGAAGCTCCAATCAGACCACCGGTCAACTCAGTGGGCGCGTTCAACTCTTGATCGTTGATCAACGTTGACCGATGCTTCCGTTCTCTGATTAACCCCAGGATCAGTGGATCATAGCATTATGATACATGCCTGGATGAAAACAACATCTTGGTACATCCCACTTGCGAATTTTGTAGTTTTTATAGTGAATAAAATAGTGTTTAGCTATTGCAATTTTTATTTTCTTTGGGAAAGAATGTTGGGAAAAATGCACACTATTTGGCATTTGACACGGAAGTTTTTCCTTCCATTATGCTTTTCCTTTATACGGATCGTATGAGCCAATTTTCGTAAATTATCGTATTATATATTGTTAATTGTTTTTAAATTTGAGGATGTTGAGTGCAGAGAAATTGTTGACTACCTATTATATGGTAGAAAACTAGTTCTTAATAATATTCTGCGAGTTAAAAAGATTCTGGATTTTTTAAATCTTATTTTTGGACTTTCCAAAAAGAGCTAACATTCGACACCACAGCTGTGGCTTTCAGATACATCGACAACTGCATTGATGAGTATATCACCCGTTTTCATCGAGAGAATCTATTACTATTTACATATATTTTTTCTCCGAATAGATTTATTGCTATGGAACTGTATGTATTCCTAATATATTTATAGATTTGAAAAACTATTTTCAGCATTATTTTATGGTGTTTTGTGGGGAGTCGTACAATCGTGCTACCAGGGACCTTACACAGGCTTTGAAAGAGGAGCATCATACTGCTTCTATTACAGAACTTTCATCCCTGATTGCTCACAGTGGTAGTCTGTGGGAAAAACTACGTACCTAACCAAGGATTCCTCCAGTGAAAGATGTAAACATGTTTCACTGCACATCAGCTGAAAAATCCATGCTCTTCTCAAAGATGCTCTATAACCAATTCACACCCAACCCATCAATTGATATGCATTTTGATTCTGAGATTCAAACCAACCTCGAAGAACCACTTCAAATGACGCTGTTCAATATTAACTTTACACCTGGCCAGGTACGGAATGCCATCTCTCGTTCATCTACAAAAAAAGCTCCACGGCATGACATGATTACTCAACCTCTGCTGAAGGTGTTAACTCGCAAACCACTAGTACTTCTAACGTTAATATATCATTCAATGCTCCGCCATTCAATCAAAATACAACATAATTCGATGCTGCACAGGCATTCGACCGTCTGTGGCACGACGGCCTCTTGGCAAAGTTAAGACCTCAACTACCAAACAACCTGTTTCACTAATCACTCACTATCTGACTGGTAGAACATTCCAAGTGGTAATACAAGGAGAATCCTCAACGATTAGGCCAATACTTGCAGGTGTTCCTCAAGGGGGGTGCCTGTCACCATACCTCTACACGCATTATTGCCACGACTTACCCCTCCCAAATTCGCCGGATTTCTCTGCACTATATGCGGATGATCTGGTTTATGCAGTGAGCTGTCCAGGTTCGGAAGCAGCCACTGCTCGCCTACAACAGCTGCTAGGGAACCTTGGTCAGTGGTGCACCAAATGGCGGCTGAAGATAAATCCGAGCAAATCGCGAACAGTCACCTACACATATAAACGGCACTTCACAAACTACCCGCCAAGGGTCTATGGGGTCAAGGGTCTATGTTCCGCCTTGGTCTAATATTGGATCAGCGACTCACGTTTCACGACCACATCACCCAGTTACTGCGCAAATTCAAAATCAGGACCAACCAGCTAAGATCACTTCTTGACAACCCAAACACCCACATTCTCAACAAAGTAAGGATCTACCTCACTCTCATCCGTCCTATATGGTCGTATCCCCTTCCCATTTGGGGAACTTGTTCCAAATCGGAGTTTCGACGAATCGAACAACATCAAAATTCAACTCTCCAGCGCCAAATAATCCACTCTCCGCCACTTGTCAGAAACAAAACCATATACGACGACTTCAAAATTCTCACGCCGTCTGAACTCCTCATAAAACACACCACCACATTCATTAACAACAACCGAGAACACCTTAACGCATTGGCAGCAGATGGTCTGTCCCCTCCCCCAACAATGCCTCGACTAAGCCGCCCACGTTACATATTTTGCAACTTTATGAACAATGAGTGATTAATACTTAGAAAACTCCATATAACTATTCCATTTTGACTGTAAGGGTGATAATTGGTACCTACTCTGTATTTAATTAATTAATGTTGTAAATAATTGTACCCATTGCCAACATGGTATGTTAATATATGTAATTAATGGTCATGAAAAAAAAAAAAAAAAAAAAAAAAAAAACTCCGCCTTTGATATTTTTCCACAGCATGAAAGTTGGCCACCATCACAATGATTCATAAAACTGGAAAGAACGAAATGACCCAGCATTCTATAGACCTATTATTCTATTACCACTTTTTTCGAAAGTTTTCGAGCGCCTGGTACTTCCAACCATACTAAGGACAATTAGCTCATTGCTTCCTTCCACACAGTTTGGTTTTAGGAGCTCCCACTCTTGCGTTCAGCAACTGCATAGAGTCGTGAACAGTATTCTAGATAACTATGAAAATAAAGAGGTATGCCACGCAGTGTTTTTGGACACCGAAAAGGCGTTTGATTGCGTGTGGATACCCGGCCTATTGTTTAAACTTAAACTTGTGTTGTCAAATTCATTGTATAGACTCGTACATTCATATTTTCATAACAGGACATTTGCTGAGTCTTCCTCGCTCACTATTGCACAGTTTGCCGATGACCGGGCAATACTCTCCTCTGGATCTGATGAAGAGTCCCTTATAGAGTTGCAGAGTTTTGTAGACCAAATTGGAATGTGGTGCTGTCGCTGGAGAACGAAATTAAACGCGCAAAAATCTACCCTAATACAATTTACGTATAAAAGGAAAACGATATCTCCTTCTCTTCAGCTGAACAACCGACCAATACCCCACAAACAGGTAGTTAGATAACTAGATAATTCCATTACGATGGAATATAATGTGAGATTGAATGAAATTTAGATAGTTTAACATTTACAAGAACTTTCTTAGATGAACTAAGAAAGAAAGGCACGTAAATGATCGTTTGCTGGTAATATGCATCAGTGAATCGGCAGTCAAAATCAATTTAAACTTAATTAGCAACTTTCGATTTTTGGAATTATTCATTATCATATCTGCAACATTCAGTGTCCTTGAAAACCAACGAAGACAACGTGAAACAACTCCAAATGGTGTAGACATGTTATGTACAGTACCTATAGTAACCTGCAGAGGGTGTAATATTATCATATTATGAGAGGGAGAGGAAGAGTGAGAGGAGTGATGGAACCAAAGTTGTGATTATTTTAAAATGGAAACAACCTTGCCCTTTAAAATCAAGTTTCTATTTGCTTTTTGCATCTGAAATGTTTTGAATTTGAACGAATTGGGTCTCGGGTCTGAGATTTTCAAGCAGTGACTGTGTTCTCTATTAGAACTTCATCGCATTCAATCAAATGACAGATAGTGGGCTTGTGCAAATGTAATCATAAATTTACAAAACTCATTTAATTCATCAATATTTGAGTCACATCCTCCATAAATTTCATTGTCTTCGATACAAAGCTGATGGTTTGGCAAAATTATTTGTGAAACTCTCAATATGTAAAAAATGCAGCAGTATATATTTGTGGAACAGGAAGTAATTCTTCCTGAATGCCAAATTAAAATTATAAAGCGATACCGACTTGAATTGTTTCTCGAGAAAACTCTATGAAGAGAAGATTAAAATGAGGTCGGCCGATTTATGAAATTTAATTGTCACCTGCCACGGGTAACGATTAAATGTTGTTGCCTTTCCAATTCATGATTTCATGCGATTTATGAAATTTAAATCTTTATGTGATATTAATGATTTTCCACCATATAATTTTTTTCTTCGTTAGATGTACACCCCTTTGTCCTGGGACAACCCGGAAAGCCTAGGGAATCGAAATTTTACAGTTTTTTAAACAACGTTATTGCTTCATTTCAAACAAAAAAATTTATATTATATATGGTTCTTCACTTGACTAATGCTTACATTTTTTTAGTATTCTTTTCGTGTTTTGCGCCAACAGAAACATGGATGCAGGGAATCGAGAATTTTCGCCTGAAAAGGGCCTATTTATTAACTTAACTGGCTGATCTTCACTAATTTATCTCTTTACTGAATTGAAGTTCGTAAAGAAATTCGGGTGGACCATGTAGATCCATTTAAGTGAAAACAAAAAATAATCAAAAGAAGAAGAAAAGGAATATTCTTCCAGCGGACGTTTTTGAGTTATGAACTAATTTTTGGAAATCAGTAATTACTAGTTTTGTAAAGCTCTTAATTTAATTCCTTGGAGTTGATTCAAAGTGAAGCCAAGATTTCAAGTTCGGTCATTTTCGGCCAATATGTGATTTTTTAGCAAAATTTCGTTTGGTTCAGTTGTTTGGGAGAAATGTTTCAAACGATGGAAGTCAACAAGCGAACAACGTACCACGGTCAGATTTTATTATTAAATATATATTTTTGTATCCCATTTTATGTCATATCTCCGTATCTTGAAACGTAAGACAACTAATTTTCAGTTGGGTTTAAAACCCTTTACGCTCAACACAATGTTCAAACGCGCTATCAGTAGCCCTATTTACTCTGTGTACTAGCGAACTTCAAAATTTGGCTCAAGACTTCACACCGCCCTCCTTGAAGAGTAGACGAAAGCTTCAGGAAAGGAGGTTTATTTTAAAATAAGAAGAAGAAGAAAAATTTTGGATGTTGATGGCGTAATTTCAGGACTCTATCACTTGCCGACTAAAACATTAAGGCTTCTCACCTCATTAAGGTGGCATTGAGAAGAGAAAGTTTTTTTTTCTTGTAACAACAATATTAGTAGGAAAAAGCCCATATCCACTTCAAGGTACCCACACCATGAGTTTTCTCGCCATTTCTGGCAGTTATAGAATAATGTTCTACTGGAAATGCAGTGTAACTGCATTGGTAATTATCAAGGATTACTTTACGTAATCCTTGATTACGTAAATAAACGGGGTTACTTCAAAGTGTCTGCCGTGTTTCAGGTTGGTAATCTCACGGATTTCCTTACCATTTTGGGCAGGCAAAGAGAGCTAACTTAATAGTATGTGCCGTGTTCACGGTTAGTAACCTTAAAGGTTACTACCATTTTGGGCTGTTGGATGGGATTACTGTAGTGGGAGTGCCGTGCTTCAGGTTAGTAATCTAAAGGATTACCATACCATTTTGGGTAGCTAGAGGGTACGTGTACCGTGTTTCCGGTTGGTAACTTCAACGATTACTACCATTTTGGGCTGTTTGATGGAATTGCTATAGTGGGAGAGTCGTGTTTCAGACTCCACCACTTTGGGCAGTTGGATTTTTTGTCCAATTTCATTTCGTGTGTTATTGACATTAGCCGTTACTGATGATCTCACAACGGGTGGAATATTGTTTTGGGTAAATGTTAATTAGAGCAAATTAAGTTCAGGCATATAATGTAAAGCACTGGTTTAGGAAATGAAAATATTGACTTCCTCTTTGTAATTCTTCCACCCGTCAAGGAGAGGGCGGTTGAAGAATAGCTCCTGACCATGGGAATAGAGGGAATAGACAGAGGAAATAGGTAACTACCAATACCCACCTTTGGGATGTGTCGTAGGTATTATTAGTCCCAAGCCATAAACCTTGGTAACCTACCAATACAAAATTGAAATTTGAATAAAATAAATTAATAAAAATCACACAATTAGTTGTTTAACGTTCCGTGGTACGAGAATTGGGAAAAACAAATATTAAGAAATTCATCCGTCCTTCGTATGCTGTTTACCGTGCTTCGTTCTATTGCCAAACTATCGCATCGAAGTTTAAAACTGATTGATCAAATATCGGCCAAGAATGTGCCAGAAATATCGGCATGATTTTGTATCAACCCAAAGGGGTAAATTTTAATGGTTGATATCTGTGATCAGTATCTCAAAAAAAACAGTTATAAATGGGTGGTTTTTCTCCTTTAGATAGGATAAGGACTTTCTATATCAACGTCGAATGAGATCACCAAGGTTTTGTACGATCAGCTAGTTTAAGGTTTGGAGTTCTCTTTATAATTATAAATTGGAGGCTATCGATGTAATTTGATGGTAACTTCCAACTTGGATTCCGTAAAGTCTCAGAGTGCATCGACAGTGTGGTCGGATTGGAAAAATTCTAATCTTGACGAATTCCTATAGAAAATTCCACGCTGATTCCGAATATGTCCGCATTTTAGGGTAGCAAACGTACCCTACGCAAATAGGGCCCCGTACGTTCAAATAGCAAATAATGACTAAAAACTGATTTTTTAAGTTTAAATTTGGATAAAATATTAATAGCCATTATTTCTGTCGGTGGTTATGCAACATTATCTTCCTAGAATGCTTTTAGGCCGTGAAATTAAGAGTTTATTTACAAACCGAGCATGATTTTTAATATTTCAGAACCTGACGCACATTATTCGGACAACGGGGTGGACACCTAACGAAGAAAAAACTATTTATATGTTGAAAAATCATTAATATCATAAAACAATGAAAAAAGAAAAAACGTCTGCCAAATTGGGTGGGCTTCCTCACATATTCTAACATGGACGTATAGTATTAGTTGAAGAACAAAGTACGAGTGGAAATGATTGATAAGTCGAAATTATGAGAAATCAACGTTTGCGCATGCGCACAGACTACTATTAATCCGCGGCAATGGGGTTCATAGGGGAACGTCCAGGGGCCGAACCGTACAATCCTTGAAAATTTCATAAAAATCGGTCAATGAGTCTCGGAGTTTTATCTGTGTCGATGAATTTTAGTTTTGCGCATGCACTATAGTTATTACCCCCATAGTTAGCACTGCAGTTATTTTGCCGCCGTTCCATCAGACAGTAAAGGTAACTTCAGTTTCACAGGAAAGAAGATAGGATTGATACAAAATACCTGGATGGGAGGGGGATTTCGTCGTCTTCGCGTTTTTGAGTTTTCTCGTGGGGGGAAAAAAAATCAAGTATCAAGTCGTGTCACTTTTTAATTTTCATTTGACATTCAGGAGCAAAGATTTCTTGTTAAACCAATCGTCAGGCGGATTTCAAGAATGATCCATTTCAGGTTAACTACGTAAAGTGAACGTGGTGGACGAAATGTCACGTTTATGCACGAGTTATGCATCAGCGGGTTCGGTGTCACTACTTAGTTTTCATTTGACATTCAGGAGCAAAGATTTCTTGTTAAACCAATAGTTAGGCGGATTTCAAGAATGATCTATTATAGGTGTACTACGTAAAGAGAACGTGGTGGACGAAATTTCACGTTTATGCACGAGTTATGCATCAGCGGGTTCGGTGTCACTACTTAATTTTCATTTGACATTCAGGAGCAAAGATTTCTTGTTAAACCAATCGTTAGGCGGACTTCAAGAATGATCCATTGTAGGTGTACTACGTAAAGAGAATGTGGTGGACGAAATTTCACGTTTATGCACGAGTTATGTGTCAACGGCACATAATACAATTTAAAGAAAAATAATGGTGTCTCCCAAACGTGACAATTTCGTGCATCCCGCAACTGTGCACCCATGCGCAATCAACACCAACTTAGTTTTTTTTTTTTTTTTTTCAAAAGGAAAACCCCATTTTTTGTTACAGATTTCTATATTTTTATTGGGGAGTCTACCCAAAATTTCATGAACAAAGTACCCACCATTTAAATTTTTTTGAGCGCACTAACGAGCTCATTCTCACAAAAATAGAGCACAAATTGTGAAATATGGAATATTTGGAGATATTCCATTGCCACAGGGTAATTTTTCCTCGCTGACACATCTAGTGATGTTCATTTATTGATATCCGTAACACCGATTCGGGAAAACACCGAAAAACTGTCAGAATTGCACATTGCCCCACACATTTCCACTTTTTCCGGCGTTTTTCCAAGTAGGTGTTACGAATTAAAAAAAATAAATAAACGTCACTACGTGAATCGGCAAAAAAAAAAAAAAAAAAAAATCACAATTTGGTTCTATTTGCGCGTGATACCTAGTACTCGTTTTTTAGTACTCAAAATGTAAGTGGTGGGTCATTTTTTCTTAAAATTTAGCGTACAACCCAAATCGCAATAATAAATGTGGGCTCCCATATGAAAAACACGAAGTATGGCGTGCGAAAATGACCAGCATATTTTAATGAACATTTTTGAGTCTCATAAGCTCTCGTAATTTGAATCTTACTGGGTAGTTACTTTCAGTCACCTTAGTTAATGAATCAGCGGAAATGAAAGTTAGACTCACCTCGCTGGAGAACGAAAATCGATCGGAATTGATTCCTTGCAGTCTAAAGTTGACTACCTCAAGAAATAATCCCGCAAGAATCAGATTGAAGTACATGGTATACCAAGTACCCAAAATGAAAACGTAATTCAAATAGTTAAGGATCTTCCCATCAAACTGGGTGTTAATGTTGAGCTTAAAAATGCTTTTCGTGTGGAAGGATAGACCGTGATATCTTGAAGGATAGACCCTGGAAAATCATAGCAATAATGGGATCTGAAGATGAGAGAACTGTAGCGGTTGAACGTTCCCGGAAAGACAAGAGCTTGACAGCTGATGTACTCTGACCAACTTGGTCTAAATCTCGGATATTCGTTACGGAAAATTTAACGGCAAAAAGAGCGGATCTACTGAGGAAAACCGAGATAAGGGCAGGCGAACGAGGCATCAAATTTGTTAGGATTAAAAACTTTTCAGTACACACAAGAAAAAATGAAGAGGATCGATCAATTAAAATAATCCGCACGCCGGCTGATCTTGAGAAGTTGTGAGTAATAATCTAGCTAAAGGAAGTAGTACTTTGTGGCAATTTTGCTTGGAACCAAATGTGCAAACTTTCTGCCAGACGATCCTGAACTTTATGAAGATCTCCCGACTTCGTCAATTTTTAAGGAGTTCGCAGAGCTAGATTTAAGAAAAATTGCAGAAAAAACTACTTTGATATTCATATATAAGAAGTTCTGTAGTGGTAAGCTCAAATGGAACCTCAGGGATGCTGATGAGATTACCCTGCTTACGTTGAGAATGAACACTGCTATGGGACAGAGGTTGTATTCATTTTGGGGGTCTCCCGTTTTAATTCTCTCCCATCCTCCTTGATGGGGAAGCAGGTTTCGCTAATTGTTTTTAAAAATAAATTGACAGAACTGTTCATTTCAATCCTCTAAGCAGGTCTTTTGGAATTTTGAATCATGTATTCGACCAATTCATTGAAGAACAATTTTGTATTCGTGGTAGATTTTCAAGTATTTCAGTTTTTCGTCGATATCCTTGTAAATTTTAATTGTTATTTTATATTATATTTTTTGTATATTTTGCTCTATTTTATAAGATACATTAAGTATTTGGTATGATAAATTTAATTATAGTTAGCATGAGTCAGTTAGCACAAGTTTTCTTACAGGGGGTCGTAACATTGTTATTTTTAAGTAATATGAATTACCTTTATAACAAATAAAAATGTATTAAAAAAAAAAAAAAAAAAAAAAAAGTTGGCTCAATAAACATGATAAATAGAAAGAAAATAAGATCACTATTTCGATTATACAACAGTCCGAAGTTTCCAAAAGATTACAATGCAGGAGATTTCTCTCGCTGCGCTCACGGGGTCTTCAAAGATGCAGAAGGTGACAAAACAAAACAGACGGAGGAGCGGTAAACCCTTCCCCTCCTCCCCTCCTTCTGATAAAAATTGTCGTATTTATATTTCCCGAAAAATATACACAAGTTTGTAACTAACGTTATGTTTTGTGTTGCCATTATTCTCTGAAAAATAAAATTTGATACTCGCATTAATTCACCAACGAGTTAAAAGTGGGTTATAACTTTACTTTTTATACTCGTGGGGCTCACGTTCTTACATGTTTTGTTCAATCTTTCTTTCATCTCTTCCGTGTTTACTTTTCTATTATCAGCCTTTATTATTCAATTCATTCATTCATTTTCATCGTCCATTCAACCTTCAGAGTTCTTTCTAACACGCACACTATTTTCAGATGTAGATCAATTGGAACAATACACAAGAAGCTCTTCGAATTGGAGGAGTGCTATGCACGATGCTCAATCAGAAAAGTTTTCAAGAAGAAATGTAGAACGAAAAACGCATAGAACTAAGAAACCAAGGACTAGTAGAGAACAGACAATGACTAGAAGTGACTCCCTTTCTTCATTATCTAATCTTCCTGGTACTATTTACTAATCGTTTGGAAGTATGTCTAGACAATATGTAAACCGTTATTTTAAAGTATTCACGATTTAAATCGAATTCACATACTCAAATTCATATTCATACATATGTAGGTATATATATATATATATATATATATATATATATATATATATATATATATATATATATTTTTTTTTTTTTGACATGGATATGTCTTTTGCTGGGGGTCAAGGAATTTTTCGCGATACCTACTTTTTTTTCCCGAACGACACTTTTTTTCCCGACCGGCACATTTTCAATTGATTTCCACGTACAACCAAGGCGTTACTAGGGAAGAGTAACTTCCATAGTTTTCATAGTAGGAAAATCGTTCGCCACTTTTTGGAATGCTCTTATTTTACCACGACATTTTATGACCTCTAAGCCATTGTAGTGTCAAGGAATACTGATTTATTACTCTAAGTTAAAAACTAATATTGTTTTGTAACCATAATGGAATAATCTTGTGAAAAGAAGGCATTACATGGTTGGAATGCAATTGAGTGGTAGGTACCAACTGGTAAGCAGTAGGTACTAGACATATCCATGATCTTTTGTTTTTCCCATCAAGGGAGAAATTAAAATGCTTGATTTACACTTTACAAATAGAATACAAATTTAGAATGGTTTAATGGGAGTTCGAAGGCGATTCGCGTTTTCGATTAATGGTAGTGGCGCCACCGTCGCATCCATAATGGTGGGATAGATCCTGACTCGACTCAACTCACACAAGGCAAATTACCATTCCTTCACATAATTTAATTTTCTAAATTATTGATTAGTGAATACTTAGGAATTACTCTTAATCAAATGATCATTTTTTTTTTTCACTCGATATTCAAAATATGAACATATGAATATTTTTCCTTCCAGCTCCGAGTAAGTCCCGTTATTCAAGGAAACACACACAAAACAAATGATCACACACAAAACAACTGATCACACACAAAACAACTGATCACACACAAAACAACTGATACCACCTTCTCCGAACCTCTAGAGCCACTAGAGCGAACTGGCGAAAAGAGTGTAACTCTACACAAAAAACTGTATTTCATCTCTCATTCCCGCGCCAAGAGTCCGACGAGTATTAGGTATGTCGAGTGTCTCCTATAAAGGTGGGGGGGTGGGCGCACACAGACACAAAACAACTGACGACGTATTGTGTTTTACGGATCTACTAGGAACTCTCTAATGCCTTTTTCAAACTACAAAGAAGAATGAATTTTGACGCTGTTACGGAGATATACTTGCCAAGGAGTGATAGTTACCATGTTAACGCCTAATATTCAAGCCTGGATAATCATACACTCCCAACACATTGCCATGCACTCGTTCTGAATGAAGTAGCATTATTTTATTTGCAATTTGGTTTCATCTTTTTTAAAACTTTGATGCCAAAACAATCGTTGAATATTTCATTATGTGTCGTGGCACGTTGGCTCACTGGTAACTCTTCATCTCTTCCAACAACAGTTGCCCTGTGGTTGTTTACTCAAAAATTAAGGGACGTTTCGGTTTTGCAACGTAAAATGCAGGGCATTTTTTGCACAACAACTGATAAACACACATTGGTGTTTGGCATTCTGCCGACCCTTTGCACTTGTAACAGTTGGGGTTGTTTGCCGACGTAAACTCTTCTTCTTCTAGTACAATTGGGCAAACTTTGCAACGCCTCTTACCACAAGGATTTAATCCTCTTGGAGTTATTCAAGGACAAGCTCTTACCTACCTAATAGGCAAACGAAGAAATCTGGATTAAAGAAACACGGTTGTTTGTTTTTCTTTATTTTAGCGGGCCATTTACGATCGCACCAACACGCCAAAATGTGGCTACCGCTCCAAAAACCGATCGTGAATGGGGAAATCCGGCTCGGCGTGGCAATGGATAGCCTATGCTCGGTTTAAAATTCAAGTTTAATGAGGATTATACTATTTTTTCATCCGTGAGAAGTCAATGTAAAGCTAAAGCAAGGATTCTTTATGATGCATACCTCATTGAACTTCAAAATTAAATCTGCGGTGACATCAAACACTTTAGGAATTTTATAAATTACAAGGATGGGAGAAACAATCTACCCGACTCCTGGGTGAAAAGCTGTTCTGATTCTTGTGCAATAGCTTTCCTATTTGCTCAGCATTTTCCTTTAGTTTTCGATCCAGCTGTATCCCATGATCCAATCATTCCCACCCAGGGCATAGTTTCCATAGGAGTGATGAAAGTCAC
Organism: Adelphocoris suturalis; assembly: GCA_030762985.1. Lineage (NCBI taxonomy): Eukaryota > Metazoa > Arthropoda > Insecta > Hemiptera > Miridae > Adelphocoris > Adelphocoris suturalis. The sequence goes on along the minus strand of CM061051.1, from coordinate 13,289,106 downwards.
GGAGGTTGAGTTGTGTCAAGAATATCAAAACTTGGACCATGGAAAGGGAATCCAAGGGAATCCATTGGGTGATTGTGAGGGGGGGGGGGGCTGATGGCGTTCAACCATTGCTGTTGAAGAAATGTTGAGATGCTTTGTCCTACCCTTTAACATGCATCTTCAACAGATCACTTGATCCCGAGCTTTTTCCTTACAAGCTCTTGAATAACCAGCTGGATTGCCCCTCCTCTGCTGTCGAAGGAGAATCTTCAAATTCCTCGTTAGTCTGCGCACTCGCCACTACTCTGCAATGTGCCTTTATCAAACCAAATACCTCCTCAACCGTCCCCTTCACTGTTCTCCACAATTTGCAAATTTAATAGTGAACCTCTTCCCTCCTTATTTATTTATTTATTTATTTTTTATTTTTTTGAGTCCTTATTTAAATATAAATCTTTTATATCAACTTCCCCCGTTCTATTCACATTGGTAATTATTGTGTTTTGCACTTAATTTTTGTATAAATTTCATCATTTAGATTTTATTTAATGTAATGTGCTGTTTTGTAGTGGTGAGCATTTTTGTTCTCATGCTCTGATTTCCAGCTTTTGCTATCATGTACTTATTCGGTACTTTTGTAATTGGGCTTGCTGTAATTTTCAAATAATAAATACTTGAATAAAGTCGAGGTCACTAGAAAGCCTTTTTCACTAACTTCCGTTTTGTCACTAGAAAGCACCGGAAAAAAGAGCAGAAGGGAGAATAATAAACTTCCAGATTTCTCAATCGGACGAAAAATATACTACGCTTTCGGGGGATGAAAGAAAAAATCGTCATAGGTGTGTCAGACAAATCGTCGGGCTCTGGAGGAGTTTGAATAGATTGGTCCCAAGGTCACTGTTATATCTTCCGTTTATATTGATAGGCAACTAATGTTAACTCCATTACTAACTGTTCAAATGTTTATAGATACCGTTTTCATAAAACTTGTTACTTCTTTGGGTTGAGTTGTAAAATATATTCAAGTGCTTTTCAACTTGTGCTATCTTACCTAAAAGTAATATAAATGGACACGGGAATGAACGTAAGAATAAAAAAGTCACTTGAATTATTCACTCTCAATTGCTAATCTGGAGGTTTGACGTCTGGTTCTGTGACCTGCCTACATTATTTTGGTACCATTGAATAGTATCAAATAAGTTAACTTTCTTAAGGAATGGGAGGCCCGAAAATGGGTTTTTTATTCCAAAAATTGCTGTGTATTTTCTTAAATGCTGCACCATATGGTATATTGGGAAATGTTTCGCGATGCTAGGATATCGTCAAGACCCGAATCTGATGAGAACGAAAATCCACTTGTCATAATGACTGTGACATTAGGATCTATGTAAGATGAGTATTGCATTAGCTACATAAAATTCCAAACTCTCCTGGGACTTCAATTCACCATTCTCGAAACGTGATTCTCGGATGAAGAAAGCGCTTGGAGTATCTAGAAGGACTCAAATTATTCCACTAGGCACGAGGGACCCTGACTGTCAACAATCGTCACATTAGTGATCAACCAACAACATTCCTTCCTACCTTGACTCCTTGGTAACCTTCCATGATTTCCTTTATGAGCTTTGTTATGTATGATGTGTAGGGAGGAATTCCTCAGTAATTGATTCACTATTTTTGAAGAATGATTCCCGAATGGAAAAAGCGACAGGAGCTAATTAAAGAACTCAAATTATTCCACTAGACCCGAGGGACCCTGACTGTCAAACTCCCAATCGTCACATTAGTGATCAACCAACAACATTCCTTCCTACCTTGACTCTTTGGTAACCTTCCATGATTTCCTTTATGAGCTTTGTTATGTATGATGTGCAGGGAGGAATTCCTCAGTAATCCAATTCACGATTCTTGAAGACTTCTGCTAGTTAACCTCCAAAGGCGAACTCGAACAGTACTGCCCAAGCGTAAAAATCCTATTTAAATTTGGTTTATTTTATTTTTCACGCAAACGAAGAATGTCGGTTGATAATCGTCTTGGTTTACCTGAAGAGGTTTTTGAAATTCTGTTGGAGTTCCTCTCTAGATTCACCCAACATCACTACGTCATCCACATACAAAAGAGCTCGAAAGACATGAGAACCAATGGTTACACCACAAGGCACAGCATCGCAGAAATCATCAATAAAGAGTGCAAAGAAAAGGGGCTCAATGAACATCCCTGCTTCACGCCCTGTTCTATCTCAAAATACCTCGATAAACCCTGGTGTCCCCAAACAGCTGCAGCCGTACATGGCTGCAAGAATCTTCAGAAATTTTCGGCTCACCCCTCTTTAGTCCAACTTTTCAAACAGCAAATCATGTCGAACTCCGTCGAACGCACCTTTAAAGTCGACAAAAAAAGCATAAACCTTCTTTCGGGGTCCACTACAATGTCTCAAATGCACTACACTCATTAGGGTGAAAACCGCATCCACGGTAGCTTTGTTATGTGTGATTTGCACGGAGGAATTCCTCAGTAATCCAATTCACGATTCTTGAAGAATGATTCCAAAACGGAAAAAGCGCCAGGGGTTAATTAAAGAACTCAACTTATACCACTAGGCGCAAGTGACCCTGACTGTCAAGGTCAATCGTCACATCTGTTGTCGACCAAAAATATTCAGTCCTACCAGGAGTCCTTCGTAACTTTCTGTGATTTCATTTAAGAACTCCGTCGTATATGGTGTTCTCGGATAAATTCATCGGAAATTTAAATCACACTCTCAATTGTCACAAGATTCCCTCTCACTTAGACTCCTTCGTAACTTTCGATGTAATTTTTCATGACCTTTGTTATGTGTGACGTAACAGGGAAGGGCCTGTTCTTAATTAACTCAGCTCGTTGCTTTAAGCACAAGTGACCCTGACTGACAAGCTCCCAATCGTCATTTCCTTAATTTACCAAATAATTCATTTCTACTAGGACTCCTTCGTAACTTTCGCAATTAATTTAATTATAATTGCATTCTGTCTCGATGTGAATTGATCTGGAATGTGGGACTTTCCTCCCAAACAATTTGTACACAAACCTCGTGTCACTACGGTAATTCAAAAATTAAAATATAAAGATTACCACGGACGTTTGCTGTTGAATTTGTAAATAATTTTTAATTGCTACATAGCAAAAAAATAAAATAAAATAAATAAATAAAATTAAAAAAAAAATTAAAATAATAGATTTACTCGGGTACTCCTTGTCTCGATCTGACAGTGGGAAGAGTTTTATTATCTGTATATATTTATATAGTCGGAACTGTATCGCATTGAACCGAAAATTAGTTAATTGATAAGTATCTTTACCTATATTAATTATTATAATTATTGGCGAAACCAAAGAGCTGTTTTGCGACCTATTTCGTCACTTGTCTTCTTTCTTTCTTTTTTATTAACTTTAATTTTCCAAGCCTGCGTGTCCTCAGGGAAAGCCTGATTAAGTTAAGTGTAATATATATATATATATATATATATATATATATATATAAAATTAAAAAAAAATTACTTTCCAGAGTGGGTGGAATATTGTACGTCCAAGTTGAATTGAACGAGGATTCGATGCGAATTTAGATTCGAAGTAGAGAACCATAAAAACCAAGCCTACTTGGCTTCCTAAAGCAGAAAAGTATGAAGGCAAAAAAAAAAGAACAAAATTAACAAATAACCCTTGTACAAAAAGTACTCCTGGTTATAAAGAAACATAAATTTAAAATTTAAAAAAAGCCAACAAAGTTTTTAAATTGTTACTGTAGATATAGTACAGTATATTACGCATATATACATATATATATTTCTAAATATATCGTGCATGTCGCAAAGCTCCGGGGGCCAGAATAGTAGTAAAAAAACTCGATTTGTTATTTTTTTGTTTTTGTTCAATTATTTAAAACCCTATCAGTGGCCCGTTTCTTTATGCAATTATTGCTTAATGATGAGCTGGAAGAAATTCTTTGGTCATTGAATTTACAATCTTTTTTGATCAAAAAGATTCCTTCTCACTTATACTACTTCGTAACTTCCCATTATTTCATTTAATGGCTTTGTTATGTGAACAAGAAGAAGAAGAAGAAGAGGAGGAAGAGGAAGAAGAAGAAGAAGAAGAAAAACATGCTTCATTAAAATGCTACCGCATTATGTAGCGATGCTACTCTCATTATTATTATGTCATCTGGACATCAAAATTAATGCGTTTCCAAGGATTCCTGTTGATTCGTTTCTACACAAAATTTTCAGTCGCGGCCCTAAATTCAATTGGTTAAGTTCCTACATTCATTTGTAAATTTTCATTTTATATACCGTCACCTGGGGAGACTTGGAAATTGAAGGGAGAGTTGAGACTCTTAGGAAAAAGTTATAAATGATGTCACTACGAGCAGCAACGTCGAGTTAGCGACTCCGTTCTTGTCTTGACTTCAAGTTGATTCCTTCCCGATGTCTGCTATCAGTGTTATCACCTCGAAGCGCGCCAATGTCCTCTTCATTCTACAGGTTGTTTTGGTAGTCGTGTTTTGTGCTCCGAAAAAGGGCTGCTACACTTTCACCTCTGCAGAAGTTGATCATCATTTGCCGTAAGTTTTTACTTTATAGACGTATTATATATCACTCTGAGAGAGTATCGTGAGAATTTGAAGTTAATTTCTCCATACAGTTGGCTGTTATCAGCGGTTTTGTTGAAGGGGGAGAGTTGAGACCACGTTTTGGGGAGAGTTGGGACTTGACAATTTATGAGTTCTTTTTGGTTTTCAGATGCCCAGGAAGTACATACGCAAGTTCTCAAATATCCGCAAGGGTAAGTCATTTAAGCCTTACAGAAGCTACAATGAGGACACATTAAGAAGAGCTGAGGAATTATATCGCACAGGCAAACTGAAGTTAAACGAAGTTGAAACCTCTTTTGGAATACCAAGAAGTACTATAGCGAGGTTGGCAAAAAAAATGGTTTCATCTTTTCCCACCTATGGACCCTCACCATTGTTCTCTGCTAGTGAGGAAACTGCTTTTGTTGATCATTTGAATACATTTGCAATATGGGGTTTCCCATTCGGTGTATTTGACTTCCGCATGATGGTGAAGGGGTACCTCGACAAAAAAGGTATCGTACAACCTCAATTTAAAGATAACACTCCCGGGGTTGAGTGGGTGCGAAACTTTTTGAATCGCCATAAAAATGATTTGACAGCCCGGAATGTTTCTAACATTTCTACAAAACGTGCTGAACTGTCAGTTGAAGCTATCGACAACCAGGTTGAACCAGCAAATCTCGTTAACTATGACGAGACAAACATGACGGACAACCCAAAAACGAAAAAGCAAAAGTTCATTGTCAAACGGGGTAGCAAATATCCCGAAAGAGTTATGAACAGTTCAAAGACATCGATTAGCGTGATGTTTGCAGGAACAGCGTCAGGCCTGTTGCTGCCCCCCTATGTAGTCTATAAATCTGAACAACTCTGGGACACTTGGACCAAAGGAGGGCCTGTAGGTACTCGATACAACCGTTCAAAGAGTGATTGGTTCGACTTGTGGGCATTTGAAGATTGGTTCAACACCATCTTACTTCCATATTTCAGAGGGAAAGTTGGGACAAAAGTGGTAATTGGAGACAATTTAAGCTCTCATTTCAATGAGAGAATTCTGTCTGCGTGCCGCACACTGGACATCCACTTCATTTGCTTGCCACCCAATGCTACGCACGTAATGCAGCCACTAGATGTTGATTTCTACGGCCCCCTAAAACACTATTGGGGTGAAATCCTGACCCAGTGGAAAATGAAGGAGGGACGCCGGTGTACTGTACTGTCAAAAGATGCATTTCCCACTCTCTTGAACCGCCTCTACCAAAGATTGGAACAAGAAAACAGTGGCTCAAACAACCTTATAGCTGGATTCTGCAAGTGCGATTTGTTCCCACTCGATCCCAATAAACCTAGGTCTCGGATTCCATCCAAACCAGTCGTCATGCTGGATAACACTTCTGTGTCATCACCTGTTGTCAGCGAAGTCGTAATCAACATGCTGTCTGATCTACGTGCTCCTCTCGTAGGCACCTCGAAACCCACAAGAAGGAAGAGGATGACTGCTGAACCAGGGAAAAGTATTCTTCCAGAAGATATGGCCGACCAACGTCAGAAACCTCCAGCACCTAAGAACCAAAATACTAAAGCCCCAACAAAGAGGTCACTCCGTCTCAGCACGTCAGAATCTGAAGATGGTTCGGATTCATCTATTCCTTTGAGTGAAGATGAGGATGATCCTGGGTCAGAGACAAGCGAGGATACCGTCAATGACTCTGACGAAAATCTGCCTGAAACCACCGCACCCATCCAGCTACGTCCGCCTGTTTCCATCACTGTGACACCCAGGGTGGGAGAATAGGTCATTGTTGAGTATGAGGCGTGTAGGAAAAACGTGGCTCATTATGTGGGCATTGTGACAGAAATCGACGAAGAAGAAAAAAAAAGCGATGGCTTTATCAAACCTGAGGTGCCTGACCTGGACAATGTAACCCCCCTCATGATTAAAGGTCGTTTGGATTCCCCAAGGGAAGTTGTTGATCGCTGGAGGACGTCCTACCTGTTCAAGGAGGACTTGACACAATTCCGATTCGTGTGAAAAATTTTCTTTTTGTTGTCTAGTTTTTTTTTTTTAAATCCAGTTCCTTATTTTTTTAATCCAGTTCCTTATTTTTCATTCCTCATATAGAAGTGATAGTTTAATTTTTAACATACAGACAAGTTGAGTTCATAACATAAGACTGATTAAGTTCGTAAGAATAATGAAGTCCATAGGACTTAATAATAATTTATTCTTAGAAAAGGTTAATTTACCAAAATCTCTCTGATTTTTTAGTGTGACAGAGAAAAATGTGTATCAGAACTTGAAAACAACTGTGATAGAGACGTCATAGACTTATCAGACTCAATAAAAACTTTTATTTTGAAGGTTATGTGCATATTACTTCTCCTTTTTCAACAATATGTTGTCAATTTTCATTTTTTTAAAACGTTCACATTGGTCTTAACTCTCTAATATAACATTTAGACTTGAGAACTGCCCAAAACGTACGCAGTTCCAATACTGTCCCACTAATGAGGAGAGTTGGGACCGACCTTCAAAAAAATATATAAACCCCCCATGCGTGGGGATTTTAATTTTGATTCCATGGGGGGATAGCCTGAGGTCCCTTCTTTCCAAAATGCCCTCAATATATATTTTCGGGTGAACAGCGCAGACTGGACAACACGAAATATAGTGAAAATCGTCCCAAATCTCCCCAGGTGACGGTACACAAGTGTATTGTTTACTTCAGATTTGCCTCTTTAATTATCCTTGCATCCCACACGTGGCGACCCTGCCAGGATACAATCCAGGATGGAAAGTGAGGGTGTAGCAGATGGACCAAGCCGTGAGAACACACCAGAGGTAAACCGTATCTCAATTAAGGTTCCTCCGTTTCGGAAGGCGAATCCGAAGCTATGGTTTCGACAATTAGATTCACGGTTTTATAATGCTGGAATAACTATGACATTACAAAATACCATACACTTGTAGCGGCTTTAGAAAGCGAAATTTTAACTCATGTTAGCGATATTATATGCAACCCACCTACACATAATATGCACGGCACACTACGAGCACAACTCGAAAGCCAGTTCATCGATTCTGAGCAGACACAGCTGCGTAAATTGCTAAGTGAATTTCAACTAGGTGAGAAACGTCCATCACAACTGCTTAGAGAAATGAACCTCTCAGCTGGTAGGGTAGGTGAAGATTTATTGAAACCGCTTTGGCTGCAGCCTTTGCCAACTCAAGAGCTAACGATTTTGAGTGTTAGTGACGACGAACTGAACAAGTTAAGTACGATGGCTGATAAGATCACTGACATAACATCTGCGTCTCATATTCACACTGTTACAGCTCCGCACAATGAGCCAGCATCAGCACCGTCAACAACAGTTGCCGTTTTGAATGAGCTTCGAGCCGAAATTGTCGACTATCACGACGCATGGAGCCTTAGGAAAGTCTTTATAAAGATCAAGGTACCGCTCACGATCTCGCGGCTCAAAACACGTCGAAGGAGTATGCATTTTTCATCATAAATATAAAGATAAAGCTAGGAAACGTAGTATGTACGTACGCATCCCCTAACACAGCTAGACCTGCGGAAAATGGGCTGGACCGTCGCTAGCTGGATGAAGCAGCGGTCCAATACAATAGTCGCCTTTTTGTATCAGACCGAAACTGTCGCATTTTCGTTGGAGGGGTAATATAAGTAGCGATGCTACACTCATTATTATTATATCATCTGGACATCATAAGTAATGCGTTTCCAAGGATTCCTGTTGATTTGTTTCTACAAAAAATTATCAGTTGCGGCCCAAAATTCAATTGGTTAAGTTCCTACACACATTTGTAAATTTTCATTTTAAATACACAAGTTTATTGTTTACTTCAGATTTGCCTCTTTAATTATCCTTGCACCCCACAACCGTGTTGGTTTAGATATATTCATTATATACATTTAACATATATTCATAATATTCTATTGTCTCTATTATACTCTATATTACAATACATTCAAATTTAGAGAATAAACAATAGCATGCGATACGACAATGGACCCAAGGTCCTTCTGTCGGAGAGAGCCCGAGAGAAGGCTTACATTTTATTTTTACAAGACGGAACAGTAGGGCGTGGAAATCACCAGTTGCATTCGTTAAAAAATTAGACTCTATAACGCCACGCCACACTACAAAAACTCGCCAACTGGCCCATACTATCGCCATTCAGTGGCTACACAACCCGATCCCTACTAAGCACCCATGCACCCAGACAGGCGGTCCTGAACCCTCCCAACACGCGACAGACCCCAAGAAAATGGTAAACATCCTCCAGTGCCCCCATATTACACAAGGAACAATCCTCCCTTCTATGTATCTGTAATTGGGAGAAATGGGTGGTGATTTGGTCCCAAAAGAGAGCCTCACAGCTTCACCAACCAACGGCGCAAATGTAGGGGCCCTTGATTCTCATTCCTCATATCGATTGCGAGCAGAGTCAAATCCAACTCGCTGTACAAGGAGTTACGCGCATGGGCCTTAAACTCTTCGCGATGTAGCGCCCTAGATGCTTCCAACAAGCGCTCCAACTGTGAATCTAATAGCCGATGGGTTCCAGTTTCAAAACTCAATTCGCATCCAACACAAACAGAGTCTTTTCAGTTCTTCAGCCCAATAGATATTTTTCCTTACAGTTTCCAGAAGAACTAGTTTTGGGTAGCGCGACTCCGGCATTCTTAGCACCTTCCTGATGTAGCCAAAGTGAAGTGAGAGGATAGTGCAATAAATCGGATCCATGTTTGCTTCAACATACACCATGTAATTTGGGGTTTCCACGGGAGACCATAGAAAATTTTAACGAACTGGAGTTGAACCCCCTCCACCACTTCATATTATTTAAAACCCCACACCTAAGCTGCGTACGTGAGCACTTTGCCGACAGCAGCCATGAAAAACCTTGTACTTTGTATACGCAGGGATTTTAGAGTGTTTGAAAAACTATTTATAAATGCTGTTTACCGCTGCCTTTGATGCTGATGCTTTTTTCTTTGTGTGAGTCGAATATGTGAGAGTCGGAGTGACTGACACTCCCAAAAATGTGAACTTAGATACTCCATCAAATTCCACTTGATCATAGAACAACTTATCTGCTTCAGCCAATCTGCCACCCCTGCTAAATACCAAAACCTTTGACTTCTGCTAGTTAACCTCCAAAGGCAAACTCGAACAGTACTGCCCAAGCGTAAAAATCCTATTTAAAATCGGGTTTACTATAATATTTAATCATTAATTAACATTCATTCTTGGTTTTGCTTTATTTTATTTTTCACGCGAACTTACAATGTTGGTTGATAATATTCTGGGTTTGCCTGAAGAGGTTTTTGAAATTCTGTTGGAGTTCCTCTCTAGATTCACCCAACATCACTACGTCATCCACATACAAAAGAGCTCGAAAGACATGAGAACCAATGGTATCACCACAAGGCGCAGCATCGCAGAAATCATGAATAAAGAGGGCAAAGAAAAGGGGCTCAGTAAACATCCCTGCTTCACGCCATGTTCTATCTCAAAATACATTCCTGATGTAGCCAAAGTGAAGTGAGAGGATAGTGCAATAAATCGGATCCATGTTTGCTTAACATACACCATATAATTTGGGGTATTCAGCGGGAGACCATACAAAATTTTAACGAACTGGAGTTGAACCCCCTCCACCACTTCATAATATTTAAAACCCCACACCTGAGCTGCGTACGTGAGCACTATGCGGACAGCAGCCATTAAAAACCTTGTACTTTGTATACACAGGGATTTGAGAGTGTTTAAAAAACGATCTATAAATGCTGTTTAAAGCTGCCTTTGATGCTGATGCTTTTTTCTTTATGTGCGTCGAATATGAGAGAGTCGGAGTGACTGACACTCCCAAAAATGTGAACTTAGATACTCCATCAAATTCCACTTGATCATAGAACAACTTATCTGCTTCAGCCAATCTGCCACCCCTGCTAAATACCAAAACCTTTGACTTCTGCTAGTTAACCTCCAAAGGCAAACTCGAACAGTACTGCCCAAGCGTAAAAATCCTATTTAAAATCGGGTTTACTATAATATTTAATCATTAATTAACATTCATTCTTGGTTTTGCTTTATTTTATTTTTCACGCGAACTTACAATGTCGGTTGATAATATTCTGGGTTTGCCTGAAGAGGTTTTTGAAATTCTGTTGGAGTTCCTCTCTAGATTCACCCAACATCACTACGTCATCCACATGCAAAAGAGCTCGAAAGACATGAGAACCAATGGTATCACCACAAGGCACAGCATCGCAGAAATCATGAATAAAGAGGGCAAAGAAAAGGGGCTCAGTAAACATCCCTGCTTCACGCCATGTTCTATCTCAAAATACATTCCTGATGTAGCCAAAGTGAAGTGAGAGGATAGTGCAATAAATCGGATCCATGTTTGCTTAACATACACCATATAATTTGGGGTATTCAGCGGGAGACCATACAAAATTTTAACGAACTGGAGTTGAACCCCCTCCACCACTTCATAATATTTAAAACCCCACACCTGAGCTGCGTACGTGAGCACTATGCGGACAGCAGCCATTAAAAACCTTGTACTTTGTATACACAGGGATTTGAGAGTGTTTAAAAAACGATCTATAAATGCTGTTTAAAGCTGCCTTTGATGCTGATGCTTTTTTCTTTATGTGTGTCGAATATGAGAGAGTCGGAGTGACTGACACTCCCAAATATGTGAACTTAGATATTACATCCAATTCCGCTTGACCATAGAACAACTTATCTGCTTCAGCCAATCTGCCACCCCTGCTAAATACCAAATCCTTTGACTTCTGCTAGTTAACCTCCAAAGGCAAACTCGAACAGAACTGCCCAAGTGTAAAAATCCTATTTAAAATCGGGTTTACTATAATATTTAAATATTAATTAACATTCATTCTTGGTTTTGCTTTATTTTATTTTTCACGCGAACGTAGAGTAACGGTTGATAATCGTCTTGGTTTACCTGAAGAGGTTTTTGAAATTCTGTTGGAGTTCCTCTCTAGATTCACCCAACATCACTACGTCATCCACATACAAAAGAGCTCGAAAGACATGATAACCAATGATAACACCACAAGGCACAGCATCGCTGAAATCATCAATAAAGAGGGCAAAGAAACGGGGCTAAGTAAACATCCCTGCTTCACGCCATGTTCTATCTCAAAACACCTTCCTGATGTAGCCAAAGTGAAGTGAGAGGACAGTGCAATAAATCAGATCCATGTTTGCTTCAACATACACCATGTAATTTGGGGTATTCAGCGGGAGACCATACAAAATTTTACCGAACTGGAGTTGAACCCCCTCCACCACTTCATAATATTTGAAACCCCACACCTGAGCTGCGTACGTGAGCACTGTCCGGACGGCAGCCATGAAAAACCTTGTACTTTGTATACACAGGGATTTGAGACTGTTTAAAAAACGACGTATAAATGCTGTTTACAGCTGCCTTTGATGCTGATGCTTTTTTCTTTATGTGAGTCGAATATTAGAGAGTCGGAATGACTGACACTCCCAAATATGTGAACTTAGATACTACATCCAATGTCGCTTGACCATAGAACAACTTATGTGCTTCAGCCTGCCACCCCTGCTAAATACCAAAACCTTTGACTTCTGCTAGTTAACCTCCAAAGGCCAACTCGAACAGAACTGCCCAAGTGTAAAAATCCTATTTAAAATCTGGTTTACCATAATATTTAATCATGAATTAACATTCATTCTTGGTTTTGCTTAATTTTATTTTTCACGTGAACGTAGAATGTCGGATGATAATCGTCTTGGTTTACCTGAAGAGGTTTTTGAAATTCTGTTGGAGTTCCTCTCTAGATTCACCCAACATCACTACGTCATCCACATACAAAAGAGCTCGAAAGACACGATCGACACAGCATCGCAGAAATCATCAATAAAGAAGGCGAAGAAAAGGGGCTCAGTAAACATCCCTGCTTCACGCCATGTTCTATCTCAATATACATTCCTGATGTAGCCAAAGTGAAGTGAGAGGATAGTGCAATAAATCGGATCCATGTTTGCTTAACATACACCATATAATTTGGGGTATTCAGTGGGAGACCATACAAAATTTTAACGAACTGGAGTTGAACCCCCTCCACCACTTCATAATATTTAAAACCCCACACCTGAGCTGCGTACGTGAGCACTATGCGGACAGCAGCCATTAAAAACCTTGTACTTTGTATACACAGGGATTTGAGAGTGTTTAAAAAACGATCTATAAATGCTGTTTACAGCTGCCTTTGATGCTGATGCTTTTTTCTTTATGTGAGTCGAATATGAGAGAGTCGGAGTGACTGACACTTCCAAATATGTGAACTTAGATATTACATCCAATTCCGCTTGACCATAGAACAACTTATCTGCTTCAGCCAATCTGCCACCCCTGCTAAATACCAAAACCTTTGACTTCTGCTAGTTAACCTCCAAAGGCAAACTCGAACAGAATTGCCCAAGTGTAAAAATCCTATTTAAAATCTGGCGAACGTAGAATGTCGGTTGATAATCGTCTTGGTTTGCCTGAAGAGGTTTTAGAAATTCTGTTGGAGTTCCTCTCTAGATTCACCCAACATCACTACGTCATCCACACACAAAAGAGCTCGAAAGACATGAGAACCAATGGTATCACCACAACGCACAGCATCGCAGAAATCATCAATAAAGAGGGCAAAGAAATGGGGCTAAGTAAACATCCCTGCTTCACGCCATGTTCTATCTCAAAATACCTTCCTGATGTAGCCAAAGTGAAGTGAGAGGATAGTGCAATAAATCAGATCCATGTTTGCTTCAACGTACACCATGTAATTTGGGGTATTCAGCGGGAGACCATACAAAATTTTAACGAACTGGAGTTGAACTCCCTCCACCACTTCATAATATTTAAAACCCCACGCCTGAGCTGCGTACGTGAGCACTGTGCGGACAGCAGCCATGAAAAACCTTGTACTTTGTATACGCAGGGATTCGAGAGTGTTTGAAAAACGATGTATAAATGCTGTTTACAGCTGCCTTTGATGCTGATGTGTTTTTCTTTATGTGAGTCGAATATGAGAGAGTCGGAGTGACTGTCACTCCCAAATATGTGAACTTAGATACTACATCCAATTCCGCTTGACCATAGAACAACTTATCTGCTTCAGCCAATCTGCCACCCCTGCTAAATACCAAAACCTTTGACTTCTGCTAGTTCACCTCCAAAGGCAAACTCGAACAGAATTGCCCAAGTGTAAAAATCCTATTTAAAATCAGGCGAACGTAGAGTGTCGGTTGATAATCGTCTTGGTTTGCCTGAAGAGGTTTTTGAAATTCTGTTGGAGTTCCTCTCTAGATTCACCCAACATCACTACGTCATCCACATACAAAAGAGCTCGAAAGACATGAGAACCAATAGTAACACCACAAGGCACAGCATCGCAGAAATCATCAATAAAGAAGGCAAAGAAAAGGGGCTCAGTAAACATCCCTGCTTCACGCCCTGTTCTATCTCAAAATACCTCGATAAACCCTGGTGTCCCCAAACAGCTGCTCAACCAGCTCCGTACATGGCTGCAAGAATCTTCAGAAATTGTCGGCTCACCCCTGTTTTTTCCAACTTTTCAAACAGCAAATTATATCGAACTCCGTCGAACGCACCTTTAAAGTCGACCAAAAAAAAAAAAACATAAACCTTCTTTCGGGGTCCACTACAAAGTCTCAAATTCACTAAAGTTGTTAGGGTGAAAACCGCATCCACTGTAGCTTTGTTATGTGTGATTTGCATGGAGGAATTTCTCAGTAATTCATTCGCCATTGTTGAAGAATGTTTCCTGAATGGAAAAAGCGCCAGGGGTTAACTGAAGAACTCAGCTTATCCCACTAGGCACAAGAGACCCTGACTGTCAAGCTCACAATCGTCACATTCGTTATCGATCAACTAGATTCCTCCCCTACAGACTCCTTCACCACATTCAATAGTTTCAATTAAGAACTTAGTTATGTATCCTGTGCTGGGAGAAATTTCTCGGTAATTCAATACACCATTCTTGAAGCGTGATCCTCGAAGGGAGAAAACGCGAGGAGTTTCTTAAAGAACTCATCTTATCCCACTAGGCAAGATTGTGGGCACGTCCGCTCATCCAGTTTTATCTTTACTAATTAGCGAAGTATCCGAATTCATCCACGAACTGGTAGTGACTAAGATAACGCATTATGGAACTTAGAGAACTGATTCCCATGGGAAGAAAATACTTTATCTGTAATGTGGACCTTCTAACCGTATCCCAATATCCTATCGTGACATTAATAGCTGCTGAAAACTTCCCCAAAACCCAAGGCTTTCATCCACTCCAATCGCAGCTAATGGAATGGTATGACCTCTGATGACTCATGATTGGCGAGTTATCTCGTATGATCGAGGTCAAGCGTTAATAATGTCATGGTAGACCATGCCATGGTGGTGGTGTGGTGGATAGGGATAGGATGAGGTGTATAATTATATTTCCTGTTAAGTCAACTCTCTATTATCAGAGATGTAACTATCTCTCGAAAGAGGAAGGGTCACAGTGCTGCCAGACGTCCCTTTTTGGGGGTATTTGTCCGCCTTTTCACTCACTGATACCCCCCACTCTGATGGCACTTTGGAGCCCCGAAAAGCTCGCCTTGTTGCTCAAGGCTTCTCAGAGCAACCAGGAGTAGATTATGCGGAAACCTGCTCTCCGATTGTGAAGAGAAGAAGAAAAAGAAGAAGAAGAAGAAATATGTTTATTGATATTCATAGACAATATGAAACACTGGCGCTATACACACTGTGCTATTTTCACGATCGTACTTATCACACTACAAAAGACGAGGATTAACGATACAAGGCTGACAAGAAATTGGAGTGGGGAGCTTGGGATTTAGTCAAGGACATGAGCCTTCCTTTTTCTGAACGAGCTGCAGCTTGGTTGACAACGAACGCTATGAAATTAAAAACAATGGGAAAAATCCTCATAAGGGTCAGAACTGAAAAGCAAAAGATTTCCACGAAAAAAGAGTAAGAAAGGAGGCAAGCGCAGTTAATAAACAGCGTCGAATACCAACTATTAGAGGCGGCTTTCTACCGGCTTTGTTAGCCGCACTCCCTTTCTTATCAGCTATTGGTAGCTTAGTTGGTGGTGGAGCAGCTGTTGCTAAGACAGTTAAAGATGCAAAGCGGTCACAAGAAGAGTTGAATGCAATTAAGAAACAATAAAAAAATGGAAAAAGCAAGTAAAACTGGTCAAGGATTATATATTCACCCATACAAACAGGGGCAAGGGTTATATATACGTCCTTATAAACAGGGGAAGGGTAAGAGGGCGTAAGAGGAGTAATAAAAATCGTTCAAAAAACTAAATTTACGGCTTCCAAATCGAGCATTATCAAGTTTTGATTTGGAACGCCTTGGTGATAAAGCTGATATTGCGTTGTTAGGTATATATGAAGTAATCGGTGTATCCGTTTCTTGCTGTCAAGGAGATTATCGAAATGGGGAACCAACACACTTTATTTATCAATTTGCACCCAGCGTAGCACCAGGATACCGTATGACAGAAAATCCTGACTCTGTTACATATCATTCTGTAATGGGTAACAAATTGGAGGAGATTATAGTGAGAGTGGTCGATCAAGATGGAAAGCTAATTAATTTTTGTGATGAAGTAATATCCATTTGTCTACATTTTAAAAGAGGAGGAGTATAAATGGATTGCTTTCTACAGATTTTTCACCATTACGCAACAATATTTTGATCATTGAACTTATGGTATAACAAATAAAAAGAGCTCGCCTGCCCCTAATAAATTCAGTTCGCTCACTGCTACGGAGGGGCGTAGACATCAACCTACTAACTCCCATCAATTACAAATTTCTGAAAAATTCGGGATATAACGTGAATCCTCGTTACGATCCAAGGCAATATGTTAAACGTATGTAGAAAACCTATTTTTGACGACAGTCTCATAAAATTGGAATATCGGGCTCATGAACCTTTCGCAACTGCAAGATACAACCCATCGGACGAGATTGTATTTCCCTTCTCCCAACCAGGGGAATACATAGATATATCGAGAAGCTATTTACAAGTGGAAGGAACCCTATCTAAATATGATCGATACACGCTTGGAACTAATGGAATCGCACACACATTTGATGATATAAAGCTGGTTATGAATGGCAAACTAGTTGACAAAACAAGTTATCCTGGCATAGCGTCCACTATGAAAGGTTATGCCAGTTTTAGTAAAGCGACAGTTGACGGTTTACAACAAGCTGGATGGATGTTACCGTTCCATGAAATCCGCTTTAAATCCTTGCGTAGATGAAAATAGTGGAAACATTTCGGTTTGCATACCGTTGAGGACTTTCCTTGGATTTGCAGAAGACTATCAAGACATTAAAGTAAATGTAAGAGTTGAGCTGATAATGAATAGGGCAGCCACGGAAACAAACGTTATAATACCGCGTTTACCAGTAGCCAGTGGTACTCCATCCACCGGTTCACCAGAACTCAATATTAACAAAATGATCTGGTATATTCCTCATGTGGGACCAGCTGATAACTAAATGGCAGATTTACTCGAACTTCTAGAACAGAATGATCCAATTACAATGGGATTTCGAAGCCTGAACTTATCTTTATACCCAACCTTACTAACGAATAAAGAGTTTTCATGGACAGTGAAAACTAGCGTAGAATTGGAAAAACCACGATACATCATTTTTGGGTTGAAAACAGATTTACAAAAAAATGAGTATAAAAATATAGCTTTATTCCATCACTGTAAATTGACTAACTTCCGTCTTCACATTGGTTCACAAGTATTTCCCTATAGTAGAATGAACCTGGATTTCGATACTAAACGGGTTCCTGTATTTTACCAGTCTTTCAGAGACCTTACTACTCAGAGGAATGGCCGCAGCCCATGTTGGCATTTAACGAATTTATAGACCTCGCCCCCATCGTCGTTGTTGACTGCAGTCATCAAATTGATTCAAGCATTGGAAACAACATTCTGGATATCCGTATCGATTTTGAGACGAAGGACATTGTTCCAGCCAACACGACAGCATATTGTTTAATGCTACAAGAAAGCCTCATTACATATTCACCATTAACTAGAGTTGTACAACGTGGAATTATGTAATAAATAATATGATGTTATCAATATTATGCGTGTTTTCATTTTATTCCTTTACAAGGTATTAAGTCAAAAATGAGAATATCGATCAGTTGTAATGATGAGACTTCTCATGCAGTGTGTAGAATTAGCGGTAAGTGATGATGCTGAGAAGGAGAGGGAGGAGCAGGGGGGACTCAGCCAAGAAGAGTACTTGCCCCACCGACCTCTGTTTGATGAGGTCTTATTTGCGGTCCTTCAGGCGCTGGAAAATCATGCACTGTTCTTTCATTGCTGCTACATCCGAATGGGTTACGATTTGAAAATGTTTACGTGTTTTCAAGGACGCTAAACCAGGAAAAGTATCAATATTTGAAACGTGTTTTAGACTCTTTAGCCCCCGATATAGGATATTACCCCTACGGTTCATCGTTGGATGATGGTCAACTTTAGCTGTTGAGACCTGATGAAATGAAACCCCATTCTATAGTTATTTTTGACAATATAATAACTAAAGACTACGATATTTTGAGGGAATACTTCGCCATGTCCATGCACTTTGCATTCGATCTATTCTTTTGTACGCATAGTTATGTTTTGGTGCCTAAAAATCTGATTAGAATAAATCTTACAATGATTGTTGTTCAAAATGGATGCGTTGAATATTCGCCACATATATGAAGATCATGTTCAAGGTGATATGAAATTTGAAGAATTTAAAAGCATGTGTACACAGTGCTAGTCTCAAAATAACTATTCAACAATTGACAAAGACAAGGCTTTGCACGATGGTCGCTACAGAATGGGATTCGATTTATATAAATTACCCGATACATAGGTGCATCAATTAGTCAAGATGGCATTGCAGGAGGTAAAACGTGTTACTTCCCGCCTTGTGAGGGCGCAAGAGGCAATCAGGAAAAAATATAAACTAATGAAGCAAGGTAGACTGCAAGCTCAACTTGATTCGGCTGTGGCTTTAGAACCGTTAAAGGAGTTGTTTAAGCAGGTAACCCCACAACCTCTCAACGACAACAGCATACGTCCTCGTTTCCAAGTTAAACGAAAAAGAATAATAAAGAGTCGCAAACCATTTGTCCAAACAATGCACATATGCGCGAGAGGATGAAGACTAAGAAGGAGAAGAAGAAGAAGAAGATGATGATGAGCTAGCTTATGTAGAGGGTGACTTCGTTAAAACTGAAGGGGAAGGATCGCAAGTTTTTGTTTCCAATCCAGATCAACAAATTGGAGTAACTAGCACACCATTAGTTACACCCAAAAGAGGGAGTATAGGTAAAACTGCTTTAGATATGGTTAGTAGCACTCCAGAGGGGGAAGATGAGATGGAAAGGTACCTGCATCAATTCCATCTTTTCATGAGACCATTTTTACGTGCATTAATTACAGAACATAAATCAGGTCTTGAATTGGATACTATATATGGCCCCAAAGTTAATGCAGATGGTAGCTTGAGTTTAGGTAATGAGAACTTAACTTTAGATCGTGACTACATTTACCTGGGTGATAAAGTGAATGCGCCAATTACTGAAGGGCTGCTCCAATTACTTTTCTTACGCCAACCAACTGAGTACACACCCTTGGATAAAACTAATTACAGAGGTCTGGTATGGTTCAGTAATATAACGTATCAATGATACTCTACATTCAGACCATACAATACAACAGGATATAAATATAGAAATTTGTTGAAGGCATTACTCGGACCCCCTCCAAAGGGGAAAGGGTTTGTCAAAGCAGTGACCCAAGACATGTTTTTTTGATGATCCGAATGAGATAGTTGATCGACTACGTTTGCTATTTGCTTCTAAACAGGCAGGAACCACTGCGCACGACTCAGAAATAAATTCCAGATTGGAAGAGTTAAAAGAATTAAATATTATTATATAGCCCTCATTATGATGTCAGCCATCAGCAGATTCGGATCACACCCTACCACCCCTTATCCACGCTCGGCAGACACCGATATTTATTTGAGTGAAACGGTAAAGGAAATAATTAATAACGAGCTGGATGCAGCATTACAGAAGCTATCAATTGAAAAAAGAAATACAGTAACAGCTAAACCTCAAGTAGTTGATTTTGGTAGAAAACGTCTGATTAATCTTAAGCCAGGGATTAATGAGTCGGATGCGGTAACACTAGGCTACCTTCCCTTCACAAAAAATGAAAAATCTAAAAGTTTACATTTTGGACCATACCGCCTGCTAAATACGGGAAATCCTACTTCACCTCAAGATTTCATTAGAATGGAATATACAAATAAGTAATTATGACAAGAATTCATCCTCAATAAAACCTATGAGTATGCGGTTCGAAAAATTGAGGATGAAAACTCTCGTCTCTCAATGCTTTTCCAAATTCAATACGCCTTCTTATAACGCATCAAATGACTACGCGAAACAGTTCTTGGATATGAGAAAACTATTATACCCTAGAATAATCGATGCTAGACAAGCAGGGCAATATGAGTGATGAAACTTTTTTCCTGTTTGTTAATAAATCATAAAAAATGTCGTCACGATTCCTAAAGGCAAAAACGAAGTAGAAAATTTCTCATCATCAGATCAGTATACGTCTCCATTGCGATGTAATCTCAGGAACATTAAGAAGATGAAGAAAAAACGATGATAAAAACACGTGTTTCTTATTCTGTTGTTCTTATTGAAATGAGGCAACTATACTGGACTATGGACATGAACAATCGTCAATGAATAACGTTCGTATGTGAGACAAGAAATACTAAATATTTTGTATTATTATGCATTACTCAAAAAATTACAAAATACATAGTACTTAAGTACGCTATTTAGAAAAAAATGTATACGTAGTAAGTACATTATTATTTTATTAAGTGATTACGAAAAAGATATAGGCTACTTAGACAAAGTAGTTTAACAAATAGAGCAATTGCAATATATTTTAATCTTCAGTGTTCTTAGCACTGGTATACCTATTTGAAGTATTTTAAGGCGAACTCCATGAAAATCGTGCAATGCCGTTACGAATGAATAACTTTGTTCAAGATTTCCCTGCTTTTCGCCCTATGAAGAACGATTTCGACTGGAGAAATAAGAGGCGCAAACCAAGTTACTACGAGAAAGACCAACAAATTTTTGAGGGGGAGTTCTTTTTTTTTTTTTTTGTCGATAACAAAGGTCCATTATTGAAAATAATAAACCAATATGAAGCCCCATCAGTCATGAAAAATTGACGTCATCTTGTTGATTAGAGATACAATTCGAATATCAGCCAGCTTAACAACTTTAGGGTAGTTTGACAGTGAGACCACAACAACCAAAAAATAATACTTATTCCATTTGAAGATGTCAAAATCAACTTCCATCCATGGTGGCTCAGGAATAGTCTTGGGAATCATAACATTATTCTGTTCGTTATTTTGGAATTTTACGCATGATCCCCATCACTTAACTGTGAATGTAAAAAACCTACGTTCATCAGTGCTTTGCTCTTGAATCTGAAATCCAGGATCGGAACACAAGTTGTTTCATGTCCGTTTTCCATCATAACTTCCTTTTGACTCTTCAGGTGTTGGGAAATTAACTCTAGCTTAACTGCAAGTAACTTGCTCATTTATTGGTCATGGAAATAGTGGGGATTCCTGCGTGACCGTAGATGTTTATTGTACTTCGAAGCATTACAATATTTACTGCCAACACCTATAGGGTCGAACACACTAGAATTGTTGCTTGATGCTACAATTGAAATGTTCGGGTACACCGTACTTAGCACCTGTAAATGTACAAGCATACTTGAACTAGGCTTTCTTCTGAGTTTGAGGAAAAGTGGTAAACATGGTATGTTATGGTGGTGGTGGTTGTTCCAACAACCTCGAAGTCACCATGTGTGCAATAAATATTATATGATTTAGATAAATGCTAGTAATGTAGTTGACGCGAATTATTCCATACCTAAGCAGTTGATGTTTGCTTAGAACAGAAAAAATTGTTAACTATCTGCTGATGTATATTGCAAAGATGTGTGAATGATATATTTACGTAAAATTGTTGTCTAAAATGATATTACTTTCTGACGTAGTTTCTGAATGTATGAAGAAATCTAGCAAAGTTACAGGTTTCAAGTGCTTTCGCTCCCAAAAAATTTCCAGGATACTTTATTATACTTCCTCCCACCATCATAGATGTTTCAACCATTTTTCCATAAAGACACAGCCTTGGGTGATGAAAACACGAAAAAGCATTATTGTTTTATACTATGCCTGATGAGGGCGGCTATCATGGCGCCGAACTATCGCAAATGAATAAATAAAAAATCCAAAACTTCCAAGACTGGTGTGGTCATTCAACCCAAATAATAATGAACCATTATTGAAAATAATAAACCAATATGAAGCCCCATCAGTCTTCATGACTTCATCATGCTGATTAGAGATTCAATTCGAAGATCAGCCAGCTCAACAACATCAGGGTAGCTTGACAGTGAGACCACAAAAAAAAAAAAAAAAGTAACTTATTCCATTAGAAGATGTCAAAATCAACTTCCATCCATGGTGGCTCAGGAATAGTCTTAGGAAACATAACATTATACTGTTCGTTATTTTGGTATTTTACACAAGATCGGCAAGGAACTACATGATTGCAGGAACTACATCCCTATTGTAGTGCATCTGCTTACGATGTAGGTGGTCATGCGTGACAAAAGCGGGTCTTCGAGACAGATTCCTCGAACTTTCTTTCACCAATTCACGGTAATGGGAAGACTTTCCATTTGGAGCGCAACCTGCAGCTCAATGTCCTCTTCCAACTCCTGATTCGGAGCATCAGCAGAAGCAGGCACATCACTAGGTTACGCATCAGCTATTCAAATGCGAAATTTTTCAGCCCCGAAGCACACAGAATACAGCTTTTTTTTAGCTTGAGCATATTGCATTTGCGTTTCAGTGAGCAAATTGGCTTACGTTGTGGTAGTAACACAGCACGAGCTGAATGTGAACTTGCATCTACACTCAAGGTCAGCTCGTCTACATTGGGGTCATAAAAGCCCACAATTGGCGCCATGGCAAGTGACACTTCCAGCTGACTAAAAGATAGGTCAGCCGAACTCTTCCAATTGAACATTTCATCTTCTTTGAGAAGCTCTCACGAAGGGCAGTTCGCGGGGGACTGCCGCGGTCGCTAACCTCCAAATCCAAATTACAAATGGGACATGGACGATGAAATCAAAACAAGGGACCAATACAATACAAGACATCATTGCAAAATACGGACATCACATGAAGTCAAAGATAATCTACCTCATCGGACTAATGAAGAAATCTTGCAAAGTTACAGGTTTCAAGTGCTTTCGCTCCCAAAAAATTTCCAGGATACTTTATTATACTTCCTCCCACTATCATAGATGTTTCAACCATTTTTCCATAAAGACACAGCCTTGGGTGATGAAAACACGAAAAAGCATTATTGTTTTATACTATGAGTGATGAGGGCGGCTATCATGACGCCGAAATATCGCAAATGAAAAAATAAAAAAACCAAAACTTCCAAGACTGGTGTGGTCATTCAACCCAAATAATAATGAACCATTATTGAAAATAATAAACCAATATGAAGCCACATCTGTCTTCATGACGTCATCTTGTTGATTAGAGATACAATTCGAAGATCAGCCAGTTCAACAACTTTAGGGTAGTTTGACAGTGAGACCACAACAACCAAAAAATGTTACTTATTCCATTCGAAGATGTCAAAATCAACTTCCATCCATGGTGGCTCAGGAATAATCTTAGGAATCATAACATTATTCTGTTCGTTATTTTGGTATTTTACACAAGATCAGCAAGAAACTACATGATTGCAGGAACTACATCCCTATTGTAGTGCATCTGCTTACGATGTAGGTGGTCATGCGTGACAAAAGCGGGTCTCAAGACAGATTCCTCGAACTTTCTTCCACCAATTCACGGTAATGGGAAGATTCTAAATTTGGAGCGCAACCTGCAGCTCAATGTCCTCTTCCAACTCCTGATTCGGAGCATCAGAAGAAGCAGGCACATCACTAGGTTACGAATCAGCAATTCACATACCAAATTTTTCAGCCCCGAAGCACACAGAAAACAGTTTTTTTTTTAGCTTCAGCATATTGCATTTGCGTTTCAGTGAGCAAATTGGCTTACGATGTGGTAATTTTTTTTTTTTTTTTTTTTTTTTTTTTTTTTTTTTTGTCGATAACAAAGGTCCATTATTGAAAATAATAAACCGATATGAAGCCCCATCAGTCATGAAAAATTGACGTCATCTTGTTGATTAGAGATACAATTCGAATATCAGCCAGCTCAACAACTTCAGGGTAATTTGACAGTAAGACCACAACAACCAAAAAATGTTACTTAATCCATTCGAAGATGTCAAAATCAACTTCCATCCATGGTGGCTCAGGAATAGTCTTGGGAATCATAACATTATTCTGTTCGTTATTTTGGAATTTTACGCATGATCCCCATCACTTAACTGTGAATGTAAAAAACCTACGTTCATCAGTGCTTTGCTCTTGAATCTGAAATCCAGGATCGGAACACAAGTTGTTTCATGTCCGTTTTCCATCATAACTTCCTTTTGACTCTTCAGGTGTTGGGAAATTAACTCTAGCTTAACTGCAAGTAACTTGCTCATTTATTGGCCATGGAAATAGTGTGGATTCCTGCTTGACCGTAGATGTTTATTGTACTTCGAAGCATTTCACTATTTACTGCCAACACCTATAGGGTCGAACACACTAGAATTGTTGCTTGATGCTACAATTGAAATGTTCGGGTACACCTTACTTAGCACCTGTAAATGTACAAGCATACTTGAACTAGGCTTTCTTCTGAGTGTGAGGAAAAGTGTTGACATGGTATGGTATGGTATGGTGGTGGTGGTTGTTCCAACAACCTCGAAGTCACCAAGGGTGCACTAAATATTATATGATTTAGATAAATGCTAGTAATGTAGTTGACGCGAATTATTCCATACCTAAGCAGTTGATGTTTGCTTAGAATATATAAAATTGTAAGCTATCTGCTGTGGTATATTGCAAAGATGTGTGAATGATATATTTACGTAAAATTGTTGTCTAAAATGATATTACTTTCTGACGTAGTTTCTGAATGTATTCTGTAAAAAAAAACCACTAGCAACTACTACTCATGGGTCGTGTATTCTGTATTTATTGTATTGTGAATTCTATAAATGAATTATAGATATTAAAAATTTGCTGTGAATGCTACTCGTAGTTTTTAAATGGTCACTGTAAAAATCTTTGCAAGGAATATACTAGTGTCGGGGCGTTGAAATCAATCATGCTTAAACTATAATGCGAAATTCCAATGATCCACGAGATTGAGAATATTTCATAGGCGTTTCGGTGAGAGCACATGATGCATTCGCAAATTTAGTGTTGTAGTAACACAGGACCAACTGAATGTGAACTTAAATCAACAATCAAGGTCAACTCGTCAACATTGGGGTCATAAAAGCCCACAACTGGCACCGTGGCAAGAAACACTTCCAGCTGTCTAAAAGACCGATCAGCCGAACTGTTCTAATTGAACATTACTTTGTCTTTGAGAAGCTTCCTCAAAGGGCAGTGGGTCAACTGCCGCGGTCGCTAACCACAAAATCCTCACTTTTTGCCGTATGAAGAAACATTTTGGCTGGAGAAATAAGAAAAGAAAACCGAGATATTACGTGACGGACCAACAAATTTTTGAGGGAGAGTAAAATTTTTTTTTGTTTTTCGAATGACTACAAAGGTCCATTATTGAAAATAATCCCTAGGATAAATAATACTAGGCGATGACCTACAATGGCCCTGATACAAGACATCATTGCAAAAGACGGACATCACATGGAGTCAAAGATAATCTACCTCATCGGACTAATGAAGAAATCTAGCAAAGTTACAGGTTTCAAGTGCTTTCGCTCCCAAAAAATTTCCAGGATACTTTATTATACTTCCTCCCACCATCATAGATGTTTCAACCATTTTTCCATAAAGACACAGCCTTGGGTGATGAAAACACGAAAAAGCATTGTTGTTTTATACTATGCCTGATGAGGGCGGCTATCATGGCGCCGAAGTATCGCAAATGAAAAAATAAACAAACCAAAACTTCCAAGACTGGTGTGGTCATTCAACCCAAATAATAATGAAACATTATTAAAAATAATAAACCAATATGAAGCCACATCAGTCTTCATGACGTCATCTTGTTGATTAGAGATACAATTCGAAGATCAGCCAGTTCAACAACTTTAGGGTAGTTTGACAGTGAGACCACAACAACCAAAAAATGTTACTTATTCCATTCGAAGATGTCAAAATCAACTTCCATCCATGGTGGCTCAGGAATAATCTTAGGAATCATAACATTATACTGTTCGTTATTTTGGTATTTTACACAAGATCGGCAAGGAACTACATGATTGCAGGAACTACATCCCTATTGTTGTGCATCTACTTACGATGTAGGTGGTCATGCGTGACAAAAGCGGGTCTTCGAGACAGATTCCTCGAACTTTCTTTCACCAGTTCACGGTAATGGGAAGATTTTCCATTTGGAGCGCAATCTGCAGCTCAATGTCCTCTTCCAACTCCTGATTCGGAGCATCAGCAGAAGCAGGCACATCACTAGGTTACGAATCAGCTATTCACATGCGAAATTTTTCAGCCCCGAAGCACACAGAAAACAGCTTTTTTTTTTAGCTTCAGCATATTGCATTTGCGTTTCAGTGAGCAAATTGGCTTACGATGTGGTAGTAACACAGCACCAACTGAATGTGAACTTGCATCTACACTCAAGGTCAGCTCGTCAACATTTGGGTCATAAAAGCCAACAACTGGCGCCATGGCAAGTGACAGTTCCAGCTGACTAAAAGACAGGTCAGCCGAACTCTTCCAATTGAACATTTCATCTTCTTTGAGAAGCTCCCACGAAGGGCAGTTCGTGGGGGACTGCCGCGGTCGCTAACCTCAAAATCCAAATTACAAATGGGACATGGACGATAAAATCAAAACAAGGAAACCTGAGTAATTTTATAATCAGGAGATCGATGTATAGAGTATTCACAGATGGTATAAGCAAACTATGGATACTTTTGTTTACCATTGATGAGTATCATTTATTTTTCTTTGTCACTTCAAAGAAGACAGATAATGTTGTTTTGGTGTGAACGCAACATGAACCTACATGAACTAGATTGTCATTATGGGGGAAAAGCCGAAGACGTCAAACGATTTTGTGTTTGTTCCAACAACCATCACTTATGATTTATATAAATGCTAGTAATGTAGTTGACGCGAATTATTCCATACCTATGCAGTTGATGTTTGCTTAGAACAGGAAAAATTGTTAACTATCTGCTGATGTATATTGCAAAGATGTGTATTTGAAGTATTTACGTAAAATTGTTGTCTAAAATGATATTACTTTCTGACGTAGTTTCTGAATGTATTGTGTAAAAAAACCACTAGCAACTACTACTTATGGGTCGTGTATTCTGTATTTGTTGTATTGTGAATTCTATAAATGAATTATAGATATTAAAAATTTGCTGTGAACGTTACGAGTAGTTTATAAATGGTCACCGTAACAATCTTTGTAAGGAATATACTGGTGTTGGGGCGTTGAAAGTAATCATGCTTAAACTATAATGCGAAATTCCAATGATCTACGAGCTTGTCCTGATACGAGACATCACTGCAAGATACGGACATCACATCAAATCAAAGATAATCTACCTCATCGGACTAATGAAGAAATCTAGCAAAGTTACAGGTTTCAAGTGCTTTCGCTCCCAAAAAATTTCCAGGATACTTTATTATACTTCCTCCCACCATCATAGATGTTTCAACCATTTGTCCATAAAGACACAGCCTTGGGTGATGAAAACACGAAAAAGCATTATTGTTTTATACTATGCCTGATGAGGGCGGCTATCATGGCGCCGAAGTATCGCAAATGAAAAAATAAAAGAACCAAAACTTTCAAGACTGGTGTGGTCATTCAACCCAAATAATAATGAACCATTATTGAAAATAATAAACCAATATGAAGCCCCATCAGTCTTCATGACTTCATCATGCTGATTAGAGATTCAATTCGAAGATCAGCCAGCTCAACAACATCAGGGTAGCTTGACAGTGAGACCACAAAAAAAAAAAAAAAAAAAAAGTAACTTATTCCATTAGAAGATGTCAAAATCAACTTCCATCCATGGTGGCTCAGGAATAGTCTTAGGAATCATAACATTATACTGTTCGTTATTTTGGTATTTTACTTGAGATCGGCAAGGAACTACATGATTGCAGGAACTACATCCCTATTGTTGTGCATCTACTTACGATGTAGGTGGTCATGCGTGACAAAAGCGGGTCTTCGAGACAGATTCCTCGAACTTTCTTTCACCAATTCACGGTAATGGGAAGATTTTCCATTTGGAGCGCAACCTGCAGCTCAATGTCCTCTTCTAACTCCTGATTCGGAGCATCACCAGAAGCAGGCACATCACTAGGTTACGCATCAGCTATTCAAATGCGAAATTTTTCAGCCCCGAAGCACACAGAATACAGCTTTTTTTTAGCTTGAGCATATTCCATTTGCATTTCAGTGAGCAAATTGGCTTACGTTGTGGTAGTAACACAGCACCAACTGAATGTGAACTTGCATCTACACTCAAGGTCAGCTCGTCAACATTGGGGTCATAAAAGCCCACAACTGGCGCCATGGCAAGTGACAGTTCAAGCTGACTAAAAGACAGGTCAGCCGAACTCTTCCAATTGAACACTTCATCTTCTTTGAGAAGCTCCCACGAAGGGCAGTTCGCGGGGGACTGCCGCGGTCGCTAACCTCCAAATCCAAATTACAAATGGGACATGGACGATGAAATCAAAACAAGGAAACCTGAGTAATATTATAATCACGAGATCGATGTATAGAGCATTCACGGATGGTTTATGCAAACTATGGATACTTTTGTGGACCATTGATGAGTAACACTTTTTTTCTTTGTCACTTCAAAGAAGACAGATATGTTGTTTTGATGTGAACACAACATGAACCAACATGAACTACATTGTCATTTTGGGAGAAAAGCCGACGATGTCAAACGATTTTGTTTCTTCCAACTATTTTCCCCATCACTTAACTGTGAATGTAAAAAACGTACGTTCATCAGTGCTTTGCTCTTGAAACTTAAATCCAGGATCGAAACACCAGTTGTTTCATGTCCGTTTTCCATCATAACTTCCTTTTGACTTTTCAGGTGTTGGGAAATTAACTCGAGCTTAACTGCAAATAACTTGCTCATTTATTGGCCTTGGAAATAGTATGCATTCCTGCGTGACCGTAGATGTTTATTGTACTTCGAAGCATTTCACTATTTACTGCCAACCCCTATAGGGTCGAACACACTAGAAGTGTTGCTTGATGCTACAATTGAAATGTTCGGATAAACCTTACTTATCTCCTGTAAATGTACAAGCATACTTGAACTAGGCTTTCTTCTGAGTGTGAGGAAAAGTGTTGACATGGTATGGTATGGTGGTGGTGGTTGTTCCAACAACCTCGAAGTCACCAAGGGTGCACTAAATATTATATGATAAATGATGATAAATCCTAGTAATGTAGTTGAGAAGCTCCCACAAAGGGCGGTGGGTCGACTGCTGCGGTCGCTAACCTCAAAATCTTCACTTTTTGCCCTATGATGAACGATTTTGGCAAGAGAAATAAGAAACGCAAACCAAGATATTATGAAAAGGACCAACAAATTTTTGAGGGGGAGTTAATTTTTTTTTTTTTTTTCGGTTGATTACAAAGGTCCATTATTGAAAATAATGAACCATTATTGAAAATAATGAACCAATAAGTAGCCCCATCAGTCTTGATTGATTAGACTTCATCTTGTTGATTAGACATACAAGATTTTAAGTGCTTTTGCTCCCAAAAAATTTCTACGATACATTATTATACTTCCTCCCAACAGCATAAACGTATCAACCATTTTCCCTTAAAGACACAGGCCTGGGTGATGAATATACAAAAAAGCATTATTGTTTTATACTATGCCTGATGAGGGCGGCCATCATGGCGCCGAAATATCGCAAATTAAAAAATCAAAAAACCAAAACTTCCAAGACTGGTGTGGTCATTCAACCCAAATTATAATGAACCATTATTGAAAATAATAAACCAATATGAAGCTCCATGGGTCTTGAAAAAATTGACTTCATCTTGTTGATTAGAGATACAATTCGAAGATCTGCCAGCTCAACGACTTCGGGGTTGTTTGACAGTGAGACCACAACAACCAAAAAATGTTACTTATTCCATTCGAAGATGTCTAAATCAACTTCCATCCACGGTGGCTCAGGAATAGTATTGGGAATAATAACATTATTCTGTTTGTTATTTTGGTATTTTAAACACGTTTGGCAAGAACCGACCGCCTGATTGCAGGAACTACATCCCTATTGTAGTTCATCTACGTACGATGTAATAAATTACAATAGCGGATCCTCGAACTTTCTTCCACCAATTCTCGGTAATGGGAAGATAATCCTCTAGGAGCGCAAGCTGCAGCTCAATGTCCTCATCCAACTCCCGATTCGGAGCACCAGCAGAAGCAGGCACATCACTAGACAACGCATCACCTAGAAACATCTCCTTCCTCATCTTGTACACCAATGTTAGATCATAAGGCTGTAAGCGTAGCAAAATTTTTTGCAGTTGAGTCGGGGCCTTGTGGAGGAGCTTCCTACTTAAGCCCAACAGGGGCCTATGATCAGTTTCCACAGTTACCCGTTTATGTCCGAAGATCCTTTTGCGAAACCCGAAGCTCACAGCAAACAGCTCCGTTTGAGCTTGAGCATATTGCATTTGCGTTTCTGTGAGAGCACATGATGCATTAGCAAATGGCTTTCGGTGTTGCAATAACACAGCACCAAGGGAATGTGAACTTGCATCTACACTCAAGGTCAGCTCGTCATCAAGCACCATTGTTGGCACCTTGGAAATCATTCGAACTAGGATTCTGAATTTCGAAGATAAGATCAAGTAGTTCGCCATAAGAATGAAACAATTGGCCCAAAATATAGAACTGCTTGAAAAGAGAAGTAAACTAAACAATATCATTATCTACAATTTTCCTGTTGATTTTGAAGAAAATCACAAGAAATTCATGTTAAAAACAAAATCTGAATTTTCAATTGCATCTTGGGTGTAGAAGTAGTGCTTTATGATATTGCTCATATTCAAAGAGTGGGCCGTAATTATGACACGAATTCGTCGTCAACAAAACCTATCAGTATGCGGTTCGAATAATTGAGGATGAATACTCTCGTCTCTCAATGCTTTTCCAAATTCAATACGCCTTCTTATAATGCATCAAACGACTACGCGAAACAGTTCTTGGATATGAAAAAACTATTATACCCTAGAATAATCGATGCTAGACAAGCAGGGCAATATGAGTGATGAAACTCCTTTCCTATTTGTTTATAAATGATAAAAAATGTCATCACGATTCCTAAAGGCAAAAACGAAGTAGAAAACTTTTCATCATCAGATCAGTATACGTCTCCATTGCGATGTAATGTAAGAAGATGAAGAAAAAACGATGACAAAAACATGTATTTCTTATTCTGTCGTTCTTATTGAAATGAGGCAACTATACTGGACTATGGACATGAATAATCGTCTATGAACAACGTTCGTATGTGAGACAAGAAATACTAACTATTTTGTATAGTTATGTATTACTCAAAAAATTACAAAATATATATATAGTACTCAAGTACGCTATTTAAAAAAAATCAATACTTAGTAAGTACATTATTATTTTATTAAGCTTTAATGAAATAGATATATGCTACTTAGAAAAAGTAGTTTAACAAAGAGAGCAATTGCAATATATTTTAACCTTTAGTGTTCTTAGCACTGGTATACCTATTTGAAGTATCGTAAGGCTGAACCCCAGAAAAATCTTTTAATGCGTGTAGTAATAAACATTTTCATTCATTCAAGATTTCCGTGCTTTTCGCCCTATGAAGAACGATTTCTGCTGGAGAAATAAGAGACGTAAACCACGATATTATCATACGGACCTGTGACGCAGGATGTCCCTTTGGGACCGTAGGTTCGGGTCCTACCGACTGCGCAATTGTGTTGTGCTCATTCTCGCTTTCATCGCCTTACGAGCCACCGGTGCTGATCAGTATTTTGTTTCCCTTGGTGTATGATGATGCCCTTGGTAAAAAGATAGTTTTCTCACTAGTTGGTTTATTTGTGCGGTTGTGGAATAAGGACGGTAGAGTACCCTCTTTGCAAAATATTGCGAACTTTGAATGTCTGTGGAGCAAGAACTTGACAAATTGGTCTGACATTTTTCGGACAATTCTTTCTCACCAAGAGGCACCAAACCCTCCAAAAACGGCTAATTGTGGAGACAATTATTTCTTGAGTTCACCTTTTGACGTGGAATGTCCCATATATTATATAGACCAGTGATCTGCGCAGAAGAGCTTATAATAAATAATAATCATTTGTGTTATGATTTGCAGCATTTTCTTTAAACTCGTTATTTTTTTTAGACATGCAACGTAATAGTCGTTCCACAGGTCAAATACAGCTGAGGGACGAAATAATATATGTAACCAAAACGTGATTGATGGAGTTACGTGCAAGCACCATGAAGGGGCTGAGACATGATCTTTGAGACATAATTAAACATTCCCAAAATGCTCTGCAATGATCTTTTGTCAGTAGGAGAAACCTTTTCAGGATCGCAGAAACTCCCTCTGGGCTGAAGCAATGACTCAACTGAGTAACCTGATCTTTGGGTAGAACTCGCGCTTGTTAGGATTGAATTTTATTCTAGCATTTTGAGCTGCGAATAGCACTGTTCCCAAAAATGTGTCCACTTCTTCTTTAGAACCTGCCCACAGAAAAATATCGTCTTGGAACGCGAATACATTGTCTAGATGCCCCAAAGGCCTGGTCACAAAAGTATGAAATTGTTCAGGTGCAGACTTCAGGTCAAAAGGTAATAGTCGAAAACTGTATCCTCCCCAGGGTGTCACAAAGGTAAACAGCTGGGAGCTCTTTTCGTCAAGAGGTAGGATCCAAAAACCTGACTGCGCATCGAGCTTGCAAATAACTTTGGCATCTTTGAACTGTGCTGAAGTTTCCTCTGCTTTAGGAAAAAGGAAAATGTGCCCACCTTATCGCCTTATTAAACGGCCTAGGATCAGTGCACAGCCAATGAAATATACTTATTACGAACCACCGCCATCTGACTGACCCATTCTGTAAGCTCATCCGTACGAGTTATGATTCCCAGTTTTTCCATTCGATCCAATTCTACATTGACCTTTGACTTCCGAATAGGAGACACTTCTGGATACACATTGTAATTTAATTCAATGGAAACCACATAATGTTTAAACCAACTCCGCCATAAAATAAATTTGAATATTATTTTTTCATTGATAGGAGTCAAATTCAATCAGTTTGACTCGCGTTATTAACCCCAAGCTCTCACTAGTATGTAGGCCAAGGATATTTATACAGTTCAGTGAGACAACATAAAATGGGATATATAGCCGTTTTCCGCCATACAGGATATCAAGGATACATTTCCCTGCTACTGGAATCACATTGCCGGAAAACGAGATTATTTTGACTTAAACTTCTTTCAAAGATACAACCTTATTTAAACCAAGACGTCTGAATTCAGTGATCACTGTCATGTTACATTGTGCACTAGTATCTACCTTGAAATTTTAAACTCCTCCATTTATCTTCAATTATATAGTGTACCATGATGAGTCCCGAAACTTGTGGAAACCTGCTGTTGTCCAAACAGCATCTAGCCTATGAATCTCTTCTAGAGAGTCTTAGTCTTGGCAGTCTGTTTCGTGTACAGCCTTCATTTTGCACAGAATTGATTTTGCAAACGGTTTAGCTGGTGACAAACAGTGCACCTTTTATTGTACACTTAGTTGGAATTACGTGCTTGAACGCATGTCTCGATCCGTAGGGTGAAACGGGTACTTGGCATTTGTCAAGGACATTGACTGTGTGCACAGTCTCCTCTCAGAAGGATCTTCCCAGCTTTTTCTGGGGGGAGACCACAAGGCACGATTGCCAAAGGACTCCCGAACACGACTTCCATTTTTTGGAATGAGATATTGGATTTTCCCAAAAAAAGATAGAGATATTGGAGGAGATATTGGATTCTCCTAAAAAAAGATAGAGATATTGGATTCTCTCTCTGGGTGGGTAAAGTTACGAAATTCGCAGTGCAGTTTTTCGGTACGTTTATCTAGAACAACCTCATGATCCAATCTTTCCTCTTTTGGCTTTGTACCACTGAATTTTGTGGAACTGCTGGGCTTTCCAGCGAGATCTGCCCCTCACGCAACGATATTGTGGCCAGTTGGTTTCTGAATTCTCGGCGTCCACTTTCTACGGTGTAGGGACCATGGTCGGTAACTAACTTTCTTATAACTTTGAGTAACCTTCCGCCTTTAGGCGAGTCAACTCCCTTCCTAATAAGGCCCCGTTACTCCCAGGTTAAAGGATCCCAAACCACCAAGAACATGCACACAATTACACAAGATTTAATTGAGTCATCCAATTCAAAGGTTTTTGAGTGACGATCGGATCCGAGAATTTGTCGGCAGGCTTGACCTAAGGAAACATGAAGAAACATCATCTAAGTCTCTCGCTAATATTGATTCAGACTGGCGGAGACTTGTACTGAAATCAACTCACCAGTCCTCTCTACCGATGAATTGTCAAATCTGATGGGTATTTTTTCGGGTGCCCAGAAAAATATAAGTGAGGAGGGACTACTGGCCCAATCGCGTCCATGTCGGATTGTTTTCCATACAATGCCATTGTACCTCTAACCTGTCCGTTTCCTCTATGATTATGAGAAGTAGTTCTACTCGTTGCCACGCTTCTCGCAGTGAGATTTCTTCAACTTCAGCTGACATGATGGACGTTCCCCTGTCTGAGTGGATGTATGCTGGCATCCCAAAAATATCAAACGGAGTTGAAAGATGGCGAATGACAGTTGATGCTAACATATCTGAGCATGAAAAAGCGAAAGGGAAACGGGAAAATTCATCAACAATGGAAAATAAATAACGATTGCAAGTTGCTGAAGGAAGAGGACCCTTGAAATCAATGGTTCAATCAAAGCTTTTAAATGGAGCTGTAGCACGAACAAGGATTCGATCATTGTTCATAAACCTTGGCTTCAGTTCAGCACAATGTTGGCATTCTTCTATTGTATGACAAAAACTGCGGTGAAGTCTTTGAAGGTCCAAAGAAGTAGAAGAAGCTATTATCCGTGAAAGGGAGTCAGCAACGGTATTTTCTTTCCCTGAGCGATAAACTATTTCATAGAAATAGCCAACTTGAGACGAAGAAGAAGAAGACGAAGAAGAGGAAGAAGACGACTTTATTGTGGTAAACAATATGTTTTTCACAAGAGTTCGCATTCAGAAATGTGCAGAAATACAAGTATATAAAATGATACAGTAAATATGGCTTGGGTCGAGTAATAATATAATTGAATATGGTTTGAAAAATGGTATAAAAATTCTAACATAACTTTAAGTAAAATCAAATATAATTAGTGCCAATGGAAATAAGCATACGCCTACATAGACAAAAAAAAAATTTGGAATCAAGAACAATAGATGCAACATCGGAAATTTAGTGAAGCATGTCTAGCAAATGAGGAGCGGCTGCAGAATATTTAGGCTATAATGAAACCTTCATTTATATTAAACGCTCTTTGCCTGAGCACTGTCTGCAGGAACCCTACGGTCCTAGTGATCTCAGATTTTTCTTTGAAGTGGAGAAGAGTACGAAAGAAACTTTCATAAAAATTAGGAAAACCAAAATACTTGAAACGTTCATAATTGTAAACGGGGCAAGTAGATAACATATGAAAAAGGGTGTCTGGGCTGTGCGTGTTACAGATCGTACATGTTTGAGAGCCATCAAAGCGGTTAACCACCCGGTGAAGAACTATCCTACAGAAGGCTGGATTAGCGCACCTGATCTGGGCCAGAAGTCTCTTAGTAAACAAAGGGTGGTCGCTGGAAAGGTAAAGTTCACGCTGAAGGGGTTGAATATTGGAACCTCTTGGGCAATAATTAAACGAGGAATCCGCAGCCTTGCTCAGATCAGCCTGGTGCAGGCTAGAAAGAAGCGATGACAGAAATTTTTCCTTTGCCCCCTTAACCACCGCGACGTCATTCTGAGACCACAAATCTTCCAGACCAGCCTCTTTCAGAACATCCTTAAGCTGTAGCGTCCAGTTAAATTTTGGGTCTGGAAAGTTGGCCGAAAGGGCTATGAGTCTCTGAAAACAGATCCTCGGCAGCCTCTCTGGAGACATGGACAACAGCTTAGTCCACCATCCAAACATGGATTTGGCTATCATAAATTTAAGGTGGGCAAGACCCAGCTCCAGTCTTACGATGTAATCGGGAGAATTGAGTGAGAGACCCATCAGAGATTTGAATGCTCTAACCTGAACACGCTCCAGACATTCAGCATACGGGTATGCCCAGACCTCAGCGCCATACAATGAAGTGCTTGCGACTGCTCCAAAGAACAATCCGTACCAGGTTTCTGGATCAGCAGATTGAGATCTGAATATGACTGGCCAGACATTCTTGTAGGCAGCAATCCCCTTATTTAACGCCTTGCGGGCCTGCTGAAAGAAGATGCCAGATCTGGAGAACAGAACCCCCAAGTAAGTGTATGAAGACACCTGCTCCAACTCTTCCGATCCACACCAAAACTTGGTGCACGCCTGTCTCCCTTTTCTCTGGAAAACCATTACCTTGGATTTAGCCGCATTTACAGAGAGCTTATTCTGAATGCAATATTCATTTAAGGCGGCCAAAGAGCGGTTCATGTTCCGGGGGGTGTCGGCCAATAGCACCTGGTCATCTGCGTAAAATAGTGAGGACAATGAAGCACTTCCACCAATGCTTACACCCTCAATGCCTCTTGATGACAGAAATGAGTCAAAGTCCGAAACGAACAACGCAAATAGAAGTGGGGACAAGATGTCACCCTGCAGTATGCCTGTTGTTATGTCATTCAATTTTGATGACTCGGTTCCAAGTTTGATGGAGAACACTGCCTGCTCATACCAGTTTCGAATGATGTTGACAAAACGAGCACTTATTCCCAAAGAGAGTAACTTTAGCCACAGCAGCTCGTGTGGTATGCTATCGAACGCACGCTTATAGTCGATAAAAGCACAGTAGAGCTTCCTTCTTTCCAGTCTCGTAGAAATATGGACAACGCTGGCCAGAGTGAAGATAGAGTCAACGGTCCCTCTACCCTTCCTAAAACCATTTTGGTTTTCAGGAAGGAGGTCTCTACTGGAAGCAAAGGCCAGCAACCTGTTGTGCAGAATTTGTGAAAAAACCTTAGCCAATGCATTGATGAGTGAGATTCCCCGGTAATTTCCAACGTCCGATGCATCACCTTTCTTGAAAAGTAGAAATACCTGAATTTTCGCCCAGCCAGAGGGAACGGCTCCGTTTGAGAGGATTAAATTGAAGAGGGAAATAATATACAGGAGCCCCTCTTTCGGCAAATTCTTAAAAAATTCGTACGAAATCAGGTCCTCGCCCGGCGCCTTATTCTCCTTGAAGGAGGCTAGAGCCCGGGTTAGCTCAGAAATGACAACTAGAAAGCGAACCGATAATTGAATTCAAACTATGATAAATAGTAGCCAACTCGAGACGACAGCGCATTGTTTTCTCGTTTTTGATTTTGCTCTGACTCGTTTTATCAAACATAAATGCCTCACAGCGATGGTCAGTGATTAGACGGAAGTGCCTCCCAATAAAGTATTGCCGCCATTTTCGGAGGACGTCGACAATTGCTGCCGCTTCTTTTGCTATTGCTGGATGATGAAGTTCAGTATTTGAGAGCGCTTTGGAAAAAATGCCACATCACGGCCCCCTTGCGATAGCGTGTCAGCTACGGCAATGGCCGAAGCAATGAAGCATCGTTCAACGCCATCTTCTGTAACTGGTGTGTCTCCTAAGTCAAAAATACTGACATTTGATCCCAGAACACTATTGTCAATAATTAATCCTAGAGATGAACCTCGAAAAATTGTTCATAAACACGAATGCAAATTTAAAATTGGCGACAAAGTCCTCATAAACTTGCATAATTTATAACAGTATATAAAATGGTTTCCAGCTGAAGTAAAAGTAATAGTGAGTCCATCAGTGTACATATGTCAATTAGAGGGAGGTGAGGTGGGAAAAGTTCATCTAAATCAAATTTAATTTAATAATTAGCAAGAAAAAGATCATGGCGATTACAAGGAACAATTTGGTATTCCAAAATTAAATGCAATAATGAAATGAATTGTCCAAATGACAGATTTCGTAATGATCCAGATGAACCAAAAGTAAGCAGCGGCAAATATTCAACTGGTAGGCTAATTAGGGCACCAATAAGATTTTCCCATAGCCAATTCGGTCATTATGTTTAATGTTCTCTGAAATGCTGATAAATGTATCAATTAAATGATCTAATAATGCCGAGTTTAATGTGATTAATGTATAAATTTACTGTCAATTACAGTTTACTTGTAATCCAATAATTTTAATAAAACCTGATTCAATCCAATAATAAAACCAAATTCAGGGCATTGAAGGGCAGAACCCAAATTTGGAGTCATATTTGAAAGTTTCGGAGAATAAGGAAGTGCTACTACAGCAGCCAACCAGGAGGCAATCGATTGGTCCCATCAACAAGGAATTACAAACAAAAATAGATTTTCGAAATCACACGCTCACAAAAGGAAGCCAGAGTGTAAGCAACCTGGATGGCCTTGTTGGCAAAATCGAAATCACTCGTCCGAAAAAATCAAGACAAATAGTGTTAAAATTCTTTGTTGGAATGCCAATGGACTCTTGTCACGGAAAAACGAGCTCGACTTATGGCGTCTTCCACCAACCCAAAACTTGTTTATATCGAACTAGCCGCTCCGGCTCGCTACGCTCGCCTCCACGTCCAGCCGGGGGGCAAGCCCCCCGGACCCCCCGTTAAATTGCTCGCTTCGCTCGCAAAGTGTGGCCCGCGAAAACCGTTCCGAGAAAATGCACCTTTATGGGGTATATTTTAATCGGAAAAAACCAAGTTTTTCGTCGGACTTTTCGAGAAAACGGGTCCGTACTCTCGCATTTTTTTGACGCATTTCCCGAAACTTTTTTCGCAATCCGATCAGGCCGTCGTCTTCCTCGTTCAAAAACCTACGAAACCGGTATTTTTCCGGAATTTTCGACGGCCGTTTAGAGGGGTAGGGGAAGCGGGGAAGTCCAAAAAGCGCACATTAATTCTTACTTCGACCCCCCGCCCGCCCTACGGCCCATGGTTCGGCTGGGATTAGAAAATTTTAAATTCGCTTATACAACCTACCGGAAAATCTCAAGAAGATCCCCCCACTTGTACACTCCCTTCACTCAGCCGTTTGGCCGTGCATAGACACGACAAACAAACAGACGGAGTTTCATTCTTATAAACAGTATAGATTTGGAATAAATGTCTGGGATGTTTTAGCAGCTGGGTTTGGCGTTGGATGGGCTTTCCAGGTGACTGGAAACCAATCTACTCCGAACTTGGCTCATTAAAAGCTATTAGTAGGAGTGGTATCTCTCTGACGGATGCTCTTTACTCTCCTCTACCTTTCTATTAGGATTTAGGCCCCCATTGCACCTCGGGGGGGGGGGGGGGGGGGGCACCTAAATTCCTTAATTGTTATCACCGCCAACGGAGATTAGCTAGAGTAATTGGCAGGACTTTGGGAGATCAGCCTCGAGCCGCCACAGAAGGGGTTTAAACTCGTAAAGCACTCTGATGAAAGACGTCGTGCTTTAATCTTCGTTAATTTCCATTGGTTTCGAAATTAAACTGGTTTAAGTTGTTGGTGAAAGTGGGCCTTAACCCTCGACTTCAATCGAGTCGACATTTGTCTTATTTCTGGGAAGCATTTTACTAAAGAATCGTATCTCAAGCTCAAAGGTTACAAGCGCTATCATACCATTCATCCAAACAACAATGCTCGCGGTCACATCGCAGTAATAATTCAAAGAACCTATAACATCACAAGCAAGACAAAATACCAACAGAAGCATTTCAGGTAGTGATCTCCCGAAAATTGAAATAAACCCCACAGCCACTTTTGCGGACGACACGGTGGTCCTGGCAGTCGGAGATAAGTTAAGAAGATAAGAGTTAAACCGGTCCCTATCCTGCATACAACAATGGTCAGCGAAATGGAGAATCAGAATAAACGAAACTAAGTCGGTAAACGTCGACTCCACTAACAAAAGAATTGACTATGTACCGGTTTATCTCAAGGGCAAAGTTATTCTTTATGCTAATGAAGCCTAATACTTCCGTATGACGCTTGATGCCGGGCTCAGGTGGAGAGCCCATGTTAAGAAACAAGATAAATAATCAAATAAAAGGAAAAAATCTTCGAACTTCATGCATTATAACCGCTTTTATTGTCATCACATTGACAATAAAAATGATGCAAAGAACGTAAAACATGAAGAAGCTGTAAGTTGCAGAATTCAGACAACCTTGATCAGCGTTTTCCCTTACTGTGATGAAGAAAGACGATTTTCTACTGAATTTTATCGCTAAAAGTGAACAGACGAGAGTTAGTGCTTCCAGTACTAAAATTACTATAATTTCCGATAGTAACATTAATAATAATAATGAAGTATTAGCAATCAAATGTAGGCGGGAAAATCACATGAGCAAACCTTCATGGTTGTAGCTCGTAAGAGAGTGAGTCTGAATACCCGTTCACACATATTTGGAAAAGACTATGACGGCTCAAATTTCGTAAATAAATTTGAAAATAAATGGGGCCGTCTAGGGACGCAATTCTATTCTACGCTTTATGATATAAAGCTTCGCTTCCTTCGGGCGTTGAGCTTTGTAAATGAGTTGGAACTTGTATGTTATATATTGTATGTGAGAACTTGTATGCAATAAAACGGATTTTGCAAAAATTGAAGGATGCAAATTGTTAAAATTATATGAAATCAATTCCAATTAGAAGAGATTGTTTATGAGTATGAAAATACTCATAAATACTCATCGAGTTGATGGGACCCAATATGTCTATTTGGTATCAACTAATTACTATGTATTATTAACAACTACATACCAGGCAATATATAAGCATGAATAGGGCTCGTATCAAGGGCCGAAACGTCGCTATAATGGAAAAATAAAATACATTGAAACACAAGACTAGCTTGGTCACTACCTCAAAAAATCTCGTTTATATATATATATATATATATATCCCTTCCCCCCACCAAGTGGTTCATTCCAAGCTAAAGTGTGTCGGTGAAGCGGACGTGTATTGCTAATATAAATTTTTTCATTTTCAAATTCGTTATGCCGAAAATTGCTAGTTCGAACGTGGTTCTTCATCTCCTATATATAGATTTAAATTCAATTTTTTGTAGTCAATTTGTAATTTGTAGCATGCTCTTTGTAAATAAAGTACATAATGTAATTAAATTGGCAAGTTTTAATTTTCCTATCAATGGGGAAAAAAAAGAAAACAGAAAAAAAAGTTTGGATTTTGAAGAATACATGCCATGTTTGGCCAAAATAAAAGCCATGTTTTTTCAAAATAAGTGCCATGTTTGGCCAAAATAAGTGCCATTCTGCCATGTTTTTTAGAGCCACGTTTGGCAAACATAAATGCCATGTTGTTAAGGGCTCTGGTCATAATATGCAAAACGTAGTGATGTATCTTAGTTTTGAATATGTATATCTGTATTCTCAAGATAATATTGTTGATATGTTATTACTTGGTGCAATAAAAAAATTCAAAATAATGTGAAGAAATTTAACCAGATTTTTAGACGTTGAAAGTCTGTATCTAGGAACTTTATTTGAAATTCTTTACGACTTTTTTGGTCCAGTAAATTCAAACTCCAATGTAAGATAATAAATTATGCTAATAAGGGATGTTCAAACTATCCAAACTATTGTATCGTCTCGACTGAATCTTTCAACGGTTTATTAGACATAGTCTTAATGCGAATCAATTTGAATGTAGTGTTTAAGTAATGTGAAGCCAGTCCTCTCCATTCAAATATTTCCTCCTCAACAGATAAATACAGTACTGTGCTGTTGCCGTGGTGAAACGGAACAGTTCCGGCTAATTTAAGAGAACTTCCATCCAATTAACTGATGAGGAAACTAAACTTTTCCGCATCAGAAAATGTTGCGATTTTACGTATCATTGAATCGTATTATTCAGCAGTATTTAGTATTATTGAATTGAAGCAATAAAACCAAGATATTTCTCCAAATCTCCAGAAAACTTTGCGTCGTTCAGCGGACGGAAGAGAGATGTAACAGCCCCTATACTTACTCCTTGCTTCGAGAATTGGAACGTAAAATTCGTCGAAGGTCTCGTAAGTATAATTGGCTATTCAAATTTTTCAAGTAGGTAGGTATAACACTCATCTCCGATACCTCCGTGAGAATATCATTGAACTCCGCAAAAGTGTGGACTACCTGATCTACACGTACTACTACGTCTGCCAGGTATAGCTTCCTCGCATATTGTACCATGGAGGTATAGAATAGTTGAAGAACAAAATACGAGTCGAAATGATAGATAAGTTAAAATTATAAGAAAATAGTGTTAGCGCATGCGCAATGACTTTCTATTTTTCCAGCGGCAATGAAATTTATAGAAGAACGTCTAGGACCTAAACCGCACAATCGTTGAGAATTTCATAAAAATCGGTTTATTAGTCTCGGAGTTTTGTCTGTGTCGGTCAATTTCAGTTTTGCGCATGTGCCATATTTATCAATCCTTCAATCGAGATACAATAAATAAAGAATTTTCCTGGAACGTATAACCATCTACTCCCCGAGTTTGAACGAAATCGGACAAATAGATGATAAGGAATCGAAATTATAAAAAACCAACGTTTTCGCATGCTCACGGACAATTTTTTATGTGACGGCGAAGGCGATTTATAGGAGACCGTCTACAAGCGATCCCGCATAATCCCTGAAAATTTCATCAAAATCGTACCATTAGACTCGGAGTTTTGCCAGTGTCAATCGATATTAGTTACGCGCATGCGCAAGGATTATTACTCTACCCATTGCGATATAATTCATAAGATATTTTTCCAGAACATATACCCACTAACCTACCAAGTTTGAACGAAATCCGACCAACAGATGATGAGAAATCGAAGTTATGAGAATTTCACGTTTTCGCATGCGCACAAGCTACTGTTGATTCGACAGAATTGAAAATGATAGGGGACTGTCTAGGAGCTAACCCGCACAATCCTTGAAAATTTCGGAATTGGACTGAAACTTGGTATAGTTCTGGGCGTGACAAGGATTTACCACAGACAGAAAGACATACATCATACAGACACGGAACCAAAATTGATTAGCAAGCTTTGAAAAACGCAAAAAGCTAGTAACAATTTTGATTTTGGAGGGCAAAAAATTTTTCGACTTCAATCACTAATACAAACCATAGGCAGTGAGGAAGCAAAATTTGTCAAGTGGACTAGGGAGTCCACCAACTAAAACAAGTCACCTTCGCACCCTCGAATATAATCTTTCGAGTCTGCTATCTTGAATCTTTTGTTGTCATTTTCTGACGCCACGTCGATCTATGAGCTAACACCGACAAGAGAGGCGAAGACAGCGCAACCAAAACAACCGATGGAACCAACGGACCAATGGACAAATGCAAAGCAACGAATGTGGATGAGAAAGAATACAAAAGGACTGCAAGAATACAAGGAGGTCATGCATGATGACTAATGAAGCGAATTTTCAAAGAAATGTTGTAAATAACATTAAATTAGGTACTTAAATTGTATAATTATAAAACTGCCGTGTGACGAGATCGCACAGAAAATTCTAGAACACGTAGCCGTACTCGAAAATTTGGTCAATTATGGGCATTTTTGACCTACAAATTTATTTTTCTTACTTATTTATGAATCTTAGAGATCAGGGAGTGGTTGCAATCGACTCAGCACTAAAAAATACTTCGACTGTGACATCCCACAAGACCTTTCGTC
Organism: Adelphocoris suturalis; assembly: GCA_030762985.1. Lineage (NCBI taxonomy): Eukaryota > Metazoa > Arthropoda > Insecta > Hemiptera > Miridae > Adelphocoris > Adelphocoris suturalis. The sequence goes on along the minus strand of CM061051.1, from coordinate 13,245,125 downwards.
AAAAAACCGATTTTTTAGCGTTTTGTGGGCCATTAAATTGTAAATTTAAGCCTGATAAATATATAGTATACATCTTACAACGTTAGAATCTAGTATTGCGTTCTTTGAAGTATGAAACGGATTTGTAGGGGATCCGACCATTCCTATCCACTTTTAAAATTTCGAAGTCATCTAAATAGCTCATTCTTTTTTTGAAAATTCGCTAATGGTGGACACTTGAATAGGAGAGAATTAGGATATTGTACTCAATAATTGTATGTGTCTATTATAACGACAGACATGATATTGCCGGTATATCCGGCTCGAAGAAACAAATAAACGTATGTAAGGTTCAAACAGAGAATATTCCGTATTAGTGGAATTTATGTTAATAAGTGAAAGAACCGACTCTACGTTCACGAATGAGGGGACTGTGAGTATGTTTAATTTTATTTAATGTATAAAAGATTAAGTATTCACCAAAGAAATATACGTTGTGTGACAACGAAATCCAATAAGAAAGAATAATACAAGGAAATGGATATATATGAAAAAAATAAGAAAAAAGAACCCGTGGGTTTCCTACCTGTTAGCTCATGACTCGGAGATGCAGCCGGCCGGCTGAAGGGAGTTAAACAGACAACGGGTGTAGTTGCGTGGTTCCGAGCTCCCACACAACTGAAGGTAGGGGAGTTGGATTTTGTTGGGTAAGGGTAGAGAGAAAGTCGAAACACTATTAGCAGGAATACGAGTTAATAATAGCTTTTGCTAAGTAGGTACCTAGCTAATGGCTCATCATGTAGGTAGATGTTTACTTCATTAATGTTCAGGTACTTTTCCGTTGTAACCCCCCCCCCCCCCCCTCCCTCAGTCAATTCGTCATCAACACGTCCGCCCTTTCTAGGCATTCCTTCTTACTTAGATTACATATTTACGTAGAATTGGTGACTTTCAAGCTGTGAGAAGAAATTATATTATTAAAAAAAAAAAAAAAAAAAAAAAAAAAAAAAAGGAAAAAAATTAATTACCACGTTTTCAGAAGTTGCCGATGTCGGTGAGGATTTGTTGAAACAAATTGGCTTGGTTGTGGTTTGATTGCCTCCACATGGATTTGCACAAGTAGAGTGCACATGAATTTGTACAAATAGATCAGAATGCTGTGTACAGGTTGACGGTCTGGATGCTCGCAAGCTCGCATCTCAAAATTACATAACATCAAGTAGGTAGTCAATCCCTTAGGAAAAATACAGATTAGTTGGACATGTAGGTCGGAATGATGTGTACCTATACTTTGGCGGTCTGGACGCTCGCAAGCTCATATCTCAAAAATACATAACATAATCTAAGTAAGAAGTAATGCCTAGAAACATCGGGCGGGCGTGTTGAAGACAAATTGACTGGGGGGGGGGGGGGGGGTTATAACGGGAAAATACCAATTTTCATTGTGTACGTTCCAGGTCTTTGCCATTACACTTAGATACTGCCGCACCTTCGTACCTACCTACATTCTTAGATGTCAGATCTTGTCAGGTACGAAATAACGAATTAATGAAGTACCTATATGAGTTTTTTTCATAATTTTCAATTTTCTTTCAATAGGTGCCTGAGTCAATGAAGTGCACTGGATTATAGGGTGCACTGAAGTGGATGATTATCTCACGCCCTAGTCGACCGATCTCGCACAAATTTGGATAGTAGTTGAGGAATAAGGATTTGACTATCCTCTGAGATAGATTTCGGATTTTTAGCTTTTTCGCAGTTTTTATAGATTTTTAGCACTTTTAAACTAAATTTAAGTACATTTTTCAGCATGATTTGGTACTTCAATTTGTAAATGTTCTGTTTTATTTTTAATGAACTGTATTTGAGTAATATTCTGCTATAAAATGTAAATGTAACGATTTTTAGTGATTTTTAGCCATTTTCAGCGATTTATTTAGTTTTTTTTTAATTTAAATTTTTTAGTTTTTTTTTTTTTTTTTCTTAAATTGAGTATATGAGTTTTATTCAATTTTATTTATTTTCTTTCAATAGGTGCCTGAGTCAATGAAGTGCACTGGATTATAGGGTGCACTGAAGTGGATGATTATCTCACGCCCTAGTCGACCGATTTCGCACAAATTTGGATGGTAGTTGAGGAATAAGGATTTGACTATCCTCTGAGATAGATTTTGGATTTTTAGCTTTTTCGCAGTTTTTGTAGATTTTTAGCACTATTAAATTAAATTTAAGTACATTTTTCAGCATGATTTGGTACTTGAATATTTGAATGTTCTATTTTATTTTTAATGAACTGTATTTGAGTAATATTCTGCTATAAAATGTAACGATTTTTGGTGGTTTTTAGCCATTTTCAGCGATATATATAAAGTTTTTTTTTTCAATTTGACCAAATTAATCAAAAATTAATTTGTTCTAAAAAAATGTTGGACAACGAACTCCTTTTGTTTGAAAAGCTCGATTTTTTGGCGCAAGAACGGAATTTTAATCTCAATCCTAAGGTGTATATACAAATGAAAAAGCGTTAAACTCAAGGATTCGTTCCAGAGTGTCTCAGAATGGATTTCAATGATGTTAATTTTCTAAAATTATTCCAACTTTAAAATTTTTGGAGCCATTGCAATAGCTTCTTTTTCAGCAAAAACTCGATAAAATTGCAAAAAACTGCTTAAAATTTCATTCTAACCTTTTTTAGCAGAATATTATTTTCATTATCTGCATTGTTATCGCATATGCTATGATATATCATATTACCAGAGCCCTTCAAGTGCCATTTTGCCATGGCGCCATCCTTAAGAGCCATGTTTGGCCAATTTTTGGGTAAAAAGCCATTTTTGGCCAATTTCTGGGAAAATGCCACGTTTGTGCCATTTTTCGCCTGATTTCCTTTAAAATTTGTGAAAAAAAAAAATTCTGGGAAAATCCGCAAAAAGTTGGGGTTTCAAGTATTTTTTCAAAAATTTTTCGAAAAAGTCAAGCCAACAAGGGTCTTTTCATGTGGGTAAGCTCACAAGTCAACGACCGGGAATCCCCATCCGAGGATTTAGGTCTTCAATGTCCGAGGATTACAGCCATTAGTGCTTGAAAAGGAAAGGGTCATTGCAAGGTCATGGTGGAAAAAAGGGAAAAAAATTATTGATTATTATTATTATTATTTATTTATATATGTATATTTGTATGCAAAGTTTAAAGTTTTTGGTGAATTCATTTTTCAATTAGACGATAAGGTTGTATTCGATAATCATCAGAAACGCTTGCTTACGAGTCTGCAACACATTGGGACATTTTATGTCTTTACATGTGTTACAGTGTTTTTATGTCTCACATTTTATGTCTGTCAGACTCGTATGCAAGCTCAAAGAGCAACATACGAAATTACAGCTTCCTAGAGTGTAAAGTATAGAAATTACCTATTAAAATTATTTAACCACCTCTTCACAGATCAAACCGTTCTCGCAATATTCGGATCACCTGCTATGAATCAAATCATCGAAACACCAGCTCAATGAAATCATCAGACATTAACAAGCGGTTGCATTCATGTTCGCAATATAAATTATTGAGAATGATCACCTGTGTGTAAACAATTATTTATATAACCATGCTCATAACTCAGCTTGTTGGCCAAGCTCTGAGTAGTAGTTAACATAATATGATTGGATAAATCGAGAGCTTTCGAACGAATGGTCAACGAATTTTGTGGGATGAAAAACGACGAAGTACCATTTCCCTAGCGACGACTCGGTTGTAAGCGGAAATCATCAGAAAACCAACCGTAACGCTTTTTTTTAACGCTTTTTTCGTTTATGTGCCAAAGTAAAGACATAAAATGTCAAAAAAAAAATCACAGCACTTCACAACCTGTACTTTTCATTTGCCTTGAATTGAAGTTCAACATTAGTATGATATTCATGCAGTACCAAGGTTAGAAGAAGGGTAAAATCAATAAAAATCAAGAAAAACGTGCCAGAAATGAGCAAAACGGGCTTGGATTGGACTCCATTTTCCTGGCTCAAAAACATGCAATCCGCCAAGGGAGCCCCTTCTGCGGACCCATGAATAGGGCTCGGGTCCTGGAGGGAGTGGCGTGCTAATATTACCACACCCGCACTGAGTGGGTTTGCATAGATTTGCAGCTCTCAGGGATTGTCCTTCCTCGGTCGTACGATTAAGGTGTCTTTCCCGACCGCCGCATCAGGAATTTAGGAACTGCAAGTTCGACCCAACAAAACAACTTAAGGTGGACGCGCTCTACCAGATGAGATTGGAACCTTCACACTCCTTCCTTTATAGACATGATTGATTGCATAATAAGCATGTTATATGTCGATGGACAAGTAGAATGGGTTCCAATCCAGGAAATGTCACCTTGAAATCCACAAAGCTAGTTAGCTTCCTCTGTAATAAAACAATTGAAATAGTCTTACTGGCGGTGAACTAATGCTCCTCGATAAATTGATGCAAAGCCGATTGGGCATAAAATTAAGAAATTATAAACAGAATCGATTTTCAATCAACCTAGTTCAGAAAATATCATCTTAAACATCATCGGGCTATTATGCTAACCCTCAATCAAAGATTGAAACTACGGGGAACGATAATTTGCTCAACTTTGGGGACCTAGAAAGATTTTTTCCCCATTTGGGGACTTTGAATAAAAGTTTACCCTCTTTAAGGATTGTGTTTTGTTAAAACATATAAAATAAGTGTTTAGGTAATTCAATAAATAAAATACCTAACAAAATGAATTAGAAATACGGGAAGGTGATTGATTAAAAAAAATAATAAACCAAAGTTAAGAATCAAATAATGAACAAATATATATAATTCTATAAAAGAAATTACATGTGTTAATAAGGAGCTCCTTGGTCAAATCGATATTAAAATAAGATTTTCTTATTTAATGTCCTTCTTGTATAAAATAAAATATATTAAATAAAGTATGGATCGATCCGACCTTGACTGTCCAGTGGTTACTTCCCGGGGGTGCTCCTTGTGGTCTTCAGCTATCCGCCTCGCTTGAAATGGCCGCTTTCAACGCGGCGGTTGCAGCGTTTTCTGGAAAGCTGAACCGTCCGGATGTTAAAGATATATTCCAATACTGGAATACCGTGCTTCTACGGGAAGTTTCTGGTACAGAATAATCTGCTACCAGAGCTGATTCACTATATAACTGAAGTGAAAAAGCAATCCCAAAATCAGGGATATGGAGCCACTGATTTGGTAATGAAAACAGTTTTGTAAGGACAAATAATCGCTTAGCGGGCGCCCGGCGAAGACTGACGACTTCGAGGCAGAAAGCAATCGAACACGGCGGTGCTGATAAAAAGTTGAATCCTGGACTCTGAGGATCGTTGGCGAAAGGTCGGGAGATGCCACGTAAAAATTAGAGGATAAAAATAGAAAAGAAAAAAACGCATAGATAGGACAACTGCTCTTATCTATCTCCTACCTACTTTCAATTTGCCTAAACAGATTGCGAGTTAAAAGTTCCACCATTTGGGGACTTTGAGTAATGAATTGTCTTCATTGGGGACTGATAATATAATAATAATATTATATTATAATTATTTAGTAATGCAATATGATAGTAAGGCAGAAGCGCTAGGAATCAATTAGGAATATTAAATTGAATTCAGGGAACGAAAATGTGAAAATCAAGAAGTCCTAATTTAGCAATGTAAATTAGTATTCACATATTATATCGTAGGGAGATCAAGAATATGGGTTTCTTCTGGATACCGACTTTCTGTTCCTTTTGGAACGGCCTGTCCATAAATCCATGGATTGAACTACCGAGGAATAAAATACAGTCCGTAATTTTAAACCACGTTCTACTAAATAGCAAGTATAACTAATTAAAAAGAATGAAGTGTAACGGCTCCATTTACCCTCAATAGCGCTTGTATTTGCAGCTGTCAGTAGGGATCGGACATCGACATCGATGTTTTGGAAATCGATGTTTCTTCTCCAATGTTCGATGTGGATAGCAACGATATTATCGAACATCGATGGTAAGGATTTTGATAAATATGGATCATCGATGTTTTTTCCCACCGATTTTTTCCCACTTGCGCAATTAAAGTTTGAATATTAGGGTGAAAACTTAAAAATCTAGGGTAAATCTAGATAGGTTTAGGGAGATAAATTTAGGGGGTTTGATAAAAATTCCAAATCCAACTTCTTCCATCAGTATTCTCCAACTTCCTTATAAAAGGAAAACAAAGATGTGCTTTTGTATCAACTTATTTTATTTTAAATATTAATTTCTGTTGGGTTACCCAATAATTAAAAACATTTTTGAAAATGTTTAATATACAAGCATAAGGGATTTTTGAGAGATATTTGTTTTTGATAAATATCTTTAGATAATTAATGTTCTAATTTACTAAAAAAATTTTACAATATCGATGTTTTACTGTCAATACCTACATCGATAATGAAAAACATCGATGGCTAGAATACCGATGTCACATCGATGGTCAATGGTCGATGTTGCCAGCGATGGCAACATCGATGTTTTGGCTTCGATATCCGATCCTTATCTGTCAGGGGTTTTTATCTAGTGCTGCCAACCCTTTTCAGCTAAAAATCCCCTCCAAATTCACGAAAAAATCCCCAGGAAGAACCAGAAAATCCCCCAGAAATTCCCTCCTACACTTCGTCCCCCTAGGGCTCTGAGAGCCCTTAGAAATCCCCCACGTGGGGATAAATCCTCTGCTTTGGCAGCACTGCTCCTACCTTGGTTGTACGAGTTAGGGCCCGTTTATCAAATACAGCGGTAACTTCCAGACAAACCTCAGGCAGTTACCTAGAGGTTACCGCAACCTATCGAACAAATTTGGTAGGGCGTTTATCAATCGACTTTATGCCCTCATATAACTTCGTCTGTGGGAAAAAGGGGTACCACTACTACAACAATGATTTCCCCACAAAACAACGTTACAACACTGGTATTTTTAGTTCCTTGTGAAGTCCATGGGTAAAAAGTAGATAGGTATAGCACAACAGAACAACAACAACACTCCTGTTCTTTCGGTTTCATCTCTGATGCCAAGGGATCTCGATTGTTCCTACATTATTAGGTAGGAACTACAACTACTCACCAAGCTCATAGAATCTGAGTGTAAGTAAGGAGTTTTTTCTATCGCTGCGGGATTCTAATTTCCCTTCAATCAACTTGAGCACAAACATCGTCGTTTCTTTCTATAGTCGGAAATGGGTTTGAAAATCGACATCATCGAGTAAGTTAAAATAATCGGGACGTGGACAAACCGTATAAGGTCTTCGTTTGTATTCTACGATTTCCTAATCCGAAAAATCGGAATCAATCAAGTCAACTTCGTTGTACATCATGACTTTATATTATTATAAAAGTATATATCATATCATTATTTGATATTATTTTATCATTACTTTTGGAGAGTTGTGAGTCAAAATGGTTATCGCTTCTGATTTCACTCTTCAATTTATTTATCTTGAATATAGTAGGGATGACTGTCGAAGACAAATATATCGATATTATGTTTTGCACTTACTATCGTTACACACCCATAGAATGGTGAATCTCAGTATAAGGGCGACTTTCAGCTTCTAGTTTTCAGTAAAAGGCGAAGGCTCAGAACTTATTTTTTCAAGTATACATTCGTTCTTCAGATGTAAACTATTAGTGATGCATTGTTTTTAGAGTTCAGTTCTCATTTTTAAGCCTAAATTGCGAAATTCGATACATCCACGGTATTAAAAATGCTGCCATGGTACTACACGTTATAACCTCTCTACAAAATGTTACCCACCAGATAATTCGCTAACTGAGGAAGATGAGTCTCAGGTAAGGATACCAAGCAGATAGCGGTATCTTGCAGGTAAATGTGAGTTGATAAACAGCCAACGAGAAGTTATCCGACCCACCAGAACGTTCGACCCACCAAATCACCGAAACATAGGCGTACTCTCCCGGATGAGACGGGCACCGTCACAATAAACATAGTTTTTCTAGCCCCCAGTAAATCGGCCCAAATCACGAGAAATGGTAACCTCTGCGCTTGAGCGAACTTTACATCTTAAATCTCTATCCGTTCGTATTACGAAGTAGGTAAGTTAAATATTGAGAGGTAAGTTCTTCATAAATAATATCCGACCTGAGAAGGATGAATTTTTTGAGAACTCATTATTACTTTTTATATTTTTATTTAATTTAATTTAATTTTTTTTTTAATTATTATTTTTTTTTTTTTAAATAGAATAGGTACTCATATATCTCTAAAAACGTAAAAAAGGAAATGGCTGATGGAGTGAGATCCTTCTATTGAAAAATTTTCTTCGAAAATTTTTTTATTTGAACGTGAAAACGTGAAAAACTGTTCAGGAAAATCCACGAAAAAATCCTCGGATTTTAGAAGGGAGGGGGGAGAGGAAAATTATTAAAAATACTACAATTTTCCCATAATGCCCACTTTTTATTTATTAGATAAATCAAATTATTGAGATCCTCGAGTCTATTTACTACAAAGCATAAGTATAGGATGTCTCAGATTCAAGTGCAATATTCAGGAGTCAATTTTACGACTAACTTACAACAACAAAATTTTCTATAACTTTCGTTTTTTTTAGCCTTATCTTGAAAAATTATGAGTTGTTTCAATTTTGAATTTTTGGACTTCAGTTTCTGATCTAATGCCACTAAACTAACCAAGACTCTGATGATAATCAAGTTTCAGACCAAATGCACAATTTATTAGTGGTTCAATGTAACGCACTTGAAACACAAGGCACCCTTACATGTCATATAATGTCAGTTTTCATGGAATTATCAGTCATGATGATGCATGAGCCTCAACTGTCTCTTGATGAACGAGGGGTCGTGGCTTAATTTCTTCTGCATCTTCTTGATGATAGAATGGCTCTGAATCATGAAATAGTTTTTTCCGATTGTTGAAATTAATCTCGCTGAATGCGCGGAATGACAATTATTCTGTGAGGAACAAACTGCAAAAATAAAAATAAAACGTTCCAGTCATGCAGGATAATTGTATGAGCGAATTTTCGTAATTTATTGTTTTTCATGTTGAACTGTTTTAAAAGGTGTCCATTTGAGTGCAATGGTATTGTAAACCATCAGTTTCATGACAATAAACTTGAGTTATATAATTTTCAACAATGAAACCAATTTTTATTTTATTATATCTTCTTTTTTATGCTGAATCGAACGGTCAAGTCAGGTGTTACGTCTTTTTTGTAGTTTAAGAGATGTAGGGCCAAATGCCCGACAGTCGCTGGTCTTCCGTCCGGAATTCGGGCTCAGAGCGACCCAACTTTAACAACACCCCTCTCTTCTCACAATTCACTCAATTCATTCCGTCCCTAGGGAGCACCAAAACCGTACAGGCATTGAATGTGGAAATAATTGAAACAAATAATGTTCACCAACATCTATGTAGCTAGATGCAAAGATGTGGTGTGCAGGCTGATTCACGCCTCTAAACTTAATATTTTCGAAAAGGACGAATTGTTTAATTTGATGTCTATTTGTATGGATCAAAATTACTTTTTATTTGAGGGGAAATGTTATACACAGCCAGGGGTTGCTATGGGTTCTCCGTTATCTCCTCTGCTTGCAGATATTTACATGGATTATCTTGAGCAACAAATATTTACAACTTGTAACACAAATGATCTTCTCTATTTATATAGATATGTCGATGATATTGTCATTCTATGGAAGGGCACAGAAAGACAACTAAATTCTTTTCACGAAAAAATCAATAAATTAGATCCCTTTATCAAATTTACCCTCGAATTCGGCGGAAATAAACTCAATTTTTTAGATCTATCCATCTCTTTGGTTAACAAAAAGCATGATTTTTCAATTTATAGAAAAGATACATATAGCGATATAACTATCCATAGTACTTCAAATCACCCTTTAGTCCATAAGCATGCAGCCTTCCATAGTATGATAACCGAGCACTGTCTACTCCAATGAGTGAACAAAATTTATCAAAAGAAAAATCCATTATCAAAAGCATAGCGGCTAGTAACGGTTATGGAGGAGATCTCGTTGATACCATATGGGATAATGTTCTTAGGAATAAGAGTAGGGAAAAAGTTTCCAATCTGGCCAGGGAAGATGTAAATTTAGAAGAAAAGCGATGGATAAGTGTACCTTATTATGGGAAAATTTCGGATAAAATCGGCAAAATTCTATCATCAAGAGGTTACAAAGTAGGTTTTAGAACTAAAAATAGTCTTAAAGCATTACTAGGATCCGTTAAGGACAAAATCAATGTTCAGGATAAAAGTGGGGTTTATAAACTAAAATGTTCTTGTGGCTGCGAATATTGCGGTCAAACTGATAGGAAATTCAGGGAAAGAATAGACGAGCATCAGGAGGATTTCAGGGAAAATAAGGGTAAGTCTACATTTGCGAAACATCTTAAGGAATCCAATCATAGTTACAATTTTGATTTGACAGATAGACAGTTTGTAGAATTTCTTCATTTTTGTCCGAAGGGAGGTATGTTGAATGTACTTGGAAAATTCGAAATTATCAAAAGTGACAGATCTGGTAAATGTTTAAATGAGGATATACCTCAATATATTTCACCACTAATAGGTCCATTTTTATAAAGCTTGGAATTATCCCTTCACAATGTTGAAACCATGTTTAGTTATTTCCCCCTTTCACTTCATCTAATTAGCTATAATCCCCCGTCACCTTCTTTGCACTTAATTGGTTGTACCTCCTGCCCTTTTCCTTTCTCTTGACCGATGGGATTTAATCTCCCTTCACCTGTTACTATAAAAGCTGTGTCCTTTCTAATCTATCTCCAGTTATTGTTTGTTAATGATGATGGCCTAACCGTCGAAATCGATTTAACAGTGTAACTCTTTATTTTTCGTGGAAATAGACAACGTTTTTCACTAACTTCCGTTTTTAAATAATGTGCTTACCCACAAATTACTTGAAATTTCTAACTTTTCTTCAAAAACATGGATCTTACGTGAAATAATGAAAAGTACCTTGTACAACTAAAAACCCATATTTCAATTGGTTACTTGGCGGTATAAATGATAATATAAATTTTAGATATATAAATGAAATGGTATGTAAATGCAGAATGGCTTTAAGCTAAGGTTTCTATTGATGCGTATTCTGACGAATTTTTGTTCTGAGGGATTCTTTCGAACGAACAAACTAGGCTTTTGAATGAGAGTCGTTACTTTGGCAGCAACCCATTCGTCCGAACACTTGAGTGAACCTCAGAACGATTTGAGCGAACAAACTAGTATTTAGGGTAACCTGGTGTACCCAGGGCCGATCAAAAATTTAAGCAGAAGAAAAGATCATAACAGTGATGTGTTTACCATGCTGCATAGCCTTTTCCAGGCACATGTAAAAATTCCATATTAAATATCCATGATAGCAGGCGCTGACTCGTGAGGGCTGTCAAAAGTTTTTGTATGGTGTTCTCGAGCTCTGCTGTAAAAAGTTGGAGTGTTTTTGAGGTGCAAGTGAACAAGGTAAGAAAAAATATTCACGTTTCTATGGTACTACCATATGGTTAACATCTTATTAAAGAGTTCTGAATGACTTTATAGAATTTAATCAAGAATTATAGCAGATAAGCACGTTTTTAATTTTTGATAATTCTTTGTACCCAGGGCCGATTTTTCGTTGTACCCAGGGCCGGCCCTGGGTACAACATGAGGTGGCGGCCCTGGGTACAATATCTGAAATAATATTGTATAAATTAAGATTAGGAGTATATAATCAACCAAATTTGGTCAATTTAGTTATTACTTTAAGTATATCAATCTTTTTCAGATGCCACGAAGTTCTGTGGGCATAAAAAAAACCGCCCCCCTCTGAAGCTACAATAGTTGCTGCTGTCCTGCTGTGTATGAAGTGTTAGCGGGAACAAGCATAAATAATCGCACATTCTACTCTACGGTGACGAAAAATTCAAACAAAAGTGGTGATGGAGAAGTTAACTATGATTATTATCGTGACCACAAAAAAGTTTTTTCGGCATCTGAAGAACATCTTCCGGTTCTTTAAGGTTCTACCAGATCCAGTTTTTCAAAGAAGGGGCAAATGAAGTTTTCGGTCGACTTCCAAGGTTTGAACGTAATGTGATTTACGTTTTTTCGATAGACCATGCTAACCACTCTCAGGGTTCCATTTAGTTCGTATGTTTGTATTTTCATTTTCATTGTTATATAATGTAGGTAGACGTATTCCCCCGTTTTTATTTATTTATTTATTTATTTATTTATTTATTGATCCATTCTTAGAGCAGTCCACAATTTATCGCCATATTTTGTTTGATTACAACGGTTCATTATTGAAAATAATATCTAAACCATAGAAGTTATGAAACTATAACTGGAGAGCAATTCTACGATATAGTAGTCTCTCTAGTTACCTATCTAAACTAGGTACCGAGCTTTTTAGCTCTCTAAAATTTCTTTGTAGTCATTTTCTTGTCGTTCCCAAGTCAAACTTTGATTTCACGTGATTTTGAACTAGTAACATAGGACATTAATTGAGGATTCCCGATAACTCAAATTTATAATGCCTTTGTATGATTTAGCATATTCTAGTTGTCTCTAAGTTGTGATTAATAAGATCTTGGATTTCAATCGTGTTAGGATGTGATTTTGGCCAATCAATAGTCCTAAGTTTTCGATTTTATGGTTTTCCATCAACCATCTATTCGTCCTTAAGTCAGGCTGAGTTTTAAATACCATCGTGATTTTGATGTAGGACCTGCAAAGTTATGTCAAGAAATCTTAATTTAAGAAAGATCTTGTATAATATAATCAATTTGATATTAAATTTGTCATTTAAGGTATAAATAAAGCGGCTATTTGAGTTATTGGCGCATTTTCTTCTCATTTTAATGATCAACTGTGGTGGCCCTGTGTTCAACACCCTCTGGCCCTGAGTACAACGGGGTGTTGTACCCAGGTCCACTTTCCCATTTTTTAAAAAACATGCTGCTGTACGAAAAATTGCGTCTTGATGAATGATTAAGCCAATGAGAATTTTTACTAATGAGTCGCTCCAACGATAAATTGTAAAAATAGTATGAAATAAGGGTACTTTGATACTCAAATTACGATTTGAAGAAAAAGTGGCCCTGGGTACAACAGGTTACCCTATTTATTTTTTCTTCCTCACTACCGAAGGTAGGAAAGCTTTGTGTTCGTGATTGAAGTCGAAAAAATTTTCTCCCTCCAAAATTGAAATTTCCACGTGCTTTTTGCGTTTCAGAGCTTGCTCATCAATTTTGGTTCCGTGTCTTTCTGTCTGTCTGTCTGTAGTAAATCCTTGTCATGCCCAAAACTAAAACAAGTTTCAATCCGATTCCGATGAGATTTTCAGGATTTGTACAGATTAGCTCCTAGACGGTCCCAAATTTAATTAATAAGTAATACATTTAAAAAAATGAATTAAATAATTAAACATTTAAATTTAATTAGGAAATGTAATAATTCAATTATTAAATTTAAAAAAATTAAGAATAAATACATAAAAAAGAACAACAAGGTAGGTTTTTTCACTGTTTTCCATTTTCCGCGATGTCGAGAAACGTTCTGATTATCGAAATTTGCAGCCACTCTATCTTCCCATCCAACCTTGTTCTGTTGATTTGTTGTGACGAATTCGTTCGAACAAAAGTTCGTCACAAAACGCATCCATAGGAACCTTAGCCTAAATAAGCAGATTTTTTAAACGATTTTGTGCAAAATCTGTGCATGTAAGGAACCTCCAAATCTCAAGTCGATCTCGGCCTGTATCGCGTCAACAACAAGTAGACAGCTAAACAAATGCAGATCAAGTCAACGTATTTTTGTTCAAAACAAACTAACCCTGTACAACCAAGTCGTAAGCCAGTATGGACCTAAGGAGCGCCAGAGATGGGCGTATTCGTAATCGTGAATACAAACATATTCACAGAAAACCTATTCTGTGAATACGAATATGAATTTATTCATGTTATATATATTCGTGTGTGAATGTGTGTATTCATACTCACAAATACGTATTCACACACGTAAAGATGAAAACACTTCGCGATAAGACATTTTCAAGTCAAAATAACATTCAAACAAAGGTTAAAATCGATATCTCTATAATAAAATACAATTGCATCGTGTTTCTTGGAGTCGTATTTTAAACTTCGCTGAAGATAGGTAGAGCCACAGTCGCAATTCTCGCTCTTTGCCCTACCTAGTCTTTCTGCCTTCTCCTTTCTACCATGATAAAGGTAAAACGAATCGACATCGATACTTACGCACGTCTCGGAGATGGCAACTACGTCATTTCATTGCTACACGTATTTTATTAATCTGTATAGAAGAAATTGCGAACGTAAATCGTAACATCATGCTCAAGCCAAATATTGTTCGTGTTAATGAACACGGCATCAGTTCATGGTGTGTAAAAACTGAACTGATTCTCAAAGTTGAATAAATGATAATATATTAGATAAGAAAATTAAGAAATTGAACTGATTAATACAAGTAAATTAAACCAATGAACATTTGTTTAGTTCCCATGCTGAAATGTTTAATGACCAAGGAATTCAGCGTTGCCCTAACGTTTGGCGCTTTGAAACCAAATGTTTAATCAATAATATAATTGTGTGAAAGTTATTTTTTAACTATTTTCATACTTTAATCACAGCACTCCTTATTCAATGGTTTCGCAACAGGCTTACAAATACAGTTGTAAGTTTTAATTTACTATAAATTATCACATCAAAAATGCTAAAATTTGTTTTGATTTTGTACTTCTTGTTTCTTAATTGCAACAGTATTTTTCTTGTCCACTTCACGTCGCCTACCTTATTTGGCGCAAACTTCGTGCCATATTTCAAACGAAAAGGTGCCTAATCAACTCACATCTTGCCTAAGAGCCTTTCTTCACACTATCATTACAAACGAGTATCCCCTAGCATGAGAACGCATGTATATAGTAGTTATGAAGTGTTGTATTTTTTATGGCCAAATAATTTATACTTGAGGAAAATACTACAAATTTATAGTTGATCAAAAAATATTAAAACAATTGAAGGTCTATTTTGAGAATATTGTACAAAGCTAATAATAAGAGTAATCTCTTTAGAAAAATTGTTGCTGTTTTTTCACCCGTACCTATATACATTTTGAATAATGAACCTTTGTAATCGACCAAGAATAAAAGGCTCAAACCCCCCGCAAACTGAACTGATTCTCAAAGTTGAATAAATGATAATATATTAGATAAGAAAATTAAGAAATTGAACTGATTAATACAAGTAAATTAAACCAATGAACATTTGTTTAGTTCCCATGGTGAAATGTTTAATGACCAAGGAATTCAGCGTTGCCCTAACGTTTGGCGCTTTGAAACCAAATGTTTAATCAATAATATAATTGTGTGAAGGTTATTTTTTAACGATTTTCATACTTTAATCACAGCACTCCTTATTCAATGGTTTCGCAACAGGATTACAAATACAGTTGTAAGTTTTAATTTACTATAAAATATCACATCAAAAATGCTAAAATTTGTTTTGATTTTGTACTTCTTGTTTCTTAATTACAACAGTATTTTTCTTGTCCACTTCACGTCGCCTACCTTATTTGGCGCAAACTTCGTGCCATATTTCAAACGAAAAGGTGCCTAATCAACTCACATCTTGCCTTAAGAGCCTTTCTTCACACTATCATTACAAACGAGTATCCCCTAGCATGAGAACGCATGTATATAGTAGTTATGAAGTGTTGTATTTTTTATGGCCAAATAATTTATACTTGAGGAAAATACCACAAATTTATAGTTGATCAAAAAATATTAAAACAATTGAATGTCTATTTTAAGAATATTGTACAAAGCTAATAAAAAGAGTAATCTTTTTAGAAAAATTGTTGCTGTTTTTTCACCAGTACCTATATACATTTTGAATAATGAACCTTTGTAACCGACCAAGAATAAAAGGTTCACACTGCGGGAGTGCTTTCCGCGCAACACAGCTCAGAGCAATCGGAAGCTCTACCAGGCTTGTGGAACCGCGTTCTGCACTGCGAACGATTTCAGAACTTGGAAGTGGAATAACATGTGTTGTTGTTTGTAACAAACTCTTCGTCGTCGTACCTTGGCACGATTTCGTTGAAAAAATTCGAGTTTCGTGGATGCAGACGAGATCCAACTACAACTTCAATCTCTTCCTCTTCGTCTACAAACCATGAAACTCCACCACCATCGTCGAAACTATCACTTTCCGAACTTGACGAGCTACTAGTTGACATTTCGATGAATAAATTCAAATGAAGAACAGCGAACAACAGAACAAAGCGACATTTTACAGGAAAAGTTACAGGTAACACGCGGCAACCAAAGCCGAAGAGAGCGCGTTGTTTACTCCACTAGCTTCGAAAAATTGTGAAATGCGCATGCGTGTAGCTACGTCCTTGCGTTCGGGTTCTGACAGTTTTGAAAAAAATCGGGGACTGTTAGAACCGTTCGGAACTGGTTTTACAAAACACTGCCAACCCAAACTTGGCGTTCTGGCACTGCGAACGACAAAACTCGACTGCGCTTGCCAAAAACCGTTCCGAACTGGCAAAATGCACACTGAGAACGAAGCTATAGTTAATGCACCGTGGTGCATTGACCTGCTGAGAAGACTGAAGAGAAGAAATCGACATGAACTAACATTGCGACCATGAAATAATGAAATAATTAATTCATCTGTAATCGGACTTTCTCAAAACAGCGTCTGCACCATTATTTTGAATTGTACAATGTATGTAGTAAATGAGATCAAAATCAAATTACCTATAAGTTGTAAACTTAGTGTGATTAAAAATGTTTAAAAAAAGTCAAAAAGAGCCTTACTGCATTCGGTAATAATGCATTACATTAATAACTAATTTTACAATGACAACTTGAAGTATCTTACCCCCTAACCAGAAGAGGCGGAGAGCTTTTTTGATTATCTCGGTAGAGACCTGTAAATTGTGCGCCTCATCTTCTTCCCCTTCAACCGAGATGTTATTGAAGTCATAATCCACAGTTTCATCAGAGGTCCCAGCTTTGGCGCTGCCCCTGACAGCCACAATGAGGAGGATAGCATGCATTACATTGGAGGCAGTCATGGTTCTGCTCCCCCTAACTAGACCACAAGCCTTTTATAGGAGTCGAGGACCAAATAATTAACATGCAGCGATGATGACGACATCGTATCACACCTGCAGTTGGATGCATTCCTCATTTGGCCCATAAAACTTAACGCACCTAAAATTGTATTCGGATCGATAACGCCGAATAACGGTCTGGTGTTATCTTGCTTGGTCAGTTGATTTGTCCTCAAAAATGAGTCACCTGAGCAGGAGATCGGGTAGTTCGGGTTTTCAGGTTGCCAAGAAAAATATGTGCAGTAAAAAAATGATGTTTGCGAACTCCAATTCCGAATTGATTAACGATTTGAGTGTTGAGTGGTTTATCATACGCAATCAACCAGTTTTTACTCCGTTTTCAGAGGGTAATTTGTTCCAGCTCGCATTTCTTCGTAGAAGCCATTCGTTCACTGGAAACGGAATATGTGCAAACCACATTGCAGTGTTTATTTACAAGATTCGTTATTGGGGCTAATCGATATTACGATTTATATACCGATTTCGAAATCAGAATTATTTTGGAACCGTTCAAGTGTTTAGGGCAGTTGATTTATCCGATATTTGAGCTAGGTCGTTCTGATTTATTGGTATGCTGATAAAACCAATATGAGTAGTACCAGTAAAAAAACAATTTTGCGAATTGAATTTGAGCTACAGGAAAAAAGAAACTTTCGCAGTTAGCTAGACTAGTGAGGAAAATTTCATTACGTAAATTATACTGAGTTCAATTTCGTACTGAATGGTCAACTGAAATTTGAAATTGAACCAAGTAAATTAGTCTTAACAGCTATCCAAAAACGGTAATTTTTGGTTGATTATTTTCAATGATGAATCTTTGAAATCAACCAAGAAACAAATTTCGTACAACCCCCCTAAAAAATACATGTAAAAAAATAAATCCGTCCGTCCGCCGAAAACTGGGGTATATGCTCCCAATTGTGGGTGCCACACCCAACTTAGCACCCTTTTTTTTCTTTCTTTCTTAAACATACATATCAATTTCGAAAACGATCTTCAAAATGATTTGAAAACGATTATGATAAACGGATTTCGAAAATCGATTTTGAAAACGATTTAGTTCAGGGGAAACAACAGAATACGGTCCTAATTTATTAGCAAACGCTATATCAATATTTGAGATTATAACGTACAGTAAATCAACTTCGAAATATGTCCCACACTGTCACTGTTATTATTAAATCAGTCATTATTTGCATCATGGAAACTGCCCTTCAAGTTAAGTTTTGACTTAACTGATAATTTTTAATTTGACCCAAGGTTGTTTTTCCAAAAAAATACCGCTCGTTGATTTCAGCTCTTATTTTCAACTACATCGAGTCAAGTTTTCATGGTGAAAGTTCTAACCAAATCAAATCAAATCAACCTTCATTGTTGTCGATGAGCCATACAATGTAAATTTAAAAGTTATTTCATGAATTAACTGATTTCACAAATTATACTCGCACTTAACCTCAGCGTCGTTCATATGGTAAGATAATTCAATAGGCGCACTAGATCGAAAGAACGAGAAGAATATTATATGGAGAGGATATACTACATATATATATATATATATATATATATATATATATATATATATATATAGAGGAGATATTATACGAGAGGATGCACTCGTACATCCACTCCAGAAAATCGTCTACCACATCTTGAAGCTCAAGGCAATCCCCGAGTGAGCGAACGACTCGGAAAATTTTCAGATCGTATTGGTAAACAAGAGAAAGCTAATGCTGGAAACTGCCAGTGAAGATACGTCAGCCTCAACCTAATTATGATTCGACATCTTCAAGCGAATCTGAGTAAATTGGTCTTATCTCCCACTTGAGTTAATTTTAATTTCACAGAATCTGTAGCTAATCTTATTTTCTTTTGAATTATTTAATTTTTATTCTTATACCTACATATGAATTTGATAACTATGTATCTAGTTCAAGGAAAACAACGTTACTAATTTCTCATCAGTTAAATTTGTGAACATACTCGTGATATACGGCTAATCAACTTTAATCTTCCAATTTTGCTCCTAGATTGTCACTATTATTGCTAAATTAGTCATTCATCAAAAATCCAGACTGAAATGAGCGTGTTTTAAAGCAAAATATTTAGTTTAGGGGTTTTGACGAGGAATATGGATCATTTACCCCATTGTGCGACAGTCGATAAGGTGCTGGAATGTTCTTCCAACTTCACTCTTCAAAAAGTTTAACAATGAACTAGAATATTGAAAAATTTGGGCACAAATTTATGCCGAAAAATATGCATAAAATACATTAATATTTGCCGCAAAATGAAAATAAAACTGCAAAAAAGCTGAAAATCTAAATTCCTTTTTAAATTACCTAATTTTATTTAGAACGAGTTTTTCTTTTAGTCATTAAATTGGTAGTTAACTATTCATTTTTGCTTAAACCTGAATTTTCAGAACAATTCAACATCAATTAGTAAGTTAAACGATGATTTGCGAAAATTCGCTCACACGATCATGCTATATGACTTTTTTTATTTTGTTTTCCCGTGGTGTAAGAAATCGAACCGAATTCCCGGCTTCAATGATGTTAGAGGACGTATTTGTTGTTTTGAGAGGACAAGTGGTTTTTGGGACATGACATAGTGATGAATGGGAACATGTGGTGACCCCTGGACTTTGTGGAAAATTCCACACATGGGAGAGGTGTCCCTCTTTTTATGGGACACAAAACCTTCAACTTTTTCTGATTGAATTAGGGCACAACATTGGGGCGTCAACCTGCCAGTCATATAATGAATATCCCTGCCAATCATAAACAGATACAGTTGGAAAGGGTCTCTGTGTTCGTAGGTTGAAAGTCATGGTCATAGCTAACACATGCGGTCCGGCATTAAAGCCTTGAAAGAGTGAGGTTTTAAATAATGTGTTAGAATAAATTACTCGGTTTCTTAGCCCGCTCTTTTGAAGCGACGTTCTTGAAGGAATTAAGTCCGTAGGCTGTCAATAAAAAATTATAAAAAATCTTTTCCATTTACAAATTTTTATAAAGGTCAATTGCGAATTTATCTTTTTAATTTTTCTTCTCTCCCTATTTAACACATTTACTCTACATGATTACGGCATCCGTCGTTAATACTACTCTTTTCTTGGCCGCGGTAATCCACTCCGGGTACCATGTTGGGTTTGATTCCCCACATACCCATCTTATAATACCGACGAACTCTTAAATGCTCCATATGTATGATTCGTTAGGTGTTATTATATATGTGTCATTATGAAGAAACAAATGAATTCCAGAAATTCAATCGACCAGTATAAGCGAGACACTCCTGATAGAACAAAGCGCCCGGAGTTTTTCGAAGAACTAAAATTCTTTTATTAAGAATGGTTACCAATTGTTAAACTGCCTAATGTCAAATTTGGCATTCAATGCTGATAGAGTGAAATTTGGCCCCTGCAAAGGAGTGTTCCACTTAGATTGTGCTGATGTGTTAAAGGAAGATATACAGTTTTATATGGAATCTAAAACGGCATTTTTATGACAAGGCTGAATTAGGACTGAGGCTGATCGTGAGATATTCTGAGGAAGGCAAGGATAATGAGGAGGATGATGAGGAAGAAGCTCGTTCGAAGGAGGTACTTCTTGCCTTTAGGAAGGAGGTAACTATTGCCAACAGAATGAAATCCGAAGAAATGAAGGACATAAAGGAGCAACTCAATACTTACTCAGGTTTTGTAGAGGAAAATACCACAGCAATTCCTGATCCTTCGGCTGTCCTTCGCGATTAGAATTAGTGTCTTACCAGTTGAAATAGCGAATTGGAAAAAAGGTTAAAAGAACTGGAGACGCGATATTAGGAAGAAGAACATAACGCACTTGCGAAAACCGTAGAAGCAGCCAGCGTTCTGAACGAAACTGGGGAGTCGGTAATGAGCATTATCAAAGGGATAGGGAGAGGGGTTAGTTTCGAGATAATCAATTCAATGGATGATAACTGCTTCAAAGTCCAAGTCCAATAGTCCAGGCTTTATCTCGCCGCCTTTCACTGGTCGTCTTGATAAGGGTGCGTTTGTTGATGCTGCTAGAACGAAGAACAATCTCACGACTTATGATATCGGAATCTCTACTCGGGGTGACTGACGCCTTTCGAGCTTAAATTTATCAAAGCTTGACGCATCCTAAACGCTAACATTAAAAATGAGGTAGGGCATTTAAGAGGGACCATCACTTCAAGATTGTCTGGATTCGGAGCGGTCAAGAAGCCCTGAAATGAGGAAGTAGATAGGTCTATCGGATATACTATTAAACATATTGGTAAGTAATGCACGCATTACGGAGACGTCCCAATGAATGGATTGTATATAATTTTGGTGAGAATTAAAACAAGAGAAAAAAACAAAACGTATCATGATTTCTCGGAGATACAGCCCCCCCCCCCCCCCCCCCACTCATTTACCCCCTTCACCGACTGTAAATTTCTTGTTTCCATGATTGCACTACTGGACTAAAATCTGTATCGAACAAACAATTAAAAAAGTCTCGAAATATGAATATAATAAAGGTATCACGATTTATCGTTATTACCCCCTCCAACTACCCCCTTCCATCATGCAACTTTGAAAGGCCTGACACATTTTCTAAAGCTAGTCCAAATTCATAGTTAAACAAAAAAGAATCACAAAAATCGTACAAGAATAGTAAAAACATGATGATTTGCAGTATTACCCCCTCCATTCACTCCCTTTCATGATAAAATTTGAAAATCCTGACATACTTTCCGAAACTATATCAAATTCATAATAGAATAACATGAGAATCACGAAAATCGGTAGAAATTTTTAGCTTGGGCAACGCTTGAAAACATAGGTAGCCATACCCTCCACAACCCACCTCGACAGCAAATCCGAAATTTCCGAGGTTTGTTGCACAACTATACTAAAATTGGAACCAAACAAAATAAGAATCACGAAAATTGGTTGAAAATTGAGGCCTGGGTGGCATTGAAAATGTTTGTCGAAAAAAACCACGTTTTTTCGGTTTTACCCTCTCCATTTCCCCTCTCCATATATAAATTCAAAATTTCCAAGGTTTGTTGCACAACTAAACTAAAATTGGAATCAAACAAAATGAGAATCACGAAAATCGGTTGAAAATTGAGGGCTGGGTAGCATCGAAAATGTTTGTCGAAAATAACCACGGTTTTTCGGCTTTACCCCCTCCATTTCCCCACTCCATCTAGAAATTCAAAATTTCCAAGGTTTGTTGCACAACTAGACTGAAATTGGAATCGAACAAAGTATGAATCTTCAAAATCAATTGAGCATTGTGGGTTGGGCAGCGTCAACGAAATTCGTCACACACACACCCAGACATAAACCTATGGTTTTTTCACGGATTCGGTCATAGCATTGTCTGAAACGGGTTTGAGTGAGGTTATTGTTTTTCTCATGCTTGCGTTGTTTCCTCTCCCCCTGGATCAGTTCCAATAGGTCTTCCCTCTATTGACGAAACCTTCCTACAGAGGGACGTTGTTAGAAGAGATCTCGCCTCAGCAATTTATAATTAACTCTCAAAAATATGATCACTGTAATCAAGCCAGTTATAATATCTTCAGTCCGAAAATGTTCTTTGTTTTAGTAAAAATATAATCTCTCTTACAAAAAACTTCCACTGACACTCAATACCTAATCGCAATCGAAAAGAGAGGTAAAATAAAAACTACAAAGGTACCTCGAATAGTGCAAAAAATGGCAGTGAACACCTACAGAGATTCCTACTCAGTCGCAAATTAACAAACCCGGAAAATTCATGAAAAACATACATTGAACAAGGCTGAATTCTGGGAATACGTCACGGGAGAAATACCATCTCCACCTGCGACCGCTGACGAGGAAAAAATTTGGAAGAAAGAAGACTCAAAAGCTAAGTCTGATTCAGTTTCAACAATCTCTGTCAGTGAGTTGAAACAAATTAAAATTGTGAAACTTCAAAAAACGTTTGGGACACACTAAAAACATTATCAAAGTGACGGTTCTGCACGTAAGGCTGCCTTACTAAAAAGATTAGTCGTTCAAAAAATGCAAGAAGGACATTCAATTCGGGAGCACCTTAATTCATTCATTGAAGCTGTTGACAAACTAATGAATAAGGACACCAACATTCATGATGACTTGTAAACTTTTCGGCATCTCGATACTTTGTGGAGAACAGATTAGTGTGTGACATCTATGTATTTAACCAAATTGTGACTGGATTTTCACAAGCTTCCTAGTTTTAATTAAATTCACCTCGCGTAAAATTGAAGTGATACGGGTAGTCAGGGATGATCTGGAAGGGGACGAATTCTAGGTCTTAGATTCACTAGATATTGTTGATTTCATTCGCGTATGTGGACTGATTAATGTACTCTGCTTCGGAACACATTCTCTGACTATGATCATTTGGACGAGGAGAATAGTTGAAGCTTTAAGACCCGTAAGGCCACCAGAGCTAAACGCTAAGGGACGGCCACTGGCCAGGGATCTATTGTAGAGCTTATTTTTCATTGAAAGTTCCTCAAAGAGATTTCTTTTTAAACGCTTAGTTTTCGAGTAATTAAATTTTTGAGATCGATTTCGTATTTTCGATCTTTTGTCAATAAAATTATCATAACTTCCTTAGTTTGCTGGAATTAGAATAATTAAATTGTTACTCATTGTAGAATGTAAAGTAGCCAAAAATTAATCAAAATTTGCTATTATGTGAAATAACATGCCACTGTGGTTACCAACAACTTTCGACCGAGCTCATGAGCTTTACTGTTTTCTTCTTCGTTGTTAAATAATGGGTGCGGGTTGATTACTTTTCTATCTGTTTTTAACTAGACTTGCTATTGTGAGACTGTCGAAGCAGGGACGGATTAAAGGGGGGGGGGGGGGGGGGGCGAGAGAGGTAGAAGCAAAAAATTCTTGCGAGTGAACGTTAGAATAGAATCACGCCGTCGCGCAAGTTGGTTGACAAAAATACGAGTATAGATGAAGGAACTTTATACTGTGGGGAAACCGGGATGATAGGTACCGGTTTTACTAATCTGTCACGGCCAATTTAATAATTTGTTCGTTTGAATTTTAGTAGGCCTACAAACTGCGTAGGTGTCACGGGGTATCAATCGGAGATTTACGTGGGTAGTTTCAGAATTTTCGTCGGTAAACTGAGATTTCCAGAAGTGCTTGAGGGAGAAATCATCAAAGCAGGTTGGCAACGGTGGTGTTGAGTGCTTATCGTGCTGTCGTCCATCGTCGCTATTTTGTGAGTAGAAGAGCAGTAGAAACCAAACTTCATGTTAAATGCAAACTAAAGTGTTTTTTTTTTAGTGTTTGAGTTTAGCTCCGTCAAGAAACGAGCATGGAAGATAACATCTTTCTTCTTTTAAACCCATGAGGCAGCAGGCAAGGAATACAATTTTAATTAATAGGGATACGTTTGTGTTCATCAGTTTATTTAACAAGTTACGGTAGAAACCTACTGTATTTGTCTCTCGTTTACCGCTTTTGGTAATGGTAACAATACATAATCAATAGCCATAATACATAATCAACCTACCTACTGTTTCGACGAAGAAAGAAACGAATCGTGTTTTCTTAACTGATTGCAACCAGTGTTTTTCGATTGAAGTGAATTATTCACTTTTTCACATTTACCAGTATTAGACAAAAATGTTTAACAAGGTAATATTTTACTTGTATTTTCATCATTAATCAAAAATGTACTTTGTTCATTTAATTTCATCGTGAGTGTTTATTAAATGGTTGTTTACTTCTAAAGTAAATTGAAAAAAATAAAGAGTATATTATTATTTAATCCAGTGTTTACAATATAAATGTATAATTTATAAATAATATTACAACACGAGGACTGAAGTTCTCCAGCGTTTTATGTTTCATTCCCTGCCTTTTTCGATATAATTTTGCCAAAAAAATTACTTATCTATAATCATTTTATTTTTTCATTTTTTGTGTGTACATGGATGTTTGGTAACCAAGCTAACATTTGTGCAAATAAAAATTATGTTTTTCATGTTAATTTTTACATGAATCTTTGGTAACCAAGCTAAAATTTGTGCAAATAAAAATTATGTTTTTCACGTTAATTTTTATATGCCTGATATAAAGTGTGGGTATATAACCTCTAAAACTGATAGTTTTTCAAGGTTTTTTTTTTCAAAAAATTTCTCGTAGGGGGGGGGGGGGGGGTGTACTTCCGGTAGAGGACCGCCCCCGCCCACGAAATTCCATTAATCCGTCACTGTGTCGAAGAGTAGTTCTATGGTTCATGTTGATTCTTTATTAGGTGAGAAGCCCTTCCCTTGTAACATTTGCGGGTACGGAGCTGCCACTCTTGAGCGACTGGAAAGACACATGCTGCATCACACTGGTAATACTGCTTTTTATAAACCCACCACATATCAGTTTCAATCATTCATATTTATATAATTAATCGTTCTTTTGTGTGATGATTCATTACATGTACGTTCATATGTTGGGTGAAAAGCCTCACGCATGTGAATCCTGTGACCACAGATTTTCAGATTTACGTAGTCTGAAAAAGCACATGAAAACTCATACAGGTAATTTTATAATATTTTACTGATTTCATTCGGCATTTATATTTGTGTAGTTGTTTGGGGGTTTGGTTGGGAGAAGTATCTTACGTAACATCTCTTTTTTCATTTTCGTCCAATTTAATCTTGGTCTTTCATACCTGACCACTAGTATATGAAGCAATTTACTGCGCATAGTATCAGCAATCTATTACTATTACTAATAAGTTCATATTGTATAAACTCGATATATAATAAATGGTTATCCCTTCATGATACAGAGAAAACCTGAGCATTTGAAAAAAGGATTAGTTTAAAAGAGAGAGAATAATAAGCAGAGAGAGGATACAGTGTGAGGATTAAGACTGATTGGTCAGCTGATTATTTGCCTTGACCAATCCTTAGATTGGTTATGAGCCCCATCGCAATAAAAAGAGAGGTAAAATAAAAACTAGAAAGGTACCTACCACGAATAGTGCGAAAAATGGCAGTAAACACCTACAGAATAGGAATGCTCACAGGCGCAAACTAAGAAACCTGGAAAATTCATGAAAAACATACATTGAACAAGGCTGAATTCTGGGAATATGTCACGGGAGAAATACCATCTCCACCTGCGACAGCCACAGCCGATGAGAAAAAACTTTGGACGAAAGAAGACTCGAAAGCTACGTCTGAATCAGTTTAAACAATCTCTGTCAGTGAGTTGAAACAAATTAAAATTGTGAAACTTCAAAAAACGTTTGGGACACACTAAAAAAATTACCAAAGTGACTGTCCTGCATGGCTACCTTACTAAAAAGATTAGTCGTTCAAAAAATGCAAGAAGGAGATTCTATTCGGGAGCATCTTAATTCATTCCTTGAAGCGGTAGACAAGCTAATAGATATGGAGACTAACATTCATGATGACTTGTAAACTTTTCGGCATCTCGAAACTTTGTGGAGAAAAGATTAGTGTGCTATATCTATGTATTTAACGGAAACTTGACTGGATTTTCACAAGTTTCCTAGTCTTAATTAGATTCGTCTCGCGTGAAATTGAAGTAATACGGGTCGTTAGGGATGATCTGGAAATAGACGAATTCTATGTCATAGATTCTCTAGATATTGCTGATTTCATTGGTCTCTTTGGACTGATTAATGTTGTTTGCTTCGGATTACATTCTCTGACTTTAGTCGTTGTTACTAAGAGAATCGTTGAAAGTGTAAGACCTGTAGGTGCCTGCTACCAGAGCTAAACGTTAAGGGACGGCCACTGGCCAGGAATCCATTGTAGAGCTTATTTTTGAGTGAAAGTTCCTGAAAGAGATTTCTTATTAAACGCTAAGTTTTCGAGTAATTTAATTTTAAAGATTGTTTCCGTATTTTCGATCTTTCGTCAATAAAATTATCATAACTTCCTTAGTTTGCTGTGTGAATTCAAATTGAATCGAAAGAACGAGAAGGACATTATATAAAGAGGATATACTATAATTACTATATATATAGAGGAGATATTATACGAGAAGATACACTCTTATCGGGATTCCAACAAATCATTTTCCACATCTTGAAGCTCAAGGCAATCCCCGAGTGAGCGAACGACTCGGAAAATTTTCAGATCATCCGCAAAGATAAGAAACTGTTGGTCCCCAAGGCGGGCAGCTATTGTATTGATAAACATGAGAAAGCTCATGCTGGAAACTGCCAGTAAAGATAAGACAGCCTCAATCTTGTATATGATTCAACATCTCCCAGCGAATCTGAGTAAAAGGGTCTTATCTCCCACTTGAGTTACTATTAATTTCCCAGAATCTGTAGCAAATCTTATTTTCTTTTGAATTATTTAATTTTCATTCTTATACCTACATATAAATTAGAAAACGAAGTAGTTCAAGGGAAACAACGTTACTAATTTCTCGTCAGTTGAAAATATACTCGTGATATAGGTCTAGCTATAATCAACTTTTATCTTAGAATTTGGCCCTTGATTGTCACTATTATTGCTAAATTAGTCATTCATTAAAAATCCAGACTAAAATGAGTGTGTTTTAAACCAAAATATTTAGTTTAGAGGTTTTGATCAGGAATATGGATCATTTACCCCACTGTGCTACAGTCGATAAGGCGCTGGAATGTTCTTCCAACTTCACGCAATTCGTTACTTACAACGTTGATGCGTTAAAATCTTCACTTCCTCCGAATCGGTTGGTCACAACTATGCTCGCAAGTGGCCCATTCAGAGCCACATAAAAATAATAATAACCTATGGTTATTCAATTTTTTAATTTTTTTTTTTTCCTCATTAGATTGCTCCAAAAATCGGCTCTTAGTTAATTTTCGTCAAAAATAATGCTATTGCAATGGCTCCAAAAATGTTAGAATCAAAATTTTCGAAAATTTTCCTTACTAAAATATGTCTTGCATGGCACATTCTGAGACGAATCCTAGAGTTTAACACTTTTCCATATATATATGTAAATGTGAAGGACCTACTCCACTTTTGATTGTTTGTTATTTCGTTTCATAACAACGTTGCGTTGACAACGGTAGCTAACAACCATGTAAAGTTAAATTCTCTCAGTTTGTTCGTATTTGTTATTTGTGCGTTGAACTTTTAGAAGAAACGACTATAAAAACCGATTTTCTTTAAGTTAAGAAGAATTCTTTTGGAATATTCATGAAGCACATACCTCGTTATCATGTGATTCTAATCAATAAATGTTTTCTTTAAGGAGAAACCACGGTCTATCGTCGTTGTTCTATTCACCCAGAAACTGACAATTATAAATCGGGTTTTTCGACACCCTGAAAAGACTTGAAGATGCAGTCAGCTCAGGTACGAATCCATTTGGAACGAGGTTTGGATAGCACTGAGGAGGTAATAAAAGTAACTTCCATCCGACTAATAACGGAACAAATTACGTACGGGTTTCCAATAAAATATCAGAATGCTCGACATCATAACGTACTATTTAATATTGCTGTTGTGAGGAATGCTAGCAAATCTTTAGTAAAACTTGGTCAGTATCGTAATATCACGGTTACACTGCCTGCTGCAATAGTACCTTTATATTTCGATGAAGAAAGAAAATTTTACTTGTGCCGAAAAATCAAGCTTTCCGAACGAAAGGATGTGTTTGTTGGTCAGCATTTTTTGAACACGTTAAATTGTTCAATATCCAAAAAATTTTCTTAGAAGAAAAATACTAAAAAAGGCTAAAATCGGCCAAAAATCGTTACATTTGTATTTTTTTAGCAGACTTTTAGCCAAAAACGTTTATTAACAATGAACTAGAATATTTAAAAAATTGAG
This sequence comes from Adelphocoris suturalis, assembly GCA_030762985.1. NCBI lineage: Eukaryota > Metazoa > Arthropoda > Insecta > Hemiptera > Miridae > Adelphocoris > Adelphocoris suturalis. Next base: position 13,216,112 of record CM061051.1, on the reverse strand, counting down.
CACAAATTTATGCTGAAAAATGTACATAAGTTGCATTAATATTTGCCGAAAAATAAAAATTAAACTGCAAAAAACCTGAAAATCCAAATTCCTTTTTAAATTACCTAATTTTATTTAGAACGAGTTTTTCTTTTTGTCGTAAAATTGGTAGTTAACTATTCCTTTTTGCTTAAACCTGAATTTTCAGAACAATTCAACATCAATTAGTAAGTTAAACGATGATTTGCGAAAATTCGCTCACACGATCATGCTGTAGGACTTTTTTATTGTGTTTTTCGTTGTGTAAGAAATCGATCCGAATCCCCGGTTTCAATGTTGTTAGAGGACGTAAATATTTGTTGTTTTGAGAGGACAAGTGGTTTTTGGGACATGACATAGTGATGAATGGGAACATGTGGTGACCCCTGGACTTCGTAGAATTTCACACATGGGAAGGTGTCCCTTTTTTTATGGGACACAAAACTTTCAACTTTTTATGATGGAATTAGGGCACAACTTTGGGGCATCAACCTGCCAGTCATATAATAAATATCCCTGCCAATCATAAAAAGATGCAGTTAGAAAGGGTCTCTGTGTTCGTAGGTTAAATGAAAGTCATGGTCATAGCTAACACATGCGATCCGCGACGGTCCGTCATTAAAGCCTCGAAAGAAGTATTGAAAAGCCCGCTCTTTTGGTGCGACGTTCTAGAGGAAACTAAGTCCGAAAAAATTATAAAAAATCTCTTCTATTTACAAATTTTTAAAAAGGTCAATTGGTACTTTGCCTTTTTAATTTTTCTTCACTCCCTATTCAACACATTTAATCTACATGATTACGGCATAAGTCCTTAATACTACTTTCACTTGATAGGGGAAAGTTCTCAATTTGTTCTCTTTTCTTGGCCACGGTAATCCACTCCGGGTACCATGTTGGGTTTGATTCCCTACAAACCCATCTTATAATACCGACTAACTCTTGAATGCTCCACACATATGATTCGTTAGGTGTTATATATGTGTCATTATTATGAAGGTACAAATTATGTATTATGAAGGCTCTGTGTTCGTAGGTTGAAAGTCATGGTCATAGCTAACACATGCAGTCCTACATTAAAGCCTTGAAAGAGTGAGGTTTAAATAATGTGTTAGAATAAATTACTCGGTTTTTTAGCCCGCTCTTTTGAAGCGACGTTCTAGAAGGAATTAAGTCCGAGGGCTGTCAATAAAAAATTATAAAAAATCTCTTCCATTTACAAATTTTTAAAAAGGTCAGTTGCGAATTTCTCTTTTTAATTCTTCTTCTCTCCCTATTTAACACATTTACTCTACATGATTACGGCATCCGTCGTTAATACTACTCTTTTCTTGGCCGCCTTAATCCACTCCGAGTTGGGGTTGGGTTTGATTCCCCACATACCCATCTTATAATACCGACGAACTCTCGAATGCTCCACATATATGATTCGTTAGGTGTTATTAAATATGTGTTATTATGAAAGAACAAATGAATTCAAGAAATTCAATCAACCAATATAAGCGAGTCACTCCTGATAGAACAAAGCGCCCGGAGTTTTCCGAAGTACTAAAATTCTTTTATTAAGAATGGTTACCAATTGTTGAGCTGCCTAATGTCAAATTTGGCATTTAATGCTGATAGAGTGAAATGTGGCCCCTGCAAAGGAGTGTTCCACTAAGATTGTGCTGATGTGTTAAAGCAAGATTTACAGTTTTATAAGGAATCTAAAACGGCATTTTTATGACAAGGCTGAATTAGGACTGAGGCTATTCATTAGGACTGAGGCTGATCGTAACATATTCTAAGAAGCGCGTTCGAAGAAGGTAATTCTTGCCTTTAGGAAGGAGGTAACAATTCCCAACAGAAAAAAATCCGAAGAAATGAATGACATAAAGGAGCAACTCAATACTTACTCAGGTTTCGTAGAGGAAAATACCACAGCAATTTCTGGTCCTTCGGCAATCCTTCGCGATTAGAATTATTGTCTTACCAGTTGAAATAGCGAATTGGAAAAACGGTTAAATGAACTGGAGACGCGATATTTGGAAGAAGAACATAACGCACTTGCGAAACCCGTAGAAGCAGCCAGCGTTCTGAACGAAACGGAGTCGGTAATGAGCATTATAAAAGGGATAGGGAGAGGGGTTAATTTCGAGATAATCAATTCAATGGATGATAACTGCTTCAAAGTCCAAGTCCAATAGTCCAGGCTTTATCTCGCCGCCTTTCACTGGTCGTCTTGATAAGGGTGCGTTTGTTGATGCTGCAAGAACGAAGAACAATCTCTTGACTTATGATACCGGAATCTCTACTCGAGGTGACTGACGCCTTTCGAGCTTATATTTATTAAAGCTTGACGCATCCTAAGCGCTAACATTCAAACAGAGGTAGGGCATTTAAGAGGGACCATCACTTCAAGATTGTCTGGATTCGGAGCGGTCAAAAAGCCCTGAAATGAGGAAGAAGATAGATAGATGATCTATCGGATATTCTATCAAACATATTGGAAAGTAATGCACGCATTACAGAGTAATCCCAATGAACGGATTTTATATAATTTTGGTGAGAATTAAAAAAACAAGAGAATAGAACAAAACGTATCATGATTTCTCGGAGATACAGCCCCCCCCCCCCCCACCCGTTTAACCCCTTCCCCGACTGTAAATTTCTTGCTTCCATGGTTGCACAACTGGACAATAATCTGTATCGAACAAACAATTAAAGAAGTCACGGAAATATGAATATAATAAAGATATCACGATTTATCGTTATTACCCCCTTCAATTACACCCTTCCATCATGAAATTTGAAACGCCTGACACATTGTCTAAAGCTATACCAAATTCATAGTTGAACAAAAAAGAATCACCAAAATCGGACAAGAATAAAACATTATGATTTATCAGTATTACCCCCAGCATTCACTCCCTTTCATGATGAAATTTGAAAATCCTGACATACTTTCCGAAACTATATCAAATTCATAATAGAATAACATGAGAATCACGAAAATCGGTAGAGATTTGTGGCTTGGGCAACGCTTGAAAACATAGGTAGCCATACCCTCCACAACCCACCTCGCCAGCAAATCCGAAATTGCCGAGGTTTGTTGCACAACTGAACTAAAATTGGAATCAAACAAAATAAGAATCACGAAAATCGGTTGAAAATTGTGGCCTAGGTGGAATCGAAAATGTTTGTCAAAAAACCACGTTTTTTCGGCTTTACCCCCTCCATTTTCCCTCTCCATCTAGAAATTCAAAATTTCCGAGGTTTGTTGCACAACTAGACTAAAATTGGAATCGAACAAAGAATAAATCTTGAAAATCAATTGAGCATTGTGGGCTGGGCAGCGTCAACGAAATTAGCCACACACACACACCCAGACATAAACGTATGGTTTTTTCACGGATTCGATCTTAGAATTGTCTGAAACGGGTTTGTGTGAGGTTATTGTTTTTCTCATGCTTGGGTTGTTTCCTACCACCCTGGATCAGTTCCAGTAGGTCTTCCCTCTATTGACGAAGCCTTGCTTCAGAGGGACGTTCTTAGAAGAGATCTCGCCTCAGCAATTTATAATTAATTATCAAACATATGTTCACTGTTAACTAGCCAGGTATGATGTCATTTCATCTTCATTTCGGAAAAATTCTTTGTTCTAGTAAAAATAAAATCTCTCTTACAAAATAGTTCCACTGACACTCAATACCTAAGAGGTTATGAGGCCCGAACGCAATCAAAAATAGAGGTAAAATAAAAAGTAGAAAGGTATCTCGAATAGCGCGAAAAATGGCAGTAAACACCTACAGAAAATTCATGAAAAACATACATTGAACAAAGCTGAACCTCCACCTGCTACAGCCACCGCCGACGAGGAAAAAATTTGGGAAAAAGAAGACTCGAAAGCTGAGTCTGAATCAGTTTTAACAATCTTGGTCAGTGAGTTGAAATAAATTAAAATTGTGAAACTTCGAAAAACGTTTGGGATACACTAGAAAAATTATCAAAGTGACGGTCCTGCACGTAAGGCCACCTTACAAAAAGATCTCGAAACTTTGTGGAGAATAGATTAGTGGCTGATATCTATGTATTTAACCGAAATGTGACTGGATTTTCACAAGCTTCCTAGTTTTAATTAGATTCACCTCGCGTAAAATTGAAGTGATACGGGTCGTCAGGGATGATCTGGTAGGAGACGAATTCTATGTCATAGATTCTCTAGATATTGTTGATTTCATTCGTCTATGTGGACTCATTAATGTACTCTTCTTCGGAACACATTCTCTGACTATGGTCATTTGGACGAGGAGGATAGTTGAAGCTGTAAGACCGTAAGGCCACCAGAGCTAAACGCTAAGGGACGGCCACTGGCCAGGGATCCATTGTAGAGCTTATTTTTGATTGAAAGTTCCTCAAAGAGATTTCTTTTTAAACGCTTAGTTTTCGAGTAATTTAATTTTTAAGATTGTTTTCGTATTTTCGATCTTTTGTCAATAAAATCATCATAACTTCCTTAGTTTGCTGTGTGCATTCAAATTCGAGGATACCGTTGGAAAGGACATGAAATTTGCTATCAGATATATGCCTGATCTTATTATTAAGAATTAATGTTGGAGACATGAAAAGCCCCTCTGAAATGAAAATTTCACCTAATTCCTGGTAACGTTGGTTATGAGGATATGATGATAGTTGAAGATGTCCGGACCTTCAGGCCATGCAGTGTGAGACCACTAAAAGATTTCAAGAAATAACACTCCATCATCTTTATTGACTCCGACGCTTGCTCTCATTCACCGAAAAAATGTTATCAATCTGAATGAATCCGTTCACCTTACTGAAGACCCTGGGAAAAATCCAGAGTTCTATAAGGGAAGAAGAGAAAAATAAGATGTAATGATCTTTTCATAATAACCTTTACATAATTGGGAAGCTGTATACGGACGTTCGTACAGTGGGTACTGTTTTCAAATCAATGATACGGCAATAAGCTGGGACGCATGGAAGCAGCGCACAGTGGCCGGATCAACGACTCAGAGTGAATGAATATAATACACTTGATCAAAAATGTTTGGACTTTGGAGTTTGTTTCCACGTATTTATTTACCATGAGTCGAATGGCAGCACTTGAATATCTCCCTAACCCCGTTTTAACCAAGTTTTACACTTTAACTCACAAATATCAACCTCATTCAACAGTTTATCTCACATGCTCAAAGAAACACAGATAGGACACAGCGGTCAGAACTATACAAAAGTTCGGCTACGATGCCGACGAAAACCCATGGTGAAAAACGATACTTTGAAGTACCAGAAAACCAAAAATTCAAACCCCAAAATCAAAGCGGTGCATCTCCAAAAACGGCGCATGAATTGAGAATGTATCGGTTACAACATTTTTTTGACGTTCGATTATGACCCAAGCACAACGATAGGGTGGTTCAAACAAAAAAAAAAAAGTTCTGGGATTTCTTGTCCCCATTGTTTTTTTGCTTCCTCGGTATGTCAGGATGACACTCCTAAATTTTTAGCAAAAAATATTAATCCTAATCACTTTACCTGGGTCGATTTTGGCCAGTTATCGACCGCTATCGTAAACCAACCTCTAAATTGGTGCCGAGGTGATGATTTGACGGACGGATTTCAATTTTTTTAGGTCAATTTATGGGTTTTTGCATGCGCTGAACGCGGTGAACTTATTTATTTTACGCTCCGTCCACTAGTTATCCGGTAAACTGGCAGAGGGCGCCAGTTTATTTTACTTGATTTTACTTGAAGATAAGTAAAAATCGAAAATTTCACCGAAAATGCTGTCGCCTGGTAAAAAATTGTACTAGAAACATGCTAAAATGGTCGGATAATATGCTTTGGCATGTTCTGAACATGATTCCGTTTTTTACTATACTTTTCCGCCGATGATTGCTTCGTTTATAGGCCATAAAGCTCAAATTAATAGTAGGGTAATAGACAAATTCACCCTAATTTCACCTGAAATTATGTCGCGTTGATAATTTAAGGTTCTGAAATACCTTGTGCCGATAAAATTTGGTATTTTCCAGGATGTACAAAGCCGTTGGTAATTTGGCAAGGACTTGAACCGGCATTGTACTTATTTGCCAAATATAGCGGCAAAATGGAGAAAATAGCTAAAATTTTCCAATTTTTCTGTAAAATTCCTTAGTTCCATCGGTTTTCTTTCCGGGGTCAAATTCGTAGTTCTGAATTGTCTGAACTGTGATTGGATCGTTTGAGCGTAGGGTTAAATATTGTCAGCGGTATCGGTCATGTGTAAAAGCTTGTACAATGGTATCGGGTCGTTAAGCGAATAAGTACAATGCCGGTTCAGGTCCTTGCCAAATTACCAACGGCTTTGTACATCCTGGAAAATACCAAATTTTATCGGCACAAGGTATTTCAGAACCTTAAATTATCAACGCGACATAATTTCAGGTGAAATTAGGGTGAATTTGTCTATTACCCTACTATTAATTTGAGCTTTATGGCCTATAAACGAAGCAATCATCGGCGGAAAAGTATAGTAAAAAACGGAATCATGTTCAGAACATGCCAAAGCATATTATCCGACCATTTTAGCATGTTTCTAGTACAATTCTTAACCAGGCGACAGCATTTTCGGTGAAATTTTCGATTTTTACTTATCTTCAAGTAAAATTAAGTAAAATAAACTGGCGCCCTCTGCCAGTTTACCGGATAACTAGTAGACGGAGCGTAAAATAAATAAGTTCACCGTGTTCAGCGCATGCGAAAACCCATAAATTGACCTAAAAAATTGAAATCCGTCCGTCAAATCATCACCTCGGCACCAATTTAGAGATTGGTTTACGATAGCGATCGATAACTGGCCAAAATCGACCCAGGTAAAGTGATTAGGATTAATTAAAAATTTAGGAGTGTCATCCTGACATACCGAGGAAGCAAAAAAACAATGGGGACAAGAAATCCCAGAACTTTTTTTTTGTTTTGAACCACTCTATCGTTGCGCTTGGGTCATAATCGAACGTCAAAAAATGTTGTAACCGATACATTCTCAATTCATGCGCCGTTTTTGGAGATGCACCGCTTTGATTTTGGGGTTTGAATTTTTGGTTTTCTGGTACTTCAAAGTATCGTTTTTCACCATGGGTTTTTGTCGGCATCGTAGCCGAACTTTTGTCTAGTTCCTGACCGCTGTGAGGAACGTCGAAACTTCCCACTTTCTGGACAGCTGAAAAATACGAGTTAATGTTCACTCACCTCCTAATACCTCAGCAGACAGGATCATCGGATGCATTTTACACACAGAGGTAAGAAGATCTTTTTGATTTCCATGTTTGATAAATAGGAACAAGCAACTTTCTTAAGAGCAGAACTAAGACATTGAAACTAGGACGTTGAGCTCCTGCTCCAGTACTGTTCAACTGATGGAATGACGGCCGACATCTTTACGGCCGTAATTACGTTCATCGTTAATCTTTACGTTCATGTCGAACAGACCACCGTGACTTCAACAGAAACTTCATCAATTAAGCCATTGAGCGCAAGGACATCGAGCTTAAGTACAGTCCAACTGATGAAATGACGTCTGACATCTTCACAAAGGCTCTAACTGGCCCGATGTTCTTCGTGTTCCGAAGACGACTAGGTCTGGGCAGCACATAGTGAGCGAAAGTCTTAGAAGAGATCTCGCCTCAACAATTTATTTAATTCTCAAAAATATGTTCACTGTTAACAAGCCAGTTATAATATATTCAGTTCGAAAAAGTTCTTTGTTCTCGTAAAAAATAAAATCTCTCTTACAAAAAAGTTCCACTGACACTCAATATCCAAGGGTTATGAGGCCCGAACGCAATCGAAAATAGAGGTAAAATAAAAACTAGGAAGGCACCACGAATAGCGTGAAAAATGGCAGTGAACCCCTGCTGAATAGAAATGCTCACAGGCGCAAACTACGAAACCTGGAAAATTCATGCAGAACATACATTGAACAACGTTGGATTCAGGGAATATGTCACGGGAAAAATACCACCTCCACCTGCGATAGCCACAGCCGACGAGGAAAAAATTTGGGGGAAAGAAGACTCGAAAGCCAAGTCTGAATTAGTTTCAACAATCTCTGTCAGTGAGTTGAAACAAATGAAAATTGTGAAACTTCAAATACGTTAGGGACACCCTGAAAAAAAAAAAAAAAATTATCAAAGTGACGGTCCTGCACGTAAGGCTACCTTACTAAAAAGATTAGTCTTTAAAATAATTCAAGAAGGAGATTAAAATCGGGAGCACCTTAATTCATTCTTCAAAGCGGTAGACAATTTAATAGATATGGACATTAACATTCATGATGACTTGTAAACTTTTCGGCATCTCGATACATTGTGGAGAAAAGGTTAGTGTGTTATATCCATGTATTAAACTTAAATTTGACTGGATTTTCACAAGCTTCCTAGTTTTAATTATATTCGCCTTGCGTGAAATTGAAGTAATACGGGTCGTTAGGGATGATCTGGAAATAGACGAATTCTATGTCAAAGATTCAGCAGGATATTGCTGATTTCATTGGTCTGTTTGGACAGATTAATGTTGTTTGCTTCGGATTACATTCTCTGACTTTAGTCGTTGTTACAAAGAGAATCGTTGAAGATGCAAGACCTGTAGGTGCCTGCTACCAGAGCTAAACTTTATAGGTCGGCCACTGGCCAGGGATCCATTGTAGAGCTTTTTTTTTTTTTTTTTAAAGTTCCTCGTAGAGATTTCTTTTTAACGCTGAGCTTTCGAGTAATTTAATTTTTAAGATTGTTTTCGTATTTTCAATCTTTTATCAATAAAATTATCATAACTTCCTTTGTTTGCTGTGTGAATTCAAATTCGAGGATACCGTTGGAAAGGACATTAAATTTGCTACCAAATAGATGCCTGATCATTATTATTAAGAATTAATGTTGGAGACATGAAAAACCCCTCTGAAATGAAAATTTCACCTAATTTGGGTAACCTTGGTTATGAGGATAGTTGAAGATGTCCGGACCTTCAGGCCATGTGAATATCACCCTAAACCCGTTAATACCAAGTTTTACACTTTAACTCACAAATTTTAACCTCATCAAACAGTTTATCTCTTATAAGTGACGGTCCTGCACGTAAGGCTACCTTACTAAAAAGATTAGTCGTTCAAAAAATGCAAGAAGGAGATTCAATTCGGGAGCACCTTAATTCATTCATTGAAGCGGTAGACAAACTAATGAGAAGGACACTAAAATTAAGGATGACTTGTAAACTTTTCGGCATCTCGAAACTTTGTGGAGAAAAGGTTAGCGGCTGATATCTATGTATTCAACAAAAATTTGACTGAATTTTCATAAGCTTCCTAGTTTTAATTAGATTCGCCTCGCGTGAAATTGAAGTAATACGGGTCGTTAGGGATGATCTGGAAATAGACGAATTCTATGTCATAGATTCTCTAGATATTGTTGATTTCATTGGTCTGTTTGGACTGATCAATGTTGTTTGTTCGGAACACATTCCCTGACAATGGTCATTTGGACTAAGAGAATAGTTGAAGATGTAAGACCTATAGGTGCCTGCTACCAGCGCTAAACGTTAAGGGTCGGCCACTGGCCAGGGATCCATTGTAGAGCTTTTTTTTTTATTGAAAGTTCGTCATAGAGATTTATTTTTAACGCTGAGTTTTCGAAAAATTTAATTTTTAAGATTGTTTTCGTATTTTCGATCTTTTATCAATAAAATTATCATAACTTCCTTAGTTTGCTTTGTGAATTAAAATTCGAGGATACCTTTGGAACGGGTATTAAATTTGATATCAGATAGATTCCTGATCATTATTATTAGGAATTAAGGTTTGAGACATGAAAAACCCCTCTGAAATGAAAATTTCACCTAATTTGGGTAACCTTGAGTTTTTTCAATCGGGGTTTGAACAATGAAAATCAATATAATATCCATATGCAAGAACGATAAAAACTGTGCCATGATCTCACCTTCCCAGCTGTGTATTTAATTTAACGTTCACTTTGCTAATTAGGGGAGAAAACTACCTATGTTTTGATGTCGAAAAACATTGCTTTTTCAATGAAGTCGAAGGTTGTCTTAAAACCTTAACTTGAATAAAACTACGAGTTTGGGGGTCGGTTTCCACGTATTTTTCTACCGTGAGTCGAATAGCAGCACTTGAATATCTCCCTAACCCCATTATTACCAAGTTTTACAATTTAACTCACAAGTGTGAACCTCATTCAACAGTTGATCTCACATGCTCAAAGGAACACAGATAGGAACGTCGAAACTTCCCACTTTCTGGACAGCTGAAAAATACGAGTTAATGTTCACTCACCTCCTAATACCTCAACAGACAGGATCATCTAATGCATTTTACACGCAGAGGGAAGAAGACCTTTCTGATTTCCATGTTTAATGAATAGGATTAAGCAACTTTCTTAAGAGCAGAACCAAGACATTGAAACTAGGACATTGAGCTCCTCCTCCAGTACTGTCCAACAGATGGAATGACGGCTGACATCTTTACAAAGGCTCTAACTGGCCCGATATTCTTCGTGTTCCGAAGAAGAGTAGGACTGGGCAGCATATGTTGAGGGAAAGTCTTAGAAGAGATCTCGCCTCGACAATTTATAATTAATTCTTAAAAATATGTTCACTGTTAATAAGCCAGTTATAATGTATTCAGTTCGAAAAAGTTCTTTGTTCTAGTAAAAAATAAAATGTCTCTTACAAAATGTTCCACTGACACTCAATACCTAAGAAGTTATGAGGCCCGAACGCAATCGAAAATAGAGGTAAAATAAAAACTAGAAAGGCACCACGAATAGCGCAAAAAATGGCAGTGAACCCCTGCAGAATAGAAATGCTCACAGGCGCAAACTACGAAACCTGGAAATTTCATGCAGAACATACATTGAACAATGCAGAATTCAGGGAATATGTCACGGGAGAAATACCACCTCCACCTGTGACAGTCACCGCCGACGAGGAAAAAATTTGGAGGAAAGAAGACTCGAAAGCTAAGTCTGAATCAGTTTCAACAATCTCTGTCAGTGATTTGAATCAAATTAAAATTGTGAAACTTCAAAAAACGTTTTTGACACAATAATTCGAGCTAATTCGAGATTCAGTACAGTCCCACTGATGAAATGACGGCTGACATCTTTACAAAGGCTCCAACTGGCCCGATATTCTTCGTGTTCCGAAGACCAGTTAGATATGTTCACTGTAAACATGTTCACTGTTAACAAGCCAGTTATAATATATTCAGTTCGAAAAAGTTCTTTGTTCAAGAAAAAAAAAAAAAAAAAAAAAACGTCTCTTACAAAAGTTCAACTGACACTCAATACTTAAGAGGTTATGAGGCCCGAACGCAATCGAAAAGACAGGTAAAATAAAAACTAGATAGGCACCACGAATAGTGCGAAAAATGGCAGTGAACCCCTGCAGAATAGAAATGCTCACAGGCGCAAACTACGAAACCTGGAAAATTCATGCAGAACATACATTGAACAAAGCTGAATTCAGGGAATATGTCACGGGAGAAATACTTTCCACCTGCGACAGCCACCGCCGAAGAGGAAAAAATTTGGAGGAAAGAAGAGTCGAAAGCTACGTCTGAATTAGTTTCAACAATCTCTGTCAGTGAGTTGAAACAAATTAAAATTTTGAAACTTCAAAAAACGTTTGGGACACACTAAAAAAATTATCAAAGTGACGGTTCTACACGTAAGGCTACCTTACTAAAAAGATTAGTCGTTCAAAAGATGCAAGAAGGAGATTCAATTCGGGAGCACGTTAATTCATTCATTGAAGCGGTAGACAAACTAATGAGAAGGACACTAAAATTCAGGATGACTTGTAAACTTTTCGGCATTTCGAAACTTTGTGGAGAATAGATTAGTGGATGATATCTATGTATTTAACCGAAATTTGACTGGATTTTCACAAGCTTCCTAGTTTTAATTAGATTCACCTCGCGTAAAATTGAAGTGATACGGGTCGTTAGGGATGATCTGGAAGGAGACGAATTCTATGTCATAGATTCTCTAGATATTGTTGATTTCATTGGTCTGTTTAGACTGATCAATGTTGTTTGTTCGGAACACATTCCCTGACAATGGTCATTTGGACTAAGAGAATAGTTGAAGATGTAAGACCTTTAGGTAATGCCTCGCGTAAAATTGAAGTGATACGGGTCGTCAGGGATTATCTGGAAGAAGAAGAATTCTATGTCATAGATTTCCTAGATATTGTTGATTTCATTGGTCTGTTTGGACTGATCAATGTTGTTTGCATTGGAACACATTCCCTGACAATGGTCATTTGGACTAAGTGAATAGTTGGAGATGAAAGACCTGTAGGTAAGACCTCGCGTAAAATTGAAGTGAAATGGGTCGTCAGGGATGATCTGGAAGGAGGCGAATTCTATGTCATAGATTCTCTAGATATTGTTGATTTCATTGGTCTGTTTGGACTGAATAATTTCGTTTGCTTCGGATTACATTCTCCGACTTTGGTCGTTGTGACTAAGAGAATCGTTGAAGATGTAAGACCTTTAGGTGCCTGCTACCAGAGCTAAACGTTAAGGGTCGCCCACTGGCTAGGGATCCATTGTAGAGCTTATTTTTGTTTGAAAGTTCCTCAAAGAGATTTATTTTTAAACGCTAAGTTTTCGAGTGATTTAATTTTTAAGATTGTTTTCGTATTTTCGATCTTTTGTCAATAAAATTATCATAACTTCCTTAGTTTGCTGTGTGAATTCAAATTCGAGGATACCGTTGGAAAGGACATTAATTTACTACCAGATAGATGCCTGATCATTATTATTAAGAGTTAACGTTGGAGACATGAAAAACCCCTCTGAAATGAAAATTTCACCTAATTCCGGATACCTTGGTTATGAGGACATGAGGATAGTTGAAGATGTCCGGACCATCAGGCCATGCAGTGTGAGACCACTAAAAGATTTCAACAAATAACACTCCACCATCTTTATTGACTCCGACGCTTGCTCTCATTCACCGAAAAAATGTTATCAATCTGAATGAATCTGCCCACCTTGCTGAAGACCCTGGGGAAAAACCAGAGCTCTATAAGGGAACAAGAGAAAAATAAGATGTAATAATCTTGTCATGATAACCTTTACACAAGTTTTAACTAGATTCGTCTCGAGTAATATTTTAGCGATACGGTTTGTTAGGGATGATCTGGAAAGAGAGGAATTCTATGTCATAGATTCTCTAGATATTGTTGATTTCATTCGATTATTCGCTACCGTGACTTCAACGGAAACTTCATCAGGAAAGCCATTGAGCGCAAGGATATCGAGCTACAGTATTGTCCAACAGATGGAATGACGGCTGACATCTTTACAAAGGCTCTAACTGGCCCGATATTCTTTGTGTAATTATCAAAGGGACGGTCCTGCACGTAAGGCTACCTTACTAAAAAAATTAGTCTTTCAAAAAATGGAAGAAGAAGATTAAATTCGGGAGCACCTTAGTTCATTCTTCGAAGCGGTAGACAATTTATTAGATATGGACACTAACTTTCATGATGACTTGTAAACTTTTCGGCATTTGAAACTTTGTGGAGAATAGGTTAGTGGCTGATATCTATGTATTTAACCGAAATTTGACTGGATTTACTCAAGCTTCCTAGTTTCAATTAGATTCGCCTCGCGTGAAGTTGAAGTAATACGGGTCGTTAGGGATGATCTGGAAATAGCCGAATTCTATGTCATGGATGCTCTGGATATTGCTAATTTCATTGGTCTGTTTGGACTGATTAATGTTGTTTGCTTTGGATTACATTTTCTGACTTTAATAGTATTGACGAAGAGAATAGTTGAACATGTAAGACCTGTAGGTGCCTGCTACCAGAGCTAAACGTTAAGGGTCGGCCACTGGCCAGGGATCCATTGTAGAGCTTATTTTTGATTGAAAGTATCTCATAGAGATTTCTTTTTAACGCTTGTTTTCTTATTTTCGATCTTTTATCAATAAAATTATCATAACTTCCTTAGTTTGCTGTGTGAATTCAAACTCGAGGATACCGTTGGAAAGGACATTAATTTGCTATCAGATAGATGCCTGATCATTATTATTAGGAATTAGTTTTTTGACATGAAAAACCCCTCTGAAATGAAAATTTCACCTAATTTGGGTAACCTTGAGTTTTTTCAATCGGGATTTGAACAATGAAAATCAATATTTTATCCATATGCAAGAACGATAAAAACTGCGCCATGATCTCACCTTCCCAGCGGTGTATTTAATTTACCGTATAGTTTGCTAATTAGGGGAGAAAACTATGTTTTAATGTCGAAAAACATTGCTTTTTCAATGAATTCGAAGGTTGTCTTAAAACCTTAAATTTATTGAAAATACGAGTTTGGAATTTGTTTCCACGTATTTATTTACCATGAGTCGAATGGAAGCACTTGAATATCTCCCTAACCCCATTATTAACAAGTATTACACTTTAACTCATAAATGTGAACCTCGTTCAACAGTTCATCTCACTCGCTCAAAGAAACACAGACGGGAACGTCGAAACTTCCCACTTTCTGGACAGCTGAAACTACGAGTGTTCTTCACTCTCTTCCTAATAATTCAGCAGACAGGATCATCGGACGCATTTTACACACGGAGTTAAGAAGATCTTTTTGATTTCCATATTTGATAAATAGGAACAAGCAACTTTCTTGGGAGCAGAACTAGGACAACGTATATTTTCTATAAATGTTTATCATCACACAAATCATATGGACACTAACATGCATGATGACTTGTACACTTTTAGGCAGCTCGAAACTTTGTGGAGAAAAGATTATTGTGTTATATCTATGTATTCATGGAAATTTGACTGGATTTTTACAAGTTTTAATTAGATTCGTTTCGAATAATATTTTAGTGATACGGTTTGTTAGGGATGATCTGGAAAGATAGGAATTCCATGTCATAGATTCTCTAGATATTGTTGATTTCATTCGTCTATGTGGACTGATAATTATTTTTTGCCTTGATTCACATTTTTTGATTATGATCATTTGGATTAGAAGGATAGTTGAAGCTGTACGACCTTTGAGGGCACCAGAGCTGTCTCAGCGACCTGTGCTACGACCGGACCATCAGGCCATGCAGTGTGAGACCCCTAAAAGATTTCAAGAAATAACACTCCACCATCTTTATTGACGCCGACTCCCGAGCTCTCATTCACTGACCAAACGTTTTCAATCTGAATAAATCCGTTCACCTTGCTGAGGACCCTGGGAAAAAAAACCAGAGTTCTATAAGGAAACAAGAGAAAAATTTGATGTAATAATCTTTTCATAATAACCTTTACATAAATGGGAAGCTGTATGGACGGACTTTCGTAAACTGTGTACAGTTTTCAATTCAATGATACGGCAAAAAGCTGGGATGCAAGGAGGCAACGCACAGTGGCCGGATCAACGACTCAGAGTGAATACAAGGTACTCTCGAACCCTGCAAAAGAAGCCATGCACCAGAAAAACATGATAAATCACGTTCATGTCGAACAGACCACCGTGACTTCAACAGAAACTTCATCAATTTGGCCATTGATCGCAAGGACATCGAGCTTAAGTACAGTCCAACTGATGAAATGACGTCTGACATCTTCACAAAGGCTCTAACTGGCCCGATGTTCTTCGTGTTCCGAAGACGACTAGGTCTGGGCAGCACATAGTGAGCGAAAGTCTTAGAAGATATCTCGCCTCGACAATTTATAATTAATTCTCAAAAATATGTTCACTGTTAACAAGCCCGTTATAATATATTCAGTTCAAAAAAGTTCTTTGTTCTCGTAAAAAATAAAATCTCTCTTACAAAAAAGTTCCAGTGACACTCAATATCCAAGAGGTTTAATAGGCCCGAACGCAATCGAAAATAGATGTAAAATAAAAACTAGGAAGGCACCACGAATAGCGCGAAAAATGGCAGTGAACCCCTGCTGAATAGAAATGCTCACAGGCGCAAACTACGAAACCTGGAAAATTCATGCAGAACATACATTGAACAACGTTGGATTCTGGGAATATGTCACGGGAAAAATACCACCTCCACCTGCGACAGCCACAGCCGACGAGGAAAAAATTTGGGGGAAAGAAGACTCGAAAACTAAGTCTGAATCAGTTTCAACAATCTCTGTCAGTGAGTTGAAACAAATGAAAATTGTGAAACTTCAAATACGTTAGGGACACCCTGAAAAAAAAAAAAAAAATTATCAAAGTGACGGTCCTGCACGTAAGGCTACCTTACTAAAAAGATTAGTCTTTCAAAAAATGCAAGAAGGAGATTAAATTCGGGAGCACCTTAATTCATTCTTCAAAGCGGTAGACAATTTAATAGATATGGACATTAACATTCATGATGACTTGTAAACTTTTCGGCATCTCGATACATTGTGGAGAAAAGGTTAGTGTGTTATATCCATGTATTAAACTGAAATTTGACTGGATTTTCACAAGCTTCCTAGTTTTAATTAGATTCGCCTTGCGTGAAATTGAAGTAAGGGATGATCTGGAAATAGACGAATTCTATGTCATAGATTCTCTGGATATTGCTGATTTCATTGGTCTGTTTGGACAGATTAATTTCGTTTGCTTCGGATTACATTCTCTGACTTTAGTCGTTGTTACAAAGAGAATCGTTGAAGATGTAAGACCTGTAGGTGCCTGCTACCAGAGCTAAACGTTAAGGGTCGGCCACTGGCCAGGGATCCATTGTAGAGCTTTTTTTTTATTGAAAGTTCGTCATAGAGATTTATTTTTAACGCTGAGTTTTCGAGTAATTTAATTTTTAAGATTGTTTTCGTATTTTGGATCTTTTATCAATAAAATTATCATAGTTTCCTTAGTTTGCTTTGTGAATTATAATTCGAGGATACCGTTGGAAAGGGTACTAAATTTGATATCAGATAGATGCCTGATCATTATTATTAGGAATTAAGGTTTGAGACATGAAAAACCCCCTCTGAAATGAAAATTTCACCTAATTTGGGTAACCTTGAGTTTTTTAATCGGGATTTGAACAATGAAAATCAATATATTATCCATATGCAAGAACGATAAAAACTGCGCCATGATCTCACCTTCCCAGCTTTGTATTTAATTTAACGTTTACTTTGCTAATTAGGGGAGAAAACTACCTATGTTTTAATGTCGAAAAACATTGCTTTTTCAATGAAGTCGAAGGTTGTCTTAAAACCTTAACTTGAATAAAAATACGAGTTTGGGGGTCGGTTTCCACGTATTTTTCTACCGTGAGTCGAATAGCAGCACTTGAATATCTCCCTAACCCCATTATTACCAAGTTTTACAATTTAACTCACAAATGTGAACCTCATTCAACAGTTTATCTCTCATGCTCAAAGAAAAACAGATAGGAACGTCGAAACTTCCCACTTTCTGGACAGCTGAAAAATACGAGTTAATGTTCACTCACCTCCTAATACTCAACAGACAGGATCATCGGATGCATTTTACACGCAGAGATTTCCTTATTTGATGAATAGGATTAAGCAAGTTTCTTAAGAGCAGAACTAAGACATTGAAACTAGGACATTGAGCTCCTCCTCCAGTACTGTCCAACTGATGGAATGACGGCTGACATCTCTACAAAGGCTCTAACTGGCCCGATATTCTTCGTGTTCCGAAGACGAGAAGGACTGGGCAGCATATGTTGAGGGAAAGTCTCAGAAGAGATCTCGCCCCGACAATTTATAATTAATTCTTAAAAATATGTTCACTGTTAACAAGCCAGTTATAATATATTCAGTTCGAAAAAGTTCTTTGTTCTAGTAAAAAATAAAATGTCTCTTACAAAATGTTCCACTGACACTCAATACCTAAGAAGTTATGAGGCCCGAACGCAATCGAAAATAGAGGTAAAATAAGAACTAGAAAGGCACCACGAATAGCGCAAAAAATGGCAGTAAACCCCTGCAGAATAGAAAAGCTCACAGGCGCAATCTACGAAACCTGGAAAATTCATGCAGAACATAGGTACATTGAACAAAGCTAAATTCAGGGAATATGTCACGGGAGAAATACCACCTCCACCTGTGACAGTCACTGCCGACGAGGAAATAATCTTGAGGAAAGAAGACTCGAAAGCTAAGTCTGAATCAGTTTCAACAATCTCTGTTAGTGATTTGAATCAAATTACAATTGTGAAACTTCAAAAAACGTTTGTGACACACTAATTCGAGCTAATGGTTGGTTCTTATACTGTTTTCATATGTGCTGTGGTTCCGCACAGCTGGATTTGGAAATAGGATATAATCCATTATTCCCATTGGATCCCCTTGTTCCCCTCTTTGTTACCACGTATTCTAATTTATTATCATTGTTATTTATTGTTACTATTATTAACATTTATACTAGAATATTCCCTAATTTATCGTTGACCGAAACGGACGTTAAAAGTGTGATTTGTGACAAGTGATCTAATCGTTCTGGAACATTCTATCAGCTTCCTGCGCAGGCCCTTCGCGCATCGTCCGGCCATCGCCATCATTATCAAACGAATTCTCCTAACAGCTACAACTATCCTTTTCAACTTATATAATTATCGCTTTCCATCACGTTATTCGACAATAATCCTCATTTTTTCATTTTATTTTATCATCTGTCGTTCATTGACGTAAGAGTGAACCGGAGCCTGGAGACAGTATCTCGTTTAGGTATTGTGCATCCGTTTCTGGGATTTTCGTTACTCTACGTCTGGAGCTGTACCGCATTGCCTGTTCAACCGTAGAGGATTTACTGAGAGTTCGAATCAATTTGGACAGACGACAGTTGAACGAAGGAAGGAATTCGTCGAAGGTAAAACCAGCAGACGACCAGGTAACGCCCGTTGCGAGGTAAATTCATTCAAATACCTACCTACCTATCTGATCTTTTCACCTACCTACACCTTTGGGCATACTTAACGTCACTACCTTTGTTACCCATTGCGAATACGTGATTCTCCGACCTACCAAAACCTACCGTCTTGTCAGGATTTCATCGTTCCATCATCAAATTCTACGAACTATTTACATAGAAAGCTACGACCTGTTATTAGTTGTAACTATTATCACATACACTGTTAGCAAATCTTCCGTTTCAGTAGGTACTTAGGAAATATTTACGAACCTGTCTATTAGTACAATTATATTTTGCACTTTATCTGCATTAACTGAAATCTATCTTTTTATCATACTACCAACACCCATATAAATCTTTTTCTCCCGTTTACAAGGGAGTGGTCCTTCGAGTAGAGAAAAATCCAACATCCATTCTTTTACTTTTGGAATTCAGTAATTGGTGCTCACACACCCCACTGATCCAACCATTTGGTCCATCGAGCCGTGGATGTGAACTAGTACCTAGGATTCAGTATTTACCTACCTATCTTTAAATACCTACATAGATATTGAACCCAATTACTTACCAACACTTTATATACCTAAGTAGGTACTTAATTCGTATCTTCCCTTATATTTATTATCTCTCTTTTGCTATTTTCATCCATTTGTTTGTATTTATCTGTCTATTTATTGAAAGATTTTTCTTGGTGATATATATATATATCTGTGATATTTTCTATTTATTTGTGTGTAATATTTTGTGGTTTCACCTGAAATTGGTTGCTAACAATTCAGTATTTTCAAATCATTGGTGAGTTTTCTACCGTATTCTTCGTTTGTTGATTGTTGAACATTCATTATGGCTGGGGGAGAACCTGATCCTGAAATTGCAGTTAGAGGTATCAATAAGATTCAACGCACCATTCGTAACATCGGTGCAGATATTACAGCTATCCGCAACAAGGGTTTTGCTGCTACTACTTCCTTATCAGATCGAAATATTTTTAGGGGTATGCATAAATCACTGACAGGTTTATGGAAAAATGGGAAGAGGCTGAAGAATATGCTTTGGATCATCAACTCACTTTCCCAACAGCTGAGGATAATGCCTTTCTGGAATCCGTTAAGGCATGTTATTATGATGCTTTAGGGTATGGTATTCAAATTTTCTCCGTACCAGTTACCAATACCTCTGACCTTTCTAATCATAACACCAAATCAGTCTGTTGTTTCTGCGCCTCGTGCCATACTACCTAAAATTCATATTAAACCATTCAAGGGTGATATCTCCACAATGTTTGTTTCTCTGATCATGGGGGATGATAGTATCACTGACGCAGAACGGTTTCATTACCTCATCTCTTTCTTGGATGGTCCAGCTTTGGATTGCATCAAACATATCCCGGTTGATGAAGCTAACTTCCTTCAAGCATGGGATTCGTTGTCAAAAACTTATGATCATCAGAGAAAAATTGCATGCCATCATTTAGATAGGCTTCTGTCTTTTAAACCTATCGTTGCAAACCTATTTATCTAACGTCACGGAGACAGTGATGTCCCTCCAAAATCTAAACATAATTCGAGCTTCAGTACAGTCCCACTGATGAAATGACGGCTGACATCTTTACCAAAACTGATCGTACTGTTAGTCATTCAACTAGTCCTCGCAATGTTTACAAGCCAACACCAACTTCGACCTTAGAGTGTTACATATGCAAAGGTACTCACATCATATCTAGTTGTTCTAGATTTAAGCAAAGCACCCCTTCACAACGCCTAGACCTTTTGAAAGGGTTTTCAGGGTGTCGAAACTGTCTTCATCTGTTTCATAAAACTAACGAATGTACCTCTAAATTCAGCTGTCGCCTCTGTAAGGGTCGCCACCATTCTGATTTACATTTAGATCATGTATCTAGGACTAAGTCATCCATGACAATGGACCACGCCTCATTGATACCATTTTCGGATTTACGGTCATGGGTAAATTCTCCGGTGATGATGTTACATCTCACTCTGTCTCTTTGTTATCTGACACTACTGACCTAATTGAACAATTTTGGGCCATAGAGGAGCCAAGTATCGAGCCTACTGTATCTCCTGCAGATGAGGCTTGTGAGAAGCATTGTTTAGACCATCATTATCGTACCTCTTCTGACCAGTACGTCGTGTCCTTACCCCCTGACATTAATGTTCCTGAAATAAGACCTGAACAACAGGGGACCTTAGCTAGTATAAACCAACATGCAGAATTTATCAATTTTACCAACGGATTTTCATCCTATAACAAGCTTATACGAGTCTTGGCCTATGTTCGTAGGTTTATTCACAATACTCTCCCGAAGCAAAAGCGAAGAAAACGACGGATTGGAAATGTCACTTCAACGGAAAGCGTGCTCAAGATGTATCCACTTGGTCCAACAACATCATATCCTGAAGCATTTAACAATGGTTCATCCTCGTTTGAACTGAAGAAGTTGGCCATATTCACTGACCACGTTGGGTTACTCTGGGTTGGTGGACGTTTGGACAATTCTCCCTTACCTTTTGAACAGAGGCATCCAGTTCTTTTACCTTCCAGATGTCATCTGACAAATCTCATTGTGGACCATATTCACAAAAGTTCCAGTCATGCAGCATGATCGTATGAGCGAATTTTCATAAATGGTCGTATTACATTTATGTTAAATTCTGTTGAAGTTTGAGCACATTGGGGACAAATAAAAATGTTATTATACATTTTATAGCAAACTAACTTTTTGTCAGTAATATTTCAATGAAAAAACGATTTTGTGGATTTTTACAATTTTTTCAAGTGTTCCTATTGATTTTTAGCTTATTTTAATGAAATTTAAGTACATTTTTCAGTACAATTTTGTGCTTAAATTTTTAAATGTCCTAGTTCATGTTCGATTAATTTTTTTCGAGTAGCATTCTGCTAAAAAATAGAAATTTGTTAATTTTTAGCCTTTTTTTGTGATTTGTTAAGTACATGTTTTGAAATGTGACCAATTTAATGTGCTCAAAAAGTTGTCAACGAACTCATCCTTTCTTTTGAAATGCTTGATTTTTCGGCGAAAGAACGAAGTTTTTATCTCAATTCTATCGAGAGTTATCGTCTGGAATGACACATACATATATATATACATATATATATATATATATATATATACATATAAAAAAGCGTTAAAATCCATGAATCATTTCAGAATGCCTCAAAACAGATTTCGATGAAGGAAAATTTTGAAAATTTTGATTTTAAAATTTTTGGAGCCATTGCAATAGCTTTATTTTCTGAGAAAATTCGCTAAAAGCAACTTCCATGCAGGACCAACGGCAATGCTTGCATTCCTCCGTCAGAGATTTTGGATACCTCGACTAGGAATCTGGTGAGGTTACACAAATCTAAATGTATTACCTGTATAAGACATTCCAACGTCATCACCAAACTATATGGGGAATCTTCCCGCTTCCCGCTTTAACATCGTCCATTTCTCACCTGTGGAGTGGACTTTGCAGGTCCGTTTATGTGCCGCACATCATTACAAAGGCTCTAACTGGCCCGATATTCTTCTGTTCCAAAACAGGGGGAGTATTCACGCCGCTTTTATGTTGAGGGAACAGCTACTCACCAATAAGATCCTCCCATTGCCGGCCTTTAACTGAACAAACCACAAAATATCTTCTTGTTTTTCTATTTATTCAATTTTTCTACTTGTTGTTCACCTGTTTAAATTATTTATTTTTCATATGTTGGTTGGTTCTTAAATATGTTCACTGTTAACTTTGTTACCAGCCAGTTAACATTTAATATATTCAGTTCGAAAAAGTTCTTTGTTCAGGCCCTTCGCGCAGCCATCGCCAAAAAAAAAACGTTCTCTTAGGCGCAAACTACGAAACCTGGAAAATTCATGCAGAACATACATTGAACAAAGCTGAATTCAGGGAATATGTCACGGGAGAAATACCCCCTCCACCTGCGACAGCCACCGCCGAAGAGGAAAAAATTTGGAGGAAAGAAGACTCGAAAGCTACATCTGAATCAGTGTCAACAATCTCTGTCAGTGAGTTGAAACAAATTAAAATTGTGAAACTTCAAAAAACGTTTGGGACACACTAAAAAAAATTATCAAAGTGACGGTTCTACACGTAAGGCTACCTTACTAAAAAGATTAGTCGTTCAAAAAATGCAAGAAGGAGATTCAATTCGGGAGCACCTTAATTCATTCATTGAAGCGGTAGACAAACTAATGAGAAGGACACAAAAATTCAGGATGACTTGTAAACTTTTCGGCATTTCGAAACTTTGTGGAGAATAGATTAGTTGGATGATATCTATGTATTTAACCGAAATTTGACTGGATTTTCACAAGCTTCCTAGTTTTAATTAGATTCACCTCGCGTAAAATTGAAGTGATACGGGTCGTCAGGGATGATCTGGAAGGAGAAGAATTCTATGTCATAGATTCTCTAGATAATGTTGATTTCATTGGTCTGTTTGGACTGAATAATTTCGTTTGCTTCGGATTACATTCTCCGACTTTGGTCGTTGTGACTAAGAGAATCGTTGAAGATGTAAGACCTGTCGGTGCCTGCTACCAGAGCTAAACGTTAAGGGTCGGCCACTGGCCAGGGATCGATTGTAGGGCTTATTTTTTATTGAAAGTTCCTCAAAGAGATTTCTTTATAAACGCTTAGTTTTCGAGTAATTTAATTTTTAAGATTGTTTTCATATTTTCGATCTTTTGTCAATAAAATTATCATAACTTCCTTAGTTTGCTGTGTGAATTCAAAGTCGAGGATACCGTTGGAAAGGATATTAATTTACTACCAGATATATGCCTGATCATTATTATTAGGAATGACGGTTTTAGACATGAAAAACCCCTCTGGAATGAAAATTTCACCTAATTTGGGTAACCTTGGTTATGAGGATATGAGGATAGTTGAAAATGTCCGGACCATCAGGCCATGCAGTGTGAGACCACTAAAAGATTTCAACAAATAACACTCCACCATCTTTATTGACTCCGACGCTTGCTCTCATTCACCGAAAAAATGTTATCAATCTGAATGAATCCGTTCACCTTGCTGAAGACCCTGGGAAAAAACCAGAGTTCTATAAGGGAACAAGAGAAAAATAGGATGTAATGATCTTGTCATGATAACCTTTACACAAGTTTTAACTAGATTCGTCTCGAGTAATATTTTAGCGATACGGTTTGTTAGGGATGATCTGGGAAGAGAGGAATTCTATGTCATAGATTCTCTAGATATTGTTGATTTCATCCGTCTATTCGCCACCGTGACTTCAACGGAAACTTCATCAGGAAAGCCATTGAGCGCAAGGACATCGAGCGCCAGTACTGTCCAACTGATGGAATGACGGCTGACATCTTTACAAAGGCTCTAACTGGCCCGATATTCTTTGTGTAATTATCAAAGTGACGGACCTGCACGTTAGGTTACCTTACTAAAAAGATTAGTCGTTCAAAAAATGCAAGAAGGAGATTCAATTCGGGAGTACCTTAATTCATTCTTCGAAGCGGTAGACAATTTATTAGATATGGACACTAACATTCATGATGACTTGTAAACTTTTCGGCATTTCGAAACTTTGTGGAGAATAGATTAGTGGCTGATATCTATGTATTTAACCGAAATTTGACTGGATTTACTCAAGGTTCCTAGTTTCAATTAGATTCGCCTCGCGTGAAGTTGAAGTAATAAGGGTCGTTAGGGATGATCTGGAAATAGACGAATTCTATGTCATAGATGCTCTGGATATTGCTAATTTCATTGGTCTGTTTGGACTGATTAATGTTGTTTGCTTTGGATTACATTCTCTGACATTAATCGTATTGACGAAGAGAATAGTTGAACATGTAAGACCTGTAGGTGCCTGCTACCAGAGCTAAACGTTAAGGATCGGTCACTGGCCAGGGATCCATTGTAGAGCTTATTTTTGATTGAAAGTTTCTCATAGAGATTTCTTTTTAACTCTTGTTTTCTTATTTTCGATCTTTTATCAATAAAATTATCATAACTTCCTTAGTTTGCTGTGTGAATTCAAACTCGAGGATACCGTTGGAAAGGGTATTAAATTTGCTACCAGATAGATGTCTGATTATTATTATTAGGAATTGAATTTTAGATATGAAAAACCCCTCTGAAATGAAAATTTCACCTAATTTGGGTAACCTTGAGTTGTTTCAATCGGGATTTGAACAATGAAAATCAATATTTTATCCATATGCAAGAACGATAAAAACTGCGCCATGATCTCACCTTCCCAGCGGTATATTTAATTTAACGTTTACTTAGCTAATTAGGGGAGAAAACTATGTTTTAATGTCGAAAAACATTGCTTTTTCAATGAATTCGAAGGTTGTCTTAAAACCTTAAATTTATTGAAAATACGAGTTTGGAATTTGTTTCCAATTTGTTGTTGTTTGTTTGTCTCGCGTGAAATTGAAGTAATACGGGTTCTAATGTCTACGAGTTAATGTTCACTGACCTCCTAATACCTCAACAGACAGGATCATCGGAGGCATTTTACACACAGAGGGAAGAAGATCTTTTTGATTTCCATGTTTGATAAATAGGAACAAGCAACTTTCTTGAGAGCAGAACTAAGACAACGTATATTTTCTATAAATATTTATCATCACATAAATCATATGGACACTAACATGCATGATGACTTGTACACTTTTAGGCAGCTCGAAACTTTGTGAAGAAAAGATTATTGTGTTATATCTATGTATTTATGGAAATTTGACTGGTTTTTCACAAGTTTTAATTAGATCCGCCTCGAGTAATATTTTAGTGATACGGCGGAAAAAATTTGGAGGAAAGAAGACTCGAAAGCTAAGTATGAATCAGTTTCAACAATCTCTGTCAATGAGTTGAAACAAATTAAAAATGTGAAACTTCAAAAAACGTTTGGGACACACTAAAAAAATTATCAAAGTGACGGTCCTGAACGTAAGGCTACCTTACTAAAAAGATTAGTCGTTCAAAAAATGCAAGAAGGAGATTCAATTCGGGAGCACCTTAATTTGTTCTTCGAAGCTGTAGAAAATTTAATAGATATGGACATTAACATTCAAGATGACTTGTAATTTTTTAGGCATCTCGAAACCTTGTGGAGAAACGATTAGTGTGTTATATCTATGTATTTAACCGAAATTTGACTGGATTTTGACAAGCTTCCTAGTTTTAATTAAATTCACCTCACCTAAAATTGAAGTAATACGAGTCGTTACGGATGATCTGGAAATAGACGAATTCTATGTCATAGATTCTCTGGATATTGCTGATTTCATTGGTCTGTTTGGACAGATTAATGTTGTTTGCTTCGGATTACATTCTCTGACATTGGTCATTGTGACTAAGAGAATCGTTGAAGATGTAAGACCTGTAGGTGCCTGCTACCAGAGCTAAACGTTAAGGGTCGGCCACTGTAGAGCCACTACATAGCCAAAACATACATACATACATCATAACTTAACACAATTAACATACATCAGTGACTACTTAGCCACTGTAGATCCATTGTTGAGCTTATTTTCGATTGAAAGTTCCTCATAGAGATTTCTTTTTAAACGCTTGGTTTTCGAGTAATTTAATTTTTAAGATTGTTTTCGTATTTTCGATCTTTTATCAATAAAATTACCATAACTTCCTTAGTTTGCTGTGTGAATTCAAATTCGAGGATACCGTTGGAAAGGGCATTAAAATTGCTATCGGATAGATGCCTGATCATTATTATTAGGAATTAAGGTTTGAGACATGAAAAACCCCTCTGAAATGAAAATTTCACCAAATTTGGGTAACCTTGAATTTTTATCAATCGGGATTTGAACATTGAATATCAACATTTCATCCATATGCAAGAACGATAAAAACTGCGCCATGAACTCACCTTCCCAGCGGTGTATTTAATTTAACGTTTACTTTGCTAATTAGGGGAGAAAACTATGTTTCAATGTCGAAAAACATTGGTTTTTCAATGAAGTCGAAGGTTGTCTTAAAACCCTAACTTGAATGAAAATACGAGTTTGGGGGTCGGTTTCCACGTATTTTTCTACCATGAGTCGAATGGTAGCACTTGAATATCTCCCTAACCCCGTTATAACCAAGTTTTACACCTCATCCTAATTTGAACCTCATCAAACAGTTTATCTCACTCGCTCAAAGACACACAGATAGGAAAGTCGAAACTTCCCACTTTCTGGACTGCTAAAAAAATACGAGTTAATGTTCTTCACTCACCTCCTAATACCTCAGCAGACAGGATCATCGGATGCATTTTACACACAGAGGGAAGAACATCTTTTTGATTTCCAAGTTTGATAAATAGGAACAAAAAACTTTCTTGAGAGCAGAACTAAGACAACGTATATTTTCTATAAATGTTTATCGTCACACAAATCGATACTATGAGGATATTGAATATGTAACTGCAATTCCTTACAATATTGAAAATTAGCTGATAAAGTCGACTAGTTATGGATCTGTTGTGCCCAGGCGCAATCTTAACCACTTTGAGCTTTTATTATAGGTCTTTCCTATGAAGTTTCAAATAAATTTTTCTCTAACATCGCTCAACAAACCTCTTCAGACTTACAAGTGTTGGTCTATAGGATTTTAGAACTAAAACGTTATTACTATTATTGTGGAGGGGGGGGGGGGCACAAATTTCCAGAGCATTGGCATCATCAACTACCTGTAGAAGCAAGTCATAGTTCTCTACGTCACATGTTCTCTACGTCCAACCCACGAAGTAACCGGGCTGTTTGTATTGATCAAAATAACTAGCTGTGTATTTCCTCGTTTGACTGCTAGGGGTTCACACTAAGATATTCTGACAGTAACAGGCAAATAATGGGATATTTTTATATTGCTGGTTAGTGACATCAAAGCTAGGCCAAGCAGTAGAAGCAGTCCTAAGCGTGGATTGTATTGGCCATCAATTATGACTTTACTCGTTGAACTGCGGGTGGTCGGCATTTTGAATAACGTCCTATTAAAAGATTATGGAAGCTAACTGTTATTGGGGTATTGGGCTCCCTTACCGATGTATCACCATGGAGAATAACTACTTAGACAATAATGTGGTATCAGTTCAGAGTAACATACCGATCATACCAATGCCAATTAAAATTGAACCGAGAGCAGTGTTCAAACCAAACTCGTAAACGAGTTCCACTATCTGCTTTACAAGCAGATACCATGTTACATGGATATGTCTTTGATAAGGGATTTCATAACGGTTGTCCTCGAGAGTTGTAAACAAATCCTTTAACTTTAAACAAATCCCTGGGCCGCATCCCGACTAATTCCAAAAAAACAACGGTTTACTTCTAGAAACGTTGAAAATAACTGTGGAGAGAAGCCACTACAATGAGTTGTTGTTAACAGTCGACTGTTGTCAAGAGGATGAAAATGTTTCCTATGGAGTGGAGTAAATTATGCTACTGCTTTACGTTAAGAATATTGTAACCGGCTTATTAAAATTGTTTATAGTCCAATCAACTTAGTTTTGGAATGTAGCCAGGTACGTAAGGAGGCTTGAGATGTGAACATTTATCACATAAATCAAGCGCTTTCCAACGAGTGACGAACGATTTCTGTGCTATGAAAACTGCGGAAGTTCCATTCCCCTAGCAACGGCTGGGTTGTACGTGAAAAACACTGAAATTGTGACACAAATTTTGAGTCAGGGAAATTTTTGGTTGAACCCCCCAGAGCAAAGACATATCCATGTCAAAAAACGTGAACTTAAGATAGTATGATATTGCTAGCCATGGTCAAACAAGGCAGGGAAGGGTTGGCATGATTGAACTGACCCAAGACGGTTATAGTTCATTTTTAGTAGAGAGAAGTAGAAAAACTCAGGAAACTTAGCTAAAACTCTATATATTGCTAAATCATTAACCACTCAGATCATAAGCTCGTACAAATCACATTAACGAAAATCATAGAGGTCTGTAGCCCTTATAAGTCAGGTACCTTGCCTACTACTATAATGTTATTTACTCATGCAACGAATTTATGTCTGGTTCAGTCAAGGAATGAAGATAAAGAAGGAACGTATGGATGAGTTGAGGAAATGTGGAGATTTGTAGAAAACTTTGTAATCTAATAAGTGTTATACCGATAACGTTCAAGGGCAGCTAGTCTGGAATGGTACTGTAAAGAAACTCCTCTTTCCTATCAGGCAGGCAAAAATACAGTATTGTCAGTTTCGAACCAAGTTTTCGCGACCGCGCACAATGGTATCGAAGGTATTAAACAAGGATCACTGAAATGCCACGGAAAAAGAGCTGAAAGGAGAGTAAAATACTTTCGGATTTCTCAATCGGACGCACTATGTACAACGACTTCGGGGAATGACAGGAAAAAATCGACAGGCAAGAGCTCTGGCGGAGTTCGAATAAATCGACTTCGAGGCCATTCCTATAATTCACCCTCAATCACTAACTTTGAGGTTAGAGTTTTGATTCGGAGGAACAGGCTACCAGTTACAAGTACATAACAATTATAATTGTATGCCAATGAACAGTATGAAATAATTAAAGTTTTTAAGGGGTTAGGAGGCTCTAGTTCTGCGTTAGCAGTGTCTTCGGAACCAGTTCCGAACGGTTCTGACAGTTCCGTTTTTTTTCGGAACGTGTGAGAACTCGAACGCAAGGACGTAGTTAACGCATGCGCATTTCACTATTTTTCGGATCTCGTGGAATAAACAACTTTCGTCTTCATCGACTTTATTCATTAAACAACCTCATATCGTTTTATTTCGCTCGTTTTATTTCGCTTCATCAATCATA
This sequence comes from Adelphocoris suturalis, assembly GCA_030762985.1. Lineage (NCBI taxonomy): Eukaryota > Metazoa > Arthropoda > Insecta > Hemiptera > Miridae > Adelphocoris > Adelphocoris suturalis. The sequence continues at coordinate 13,186,395 of CM061051.1, read as the reverse complement.
ACAACTTCAGCTTCATTCTTCTTTCTTTCATTTCATTCTCTTTCAGTCTCTATACGTTACCAAACTATTCTATAATTCGAAATGTCAACTAGCTCGTCAAGTACAGATAGCGATAATTTCGACGATGGTGTTCCGTGGTTTGTAGACGATGAGGACGAGATCGAAGTTATAGTTGGATCTCGTATACATCCAGAAACTCAATTTTTTTTTGAGAAAAATCGTGCCAAGGTTTGACGACGAAGTGTTCGTTTACCACTTTAGAATAAGCCGTGGGCTCGCGGAAGAGTTAGCCCACCGTTTTCAGGCCAGCACCCTCTACCATCACCACTTCGGTCCTTATGGCAAGTTATGGCAAAAAAAAGTTCCAGTCATGCAGCATGATCGTACGAGACGAGCGAATCTCGTAAATTATCTTAGTACCTATATTACGTTACGTACATAGTTTTGAAATTAGAACACTTTGAAATCGTAATAACCAACATTATGGCAACAAAATTCGTTCTAAATAATAATCTGCGACTCAAAAAAGATTTGGGAATTTTAGCTTTTTTGGGGAGCTTTTATCGAATTTTCTGCAAATAATACTGAAATGTAAGTAGTAAGGGATTTTTATCTCAATCCTAAGGATAGTTATCTTCTGGAATGACACATGCGTGTATACATATATGAAAACGCGTTAAACACTAGGATTCGTTTCAGAATGTCTCAAAAACGGATTTCAATGAAAAAAATTTTCAAACATTTTTTGGACCCATTGCAATAGCTTCATTTTTCTACGATGAAATCGTAGAACTTAACCGGAAGGTAAAACGAGTTGAGTGAGAGTACAAACAACACAGGTTATTCCACTTCGGAAGTTCTGAAATCGTTCGCAGATGCAGAACGCTATCCATTCAAGTTCCGGAACTCCCCGGGATCCCCGTCCCAGTTCTCATGAGTTCGAGAATCTGCTTAGAACATCCCTATAGAGAACTCAATCACTAACTTTGAGGTTAGAGTTTTGATTCTGAGGAACAGGCTACCAGTTACAAGTACTTAACAATAATAATTTGATGCCAATCAACAGTATGAAATAATTAAATTTTTTAAGGGTTGAGGAGGCTCCTCTCTCTGTATTAGGTAGGTATAGATATTCTCTAATACTCCCCCAGCCAAGATTTCATTAAGTTGTCGCCTATTCTAAACGGAGGTACGATTTATTAAAAATACAAAGAAATAAACGAAAACAGGAAAACTCAGGAAACTTAGCTAAAACTCTACATATTGCTAAATCTTTAACCACTCAGGTCGTAAGCTCGTACGAATCAAATTATAGAAAATCATGGAGGTCTGTAGCCCTTATAGGTTAGGTACCTTGCCTACTACTATAGTGTTATTTACTCATGCAACGAATTTATGTTTGGTTCAGTCAAGGAATGAAGATAAAGAAGGAACGTATGGATGAGTAGAGGAAATGTGGAGAATTGTAGAAAACTTTATAATCCAAATAATAAGTGACATACCAAAAACGTTCAAGGGCAGCTAGTCTGGAATGGTTCAGTGAAGAAACTCCTCTTTCCTATCAGGCAGGCAAAAATACAGTTGTGTCAGATTCGAACCGAGTTTTCGCGAGCGCGCACAATGGTATCAAAGGTACCAAACAAGGATCACTGAAATGCCACGGAAGAAGAGCTGAGAGGAGAGTAAAATACTTTCGGATTTCTCAATCGGACGCACTGTGTACAACGATTTTGGGTTATGACGGAAAAAATGGACAGGCAAGAGCCCTGGCGGAGTTCGAATAAATCTGCTTCAAGGTCACTCCAATGATTCACTCAATTGCTAAATTTGAGGTTAGTGATCTGATTCTTAGGAACAGGAACATTTATACCAATCAATTGTTTGAAATAAGGAAAGTTTTAAGAAATTCTGCACCATATGATATATTGAGTGTTAGGTTTTGCTGCTGGGATATCATCGAGGCCTGACTCTGATGAATTCGAAAATCATTCAGCTATTATGACTGATACGTCGTAGATGAGATTTAATGTTAAAACGCCATAAGACTCCGAACTCAACCCTAGAAGGGGATTTTCCAGTAAGATGTAAAATTCAAACCTGAATTTGTCCAATGAATTGTGTTGTTCCACTACCTGGCCAGGGGTCTGAAGGCCTCCAAATCTGGTTACTTCCTTCAATTATAACGGTTGGGATTTCCCACCCTCAAACAAACCCTATAGTATCATAGTACTGAAGCATTCCTTGAAGCCTACTACCCGACGTTAAGAAAGGGGTTCTGAGCAGTTTTTGTTGCCTCGATGGTTTGGCCTCTATTCAAAACTATCACATATGCCAATAAAAAAATAATAATAATAATAATAAAAACAAAAAATTGGATTCGCTTTCGAAACCTTCTAAATGTACAATTTTCAAAAGAAGAAATGTAGTTGTTAGTATTACCTTATTGTATAGGGGATCAGTGGGTAGGTTCATTTCCATGGGGTACACAATTTTAGTAGATAGTTTCCAATACTGTAGTCTGTAAGGAAGTTATTTATATTTAACTAAGTATAAAGTTGATTCTTTAGAAGTTGAGTACTTTATTACTTGCATATTTATAAATTTAAGTATTATATTTTTGCAATCAGTAGGGGGACCCATCCTCTTATTTTTGTTGTTCCACACTGATGCAGGTACCTAGTGAGAGATTGAAGTTTTAGTTTAGATAATGTGATTTTTCAATATTATATTGTATGAATATGTATAGGTTTACCTTTTCTTATATTGATGGGGGGAGGGGGGTTAATTTTACTCTTATTTACCTTTTAGTTATTTACCTTTTCATATGTTATTATTTTACCGTTAGGTGTGCTCACCTTTTCAGCTCTGACGAGGCCATTACGGAGAAAGTGCTAAGCTATAATAAACAAATACGAGAAGCCTTTTTCTCACCTTCAAAAAAACCGTAGGATGAACCCTTTTTTTCGGAAATGGATAGTGTAAGTTTTGAAAAACAAACCCTTCAAAGGAAACAACTGTCAAGTATTTTGAACTGCGTTAGGGTCCGAGGGTCCTACTCGTGTGATGTCTAAGCTCTTTATTTTTTGTCTTACTCCTCAATAGGGTCGGGTTCGTTTTTCTCAAAGTCAAGTACCTTTGTGCTGACGATTTGATCATTTCTCGCAAGATCGGCAAAACAACCTACATGTTTTCCACTTGCTTGGAGTGCCTTCAATTAGTCGGTCCTTAGCTGAGTGTCCCGTCATCCCCCCCCCCCCTCCCCCTACAAAAAACTCTACCATAACTACAAATCAGGCCGTAATATGAACGCATGAACGCAATCTGAAGATAGTGATTTGTGGAGTAATTTTGAGTGAACACCAGCTCTCCTTCGAAAGCCATACTACCGCTAACGTCCGTTGTTCCCTTGACGCTTTGGATTTCATATTGAGCATTTTTAGACGTGTTCGCTTTTAGACAATTTTGAGAAAAATAAAAATATTGCAACGGCTCATAAATTTTTTAAAATAATATTTTTCAAAATCGTCTTCAAGGAAATCCATTTCAACACATTCTGGAACATTTCATGAAGTTTAACGCTTTTGTATACATTTAGGACGGAACTTATAGGCGGGAATAGAGTCGAATTTGGCCCTTATGCATATCGATAAGGGAGTTCATGCACTCAGAGCTATTAATAGACGTGATTTGAGGGCGACCCTGAAGGGAAAATGGCGTGGAAGTGAGTGTCACCATGGGCTCAACGGTGCAATATCCTGAGTGACAGCAGGAGGTCACTTAAGTGCATCAGCTGATGATTTTTAATTATTTTCACGTAGGTATAGGTACTGGTAATGTATTAGAGCATACATAATTTATTTTTTTTTTTTTTATTTTTTTTTTTTTATTTATTTTTTTTTTTTTTCAAAAACAGCGTCACTTGAGCGTAGGTAGGTACTTAAACGGTAGTTAGTCTACATGTTTGATGTGACCAACAAATCCCATTTGAATGATAACTTTTATTATTATCTTCACGTAGGCATGTACTGGTAATATAGTAGAGCATACATAGTTTATTTTTTTCGGAGTTTTTTTCAAAAACAGCGGCGATTGAGCGTAGGTAGGTACCTAAACAATAGTTAGGTAGTACATGTTTGATGTGACCAACAGATCCCATCCGGATGTTAAACAATCTACAACGAAATATTTTGCAGACTATTCCGATTCGGGAAACAGACAGTCAAGGACAACTACGAACCTAAAGGAGCCTAAAATAAATTAAGAGGATTTATAACCACCTCAGCTGGAATTGCTGGTCGCTTTTTGATTTTATGCGATCTCTACATACCAAGTTTGTAGTACATGATTCGTCTCGGTTTGTAGAATGAGTTGGTGGTAGGTCGTTACCTACTTTCCATTCATCAGGATAGTACGATCAATGAGAATTCCAAGAAAATGTGATTACTTGAAGCTTTCCCAAAACCTCACGTCTTCTTTTTGTCCAACAATCTCATTATACGTATATCTCTTCTGATTCTCAACTACATTTCTGTTCTTCAAAACTAACTGACAATCATTGTTTTCTCATTTTCTCACTTCTTTTCTGCCAACCGTCACAACTCAATTCAAAAACACAAATTATCAGCACTTCAACAAACAAGCAACAAGGATTCAATTCTACTGTGGGAGCCCGATCCAGGGAGGACCAATGACAATTGTAACATATTATAGTACGATAATTGGTAATAATTCTCTTAAACGATCATGCTGCATGACTAGGAATTTTATTATAAATCACTTGGAAAAACACCAGTTATTCACTCATTGACTCGTAATGACTTGAACTTTGTCCTCAAAGTATTATCTGATATCTCAAACAAACAATAGTAATTATCAAACACTGAAATCATTATGTAACCACTTAAGGAACAAATAGAACCGAGCCCGGCCCTCAGCGTCAGAGAAGAAAACAAGCTAATCAAACTCTTGTTGGCGATTTCCAAAATATATGGGAAGGCGATGAGAGCACTAGGCAAATAGGGTTTGTTGACTAATGGATGGATGGAAATTATTTTCAATCTGTAATTTTCCATTATTCCTTTTCGTCTATTCCTTTCCATTCTGTATATTTTTTCCTGGTGACATTTATTTTAACCTTTCTTGGTATTCTCAAGAATATGAGTCCTTGACTTATTTGACTGGGTGAACCAATGTTATTGTTATTTGACAAGTCCGTTATATTCAGATGATTATATTTCTCCTGGACACACCAAAGAACTCTGAAGATGTCCTCAGTAAGAGGAAGAAACGTTGATTAATAAACAAAATGAAATAAATTCATTTACTTTTCCCTGGGCCGCATCCCGACCAATTCCAACAACACATAGGCAAATAGGGGGAGAGGAGGGGAAGACATATCATAGAATCATTGACTTTTGTGTTGTACTCGTGCAAAAAAAAACAAACAATAACACTTCCTGATTTCCGTCATGCTGGGCCCTCGGCACGGTGGATGGAAGCGTGCAAAAACCTCAAAAAATGAAAGCGTTAATAAAAATGTTTTTCCATTTTTATATTGTTCCTAGATACATTCAGACACAAACTTAGCCCTTAGTTTCTCCATTTGGGCATGCAGAAAATTTTGAGAAGGCATTGAGTGTGATAATTGGTCGTATGCTTGAAATTAGGGTTTTGGTGTAGCAGTTTTTGATGATTGATTACGCCTCCAAAACTGGGGAAATCCCCCAAGACGAAATATACCATGTATTGTATACATGTTGAGGTATACCTGATAATTTTTTCACATTTTTTTGTGCATCACCAAGAGAAGCAGTGATAATGAGGGTTTTTGGAAAAATCATGTGATTATTTAACTTTGATAGAGTGCCAAAAGTGCAGGTAATCTCCGGTCGTCCTGGGACTGGAATGATCCGACTACGCACTCATTCAAGTGTCTTGTGTATTAATTTGATCGCCGTTCTCCGCCGTCGGTGATCACAATGAACGAAAACGTTGAGGAAAGTAAGTGACAGCACCTGCCTGTCAACTCCTGCTTTGACGAGTCGGAGTAAATAGACCACTAGGTGCGAACCTTGTCCCGAGAATGAATGTTACGATTCATTCTTTGTCTAGAAAAATAGTTCTTTGGGAGCAGTCTTCTATCACTATCACATTCAACTTCGGCGGAAGCGTGGTACCTAACATTTAAACACACATTGTGGAAAAGAAAATCGTAACATCGTGTTAAAAAAAAGTCTTGAAATTCCATATTCAGTGCTTTGCGATATTTTATTCAAGAGTGGAAGTGGTTTTGAGAAAGTTCTGCACGAACGATACCCGAATTCGGAAGAAACGATTTTACATCAGGTGATTAAAAAATAGGTAACTAATTAACCCATTTCGGTTATTCTTACGTCCCTTCAAAATAATTATTCAGCTTGATTTACTATTGATTCAGCTTTCGCGCTATGAAAAATGAAAAAGGTTCTCATTTGCCCTTCATCGTCACACCTTTTTTTTTACTAGTTATCGTTTTGGTAGTAGATACTTGGTGCAGTAATAAGGGATATGACTGGTTTCGGCTTTTCCAATGTAGAAAGCAGGGCATTCATATATATATATATATATATATATATATATATATATATATATATATATATATATATATATATATATATATATATATATATATATATACTTATAAAAAAGCGTTAAAACCCAAGAATCGTTTCAGAATACTTCAAAACGGATTTGAACCATGATGAAAATTTTTTAAAATTGTTATTTTAAAAATTTTGGAGCCATTGTAATAGCTTCATTTTCCAAGAAAATTCGCTAAAACGTTGCTATCCGATTAGCCATTATAGTTAGCGAGCCGGGAATGGTTTCAATCGACTGAGCACCACAAAAAACATGAGAATCCATATCAAGTTCAATCACTTGGCTCATCTAAGAGGTTTTTGCACAAAAACTGCTGTTTCCATCCACTGTGCCTCGTACCGTCTACATACGGTGTATGCGGAATCATAATATTATATTGGTAAGTAATGTATGCATTACAGGGACGCCACTGAATCGATTGTAATAATTTTGGTGAGAATTAAAGTAACAGAAAAAACAAAATATGATTTAGCTCCCTCCAACGACAGCGAATTTTTATCATGAAACTCCCAGCATGAAATTTGAAACTCCAGACATGTTTTCCAAAACTAGACCAAATTAATGATTGAACAAAAAAATTATCACAAAAATCTGCCGAGAATAGTTAAAACATCATCATTTATCAGTATTACACCCTCCATTCACCCCCTCCTATTATGGAATTTAAAACCCCTGACATACGTTCCATATCTATAACGAATTCGTAATGGAACAAAATAAGAATCACGAAAATCGGAAGAGATTCGCAGCTTGAAATAATTGGTAACTATCCGAAATTCCCAAGGTTTGTTGCACAACTAGACTAAAATTGAAATCGAACCAAATAAAAATCACGAAAATCGTTAGAGAATTTTAGCATGTGTAGCGTTGACAAAATTTGTCGAAAAAACCCCGCTTTTCCGGCTTTACCCCCTCCATGCCCCCTCTTCCATCCTGGAGTTCTGAATTTCCGGGATTTATTGCACAACTAAGCTGAAAATGGGATCGAATAAAGAAAGAATCTCGAAAATCGGTTGAGACACGCACGCACAAACACAAACACCTGTGGTTTTTCTCACGGATTCGATCTTGAATGGTCCGAATCGGATTTAAATGTGGTTATTAATTTATTTTATTTATTTATTTATTTTTCATGCTAGGGTTGTCCTCCACCCCTTAATCAATTCCAATAGCTTCAGAGGGACGTCCTACAAAATTAGGACCTCTTCTAAGTTTATGGCCCCCAACTAAAGTATACGCGTTATGACCACCTAGTTCACTGAACCTTCTAGATAATAACTGATCACTATCAGGTAAACACTTCTGGTATAATTCGATAATAAAGGAATCCAAGATAAAGGTACAAAGGACGGGGAATTCCCAGGGACCAATTAGGGCGATAACACGGCCACTTCCCTACCTGCCCTTGTGGGCGAGGGACGAAAAAGGGGTAGCATAGAAGGGCTGCTTCACGGTAAGTTTACTAGACGTTAGCTGTCAATTTGAAGGCGCTTACGGAAAACCCAAAGAGGTCACTGGTCCCCTCTGCCACCTTTAACTCGCCCTGTGCATTGCGCTTATACCCTCATTCACGTTTCTAATTTTGTTGGTGAGTGAAGTTTTAAAAAATGGTTTGCTGTGTCATAGCGACTTGTTCGAACAAATACGGCGAGGAAAATCCTGGACTCCATTTTCACCGGTTTCCGAAGGATAAGGAGACGAGATCCAAGTGGATTGTGGCGTCTAAGCGTGCAGACTCTTTCAAGATAGACAAAGCTCGGGTATGTTCTACTCATTTTGATCAGAGTGATTATAAGCGTGATTTGAGAGCTGAGTTACAAAAATTCCTCCGAGATTTGATTTGAAACCGGGCACAGTACCACACCTGCTTTTGGGTAAATCTCCTGCGACAAAACCATATCCACAGCTTTTCCTAACGGTGATCGCAAAAATCAATCGGAAAAACGATCCATTCGCAAGGAAATTCAGGCTGTTCTGAGTTCCGAAACGGAGACCGATTTAAAACTTGTTGAGATTCCATGAAAATCCAAAAAATTCATGAACTATGTACGGGAAACTGAAGACGAATTTCAAAAATTTTACGGGAATTTTATTTGTCGGAACGCAGGAGTTTTTTTCGAGTCTAATTGAAGTCGTAAAACATAAGAATCCCGAGATTGATGATTTCGTAGTTCCGTGCTTTGTTAGGACTCGAACATTTATCAGAATGAAGAATATAAATAAGTTACGAAAGGAAGAAAAACTTTTGAAATCAAGAAAACGGAGTGCCAATGAAGACAGAAAAAAATTCAAGAAAATGAAGAAACTAGTTGGATAAATTTGTATTTTTGCGTTATTATTATTATTACCTAGGTACCTATTATGTACCTACAATCAAAGTTTATCGAAGAATTGTTATGTTGTGCTTCTAATTTTTTGAAAATAATCAAAGTAAATAACTTACGTAGAATTAATGTAATTACCTATCTGTAATTAAATAATTTTATTTCATTCATTATTCTTGAATATTCTCTTTTGTATCCTAGATACCTACCTTGCAAACTCGTCTGCCTCAAAGTAACATATATCTGTTCTTTTCTCCGTAGATAAATGAGGAAAAGATGATCTTTCTGTTTTTTTCTCCATCTAATTTCTAAAAAACCAAATTTTAAATTAGGTATAATACAGAAAATAGCTGCCACCTTTGACTCACTCGTCCTGGGTACCTATCTTGGTACAACTAACTCTATACCCAGTGTACTTATTTTCAAAACCTTCCTCTCCTAAAAAATTCTCATTTAATGGTTCTGGATGGGTCTTGTGACCCGGTGCTGTTCCATTAAATTGAGCAACTTAAATTCAACCTTTTCTCACGTACGTTTTCACATATAATATCTTACGACTTCAACCTACGTATCTGGATGGGCACTGTGACCCGGGGCTGTTACGTAGTTAGAAACACAAATATATTACCAATATTATTCAAAAATCATAAAATTTAGTTCCCTTCTAACTTGTGATCTGGATGGGCTTACAACCCGGGGCTGTTCACAAGTTAGCACAAAGGTATACCCTGCAAATTATCAACTTCTGAATTTCTGACTTTACTCATACTCTGGATGGGCTTAGACCCGGGGCTGTTTATGAGTCAACAGGAAATTCAGTTAGTAATAATATATATATATATATATATAATTCAGGAAAATCTTGTTGACTAGTAGGATTCGATAGAAACGAGGGTTTTTGGGTGGTGACCAATCTAGTCTTGTGGTTGGTTGGAGGTTTTTATTGTTCCATATATATAAAAATGTCATCCTGTTAATAGTAAACACTAACTGTTGTAATGTTGTTTATATTCCCTAGTTGACAGGGAACATTGTTTTGTATTTCTGTTCAGCATTTTACAATGCATACTTAGTTATAATTAGTAACTACCTACCAGGCGATATGTAAGTACCTACCTACCAATAACTACATTCTTTCCATAATTTATATAACAACAATCCGTCCTCTATCACGTTATCTTTGTTTCTTCAATTCTCTAGATACACAAACATGATTAGGGCTCAGATCCAGAGCCGAAACGTCGTTTTTATATATATGGAACAATAAAAACCTCCAACCAACCACAAGACTAGATTGGTCACCACCCAAAAACCCTCGTTTCTATATATATATATATATATATATATATATATATATATATATATATATATATATATATATATATATATATATATATATATATAATTTTATAGCGCCTAAAAATAATTACCTCACACCTATATGAGGGAAAAGTAATAGTTAGAAAACTAGGTTCAAACAATACGAATTAAAACTGTTTCGCTTTATCACCAGTCTAGAACGGAGTTTATCCGGAACGAAGCCGAATATTTACGAACACTCGATAGATTTGAATTAGTTCTAAAATGATGGAGTTGGAGATATGAAAGGCGCGCGATAGAGAGGCATGTGGGGGGGGGGGGGGTGTTCATAAGAAGAGAATGACGCATCTCTTGCTATCTAGCGATGTCGGTAGAAACCAGAACTCTCCGGTGGAGTCACCCCCTGTAGTTGTCATCGTGACATATGGTTTCCCCTTGATCGAAAATCCTCCTAGTCTGGGACAAATGTATAATCGTTCCTAATTTGAGGCCTATCATAAGTATACACGGGGTGTCTACAGGGATTATGGGAAAAACTCAAGGAATTGATTCTAGACCTCATTTATGATCGAAATTTACTCATAGAGATTACCTCTTAAACACTTTTTTTCAAGTTATTAAATTTTTAAGATTTTTTTTGTGTTTTGTACCTTATGATATTAAAACGGGAATCACAATAACTCAAAACTAAGAACACCTCTGGAAAGGCCATTGAATTTCCTATAACCCTGATGCAAAGTAGAGCTGTGTTAGTTAGTTTCAATTGGTAAAGAAAAAAACCAAATTACAAAATTAGAAAAAATATTTAAAATCTACGTTTATCCTCCCGTTTTTCTGCTACCGGTTCGGGGATCTTTCGGCGTGCAGTCTTCGGAAAAAACTTCCACAGCGGTCAGATTTTGAATGGTATAGTCAATTAGCGAATTTTTGAAGAAAATTAAGCTATTGCTCTCGCCTCAAAATTTGTAGAATGTGAATTTTTGAAAAACATTTATGCAGAAATCCGTTTCAGGCTATTCTGAATCATATTCTGAAGTTTAACGCATTTTTTTAAAATGTATGTGTGTATGTATGTGTCATTCCAGACGATAACTGTCCGTAGAATTGTGCTAGAAACTTCAAACAAATTTTAAAATGTTAAGGGCACAAAACGAAAGTTCAAGTTGGTTGGCCAGCTTGATCGGATTACATATTCGGGTTGAAATTTTCAAAAATGTAGGTAGTCAAAAATTTCAAAATAGCCTGTTTTTTGCGATTTGTCGTCCGAAATAACTTTTTCAGCATACTAACATGTGGTATATTCGGAATCAGCGTAAAATTTCCTATAAGAATATGCATCAAGTTTTCAAAAATTTCAAAGTTGAAAAACCAGTCAAAAATCGAAATAATGCCGTTCGCTAGTTAAAATCGGTAATATTTGCATGAAACATTGTTCAAATTCAGATTGAACTACTCTTATGGAAGTATCCCTGTATAACCAATCCTAGAACCATGCTGTTTAAAACGTAGGTAGTAGGCGCTTGTTAAAAAAAAAAAAAAAAAAAAAAAAAAAAAATGTAATTAATGTAAATTAATAAGAATATGCATCAAGTTTTCAAAAATTTCAAAGTTGAAAAACCAGTCAAAAATCGAAATAATGCAGTTCGCTGGTTGTAAAAATCGGTAATATTCTTCAAAAATTCGCTCATGGGGTCATGCTGCATGACTGGACTTTTTCGACGCGCGCACGCCTGGCACGCTTGGCAGGGGGTCACGGTGGGTGGAGAGGGTGTGAGCGGGGGGGGGGGGGGGGGGGGGGGGGGGGGGGTGAGAGGAGGCGCCGGCGCCGCGGCTTGTGGTGGGTACGGCGCCGGCGTTCCTTCGAGGCATGAATATGTTTTTTTCAAGGTCATATTTGTGTGTTAATACCAAAGCTTTTCCTACGCATATTTAATAACATATCCTCTCGACTTTTCGTATGTACTTAGATAATGATATTATTAAGGCAATAACTATTTGAATAGATAGGAGCTCAAATCGAGAAATATAAACATGCGTATATAATTATAGAAGTATAGGTGTGGCAACTCGAAGTGGGACACGCCGAGGAGTCTGGACGGGCCTTATGACGTACGCTAGCCAACTAAAACTACGATCATACTCAATTGAAAAAATAATAAACCTTTGTGAAATAATTTGCAGCGTTTTTTTTTTCCACGAAATCGAGGGTTTTAGTGAAAAATTACCCTCTGTGAAAATGCGAGTTTGGGGCCGGTTTCTATGTATTTTTTCACGCTGTTTCGAATGGTAACACTTGCGAATCTCCCCAACTCCGTTATAACCGAGTTTTACACTTTAACTCACGAATTTTTAGTGTAGTTTTTTATGCCCAATTTCATGTGTTTTTAAGGGGAAACCAGTTAGTAGTAGGTAGTTAGTTGTAGTTCTTAGACGGTGGCATAGTTTGAGGAGGGGGTGGGTGGGTAGAGCTCCTCCATGTATTACAGAGGACGCAGTTCGGGGTATGGATAGTAGGGTGGTTCAAAAAAAGAAAGTTCTGGGATTTCTCGTCCCCATTGTTTTTTTGCTTCCTCGGTATGTCAGGATGACCCTCCTAAATTTTTAGCAAAAAATATTAATCCTAACCACTTTACCTGGGTCGATCTTGGTCAGTTATCGACCGCTATCGTAAACCAACCTCTAAATTGGTGCCGAGGTGATGATTTGAAGGACGGATATCAATTTTTTGGATCAATTTATGGGTTTTCGCATGCGCTGAACACGATGAACTTATTTATTTTATGCTCCGTCCACTAGTTATCCGGTAAAGTGGCAGAGTGGCTTGAAGATAAGTAAAAATCGAAAATTTCACCGAAAATGCTGTCGCCTGGTTAAGAATTGTACTAGAAACATGCTATTATGGTCGGATAATTTGCTTTGGCATGTTCTGAACATGATTTCATTTTTTATTAAACTTTTCCGCCGATGATTGCTTCGTTTATCGGCCATAAACCTCAAATTAATAGTAGGGTAATAGACAAATTCACCCTAATTTCACCGGAAATTATGTTGCGTTGATAATTTAAGGTCCCGAAATACCTTGTGTCGATAGAATTTGGTATTTTCCAGGATACTTGGTACAAAGCCGTTGGTAATTGGCAAGGACTTGAACCGGCATTGTACTTATTTGCTAACGACCCGATACCATTGTACAAGCTTTTACACGTGACCGATACCGCTGACAATAGCTAACCCTTCGCTAACGACCCGATACCATTGTACAAGCTTTTACACGTGACCGATACCGCTGACAATAGCTAACCCTACGCTCAAACGATCCAATCACAGTTCAGATAATTCAGAACTACGAATTTGACCCCGAAAAATCGATAGAAACTAAGGAATTTTACAGAAAAATGGGAAAATTTAGCTATTTTCTCCATTTTGCCGCTATATCTGGCAAATAAGTACAATGCCGGTTCAAGTCCTTGCCAAATTACCAACGGCTTTGTACCGAGTATCCTGGAAAATACCAAATTTTATCGACACAAGGTATTTCGGGACCTTAAATTATCAACGCAACATAATTTCCGGTGAAATTAGGGTGAATTTGTCTATTACCCTAATATTAATTTGAGGTTTATGGCCGATAAACGAAGCAATCATCGGCGGAAATGTATAGTAAAAAACGCTGCAAATTATTTCACAAAGGTTTATTATTTTTTCGATTGAGTATGATCGTAGTTTTAGTTGGCTAGCGTACATCATAAGGCCCGTCCAGACTCCTCGGCGTGTCCTACTTCGAGTTGCCACAACCTATACTTCTATAATCATATACGCATGTTTATATTTCTCGATTTGAGCTCCTATCTATTCAAATAGTTATTGCCTTAATAATATCATTATCTAAGTACGTACGAAAAGTCGAGAGGATATGTTATTAAATATGCGTAGGAAAAGCTTTGGTATTAACACACAAATATGACCTTGAAAAAAACATATTCATGTCTCGAACGAACGCCGGCGCCGTACCCACCACAAGGTGCCGCGGCGCCGGCGCCTCCTCTCACTCCCCCCCCCCCCCCCCCCGCTCACCACCCCCCTCTCCACCCACCGTGACCCCCTGCCAAGCGTGCCAGGCGTGCGCGCGTCGAAAAATACACTTTTTGCCCGTTTTTGGCCCACAGCATCTATGCGAGTAAAGCGATCGGGATGGTTAAACGTCAGGACCAACTAGACCCCAAATGGAGTCTATGTGCGAAAGAACGGGTTTTCTAAGTCAATTCTTAGGCCTTTTATGGCCTGAACGGCGGACGGCGGACGGACATTTCAAATTTGGATTCTACGTACCTTGAAATGTAAAGTGACAAAGTTTGAGGGGGGGGGGGGGGGGGGTTATAAAAATTTTTTGCTACACGATCACATAGGCTTATTATTGGAAATAATAAACCAAACGGAAACATGTTCAGAACATGCCAAAGCATATTATCCGACCATAATAGCATGTTTCCAGTACGATTCCAGCAGCGCCCTCTGCCAGTTTACCGGATAACTAGTGGACGTGTAGCGTAAAATAAATAAGTTCATCGTGTTCAGTGCATGCGAAAACCCATAAATTAACCGAAAAAAATTGAAGTCCGTCCTTCAAATCGTCACCTCGGCACCAATTTAGAGGTTGGTTTACGATAGCGGTCGATAACTGACCAAAATCGACCCAGGTAAAGTGGTTAGGATTAATATTTTTTGCTAAAAATTTAGGAGGGTCATCCTGACATACCGAGGAAGCAAAAAAACAATGGGGACGAGAAGTCCAAGAACTTTCTTTTTTTTTAACCACCCTAATGGATACAGCCAAAGTCAATAACGCTTCTAACATCATTACCTAACACCTTCAGTTGGAAAATGTAAAAGTAATTAGTAAAACGCAATTACTACTATAATTATACGGATCCGGTTACCTAACAACATTAGACGCTTTTAGAAATAAAGAAACTCATATTGGGTTTGTTTGTATAAGGGCAAATTGCGTGGATATTTGTCAGCCCCTCGGAGAGGAGTAAAATCACCTAGTCAACGAAACGGAAATGTGGATACTGCAAACTGAAATCAAGTCGTTCTCCACTACCTTCTGGGGCTAGCCCATATGCGATTTTTCCCTAGAAAAATATCCATTGTTCAGTATTCACCGAATTCCCCAACGAACTTCCCCTACTTTTCACTGCCTAGTTGATCAAGCTTGGTTGTTTCCTGTATTCTTTCATTAATTTTTGATTTTTGGTACATCGTTTCTACTGTACCATTCAAGAATTTGAATCACAAAATACTCGCAAAGAAAAAAAAAAAGTTTTAGTGGTCATCAGTGGCGTAGTTAAGTCATTTCTTATGGAGGGGCACCAGTCAAGGATCTTATAGTTTTAGTAATAATTTTAGTAACTTTATAACACACTGGCAAATGTTCTTAATAGATATTTTATAGTTTTTGTGATGATTTTAAATCTCGTACATTTTCATATTTAGTATGTATCTATTGATTTTATTAAATCATAATATGTATTATTTAGAAAAAATGTTTGGCAATCAACTAATCAGAATGTTAAAAAACTACAATAAAATACGAATGGGTACCGATGATCTGGGGAGAACAAGGCTTATTATATAGATCTACCTATTTGAGACTTAATGCCTGATATATTATATCTTCGGACGGTTCTCAATTGTTTAGCGCGAAAAACATTTTTTCTGGTAAGCACAAACTATTCCATATTTAAAAATTTTATTACGTAAGTACGCGAAATAAAATACGATAACAAAATGTAAACATATTCAAACCAGCAACATGCTAGGTTAGAATAGAATCACTGCTACATTAGATTATTTTATATTTCTATTCAACTATTTCAATCACCACTGTAGGCTTCTATTAAGTTGATTCCGTCTTTATTTTAACTGAGATTTTAGCCATAAATGCTATAATAAACGACAAACAAACAATCAGATTTAAGTAAAGAATTAAACTGTGTTGGATCGCACTACCAAAGGTGGGCAGTGAACAGTAAGAGAAGTTCGTAGCGGAATACTAGTGGCTACGGAACTGGATATTTTTCCAGGGAAAATCGCATATGGGCTAGCCCCAAAAGGTAGTGGGGAACAACTTGTTTTCCCTTTACAGCATCCACGTTTCCGTTTTTATGACTAGGTGATTTTATTCCTATCCGAGGGTCAATACAATATCCATGCCACTTTGCCCTAATACGAACATATGAAAATTTCCTTCTTTTTAGGAGCGTCTCAAGTTTCTAGGCTACCGGATTCGCATAATATAATATTGGGTTTTACGAATTAAAGTCGCCAATTGAAGGCCAAGGGTACTGAAGTTTGAAGTGTAAAATATTATAAATAATTGTATCCATAGGTACAACCACAGAACATGGAAACAACTTGTTCTATGATCTGTGGGTACAACATCCATTCTAAGTCGAAGTTCAGGATCCCCTACGATTCATGGAGGGGCTCCGCCCACCTTGCCCCTCCTCAAACTACACCTCTGGTGGTGATTTAAATAGTTTAATAGAAAAGATTAAAACAATATATTGTAGCAGTAGGTATTTCTATTCTAACCTAGGATAGTGCTGGTTTGAGTTTGTTTTGTTTACATTTTGTTATTTGTCGTCGGTTTCATGCCCCGTTTTTTATACCGCGTACTTATACAATACAATTGTGTGATATTGTCCAGATCAACAAGTAAGTACAATTAAGGATAAACCTGTAAGGGAGAAACTGCCACAGACCTAAATAGGTATATGATTTTGCAGGCAGTAAGTCTAGTATAATAGTATATAAGCCTAGTGCTCCTCAGTTCATGCGTAGGTATTCGTCTTTATCGTAGTTTTCAACTTTCTGTTTATTAGTTGATTGGATAATATTTTTCTGAATAGTATGAGGTATGCTTTAACCCTGGAATGCCCCGTGGGGTTTGTCAAACCCCAATCGCGATTTGAAGTCAGTTTATCAAGTTGAATCCCGCACGTCTGGCTCTTCTCGCCCCCTTCTATATCACCCCCCACTTCTTCCCCAAAGGCTTCAGCCTTTTTACAGGTTAGTACGTTTAAGACTTCTGTGTAGTGTAGTACTTTCTTGTGCCTGGGGTTTGACAAACCCCACCGGGGAGTTAACCACTTGTGATTTTCTCTATAGTAAGTGTTATTTTTGTGGACGTTCCCACAGTTTTGTTATTGGCTCATAGTTTTCGGATCTTGAAGACATTAGATCCATGTTGGAACAGTTGGAGGAAGAAGATGTATATTTTGGCGGAGAAAATTCAAACACGGAAGATAATGTCAAGTTATAAGAAGTTGCCTCCGATGAAGAATCATCAAAAGTGACAGTTTTGGTAAAACTAGTTTGAAGTTCCTTCTGTGAACATCATAGATCTTCAAAGTGTTGA
This sequence comes from Adelphocoris suturalis, assembly GCA_030762985.1. Classification (NCBI taxonomy): domain Eukaryota; kingdom Metazoa; phylum Arthropoda; class Insecta; order Hemiptera; family Miridae; genus Adelphocoris; species Adelphocoris suturalis. Next base: position 13,168,689 of record CM061051.1, on the reverse strand, counting down.
GAATGTTGATCCTATTGCTTGGTGCCAATGTTACCTTTTCATTCTAGTTCTTGGGTTTTGTAAGTGGTATCAAACTAATCTCAGAAAATCGTTTTGTAGATTTTATTTATTTATTTATTTATTTTTTTTTTAAATGAAAATGTGCTAATTTTATATTGAAATTTTGTTACTATGAGGTACCTTTCTGCTATTATTTTTTTCTTCAGAGCGTGCGGTTTTTCTTACTATTACTTTCTTCTTCGTGAGTTTAGGTTCTTACCTACCTACTTCTTGTTTCTTTACACCCATGATAACAGAATAAAAATAAAATTTGATTCAAGTGTGTTATTTTTGAATTTTCTAACATTTTTCAAAGTTGGGGTTTGACACATCCCACCGGGGAGTTAAGTGTTGGAAATGTAGCCGGGACATTCCAGGGTTAATAATCCATAGTGAATATGAAAGCTCACGTGATTTCAAATCATTTCGAAAAACCATTGAGTATATATTTATAGGTATGAAAGTTTGACAGTTTATTTCACAGCCTTCGTACATTCAACAACTAGTATCTACTATAAATGAATAGTTACTAAAACCATGAAATAAAAGTTCCAGTCATGCAGCATGATCGTATGAGCGAATTTTCATAAACTATCTATCGTACTATAGTATGTTAGATTGCATTGAAATTGGAGCAATTTTAGTTGACAGAAATGGTTAAAACCCAATTTTATGACAAAAAACTTATTCTAAATAAAATTTCACTGATTCAAAAGGGATTTTTGATTTTTAAATTTTTTTGCAGTTTTTTTAGCGAATTTTCTTAGAAAATAAAGCTATTGCAATGGCTCCGAAAATTTTAAAATAAAAATTTTCAAAAATTTTCTTCATCGAAATCTGTTTTGAGGCATTCTGAAATGATTCCTGGATTTTAACGCTTTTATATATATATATATATATATATATATATATATATATATATATATATATATATATATATATATATATGTCATTCCAGACGATAACTCTCGATAGAATTGAGATAAAAACTTCGTTCTTTCGCCAAAAAATCAAGCATTTCAAAAGAAAGGATGAGTTCGTTGGACAACAATTTTTGAGCACATTAAATTGGTCAAATTTCGAAAAATGTACCCAAAAAATCACTGAAAACGGCCAAAAACCGTTAAATTTCTATTTTTTGCAGAATTTTAGTCAAAACTAAATTTTCAACGATGAACTAGGACATTAAAAGTTTTTGCTCAAAATTATGATGAAAAGCGTACTTAAATTTCATTGAAATTTGCTAAAATATATATAAAAACTGCAAAAAAATTTAAAAATCAAAAACCCCTTTTGAATCAGTGGATTTTTATTTAGAATAAGTTTTTTGCCATAAAATTGGTTTTTAACCATTTCTGTCAACTAAAATTGCTCCAATTTCAATGCAATTTAACATACTATATAGTACGATAGATAGTTTACGAAAATTCGCTCATACGATCATGCTGCATGACTGGAACTTTTATAGATATTTTAGCAAATTTTAATGACATTTAAGTACGTTTTTCTTCATGATTTTGAGCAACAATTTTTAATGTCCTAGTTAATCGTTGAAAATTTAGTTTTGACTAAAATTCTGCTAAAAAATAGAAATTCAACGATTTTTGGCCATTTTTAGTGATTTTTTGGGTACATTTCTCGAAATTTGACCAATTTAATGTGCTCAAAAATTGTTGTCCAACGAACTCATCCTTTCTTTTGAAATGCTTGATTTTTTGGCGAAAGAACGAAGTTTTTATCTCAATTCTATCGAGAGTTATCTGGAATGACACATACATATATATATATATATATATATATATATATATATATATATATATATATATATATATATATATATATATATATATATATATATATATATATATATATACATATAAAAAAGCGTTAAAATCCAGGAATCATTTCAGAATGGCTCTAAACAGATTTCGATGAAGAAAATTTTTGAAAATTTTTATTTTAAAATTTTTGGAGCCATTGCAATAGCTTTATTTTATAAGAAAATTCGCTAAAATGAAATCCTTGACTGTTGCCCCTCCATGAGCAATGACTTTGCTACGCCACTGTTCTCGGATGCAGGATATCACCGCAGTAAGGTTGACCGCGAACTGGCAACTTTGATCACCGGCAACTTTAGTCGCTGGCAACTATTCAGCTGCCGGGGAGATCCCACCACCGCGCACTGGTAACTAAATAGCTGCCTTTCAGGCTAGTCTTTACAATGAATTTCGACGAAGCTGCACGTGTTTGTGCGTTCATTTTCAGACGAAGAAGGATGGAGCTGATGAAAAGAACGTTTTGGGTCCATCCAATCATCAGTTCTAGACCCTTGATGGGCAGTTTCATAAACTATTCGGCAAATTGAGAGAACATCCGAATAAGTTCTTTAATTACTTCAGAATGAGCAGAGAAAGTTTTGATGAATTATTAGTAGCTCTCGGACCACGTATAACGTACCGGAATACGTCCTTCCGACAGGCTGTACCACCGCAAGAAAGATTGGCCATGACTCTAACGGAGGTAATAAAATAAATACAACTAGCATTTAAATTACTTATAATTAGCAAAAATGGAATGGTGACAATTTTATTACTTAATTTTCAAAGTTGAATTTGACGGGAAAAAGTATAATATATTTTTGAAGCGTATGAAGAGAACTGAGAAAAGTACTCGTAAAATCACATCGAAAAAGTCGACTTTTCTAGGTATACCTATGTACCTAAGTAGTTCTCTCGAAATAACGGGATCAGTTTAGGTTTAAAATTGAGGACACATCGAAATTATATAACTTTATATAATGCTGGCCGCTTTTCGAAACTCGAAATAAACTTTTTCACACCCATTGTCACAGTCCAAAAAAAAAAAAAAAAAAAAAAAAAAAAAGACGCGAAGTCCTGCGGGCGACATTAAAGGCGCGTGCAGACGACGCCGACGCCAGTAGCAATTCAATTCAATTCAACAGTGGGAGCCCGAGTAAATCGGGAGGACCGATGACTTTTAGTCTTGGCCTGAAAAGGCCCATGTCCTATCTCCCCTTAGGCTTCCTTATCATTACTTACGTTTATATACTCGTATTTCTATATTTTATTATCTTAACTAAGCATCCTAGAATGATTGTTATGAATAATTGTATTCCTTTTAGAACGGTTCTTTGAACCTTCCCGAATACCTCATAAATATAAGAATAGTATTCCAATCACTGTTTTTGATATCATTTATATTAATTGTAGTATTTTCAAAGCTAAGGAGTCTCGATCTAAAGTATATAGGACATTCGCACATATAATGTTCCATGGTTTCTATGTTTCCACATACACATCTATTTGATACTCTCGGGTTCATTTTGTTTATTTTTGATCTGACAGCGTAGTGTCCTGTCAGAGCCCCTATTACCCTTCTTATTTTCAGCCTATTCAATCCTAGTAGCCAATTTGTACAGGTTGAAATATATTTTGTGGTTCCTGTGTTTTTCGAATGTTTGTATAGATTTTCCTCCTTCATGATTTTGGAGGAAACCTTATTCCACATGAAATTGTTTATTTTCGTTTTACACAATTGAAGGGTGATTCCCATGAATGGTTCTGGCCCTATGAATGTGTATTCTGTGCTTCTTTTCGCTAATTCATCAGCTCTTTCGTTACCAAAATACCCTTGATGCCCTGGAATCCATTTGAGTGAGATCCTATTACCTTTATCAATTAGATCCTTACTTTGTTTATTAATTTCTTTAATTAGTTTACTTTTTATTTCTACATTTCCTATAGTTTTAATACCTGACTGGCTGTCTGAATATATTGATATAGTTTTATTTATGGTAATTGCCCAGAGCGATTGAAGTTTCCGTTTTGAAATGCGGTATCCAAATACCTAACCCTGTGTTACCGTTGGGTCCTGTCATTTTGGACCCATCGGTATAACATATTATGTCCGCCTCATCTATTATTTCTGGTCTACGGTCCCAATTTAATCTTGATTTTATAATGGTCTTAATATTTTTGTCAAAGTTGAATTCCTTTTTAATATCATCAAACGGAAATTCCGTTTCAGGAATTTCTTTTATCATTTCTTGTATTATTTTAGTATGTCCTTTTCCTCCTAAAGTGCTAGTTAACTGAATTTGATTATTCTTTTTTAATCTTAAAAATCCTCTCATTGCCTCTTGTTTGATCTCCCATTCAAGTGGAAGTATCCCTAGTAATATTGATAGTATCAGTCTTGGTGTACTATAGAAAGCCCCAGAGATAGTCATTAAAATAAGTCTATCAAGTTTCTTTAATTCATTTAGTTTATTTGTTTTGATGCCAATCCACCACACAATCGCACCATATATATATCTAGGTCTAATTATTGCTGTGTATATCCATTTCAAAGTTTTTGGAGTGAGTCCCCAAGTTTTTCCCACCGCTCCCTTAAGTTGGTTTAATAGTATGATTGTTTTACTTTGTTGTTTATCTATTTGGTATTTCCATTTCAGACCTGTATCAAATTCCACACCTAGATATCTAACTCTATCACTAATATCTATATCGACATCTTTTATTCTTATTTTAATATTATCCAAATTAGTATGTTTTCTAGTGAATATGACAACTGTTGTCTTGTTTGGGTTGATATCCAGCCCCTTGCTTGCGACGCCAGTAGCAGGGCAAGTAAAAGGACCAAGTAACCTTCTCCAAGTTAATTGTCTCGTGCAAACACTATTTGTATGATTGTTAAGAGCAGGCTGTGGTGTCGGCCATGTTTTCTGCTCCCATAAGGTATCAACGTTATTTTCCCGACGTCATAAATCCTCGAATCATGCACCGATTTCCATGATTTTTTTTTTTAATCTTCAAGTGAAACCAATCTTTAGCAATCCGTCGAGGCGTTTTTTGAAAAAAATGTCACTAGAAGCTGCAATTCATCAACAAAGTCACAGCTAAGAGGGTTACTCTATTCAGGTGATGATTGCTTTATTGGATGATGATTTATCGCAAATCTGCCCTGACGGATGTCTTCCTTAGATTTCACGCTTCAATTTAAGTGTTCAAACGACAAAAATCGATTGATTTCTCACGAAGTTCTGTGATCGGGAAACTGAATTTGCGATTCGATGGCTTTCCAAACTTCCGAAGCGAGGCGGACGTCGAGGAAGTTCAAGGTTTCACGCTAGATGTCACTAACTTCGACCACTCTTCCCAAAGACATGGTAATAGCAAACTCTTCCTGCCTGCGAACTGTGAATCGGGGTCCCGTTTCTCCCATAATCTGAGATCGGGTCACTAGGGGTTTATTTGATGAAACAGTGAGTTTGACATCCCTTTGACAAAATGACATCCATTTTTTTGACGGAACCTGTCCTTACTTTTAGCGAATTTTTGAAGGAAATTAAGCTATTGCTCTCGCCTCAAAATTTGCAGAATGTGAATTTTTGAAAAAATTTTATGCAGAAATCCGTTTCAGGCTATTCTGAATCATATTCTGAAGTTTAACGCATTTTTTTATGTATGTATGTATATATGTATATATGTATGTATGTATGTATGTATGTGTCATTCCAGACGATAACTGTCCGTAGAATTGTGCTAGAAACTTCAAACAAATTTTAAAATGTTAAGGACACAAAACGAAAGTTCAAGTTCGTTGGCCAGCATGATCGGATTACATCTTCGGGTTGAAATTTTCAAAAATGTAGTCAAAAATTTCAAAATAGCCTGTTTTTTGCGATTTGTTGAGCGAAATAATTTTTTCAGCATACTAACATGTGGTATATTCGGAATCAGCGTAAAATTTCCTATAAGAATATGTATCAAGTTTTCAAAAATTTCAAAGTTGAAAAATCAGTCAAAAATCGAAATAATGCCGTTCGCTAGTTGGAAAAATCGGTAATATTTGCATGAAACATTGTCCAAATTCAGATTGAACTACTCTTATGGAAGTATCCCTGTATAACCAATCCTAGAACCATGCTGTTTAAAACGTAGGTAGTAGGTGCTTTAAAAAAAAAAAAAAATGTTATCACAACTGATGAGTTTACTCTGTGCATGTGTTAATAATTTGATTCCATGTTTGTCTATCAAAATCATAAACTAAAATTTCTCAACACGATCAATAGCGACTGAAATGTCGAAGATTTCTTCAAAAATTCGCACATGGGGTCATGCTGCATGACTGGACTTTTTTTAATTTTTTTTCCTAATCGAGCTACCGTGCTGAGATATATATAGATATAAAAACCACGAATTTTGAGGGGTGTTTAAACAATTCGCGTTAGCAGTCGTACTTGAAAACAACTCGATGTGTGTGTGTAATTGCCCCGTAATAGAGAATTTCTCAATGTTCCCACAGATCGACAGATTCACATTCTTGCGAATTTTTTACTATATTTTGTTCGTAGTTTTTGGGAAATATTTTCCGGGATTCATATTTATTACATCCTGCCATCGGCATACCTAATTCGAGTTGCACTCTGGACGGATTTTTTGTTTTCTTGTTGGCTTCTATGTAATAAATATTTCGTTAGTCCGAGTTGTCATTAATTAGTAGGTACGAGTTGAAGTAATCCGATGACCCAGCCCTCTGCAGGTATCCACGCGGTCAATCGTGGATTGTTGACCGTATTTGTTGAGACCAAAGCGTTTTTGACAGTTCATAGATAGGTACAGGTACCTACTATTTATTTGTGTCCGTATTCTGAACAATGGGGATTGCAGCCCAAAATTGACTGATACGAGAAATCTGACTACGGTCATGAAAAATAAGCTGTTAGAAAAACTCTAACACAAGTACCTAAGTAAACAGATCCCAAAAGGCATATATGTAATAAACATGTCATTAGACCATTAGTGACGTCTTGAGCTAATCCGATAAGGGTGTGCAGCACACCTGGTTCAGTTTAACAAAAATCAGTATTTGAGTGATCGGTATTTGAGCGATTTTCCACAGAAAATTCAAATAGGTACACTAATAATTGAATAAGGTTTATTTTTTCTGCCATACCGTGATGGGAAAGAGCATGTGAGAAAAAGGTAGGTATCTAATAGAAAATATCAGGAAACGCAGCGCTATTGAAAAATAATTGGAGAAAAATTTACATAAAAAAAAAAAAAATACAGGTCGCATTGAATACCTCCCTCCTTTTAGTTTATTATTTCAATAATGAACTTTTGTAATTTACAAAGAAAAAACAATTTTTAATCCTCCCCTCGAATTTTTTTGTTTTGCGTTTCAAGATGCGTAGATGCCGTACGCCGTCCGCAGCTTGGGCAAAAAAATCCCGACTGTAACACCAAAATGGCCCAACTCCCTTATATTTTCGGGAAATGTTCTCAAATCCGAAGTTATCGTTTAAAAGATCATTCAATTCTCTAAAACCGTTTTATAAAATTACAATTTTAAGACCAGCTTTTATTAGTTAAAAAAACGTCAGTTTACTCATACAAGATCTGAAAATTTTTTGTCATGTTTTTGAGTTGTCATTAGTACGAGTTGAGCTAATCCGATGACCCAGCCCTCTTCAGGAATCCATGAGGACAATCGGATGACAACGTAAGAGTCTTGAATTCCCACCAGGATTGATCAAGACCTGACTCACTGAATTTATACCCCCTCTTTCTCTAGGATATATGTAGGTAGGTATATATAAACCGCCAGTAGTTGATAAACTTTTTCATTCAGTCTTGAGTTATCGAAACCGCCAATATCCATACCTCTCGATTATTTTTACTAAGGGTCATCCAAAAAAAATTTAAAATTTGGAAGATAAACTCGAAGGGAGAGTGGGTGTTCAACAAAGCACATCACTACTACTACCAAATTCAAGGACAGCTAGCAATCACCGACCGTTCCTACTGCCTTTTTGGAGTATGGACCCCTAAAGATATGAAGACCGAGAGAATTGAACGCGACGAGGGATTCTGGAGGGATACTATGTTGCCAGATACTATGATACTATACTACTACTATGATACTATGTTCTGCAATAATAATGTGAAATCTCATAATTTATCTCCCAATGTACATCGCTAGTTACTAAATAAACCGAGATAACATTTTTTAACATCTTCAATTTCGAAATTACCTATTTCGTTTTGCAGCACACCTGGTTCAGTTTAACAGAAATCAGCATTTGAGCTATCGGTATTTGAGCAATTTTCCACAGAAAATGAAAATAGGTACACTAATAATTGTAATTTCAATATTGAAGGTATCGTCTGAAGGTATCGTTGAAAAGATCATTTACCTAATTCTCTAGAACCGTTACATATATCAAATTAACATTTTAGAGACCAGCTTTTATTAGTTAAAAAAAACTTCAGTTTACTCATACAAGACCTGAAATTTTTTTAATACCTATCAACGTTTTTTCTATCCCTTTTTTTCAGAAAGAAGGTTTTTCTCATGAGCTTAGTTAGGTATGTGTCAACAAGGTTGGAAAGTGTTGCCATTTTATTCAGCGTGGATAAAACATGGGAAGCCCGATGTCAAACTCATTTTTGTGTGACAAGACAAATCGGTGAAAAACGTCAATATATGCCCGGCAAGGGCCGAGGGCCATGAGGGCCGAGTCGGGTTCTCAGTTGGGCTCCGAGGGCGTTCGCCTCACCTAGGCCCCGTCATTTTGTGATTAAGAGGCTTCGATGACCCACCCCAAATCACCAGGTACCTTCAGGGTTGCTCATCACCCAGCTACCTCTACCGAATTTTCTTGTCACTCGCTCCTCTTGGCCAAACTTGGCTAGTTTAAAGCTTTTCACGCCGAAGGACATGACGCTGTTTTGGGAGCCCGCTCTTAAAGGTCAGTCAACTTGGCTCAGAGGCAGGCAAGTTAATTGCCCGGAGTTCTATTTTCGGGGCAACTTGGCTTTCCCCACCCCAAGTGACCTGCCACCGTACCTGGCCCGTCCAAACACCGACTTGTGTCAGTTGTGCTCATCCACAAGTTGTTGATTCCTACCCGTTTTATTTTTTTCCAAATTTTATTCCGAAATGCCACCAAAGTGGAATGAAGATTTGACGTTCAAGTTCGTGGAATTGTACGTGGAGAATGAGGTTCTATGGAACATGCATTCCAATTTATATAAAAATAAAGACCTTCTTTTGTGAAAACCGTTCATCGACATAATGTTCAATTTCCTCTGCAAGAAGTGATACCACAACACTTGAAACATTTTTAATTACTTGTTTGAAATGTTTTTTCCTCTCAATCGCTCTCATACTTGAAACTTCCGCACTTCACCCCGCTCCAGAAAATGAATTACTGAATTCCCTTGGGCCAAGTTATAAAACGTCTGAATGCAACTTGGTTCGGCACTTGGTCCAAGTTACTTGGATGGCCAACTTGACTTGCCTCCGAACTGGCGTCGTCTGCACGCGCCTTAAGCAGTTGCTAGTGCGCGGGGGGCAGGTAGAAGAAATCTACGTGACTCATTTCTCCCGGCGATTGTTACCCGTCGAATAGGACTCGACGCAATTTTGGTTTATTATTTTCAATAATATTGGTTTATTATTTTCAATAATAAGCCTTTGTGATCGTATAGCAAAAAATTGTTATAACCCCCCCTCAAACTTTGTCATTTTACGTTTCAAAGTGCGTAGAATCCAAATTTGCAATGTCCGTTCGCCGTCCGGGCCATAAAAGGCCTTGGAATTGACTTAAAAAATCCGTTCTTTCGCACATAGACTCCACTTGGGGTCTAGTTGGTCCTAACATCTCGCCAGCTCGATCGCTCCACACCCATGGGTGCTATGAGCCCAAAATAGGTGAAAAAGTGTCTTTTTCAAGGCTTTGAGAGTAAGACTAACGTACGCGCGCACGCCTAGAGGGTGGGAGAGGGTGGGCGGGAGAGGGAGGGCGAGGCGGAGAGAGTGAGAGGGGAGGGAGGGGAGTGGAGAGGGACGGGAGGGAACTACTTTTTTTCAAATTTTTGAAATCTGACCCACAATTGAGGGATAGGGGGTGGGGGAGTTAAAGCGTTTTGAACGTCACGGAACGAACTGGGGATCTGATTATCGAATATGTTTGGATTACTCTAATTCAAGTCAAAGACTACTTTTTCAAATTTTTGAAATCTGACCCAGTGGTGATGGGAGGGGGGGGGGGATGTTAAAGCGTTTTGGACGTCACTGAACCAACGGGGGATCTGAGTAAGCGAATCTATCAGAATTACTTTGACATGGGTCACAGGCTATTTGACAATGTTCAAGTCACTCTCTGCAACCAGCTAGTACAGGAAATAAATCGAACAATTTTAAAACGTGCAGCAAGTCAGACAGCAAATTTTCGCACTCTGTAATTCGCGGCGAAAATCATGTAGAGGTGGGAGGGGTGTGGTAAACACAATATACACACGGACCCTTGAAAACATGTACCTTATCTCGCTCAGCCTGGGGGGGGGGGGGGGGACCCTTACCTTATCTGTACCTATATAAATGAGCCGAGAAGCTACCTTAATATATCACATCAACAACTGACTTCTTGAAGTGCTCACTTCTCCCTGCCACCATCGGAAGCTCATTATAGAAAATATTTTCCAGCTTACAAACTTCAAGTTGCCTGGCCTTAAAAGCGACTTTGTTCTGCCAAACTTCTGCTCATTCGGCACGATCTTCTTCAGTTTTCTAGAAAGTTGAAAATGTCTATACTCGTGCGATGCTTAACTTATGCATCGACCAGTGAGCTGCTCAGATTTATCTAATACAGAAATAATACAGCTTTGTGCGATAATTTGCAGCTTTTCATGTGTCGTTTCATTGTTTATTAGTTTTCTTGACCTATTTTAGGCCTTCTTGATCTTGATCTTGATCCTTGCTATTTAGGCATTTGAACGTCAATTTGGGTACACCATGCCAAACTTAGTAAGTGCCTGCAAGAGACTGGATTCTTGGTGGAATCAATTTTGATAAAATTTCCGTGAGTTAGATAGGTACATAAAATGTCGAATAGAGCAGTAAAATATTGTATGGTTTCATTTTTGGTTTATTATTTTCAATAATAAACCTTTGTAATCGACCAAAAAAAAAAAAAAAATAAATAAATAAATAAATGAATAAAATAAAAAATAAATAAATGAATAAATAAATAAATTTAAAAAAATAATAATAATAACCCCTCCCCCCTTCAAAATTTGTTGGTTTACGTTTCAAGATGCGTAGAATTAAAAAATCGAATTAAAAAAAATCTGTCTGTCCTTACGCCGTCCAGAGCTTTTTTACGCAACTACTGGACCAAAGTTTATGAAATTTGGCTCAAAAATCATACATCGGCTGGGGATGAGCCAGTAACATCGGCATCACTTTTGATCAACAGTAAAGCGTAGTAATTAAGGGCTATCATATTCAAAAATCGAAATCTCAAAAACTTTCAAGGTAACAGTAATGATTTTCGCTCGTCAATGATGAAAATAATCCTAAAGAATCGATTAAAACCATCCGCAACGCTGTAGGTTGAACCGTTTGTTTTCCTTAAGGACTAGAACTTCTAATAAACCTTCGGATTTCCTGGCGCGAGACCATGAAGAAACAATGCGCAGCCTCATTTGTTATACTAGCGATCGATCGTAGCTCAGAGGTAAGATGTCAGATTTCGGTAGCGGCACTCCAACCGGCGCACAGTCCTCAGCTATTAACTATTCCATCCAGTTAACATACTTGATCTTCAATCAAGTATGTCTTTAAGGGGAGGAGTGTAACAGAGTTACCTCCTGTGAGGTCCATCGAGGTCCCGTCAGGGCACCAGAGATAGCGCTGTCGGCGTTCCGTTGATGAAACAACGGGCGCCTCGGCCGTTCTCGATCATTTTTGGCAGCTGATTTGGCGTTGGATGGGATGCCAGGTGACTGGAAAACCAATCTACTCCGAACATGGCTCATTAAAAGCTATTAGTAGGAGTGGTATCTCTCTGACAGGATGCTGTTACTCTCCTCTACCTTTTTATGAGGATTTAGGCCCCCATTACACCTCTGGGGGGGGGGGGGGGGGGGTACCTAAATTCCTTATATGGAATAAAGAGCCATGTTACCTCCCGGAAACTGCTTTTTTCTGAAGCTGTTCTATTTTTTCTTGCTCTACATGAGTTGAAGTATCCCAGGCGAACGCCTTTTTTGTGTTTTCAAATGGGGTTTTGTGTGCGAATGCCTTCGTTAATAAGTTGACTGTGTTGGAAATCGGTATATCAAACAAAGTTCTATAAAATGTCTATGCATTTTTAATACCACAATATTCATTATATTTGTTAAAAGCTTATTTCACACGTTCAATAGGCTTCTAACGATTCATTTCATGACAGCAAACTAAGCGAAACGAGGAGGAGTAATATTTATTTAAACATAAAGGATTATTAAAAATAAAGGAGTAATATTTAATAAACATGGGGACATTTAAAAAAAAGCTCCATCAAGCTACGCTCTCTGCGTTGTATATTTCGATTGTATGTAGTCAGTAGATAATATCCTGAAAAAAGGAACGTCGACCGTGCGCGACCGCGGCAGTGGTTCACATTTGCTCTGTTAGTTTACTAGTAAATGTTGACAGTTGCAATGTTGCTCGAGGCCGTGTGAACCTTTCAAATAGTTCTGATTTTTGTAAACACGGTATTGCTCTTTATCCTGCGAGGCATCTTTATGAAAAGAAATATGGTCAGTCTAATCGTACTCTTCTTTGTGAACATTACATCTGTAATTATGAGTTCCGTATTAATTTCACGGAGGGATTTGTGTGACCTGATGTTTGATAAATCGGGAGTTTCTTTTGAACAGTTTTTTGAGGCTCAGTATCCTCATTTAAGTGAGTCCGAGTATTTGCTTGTCCACCGTGAATTCAAGAAAAGGTTTCTACCGCATTTTCATGACAGAATGCAGAAAATGACGAGAAATAAAAGCAGATTTTAGCAGCGGTATGGTGATTGGTTTGATGGTACGTTTCGCGTAGATTTTGAGAATTGTGATTCGCCAATGGATTGCGATTCATTGGAAAGTACTTCGGTCGGAAGAAGACCTACAAAACCTTTCGATAAGTGTACTACACGCGCTCAAAATTATTAAATTCGAGAGATGCGTGAATCTTACGGCCAGTCTGCGATTGATGCGGCATCATCCAAGTGCCAATTTTCCCAGTCTTGTTTTGATGTGGATACTGCATTAGCAATTTTTGTCCTAGCGGGGTTGACGAGATACCAGTACGAAATCAAACGCAAAGCTACAAAAGACATTGGCCATAAGGTATTTCCCAGTTACAAAAAGATTCAAGAAGCAAAAAAGAGATGTTATCCGCGTAACACAACAGTCACTGACCGTTCGGCCAAAGTACCGTTGCAAGATTTACTTGACCATACTTCTCAACGACTAATGCAAAGTAACGTTGATGTTCGTATCGAAAATGAAATTGATAGCCTTATACTACATAAGAAATGGGAGTTTGATGGTGCTTCAGGGCAAAGTGAATATAACCAGCTGTTTCAGACTCCAGAAGAAGGACTGTCCGATGCTAACATTGTTTACATCAATAATACCTTTGAAAATAACAATCGTGGAAAATCACGACATAACAGTTTGGAAAAATCCTCGACCTTCGTCGACTAATTACTGTCGACCTGACTAAAGAAACTCCTCAGGCAGTAGCTGAAGTTAAACGCATGATAGAAAGCGAGATAAACCAACTCCGGGACAGTGAAATTGAATGTGATGGACGTATATTGAGAGTGAAGCATATTTTGTATCTAACCATGACTGATACAATTATTATGATGATACATGATGATTTTATGATTATAATTATTTTATTTTTTATTTTTGAGTTTATCTTAACTTTTGTCACCTATAGATGATCAGTGAATCTTAGTTAGGTGTCTTATTTTATATCATTAATTTCAATCCGTGGGTGTCTCGATCGATATTGATTTATAACTGTGATATGTTTTATTTACTAATATACTTATATTTCAGCTCTTGTTACGTTTAAAGGGGCGAATAATGTGTATTTATGATTATTTAAATTACATCAATTTCTCTTTATTTTGCTTTTCAAAGATAAATATAAGCCCAAAGCTCCTTTTTGGAGATCGGGAATACATTCCAAAGTATGGAGGGACTCAGGTCAGCTTCGGAACCTTAGAAGGTTATTTCTTTCCTAACCGACTCACGGTTAAAGTATGTAGGTATACCTTCCCTCTAGGTACTTACCTTTCCACATGTGATACTTACTATTCCCGCCTAACAGAGCTCTCATAGCACACCCTTTCACTAGACCACTCTCACAGTACCTACTCTAAAGATTTTTAGTTTCAATTGATTCAAAGAACAGTTCTGAAAACTAGATAGGTAATCCATAACATCTTCGTGGCTGATGTCTGGAACATCTAGAATGTCAACTCCCCAACACACATTTCATTATGGATCTCTACCCCACAGATTTAATCTTGCGTTCGAAGCGTTTGAGGTCATCACCTGATTATAACTTGATGTAATTTGCATACAATTTATCACCTTGCATATTACAAAAATAATGAAAATATTGACTAGGAACTAGGTAAGACTATGTTATGCAGGTGTCCAGCTGGGGCTACAAATGGCGCATTTTCGCATAGTTTACTTGTCACCATGACAACAAGGTGAAATATCTTCGACTTTGCCTTGCCTCGATGTGAGGATGCGCTAGTGTCCAAGTCTCGAGAATATCTCCAATAGATGATCAGTGAATCTTAGTTAATGTCTTATTTTATATAATTAATTTCAATTCGTGGGTGTCTCGATCGATATCGATTTATAACTGTGATATGTTTTATTTACTAATATACTTATATTTCAGCTCTTGTTACGTTTAAAGGGGCGAATAATGTGTATTTATGATTATTTAAATTACATCAATTTCTCTTTATTTTGCTTTTCAAAGATAAATATAAGCCCAAGGCTCCTTTTTGGAGATCGGGAATACATTTCAAAGTCTGGAGGGACTCAGGTCAGCTTCGGAACCTCAGAAGCTTATTTCTTTCCTAACCGACTCACGGTGCTGTTAAAGTATGTAGGTATACCTTCCCTCTAGGTACTTACCTTTCCACATGTGATACTTACTATTCCCACCTAACAGAGCTCTCATAGCACACCCTTTAACAAGACCACTTTCACAGTACCTACTCTTTACGATTTTTAGTTTCAATTGATTCAAAGAACAGTTCTGAAAACTAGATAGGTAATCCGTAACATCTTCGAGGCCGATGTCTGGAACAACTAGAACACTTGTATGTCAACTCCCCAATACACATTTCATATGGATCTCTACCCCACAGATTTAATCTTGCGTTCGAAGCGTTTGAGGTCATCACCTGATAATAACTTGATATAATTAGAATACAATTTATCTCCTTGCATATTACAAAAATAATGAAAATATTTACTAGGAACTAGGTCATACTATGTTATGCAGTTGTCCAGTTGGGGCTACAAATGGCGCATTTTCGCATAGTTTACTTGTCACCATGAAAACAAGGTGAAATATCTTCGACTTCGCCTTGCCTCGATGTAAGGATGCGCTAGTGTCCAAGTCTCGAGAATATCACCAATAGATGATCAGTGAATCTTAGTTAATGTCTTATTTTATATAATTAATTTCAATTCGTGGGTGTCTCGATGTCTTATTTTAGCGAATTTTTTGAAGAAATATTAATGCTATTACTCTCGCCTCAAAATTTGTAGAATGTGAATTTTTGAAAACATTTTATGCAGAAATCCGTTTCAGGCTATTCTGAATCATATTCTGAAGTTTAACGCATTTTTTTATGTATGTATGTATATATGTATGAATCATATTCTGAAGTTTAACGCATATGTATGTATTATATGTATGTTATATGTGTTATATGTACGTATATATGTATGTCCGTATGTGTATGTGTCATTCCAGACGATAACTGTCCGTAGAATTGTGCTAGAAACTTCAAACAAATTAAGGACACAAAACGAAAGTTCAAGTTCGTTGGCCAGCATTATCGGATTACATCTTGGGGTTGAAATTTTCAAAAATGTAGTCAAAAATTTCAAAATAGCCTGTTTTTGGCGATTTGTTGTGCGAAATAATTTTTTCAGCATACTAACATGTGGTATATTCGGAATCAGTGTAAACTTTCCTATAAGAATATTTATCAAGTTTTCAAAAATTTCAAAGTTGAAAAATCAGTCAAAAATCGAAATAATGCCGTTCGCTAGTTGTAAAAATCGGTAATATTTGCATGAAACATTGTCCAAATTCAGATTGAACTACTCTTATGGAAGTATCCCTGTATAACCAATCCTAGAACCATGCTGTTTAAAACGTAGGTAGTAGGCGCTTGTTAAAAAAAAAAAAAAAAAAAAAAAAAAAAATGTAATCACAACTGATGAGTTTACTCTGTGAAATATTCCGTCCTCCGATTCTCTCGGTCGCTCTCTTTAATGTATAAGTACCTCCTAATAATAAAGTATGTATAAGTACCTCCTAATAATAATAAAGTATGAGTACCTCCTTATTATTTTTAATAATTTGATTCCATGTTTGTCTATCAAAATCATAAACTAAAATTTCTCTACACGATCAATAGCAACTGAAATGTCGCAGATTTCATCAAAAATTCGCTCATGGGGTCATGCTGCATGACTGGACTTTTTTAAATATTTACTGCGAAGCGTAAAATTGCGGGGCCTTGGATTTGTAAAGGTGTTACCCCTTTGAGAGGCACGATGCGCCATCTTATGATCATATATTACATAAGGGGTTCAATAATTATCGACCAGTGATCTGCGTAGAAGGGCTGTCTATCACAGAAATAATAAACATTTGTATAATAATTTGCAGCGTTTTTCTCCTTTAGGAAAAACGAAAATTTAACAATTTTTCTGATCTATTTACTCAGTTAATATTTACTAATTATTGTTTACAATGCTAAAAATTCTTTTAAATTTTGCAGGCAGAGGTCCTTTTATGTGAAAAAAACTCACACAATTCATTAAGTGTTGAACTAATTTATTTGAATTTAACAAATAGGACTGACTGATAGATTTTGATTGAAAACCAGAGATAAACTAGACTAGGGCATACATACTGTGCCTTACAGATCCTGTGGAGTAGATGGGAAACTGGCACTTGTGGCGCAAGGAGTTAATTAAGGTGCTCACAGAAGTAACAATTTGTAAAAACTGTCCTAAAACCGTTAACTTTATTAAATGTAGAAAAAATCACAAAAACTTGAAAACTAAATTATACTTACTTTAAACGTAACTATCATACCTACAATCATAATTTTGAGGAGTTCAGGAACAAAATTCAATAACTTAGAAACTTTTTTAATCTTGTTATTTTGTGTGTACATTTTACAAGTTCTGACAGGTAGTTCTATGCTCCTTAAACATCAGGTTCAGAATCGGACTGAGAATATACATGATTAGGGCCGTAAAGTTCCATGTTAGTTTGAAAAAATATTTAACAATATAATTTTATTTACTTAAATTTAAAACATTTTGCTTTGTTTTGTACTTTGTTATATCTCTGTATTATCTTGTTGAATTATACTTGTGGGAAATTAAAAATTATATCGTTGAATACTGGGGCTCAAAATGAGCTTTGATATTTTCTATAAACTTGTGTTTGTTTTATTATTATTATTTTTTAATTATATATTTTTGATCCTGAACGCCTCATTTGTCAAACATAATCTAAAATAACAACGTCATATAATTGTCGTGTCATATGTCCTCTGAAATAGAAAATAACCGGCTCATTGAACCTGGTGAATTACATATGTACATATAAATAGTGGAAATAATGGGATGCCTGAATGAAATCGCGTTGAAATCGGTTGACAAAAGCCTAATTTAGTATTTTAAAATGGATGAAGATTCCAATCTGAGAATTCTATTATGTACCGAATTGTTCAATAAAACCTCATCTTTTTGGGCGTTTTCCTCGATGACCCTTTTCAGTACCCTTTTGCACACTGTGACGTCACTGGTACACCAAACTGAAAAATGATAATAAAGAAAATATTCGACGTAGTAGAGTCCTTTCCAACATTTTTAGGTCAGAATCTGATTCCTTTCAAATTAAAATCTAAACGTGGAGGTAAGGCACGTTATATCACATTCAGAATCATCAATAAGCGTTCCGGTACTATTAGGACGAAATAATTTTGGAAAACTTTTCTTTTCTCAAAAGTAAACATAAATGGAATAAGTAACTAAATAATACCAAATTTTACGTAGTGCAACTAAATAAAACATTTCTAGTTATTAAGATTTTAAAAACTAAGTTCATTATCACAAATTCTACAAAACATTTTCACATTCCATCAAACAAGGCATAAAACAATCAACAACAATAATCAACAAATAACAATCACAACCAATTAAATAAAATGAAATAAATAAGGCAATCAGTTTGATATTAAACCCTAGCAGGATCTTGAATTTCTAGTAATTTATTGAAACCTGTAAACAATTATGAATAAGTATATCTTATAAAGGCTGAGTTAATTTTTTTACTTTTGAAGTTATCAATTAGTGTTGAAGGTATAACTTGAAAACCAGATTAAAGAATACTATCTTTCCGAAAAAGGATAGATTTACAAAATATGTAAGTCAGATCAGTTTGGCATCAGAAAAAAAATATGACCACACCAAATTGTAAACATAGTGAATATAAGTTGTGAACATAAATATGATATATCTGGCAGAACAACAGAAAGCCAATTAAGGGAGCAAGCAAAAACTCGGAAACAAAGATGGTGGAGTTTCTCTGAGGATGCGTTTTTTGGTTATTCAAATTCAACTTAATTTTATTGTGAGATGATGTTTCCATGGGAACACGGTTTGTGTACTTATCGGTCATTTTGCTTGGGACCGTAAGCAAGTCTTAATGATAGGCCGTTAAGTCTGAGGTCAATAATTTCAATTCAGGGTCGAAGCAGAACACAAAGACACTTCAATGACTCGTGGATGATGTACAAGAGAAGGCCGAAGGATGCAATCCAAATGACGTAGGCGATGAACAGAACAACTTTGAAGAAGCAACTGAGGATGAGACGCTTGAAATGATTAGTGCTGTTGTACTGGTAGATCTCAGCATCTGATAACAATCAACAATCAACAATGTTAAACATTTCAAAAGCAAGCGCAGTCCCTGTTTAGCTCAAACTATATACATAAAAAGCATTAGTTACATTAATCGCTGTATTATAAACCAACAAACGTGTTTTTTGATAATTACGACGCCAAAAGTAACTATATTGCTACAGCTCCATTCTTAAACATATTTATAAGCAGCAACGACTAGAGTTGGTCTGGTCGTCAGATTTAAGAAGCAGCAGCAAGAGTTTCAATAGATTTCCTTTGAATATCCGATTTGATGCATCTAGATTGGGTGGTCCATGAGATAGCCCCCCCCCCCCCCCACCAGCCACCATTTATTCTCTCTAATTGTCGGATAGTAAAACATTCTGACAAACGCTATTTCTCTACAACTTGTATCGTAAATTTTGAAAATGACAAAATTGCGCGTTACGCATTTGTGCAAACGGGCGCAATAAATTGACATCAGCTTCGTTGTTTTTAAATGGGATCCCCCATTTTTTATTGCAGATTCGAATTGTATTTGGAATTTCATGAAGAAATGACCCAATCACTCGATTTTTTTTTTTTTTTTTTTTAGCACGAACAAATGGGCGGCATTACGCTCCCAAAGTGCCATACCCCGAAATCATGTATTACATGTGGCAATTGAATGTCTTCATAAACTCAGTATTTCAAAATTTTGGCACTTTTAGAGCGGGATTGCGCACCTTAGGAGCGGAATTTTGCCCGTTTGTACGCATTAGAGAATCGAGAGATGGGTCATTTCTCAATGAAAGTTCACGTAAAATTTGAATCTGCAATAAAAAAGGGTTCAAATCTAAAAACGTCTGCCACGTTGGGACTGACACATAGCTTTCTCGTTTACGAATCATGAATGTATAGATCATTGAACAGTTTTAAATGATCTTGAAAAATTCCATAGCGGAAAAGAGTAAATCAAGAAGTAGCATGAAACGTCATAATTGGTCAATTATAAAACGAAAAAATGACACTCAATGTGATTTACGTTTGTGCAAGCGCAGAATGAACTGGTGATTTGAGAACAATGAATCAGAATCAGAAATCTTTATTCAATCACTAATGCTTTGGTACAGAATGCGTCAAAATGTATAATACAAATGTAATTTCACTTATCCTCTCTAAATTCAGCCCATAAGTAATGCGTCTACTTTAAGCATAATAATACCACCAATAACACAGGAATAAGTAATAAACTTTTTCATAAAAATGAACTCAACAATAATAAAAACAGATTTTACAGATATATATCACAGATTTTGAATTTGTTTATACTTAAAAACTGTTCATTAGGTTGAGTACTTTTATTAATATTCCTCAACACTAAAACGTCATCGGATGTATAATAACTAATAATAAATAAAGGAGCATCTTCATCATCATCTAATTTGCAGTCATATATCAAAACTTGATGGTAAAAAAATCTTGAACAGCATATAATTCAGCATCAAGGAGAATAGATTTTAGTTTTTTGACAAATGGCTTTTCAGGAATCTCACGAACACTTTCGGGTAAACAATTATAGAGTCTCACACCGGTCTGCAAAGGATTGAACTTCAAAGAATTCGTCAGTCGGGTCACGGGAGAATGGAGATTATTTCGAAATCGAGTCAAGTGGCTATGCTTGTCCGATCCACAAGGCACTAATCCAGGATTTTCGTGAATGATCTTAATGCATCTGAACACGTAATGGCTGGGAATGGTTAGGCATTGCAGTTTTTTAAAATGTTTAAAATAGCCCCAGCAACTTTTGTTGTATGTCAAACCATATAAAATCCTAACAGCTGCTTTCTGTTGTTTGAAAATTTTCTCCCAATTAGAGGAGTTTCCCCACATGACAATCATATTAATATGCGTGACTCATGAAGAGGGCAAAAAAAGCTATACGAAGAACAGAAAATGATACTGAAGATGAGAGTCGACGAAATGCGAAGTCAATCGAAGCAAGTTTGGTGCATACATGGATGGCTCCACGAGATGCAATTGTCCAGTTGAAGGTCCAAAACATTTACCGGACCCTCAAGACGGCCATTAAGAAAGAATTTCATATTCTGCGTCTTTTCCTTATCGAGTCTGAGTCCATTGGCCCCGCACCACTCCTCAATAATTTTATTAGAAGAGCATAGACAATTCAAAGAAACTGAGTCGTCACCTGTCGCCAACACCGTCATATCGTCAGCAAACCAGAAGATTTTTGACTGATTTTTCAACTTTGAAATTTTTGAAAACTTGATACATATTCTTATAGGAAATTTTACGCTGATTCCGAATATACCACATGTTAGTATGCTGAAAAAATTATTCGCACAACAAATCGCAAAAAACGGGCTATTTTGAATTTTTGACTACATTTTTGAAAATTTCAACCCGAAGATGTAATCCGATCATGCTGGCCAACGAACTTGAACTTTTGTTTTGTGTCCTTAACATTTTAAAATTTGTTTGAAGTTTCTAGCACAATTCTACGGACAGTTATCGTCTGGAATGACACATACATACATATATACATACATACATATATACATACATACATATATACATACATATATACATACATACATAAAAAAATGCGTTAAACTTCAGAATATGATTCAGAATAGCCTGAAACGGATTTCTGCATAAAATTTTTTCAAAAATTCACATTCTACAAATTTTGAGGCGAGAGCAATAGCTTAATTTTCTTCAAAAATTGGGTGAGCTTCTTCAAAAGCAAGTTGTGCGGTACCAAGTCGAATGGTTTAGTTAAGTCATAAATGCAAATGGCTGTCTGTTGTCTGGTTCCCAAACTCGCATACTTGGAACCCAAACTGCTGGGAATGCAGTATATTCATTCCATCCAAAAATTTCCTTAATTGAGAGAGAACCAAGTGTTTGATGATTTTTATGAAAATTGGAAGCATAGTTATTGGGCGATAATCGTCATACTTTGAGCGTTTCCCTTTTTTAGGGATAGGAGTTATCGAAGCATATTTCAGGCTGTTAGAGAAATATCCACTTACGAAATATAAATTAATCAGGTACGTCAATGGTTCCAAGATCAATGATGAGGAGGATCTTACCATTTGCGTAGTGATGCCAAAAAAGTCCATTGCTGATGTGTTTTTTTAGGTTGCAGATGACTGCAAAAACCTCTTCCACAGTAACCTCTCTGAGACTGAATTCATTCATAGTGGAGGGAGAAGATGAGAGAAATTTATCCACATAAGCAGTGTTGGGCGTAGGACCAGTCATCTTGAATATTTCGGAGAAAAAATCACCAAAACCTTGGGCATCGAGACTGGAGTTCGTTGGTGAGATGCCTTTACTTTTCTTACCCAGTTCACTATGCACCACATCCCAAGCCGCTTTAACCTTATTCTGTGATATACTTATGGAGGAATCATTGCTGTCTCTTCTGGACTTCATGAGGGAGTATCTGTAATTTATTTTGGCTTCCCTAGCCATCAATTTCAATTCGTCAGGCATAACGAGGCAGCAAGGCCCCTTCAGGGAGAGATATCGATCCCGTAGATAGAACAATTCGGTGTTGAGGGTAGGTCTATTATGTTTCTTGGCAGGAGAAGCTCTGAATGTTGACAAAGGACAGCTTAAATCTAAAGCAGTTAACACAATGTTCATGCATGTAATAGTAGCTTCTTCGGGGGTTTTATGGGCATAAACCTCGAACCATGTGTATGATGACAGGAGCACCTTAAAATGTTCAATGTTTTCAGACTTTTTGTGGCGGGTAGAGACCAAAGTAGGTACAAGCTTCTGCAATTTTCCTGAGAATGTGCAGTTCTATTCCACGATGGTCAGAGAAAACAAGTTCACTCACAACGGAAACATACCACACGGGATCTAAATTCGTGTTCGTGGCTATAATATCGAGGCAAGCTGGTCTGCCTGATTGACCATGGTAGAGAATACGGGTGGTTTCTTTCAAGGTCACGTGAATACTATATTTCAGCAATAGATCGGAAAAAACCTTCCTTTCAGCCAAATGGATTTTGTTTTCCGTGTACTCTTGGTGGATATTTAGATCACCCATTAAAACTAAAGTTTTGTTGATATAGTTCTGTGTAAGTGAATGTAGGACGTCATCCAAGCAGTCGATAAAACTCTGAATATTGAGATGATAAGGAGGCCGATAAATACATAGAATCGTCACATTTTGATTAGTTAGGCTTACTGCAGAGATTTCACAGGTAGCCTCTTTTGATTGAGAGCTAGCGACATTCAATTTAATCGCATCTATTTCATTTTTGACGAATATTGCTGAACCACCACCCCTCATTCTCGTTCTAGAGTAAAAAGAAATGAGTTTGAAACCATCGGGAACATACATGGGGAATCTCCATGCCACAGAGAAAATGCTCAGTAACACCTATTTGTGAGATGTCTGGTCGTGAAGACATGGAATCGTTAATTTCATTAAGCTTTGAACGTAACCCTCCGACATTGGCATAGAATAACATGGTTATCAGAGGTCGGAGAAGGCAAGTGGCGTCAAATAGGTACGGGACCGTCTATAAACTAATCCTCGCATTCACTGACGATTTCATCAGAATAGGATGAAAACTGTAGAAATTCAGGTCGTTGCAATGATTTCATATTGACGCATTCGCAGTAGCTAATAATAATAAAATCATGTTGAATTTGATGGGGGATCATCAAATCGTCTTCCCCCAATTGTCATTCGAATTTGAACAAAATCGGACGGCTAGGGCCTGAAAAAATAAAGCTTGGTACAATTCACGTTTTCCTATGCGCGTTTTTGACATTCCCTGAAAATGTCATCAAAATCGTTCCATTAGAGTCGGAGTCTTGCCTGTGGTAATCAATATTACTTATTACTCTACCAATAGCGATATAATTTATAGAGCATTTTTCTAGAACATATATATACCCATTACCTACCGAGTTTGAACGAAATCGGACCAACGGATAATAAGAAATCGACGTTATGAGAAACTCACGGTGGTGCTAGCGCACAGGCTACTGTTGATTTGACGGCAAGTAAAATTATAGGGTCTAGGAGCTAACCCGCACAATCCCTGGAAATTTCATCGAAATCGGACTGAAACTTGGTATAGTTTTATGCGTGACGAGAATCTGCGTAAAAATAAATAGAGAGGAGTTTACTGGAGGGGAAGAATGATTGCGAACTGGGTCGACAATTTCTTTTTTGTTTACTAACATCTAGAGAGATCCTAACTAAATAACGAAATCAGTTCCAACTGTTCTTGACTGCTCTTCGCTCCGATATTATTTAGTTGCTGATAATTGGGTGGACACTTTTAGGTTAGCTGAAAATGGGTTGCAAAGTGTTAGTAATTGGTGTGGTGAACTCACCACGTATCAGTGGCCCTTTTCAGGGCCACCAAAACTAAGTTCACTCACTAGAACTATATAAAAAGAGGTCAGGCTACCTCTAGACGAAACGAGAGAAATCACCGAAAAGATTATACAAATTACATAATCACAAAGGAAATAAACTCGTCAGAAGGTAAAATACGACAAGCTAAACACTCACTGCACGAGCGAGGCTTGGCGAGCCGGCGATCTGACACACGAAAATTACCTTGAAACAAATGACATTGAAGCAATGATCAAGGGCGAACAAGGCCAGACGCGCTCTATCGAGGAAGGGTGAGGAGAAGGTTTCAGCCCCGCGACACCTCGAGCGCGAGCGATCAAATCGGAACAGCCAATCACACGCAGCATCCGGCTCCCTGACGAGTATAAATATAGCAGCTCCAGCCCCTATATTTCATACCGATCTCAACCTCCGATCTGAGAACTTTACTCTGATACTTGACGAATCTCTGCCTTCCAGCCTACTGCGATTACAACTCCATTGGGATTGATTGAGGACGAGGTTTTCAAGCCAGTTGAAAACGAGATTCACGACACGAGATTCCGCCGTCTTCCAGACTACTAGAACCCCGGGTAGATCGAGCCTTACACTTCGTATTGCTCTCTACTCACTAGACGGTATCCCGACGTTGGCTACACCGTCTAGTTCAAAAAAGCCTCGCCACCCGGGTCAGAGAAGAAATTCACTGACCGCCCGCTGGGACGAGTTGCAGAAAGCCTTGCCACCCAGGTTCACAGATTTATTTGTGAACCGCCCGCTGGGACAAGCCGGACAGATCTCAAGAAAGCCCACAGCGGCCGATCTTCCGAATCAGGCGGACCTGCTTCATCAAACGGGCTTCACTCGATCGACAAGCAGTTGACCCCTCAGGAGGACCCTTCGAATTCGTTCGAAAGCGAGTCCCCGAATCTAGTTCTTTTCAGAACTAAATAAATCCTCTCAAATGGAGCGGACACCCTCGTTCTGCCTTTTGGGAGATTTAAATAAAGCCAGCTCGGCCGAAACTCCGGTTTCGCGCCCCGCTGAGGCCAGCGAGGTAAAACTACTAAAGTAGTTGTAAGTCTTTGGCTGAGGCTCACGAGCCCAGCGACAGACAGCTTGGCGCCGACAGGCAAGGCCTCCCCGTTCACGCGAAGCGAGCGGGCGAGTTTCCCGCCTTTCCACACAAGGCACCGCCTCTCATAGCAGGCCGGACCAAGGTTCCCTCGCAGACGCGCAGCCGTGTGATTCACACACCGGTCTCACGAGAAACACGAGTCCAACTCATCTTTCTAACACGAGGTAAGATCGAGCATATTTCATGGCGCAATCGTACGTATCCCCAGCGGATTTAAGCTACACGGCCAACCAATATCAAACCCCTTCTGAAAGGGTCCCTTGCGAATTCAACTCACGAGCGGAAACACACCCATCCTTGTCGACTGGATACACCAAAAATAAGGGTCTTTTTCAATACTCTCGAGACCAACTCGAACACGAAACAAAAGGTACTTTTCAGTACCCCCAAAGTACTGTTTCGTACGAGCATGGGAACACTCGACAAGAGCTTGAGTACTCGTATTCTCGGGTCGGAGAAAGTCACTTAGATCAGCGTCGCGAAGATCGATCTGAAGAAGCTTTAAGGTGGATTCACACTCGCGGTAACGGGAACGTCAGATCACACAGTCATGTCAGGTCGCGTCAAGATTGCTTCTATGGAAACTTTACGTTACTCCACGACTCTCATGTCTCCTACCCAACAAAACACAAGGATATGCGAGATAATAACGGTACTTCTTCGTACCTTTCACGAGACCATTTTCAAGGGTCAAGCCCGTATAACCACCTGTATAACGTGGCTCGTGACATTCCACTGGGAGTCCCCACTCCCAGTAAGACTTACATAAATCCACTACAATTGGCTGACTGAAAACAAGTCAACATTGAACCTGTCAAAAACTAAATTTATACCATATTGCTTGTCTCCGACCACACTTATGAACACCTAAAAATACGTCTTCATGGTTCCGATTGTGACTTGAACGCTCTCATGTCTCAGTGTTGAATACTTGGGTATTGTCTTAGATTCTAATATGAAGTGGGAAAATCAAATTAATTTAGTCCGCAAGAGATTGAGGAAGCTTATTTATGTATACTCCTTCTTAAGAACTTATTTAGATTCTAAGCTCATGCGTATAATGTATTTTTCATTGGCTCAGTCAGTTTTGCTTTATGGTTTGCCATTTTGGGGTGGAGCTTATGCCACAACCTTAAATACAGTATATATTTGCCAGAAGATTCTAATTCGAGTTATTACGAAAAGTAAATTCTTAGAACACACTCGTCCACTGTTTCGTAAACTCAAAATTCTAAAATTATGTTATCTTATAGATCTCAAAAGAGAAGCATATAGTTCTGAAAGAAACTATAGAACATAGTGCTGAAAGAGAAGCGGTTTGCGTATCCCATCCATGAAATTAAAAGGTTTCAATCGCAAGGCCAATTTTATCTAACACATGTGCACACAACTGCCTCTTTCAATTCATATTTTTTAGCTGGAATCAGAGTATTTAACAATCTGCCTTCTATCGTTAAAAATAAGTTAATAGATCAAACTAATCAAGCGAATGAAATTTTGAAAAATTGGTTTCTCAAAACACAAGATAATGACTAATAATACTCATGTGTGTAAATAATTAAATATCATCTAGATTGTAATATTTACACTTATCTAATGGCAATTTATTGATTTCTTCGACATGATATAATTATTTTTGTATTAAGAATTTCAAAAATGTAATATTAAGAACCTACAGGCTCATTGTATCAACTCGTTTTCCCTGTCGCGGGTATCACCCATTAGGGAGACTAAATTTCTTTCATTTATTGTAGGTGAATTGTTTTTGTCATATTTTCAGAAATAAAATATATTTTCATTTCTTTCATATCAACTATAAACAGGATCAAACAAGGCAAGACATTTGCAGTTTTACCTTACAACATCAAGGCGTTTCATGAGCGGAAAGTGTATATTTCCATCAATTTGAATGTTTTCATCAGTCACATTTCTGTTCCTGTGTCCCCCTACCCTTGAGTACTAATGTCAAGCATCTTTTTGTTATTTTAGATCACCAACTTAGATTTGATTTGCACATATCGGCTCTTATGACAAAACTACATAAGCTTTTTTATACCCTTAAGGAGCTTCGATATTTTTTTTTTATCAAAGTCACAATTAAGGTCACAATTAGGAGGGACTTGGGATATTCTTTGATGAAATTAGAGATGAGTCGATACCAAAATTTATCGATTCCCGATACCGATACTGATACCTAAAAAATCGATTCCCGATTCTCGATACCGATACGATCTGCCCATAATACCTAACTTACCTGTAGGTAAAATAGCTCTATTTATTGTCATTAGGAGTTCTTGTTCCAATGAAGCTTTAATGCTTTAGTTACTTATTAAAATTAAATAAATTTCAAAGATTAAATCTTATTACAAATTCTAAATTTCAGATTTATATTTTGATTTTCATTTAAGGCTTTAGTTAATTTGATTTGTGCAAATACAAAATTTGATATTTTTTGTTATCTATCAAGTATCAATTAATAGGCAACTGATATTGCCTAGGATTGATTTATTTCTGAATAAAACAAGTTAAGCAGACTGACTTGGGTTTTTAGTTTTTCGTCGGTAACTGTAAGGTATTTCCAAATAACGCCGGCTCTAGGCTTTTATACTTGGAAAACATAGCTTTGTCTAATGCTTCTGTAGTCACAAACAAAATAACACAAGCCTACTTGTAAACAAAGTTATAATTGTAAGTGTTTTGGACAATTCATGTTTCGCAACTGCTAACTTCACACAACGGTTGCACGGTACAACCATCTTCGTTGTTAGATGGTTGCAATAGTACCGTAGTGTACCTAGTAAAACGCCCATCACCGGGTGGTATCGGTATCGGCTTTAGGCGATCGATTCTCGATACCGATACCATTGCCTAAGAATCGGTGGTATCGAGAATCGGTATCGGTAATCGACTCATCCCTAGATGAAATATGTTGGGTTGGCCTGGGGTGAATTTTGGTAGTTCGGAATACACTATTGAAGATAATGTTGAAAAACATCCTTGGTTCTCCTCTGCGGCCTTGTATAGGGAATTTAAGGAGCTCAATTGTATGCAAATTCTGATGTTGAGTCCCTGTTTGCATGCCTCTAAGACCGTGTTTCTGAAGGAGAGCATCAGTGTTGTGCATAATCTTATCTTCGAATACGAATACGATTGTAATCGCGATAATTATTCGTTGATTCTGAGTCAACTGCGATTATATTCGTATTCGTATAATCATATTCATCTGTCTGCGATTACACGAATAAAACCCATAAAAATGCGTCACGGTCATCAATTTCAATAGGGCGTCCCTCCTATAATATGCGAAGCCTTGCTAATATCAGAAACACTGATTACACGAGAGACAATAGGCGAACCAACCAAGAGGCGGCAAGCAACCACCTCTGTCCAGCAGCCACCCCGGGGACCCCGTCTGAACAACTGACGCAGAGAAAGCACCCGAGGTCCCCGGCTAAACTCAAGGTCGTCGGCTCCGCGACGGACGCTCGTAAGCACCCCGGAGGACCAGCTCAGCTATCATACTCGCAGATACTGAGAAAACAATGTGCGAGCCAATGAGATTACACAGTCGAATTAATGAAATTAAGCGGACCAATCAGGAGGCGGCAGGGGGCGGCCACCTCCCTATAAATACCCCGCTCGGAGCCTCAGAATTTCATTCTACTCTCCGCTCTCGACGACGACACCTCGAAGTACGAAGATTTCTACACGCTCTACGCTGACGAACCTTCTGCATCCCGAGTTCATCTCAAGAACGGCTTCCTACACGCCGGTAAATTACTCAGCTCATACGCTCTAATTTACCGTCCAAGGAAGTCTTTTTCAAGACTACAAGGTAGGACCCTGACATCCGAGCAAAGGAAAGAAGCTCTGTCAAGCGAGTCCACCTCCTAAACCCTCTATTTCTATACGTAGAGGCATCGAAACGAGCTAATAACTCGGCTATTTCGATGAGAACGTCGGCCGTCTTATTTCCTCATGCAAGGGGAGGCAGACGACGGCGAAGCCGGGCCTCTTAGCCCCCGTAGCGCTCCCTACAGGCTACCGGCCAATCCGCCGGTCCCAGCGACGGCGCAAGGCTCGATCCTCACGACGAGATCGCCTTCTCACTAACGTATTCGCTAGGAAACGTTCGATCAAGCCTCGCCTATACAAAAGATCGAGGATACCTTTCAGACCCGCTCTGAAGTCAATCATTACGATTCGACCAAGCTGTCCGAATACCCACGATATTTCGACACAAGCTACCGGCCGATCCGAGTGTCAAATACCCTCCAAATGTACAAAAAACGAAGGATACTTTTCAGTACCTCAACCAAGCTCAACATATTCCTCCTACAGATATAAATCTTAGGCCGGAATATTACAAAACGGCTCAGTACCAAACTGATTGAACCCAGCACCCACTATGCGAGCCCAGTGCTCCACGCGGCTGCGACACGAACTACCCCTCAGTTCATCCCGCCGAGCAAGCTGACCTTGCGGATCCGCCTCATTCCTTCAGAATAACACGGGGACTAACCCGCATAATCAGATATAAATGTCCCACTTGGTCTACCGACGCAAGTAAAACATATATAAATCCACTACAATTACCTAGCTTCAGAGGGACGTCCTTAAAGCGAATTCAACGATTGGAGCCCATCCTATTTGTCTCAAATCTATTTCAATAGGACGTCCATCTGCAGCTAGGTAATATTAGCAAGGCATCGCATAATATAGGAGGGACGCCCTATTGAAATTGATGACCGTGACGCATTTTTATGTGTTGTATTCGTGTAATCGCCGACAGACGAATACGATTACACGAATACGAATATAATCGCAGTTGCCTCAGAATCAACGAATTATTATCACGATTACAAGTATTCGTGTTCGATGGTATAAGATTATGCCCAACACTGGAGAGCATGTTGTGTAACACTAGTCAAACCAGAACATTCCAGGAATCCAACATCACGATATCCGTTAGTAGGACGGAATTCTTCAAAAGAAATCCCTATAGGAGAGCGATTGGATTCTTCTATGCAAATAAGCGGAATTTAAGCATGTTCCCAAGATCTTTGTTGCTTAAAAAGAATATTATTTCAATTTTTGGGCTTTAGCCAGTGGTATGAAGACACTTCTGTAATAAAATGTAATGTAGCCCTGATGTAAATAAGAAAAACTTATCATTAACTCTCATATTGTATAATTACTGTAATTATTGGCACCAATTTAATAAGTTTGTGAGTTTATTTATTCTCTTTGTTATTAATCAACTCCACCGGCTACCACAAGCTCATTTCTGAACTTTTTGCCGGTGGGCTAATGTGTTGTTCTAAACGTTGTTTTTCACATTCTTTCTTGCCTATAAATAGATAAGTCGACTCATTAGAATACTGCCTTGGAATAAAGATGAGGTAACACAGCAAGTTTCTTTCCCTCTATAAATTCGGATGGTGCATATTTTAGAAATCGATTTTTCCTGGTTACTAAATAGTTATTGAAAGGCACCAAAATGTGTGCATAAATGTTTTGGATTTGTTCAATTATTAAGGGACAATATCGTTGAAAAAACGTCGTTTTAAAAAAGTTCAGAAGTGTGAAACAATTAACGCGAATACGTGCTTTGGGTCCTCGCTATCACAAATTCGTTCGTTTGGGTCTCACATGAACACCGCGATTAAAATTTGCTGCAAATCGCCCCCAGTCGTGTTCGATGAATTCTCATTGAAACATGTCTCCAAGTGAAATCCTCAGATCTATGTATATAACATTTCCGAATTGAGTTAAACCTTTTCCATTCAGATTTAGTCCTTTTCCATTTAGGTTTAAACCTTTTCCACTTAGGTTTAGACCTTTTCCGTTTGGATTTGGACCTTTTCCATTTGGATTTAAACCTTTTTCATTTAGATTTAAACCTTTCCCTTCAGATTTAAACTCCATCAAGAGGTCAGTAGTTAGCCCCATCATAATAAGAAAGTACATACCTAATCAAATTTCATTAGGCTAGAAGAAAAAGAGTTCCAGTCATGCTGGATGATCGCATGAGCGAATTTTCTTGAATTATATATCGTAGTATTGTAATACCCATGTTGAATTGTATTGAAATTTGAGCAATTTCTGTGGAAACAAATTGTTAAAAACCAATTTTAAGTTAGAAAAAAACTCGTACTAATACAATTTGGTGATTCAAAAAATATTTAGGATTTAAAGGTATATATATATATATATATATATATATATATATATATATATATATATATATATATATATATATATATATAAATTCTTGTATTGATTTTTGAGGGTTAGTCAAAATCAATACAAGAATTTATATACTGAGTGGTCAAAAAAAACAAATGACTATATATATATATATATAGTATATATAAAATATATATATATATATATATATATATATATGTATGTGTGTGTATATATATATATATATATATATTTTTTTTTTTCAGAAAATGTAATTTAAGTACCAACTTTTTCAGGATAATTGTGTGCGAAAATTTTTTAATGTCCTAGTTAATCGTCGATAATCTTGTCTTGAATCAAATTTCATAAAAATTATAAATTTAACAATTTTTGGCAGTTTTTTAGCCGTTTTTAATGATTTTTTTTATTACATTTTTATGAAATTTTACCAATTTAATGTGCTCAAAAACCGTTGGCTAAAGCACTCATTATTATAGATTACATTTCTGTGCGTAAATAAACAAATGCATGATTTCTTTTCAAATTGTGGCACAATAATTTCTTGATTTTAAATCTAAATGGAAAAGGTTTAAATCCGAATGGAAAAGGTTTAAATCTTAATGGAAAATGTTTAAATCTAAACAGAAAAGGTCTAAACCTAAGTGGAAAAGGTATAAACGTAAATGAAAAAAGACTAAACCTAAATGGAAAAAGTTTAACTCAATTCGGAAATGCTGTATACTGTGTATATGCCGACGATATTTTACATTGAAAACATTCTAAAACTCAAGTTAGACCCTAATGGCCAATACGATAGTACTAAATAAAGAATGAGTTCAAATACCAGTGAAGTGTTTAGTGGCCATAAATATGTTTTTAAGCATCAAAAATGATTATAACTATATTAAAATTGCAAAAAAAGGTTTTAACAATTTGTTCCTGAAAATTTAAATACCTAGTCACAATGCATATGACTGTCACTTTTATAGAGCTGTTACAAGCCTAAGTTTTCAAGAAAACTGGAAAATGGATATTGATCTCAAGGTACTGCTGTTTTACAAAAAATCACTTTAAACTTGAATTCAGCTCTCGAAAAACGGGGTTGTATAAACTTTTAGTCAGTTTTTCCAATGGCAAATGGTTTTGGCCGTTCTTAATGGCGGAAACTAATAGAAATAAGATAAATTGAGAAGAAAAAAAAATTCTGATTCCTGATCGTTTCATTCATGAAGTTAGTTTAAAACGTCTGCCAAGTTGGGTGGGCAGTATAGCTTCCTCACTTATCGTAACACGGACGTATAGAATTAGTTGGAAAAAAAAGATCGAGTCGATAGATCCGCACAATCCTAGAACATTTCAGAAAACTCGGTCTGTGTCGATCAATTTTAGTTTAGCGCATGCGCTACAGTTATTCCTCCACCAATCGCGATATAATTCATAGGGAATTTTGCTGGAACATATACTCCCCGAGTTCTATCGAAATAGGACCAATAGATGATAAGAAATAGACGTTATGATAAATTAAAAGTTGCGCATGCGCTCAGGCTACTGTTGATTTGACAGCAATGAAAATTATAGGGGAACGTCCAAGGGCTAACCCGCACAATCCCTGAAAATTTCATCGAATCCGGACTGAAACTTGGTATAGCTTTAGGAGTGACAGATTTACCACAGACTGACAGACCACGGACAGACAAACAGACAGAAGACACGGAACCAAAATTGATCAGCAAGTTCCGAAACACAAAAATCAAGTCCAAATTTTAACTTTGGAGGACACACATTTTTTCGACTTCAATCACGAAAACAAAGCTCCCCCCCACCTTCGGTAGTGAGGAAGCAAAATAATAAGGTAATTTTGGCCTAATGGATTGTAATTTTGCATTAATTTTATGAAAACCAACGGAATATTCAATTTCATGTTACATTTAGAAACTTGGAAGGTATAAATGACTGTATTTCACTGGGCTTTCAAGTTTCACGGCCATTTTTAAATAAAAACTCACTGTTTCAAATTATGCAAATTGCAGCTGAAAATGGAAGAAAATCAATATTTGCAGCGGTTTACGGAATACACGGGTTGAAAATTCTAATTGTAAATTAAATTTTGTAAAGAATCCTTCTAGTTTCGAGACTTGGCACACTGTGTTCACGCCTAAGAGTATCATTAGTTTATTTTGTTTGTATATTCATTTATGTTCTGCCGACCAAAGATGGTAAACAGCCGGCGCTTTATTACCTCTAATTTTATCAGTGTAGTGAAGTATGCTTTGTGCCTGACTGCGATTCCACGAGCCGATTCAGTGATCCTATCTTCTCATGAACCCTGCCTCCCTCTATCTATCTCTCAACATAACCACGTTTCACTCCATCAAGACACCATTTTGCTTTGAGACTGCCAACTGAATCAACCTCGTTCGTGGCTGACTTCTCAAAATCTCGTGGTCTTCAGCATCCACTATTTTGAAAAGCTTCTTGTGGAAAGGGTCAGCAGCATCCCGTACCCAAGACTCACATCTACCAGGACGACGCTGACACAACATTTGGCCATTTCTATGTGAGTACATATTAGTACTGAGACCATAACTCAACCGTAACTTTGTTTCCAAGCTGTCGGGTTTTCCTTGCTTCTCTGGAGCATATCTTCATGAAATCGGTACATTGTATGCTTACAGATAGCAAGGACGTTCTCGGCAGCACCGCTCTCTATTTCTCGCTCTCTTTTCAACGATCTATATTCATCGCTACGCATACTGCGTATTGATTCTACGCAAAATCTGGGTAAAATCTTCTACACTGGCGCGTGCTCCTCGTCCTGCACCAAACGGTCAGAATTCCTAATATTAATATATATCGCTCGTCATTCAGCAGCCTCAAAGAACATTATTAACTAAGTACACTATCAATATTAGGTAGTACTCGTCAGATCTAATAATTATATACACTCTTGTACAGCATTAGAAGGAGCTCCTTAATTTATTTATTTTCATATGATCATTGATTTCAAAAATATATCGTTTATGCCATAGGTAATTGGTTTTCTAAAATATTTGAAGCCCCACCTCTGATACACCTAAACATACTGGTACTCATATTTTTTTACATCAACAACTTTATACCACTGGATTTAAATATCCATTTTCTGATAAGAAAAGATAGAAATTAAAAGTTGTGAATATTATTCGTTAAAACCTTCAAGAGAATCAGTTCAAACCAAGATGATCAGAAGAAGGGAAAAAATTAAATATTAGATTTCAGAGAAATAATGTCCTTAGGGGCTCCGCACATTAGTTTTAGCGAATTTTCTTGGAAAATAAAGATATTGCAATGGCTCCAAAAATTTTAAAATAAAAATTTTCAAAAATTTTCTTCATCGAAATCTTTTTTGAGGTATTCTGAAATGATTCCTGGATTTTAACGCTTTTTTATATGTGTAGGTATACAGGGTGATTCCCTCGCACATGCAAAAAAAATTTGGGTGAAACTACATCAAAAATGGAGTAAAATGCTGCCAACCGCATATTTTTATCTCAATCCGTACTCGAGATATGATTTTTTAAAGGTTTTTTCATGAATACCGTGTTTTTTTCTTTTTAAACTAAAATTTCTCCACTTTGCCTCATTTAATTTTAACTTTCAACCTCATTTTTGGTATTAGCATTAAATTTCCTATCGGAATAGTGTACTTGGGTTTTAAAAAGTACCATCCGAAGACCCTCACATCAGCTCAAACATTGAGGTTTTTGAAAAAATAATATTTCTGACAATCTTTAAAACTTTACTACTCTTTTAAAAAGAATCCTGGAAACTGGCAAATCTCATGAAAACTGCTTCATCTAATATGCTTTCCAACGGTATAATCAATTTTACTTTTATTTTGTTATTTAGGGGAGAAAATTATGTTTTAATGTTAAAAAATGTGGGTTTTTCAATGAAATTGTTGGTTTTCTCGAAAGATGACCCTCCATGAACCAACGAGTATGGGGTCGGTTTCTATGTATTTTTTCTCGCTGGATCGAATGGAAACTCTTGCAGATCTCTCAACTACGTTATAATCGAGTTTTAAACTTTAATTAACTAGTTTTACCCCATAACACACATACATTTAATCGTAACTAACAAACAAAACATTTGCGATTTTAAGTGTAAAACTCGGTTATAACGGAGTTAAAGAGATCTACAAATGTTTCCATTCGATCCAGCGAGAAAAAATACATAGAAACCGACCGCATACTCGTTGGTTCATGGAGGGTCATCTTTCGAGAAAACCAACAATTTCATTGAAAAACCCACATTTTTTAACATTAAAACATAATTTTCTCCCCTAAATAACAAAATAAAAGTAAAATTGATTATACCGTTGGAAAGCATATTAGATGAAGCAGTTTTCATGAGATTTGCCAGTTTCCAGGATTCTTTTTAAAAGAGTAGTAAAGTTTTAAAGATTGTCAGAAATATTATTTTTTCAAAATCGTCAATGTTTGAGCTGATGTGAGGGCCTTTGGATGGTACTTTTTAAGAATCCAAGTACACTATTCTTATAGTAAATTTATTGCTAATTCCGAAAATGTGGTCAAAAGTTAAAATTGAATGAAGTGAAGTGGAGAAATTTTAGTTTAAAAGGAAAAAAACACGGTATTCATGAAAAAACCTTCAAAAAATCATATCTCGAGAACGGATTGAGATAAAAATATGCTATTGGCGGCATTTTACTCCATTTTTGATGTAGTTTAACCCAATTTTTTTTTTTTTTTGTATCTGCGAAGGAATCACCCTGTATATATATGTGTGTCATTCCAGACGATAACTCTCGATAGAATTGAGATAAAATCTTCGTTCTTTCGCCAAAAAATCAAGCATTTCAAAAGAAAGGATGAGTTCGTTGGACAACACTTTTTGAGCACATTAAATTGGTCAAATTTCAAAAAATGTGCTCGAAAAATCACTAAAAATGACTGAAAACGTCTAAAAACTGTTAAATTTATATTTTTATCAGAATCGTAGCCGAAAGAAGTTTATTGACGATGAACTAAAACATTCAAAAATGTATTCACAAAATTATGGTGAAAAATTTACTTGAATTTCATCAATATTTGCTGAAAAATCGATTGAAAAACTGAAAAATTGCTAAACATCCAAAATCTGTTTTTATTCGAAGAATATGATTTGGAACGAGTTTATTTGCCATAAAATTGGTGGTTAACAATTTCTTTGTACTCGGAATGCGCAAATTTCAAAACAGTAATATAATATAATGTAACGATAACCTACGAAAATTCGCTCATACGATCATGCTGCATGACTGTAACTATTTTTTTGGTGCGTTCAAGTATGGACACAAAGTTACCCAGAGAAGGTTATTCCAAGTAAATATAATCGATTTGAGACCCACCCTACCACCCTGGATGCCAAAGACGTTTTGTTCGAAAAGTTTTGTTTGGATTTTTTTCCACATTAACCCTTATCCGGCGAGTGAGCCTGTGGTTAATCATCCCTTCAAATGATGCTACAGATTACGATGAATAATATTTTTTGAGTCCCTTACTTCGTTTGTCCTGGGCAATACTGCACTTGAACGTGGAAACAAGGAGAAGAAGAATGCGGTTATTGTGCTGAAGAAAGCATTTTTCAGAGCATGGTCAGTGAAGTGGGGCTTTGAGTGTGTCATCCACTTTCAAAGTAAGTAAACACGTATTACTTTCGTGTTCCCATCGTTCTTATAATTTTTTTCTGTTCACTAAGGAGCCCAAGAATGTGAATGGATATTAGGAATCGCTGTACATTGATCAAGACCACTATGTGGAACTGATTTTCAAATGGTCAGAGTTGGTTGGTGGCTGGGCATCAGTTTTGACAAGCTCCCTGACTGTGGCATCTTTCTTCTCAAGAGAAATTCAGGTTTTTCTCATTTCTTCTGTACTTTCTTCAAATAATGTTCCATTCAAGAACAAAAAAAAATAATGACGTTATCACCGTCGCCCGAAAGTGACGATGAAGAAGAAGATGACCCTTTTTATCCATCTGATGATGCGTTTCTCACTGAAAATACACCCTTTGACGTTGAAAATAACAAACACAAAGTTTTGAGGTTCACCATTTGGAGTTTCCTTCAATCGTCCCTCGTATATTTGGTTTCACTAAATTCTGCAATGAATTTGAGGATATCAAGTTTTGCAGTGCCAATAAGTTCATCCAGAGTGAATACTGGGAATAAGAGTATATGCTAAATAGTTATCTGTATAAAATAAGATGAATTTTGAGATAGAAATATATATATATATATACATAAAACAGACTATTTTGGAACACGGATTGTGAATGAAGAGCCCATCGTAACCCAGAGCACCAAGTATCACTCCCAGCCCCAACCAGCTGATGAGCCGCCAGAGGGTCATTCATAAATATGCTTGTTTAGACAGCATAACCTTCACAAAGATTTTTAAAGTTATTTTTCTCGTGAATTGGGAAGTATAATGGACGAAAAAAAGTTGTTTGAATAATTTCGGGAAATTTTCTTTTTTCCTGGCTGGATTATTGTTAAACACATTAGTGGAAACACTGTGCACCGTCCTCGCCCTTGAAATGAAATGGTCACAGACAACAAAGCATTTGTAAGATTTCGACACAAGCACTCCGAAATATCGAAACGTCTTAACGTAGTCCACCCTTTTCTAATACCACAATACCCTTTACTGGATGAAAATCGGTCATGGGTTTCACAGAAAAACAAACTCAATTTAACCGTTGAATGTTCGAAAAAGAAAAGCGAAAAAACTAATCATTAAAATCAGAGATATTTCCCCTGAAGGAACAATGAACAGAGTGCTTACCCCAAGTGTTGTTTATCTGGCCGCGCTTGACGAATTTCATGATACGGAACTTGATCTTAGACCCTCCAAGAACCTCTGAAAAGACATAACATATGAACTATATTATGATATGCCTATATGTTATTCATAATACGTGCATATATTATAATGATGTAAGTCATTTTTTCGAGAGTTGGAAGTCGATAGTTGTTTTTGTTTTACAAAAAGCGTTGTTTACCGAAAGTGTTGTTCATCTGGCTGAGGTTGATGAATCTCTTGATGACGTTGTTGATCTTGGACCCCTCGAAAAGCACTGCGAAGGCATATTATATTTATATTATTGTATATTTATTATGTATAAACAATTACTATTATATATAATCTAATTATTAACATTAAAATATAAATAATATAAATTATTAATATTATATATATTATTGCAAATATATTATTATGAATACATTTCAAATATTATATTGATATTATAGTGTTGGTAATTGGTAGTTGACTTCTTTCTACAAGTTGTGTTGCTTACCAAAAGTGTTGTTCATCTCGCTTTGGTTGAAGAATCTTTCAAGGTTGCTGCCGGTCTTGGACCATCTGAGAAGCACTGCGAAGGCATATTATAATAACATTACTGTATATTAATTATGTATCACATATTACATATGTCATTAAATTTTCCTAGTGTTCTTAGATGACAGTTGACTTAATTGTACAAGAAGTGTTGCTTACGGGAAGTGTTGTTCATCTGACTGCCGTTGGAGAATCTCATGATAGGATTGTTGATCTTGGACCCTCTGAGAAGGACTGCGGAGGCATAATATATTTATATGATTGTATATTTATTATGTATCATAAATTAAAAATATTAGGTGTATTGATATAGGTAATTTTCCTTAGAGTTGTGAGTTGATAGTTGATTTCTTAATACTAGAAGTTTCGCTTACCGGAAGTGTTGTTCATCTCGCTTCGGTTAAAGAATCTCATGACAGGGTTGTTGATCTTGGACCCTCTGAGAATGACTGCGGAGGCATATTATATTTATATTATTGTACTTTTATTATGTATCATACATCGCATACATTATAAAATGTTATTAATTTTTCCTAATGTTGGTAGTTGATATTTGATTTCTTTCTACAAGTAGTGTTGCTTACCGAAAGTTTTGTTTATCTGGCCACAGCTGAAGAATCTCTTGATAAGGTCGATGAACTTAGACCTTCTGAGAAGCACTGCGAAGGCATATTATATTTACATTATTGTATATTTATTATGTATCATATATTACATAGATTTTATACATGTTATTAATTTTTCCCATTATTCTTAGATGATAGTTGGCTTCATTCTACGAGAAGTTTTACTTACCGGAGGTGTTGTTCATTTGACCTCGGTTGAAGAATCTCTGAAAGAGGTTGCCGATCTTGGACCCTCTGAGAATCACTGCGAAGTCATAATACATTTATATCATTGTATATTTATTATGTTTAATACATTACATATATTATTTTCACATTATTAATTTATCCTAGTGTTCGTAGATGATAGTTGACTTAGTTCTCAATGAAGTGTTGCTTACCGAAAGTGTTGTTCATCTCACTTTGGTTGAAGAATCTCTCGTTATGGTTGTTGATCTTGTTCCGTTTGAGAAGAACTGCGAAGGCATATTATAATTATATTACTGTAAATTTATTATGAATAATTTACTACACATAGTATATTAATGTTATTAAATTTTCCTTTAGTTGCTATTCGATAGTTTACATGAAATTTTTTATATAGATATAGGTAATTTTCCCTAGAGTTGATAGTTTATAGTTGACTTCTTAATACAAGAAGTGTTGCTTACCGGAGTTGTTGTTCATCTGACCTCGGTTGAAGAATCTCTGGAAGAGGTTGCCGATCTTGGACCCTCTGAGAATCACTGCGAAGTCATATTACATTCATATCATTGTATATTTATTATGTTTAATACATTACATATATTATTTTCACATTATTAATTTATCCTAGTGTTCGTAGATGATAGTTATCCCTGAAGTGTTGCTTACCGAAAGTGTTGTTCATCTCACTTTGGTTGAAGAATCTCTTGTTATGGTTGTTGATCTTGTTCCGTTTGAGAAGCACTGCGAAGGCATATTATAATTATATTACTACAAATTCATTATGAATAATTTACTACACATAGTATATTAATGTCATTAAATTTTCCTTAAGTTGCTATTTGATAGTTTACATTAAATTTTTTATATAGATATAGGTAATTTTCCCTAGAGTTGATAGTTTATAGTTGACTTCTTAATACTAGAAGTGTTGCTTACCGGAGGTGTTGTTCATCTGACCTCGGTTGAAGAATCTCTGGAAGTGGTTGCCGATCTTGGACCCTCTGAGAATCACTGCGAAGTCATATTACATTCATATCATTGTATATTCATTATGTTTAATACATTACATATATTATTTTCACATTATTAATTTATCCTAGTGTTCGTAGATGATAGTTGACTTAGTTCTCCCTGAAGTGTTGCTTACCGAAAGTGTTGTTCGTCTGGCCATGGTTGGAGAGTTTCATGATAGGGTTGTTGATCTTTGACCCTCCAAGAAGTTCTGAAAAGACATATTATATCTGTATTGCTATATGTTTATTTTATATACCATATAACAAATATTGTATTAATATCAGTAACTTTTGCTAGTTGTGGTTAGTTGATTTCTTTCTACAGGAAGTGTCGGTTACCCAATGTATTGTTCATCTCGTCGCGGTTGAAGAATTTATTGATAGTGTGCAATAATTTATTAGCTAGTTTTAGCTTCCTAAAGGGCTGTAGAGGCGATGGAAGTTGGGGTTTATCAATTTTATGACAGCTTCTGAATATGTTTGTTCGTCCGGGTGAGCTCTGTATTGTAAATATGCCTTCATCCATGAATGAACCTCTTTCAGACAAATTTACTGAGACTAGAAAAACAGCCCTTTAAACATTAATTTTGGCTCATTTCATAGTTTTATAACTCTTTCAGACCTTTAAAACAAAAAATTGAAAACAATATGTCCAAAAATGTATGGTTAGTCGTGGTTAAGGTAAGACTCGTTATGTGGCGTGTTCAGTAAGTCCTCTAAGGTACAAAAATGGTGCAATAAAAAAATCCTGCACAAAATCGTGCACAAACGCGTTCGTTTATTTTATTTCAAGCTGTATAGTTTTGAATCCAAAAACCAAAAACTTTCGGCACAAAATCTTTCAATAATCGATAGAACACCATATGAATCCGAAAAAATGTTTTGTGAAAATATGCACCTTTGAAGAAAGAATATTCTTAAATGTAAAGTTTTCGACAGGTTTACGACTCCTAGTATTTACAATCACGTACCCCAAGTTTTGTCAATTATACTAAAACGGAATTAAATTGAAAATTTTATTTAGAACGAGTTTGTTCGCCATAAATTGGGATTTGACATCAAATTGCTCAAATTTCAAAACAATGTAAAATTATTATAATAAGATAATTTACTAAAATTTGCTCGTTATGATCATGTTGCATCCCTGGAACTTTGGACAGCAATGGTTAACAAGTTCGACAAGATGGGTCTGATGCTGATTATGGGAGTTTTTGAAGGTGTTGAATCCGAAATCGTCGGTTTTGTACCTGGATATCAAGGTTTTTCTATCTAGCACTCATCCTAATCAGAGCTGGTGTCAGCTCATGGTCTGCCCGGACAAAGATCGTTGAAGCCTTAGTGAGGTCTGTCTTGATGTATGGTTCCTCAGTTGGGGCACTTCGGTACGGGGCTGAGCTGGAGCGGGTGCTGGTTGGCTTCTTTAAGTGGATTCTGCTGCTCCCTCTCAGTTCTCCTAATGCTGTGGTGCGTGCGGAGGTGGGTGTGCTCTCCCTCAGTACCCTCATAGTGAGGGATGCCTTACATTGGTTGCACAAGGTCATAAGCATGCCACCTGACCGCTTGCCAAGATTGTGCATGGATCGTCTCATTTCCCTGTCTAAGCTGCCATCATGTAACCCTAGATATAACTGGTTTAAACAGCACGGGGATGCTGTGGGGGCTTTTGGAGCGTGCCTGCCCACTGACATCAGTCTGTTGCCCAATTGTACGTATTTGTAGGTGTAAAACTAGTTGATCAAATTTGGAACTATACTTTTGGGAAGAATATTAAATGAAGCAGTTCTTGTGAAAGATTACGGTCTCCAAGACCAATTTTTATCGAGTGGATAGTTTTTAAAATTCTTTCGAATTCCTAATTTCCAATATAGTGTGAACGGTATTAAATAAATTAATATGAACGTCATCTTTTCTTAAAGACAATTTAACGTTGTTAAAGAAAATGTGGTCAAAAGAAGAAAAAAGCTGATTTAACGAGAAGGAATTTGGGTTTTTATTTAAAAAACGTACTTTTCCCGAAAAAAAAATAAAAAAATAATAAAAATTCACTGCCAAGGACATGGCACAGAAGCTTCCTCGTGGCCTTCGTAGTATGTCACCATTAAGTTTTCAGAAATGACCGGTTCATCATGATCATGTCAATAAAGTGATGGGTAACCAAAAATCAAAACCTTCTTAATTTTGGGGCCTTCCCCGCACCATCCCTGAAAACCTGACTAAAATCTGTTCAACATTGACGGACTTACAACTATCACAAGAAAATCACGTTTACGCATGCGCAGAGCATACCCCATTTAGGGCTAAATCCACACAATTCCTGAAAATTTCATTGAAATCCGATGAAAATTGTGGAAGTTATGGCTTTGGCAAAGAAATATAGAAAGACAAACGCTCGCGCATGCACACAGTGTACCGCTGATTCAATTGTGATAAATGTTGCAAGGGACCTCAAGAGACCTTTCCCACATCAACCCCGAAAATCTGACCAAAATTTCTTCAACATTGACGGGCATATGAGTGTAACAAGTAAAACACGTTCGCGCATGCCCAGAGCGTTCCGCTCATTCAATCTTGATGAAACTAATTTGGGGCTAAATCCACACTATTCCTGGAGATTTCATCAAAATCCGATCGAAATTCTGGAAGTAATGGCTGTTGCAAGGAAATGTGGACAGACAGACTTACGGAAGGACAGACAGACGCGAAACCAAATTTGTTCAGGAGGCCATGAAACAAAAAAATACGAGAAGAGATTTTGATTTTGAAGCACAATTTTTTTCATTTCAAAAGTGAAAACTAACCTGCCGCTGTCTAGCAGACTCGGAAGCAAAAACTCATTGAGTTGTTCTGATGGTCTCCATCAGAACAATACGACAGTAAAATTGTACGGAAACTTCTTGGAATCGTGTGGGTTAGCACTCAAGGGAAAACAAATCATTATCATTATGAATGATTTGGATCATGTTCAGATAATCAACAGTTTTCTCGCATTCAGAATCATAACTTCTTTCAATAAAATTTCACCGTTGGTCAGTTGAAAATTAAGCATTCTAGGACATTTGAAGAATAAATGTGCAGAGCCCTTACCGTAACTGTTGTCTTCCATCTGGCCAAAGGTGAAACGTTTCGCTATGTTCACTTCACTAGTGGGCTCCCCTAAAAGGACAGATAGTTAATATATCAATATATCTCTTTAGGTATGTCTGAAGATCACATAATACATTTTATTAGTCAGTTTCGAAGATATGAAATTTCAGCTAAGGTTGATGTTTACTACATTTCCTTCCACAAAATTCAGATCTTTAAGACGT
This sequence comes from Adelphocoris suturalis, assembly GCA_030762985.1. NCBI lineage: Eukaryota > Metazoa > Arthropoda > Insecta > Hemiptera > Miridae > Adelphocoris > Adelphocoris suturalis. The sequence goes on along the minus strand of CM061051.1, from coordinate 13,124,379 downwards.
CCCTCTGGAGCTGTGTCTTATAGAAGGCTTCGTAAATAAGTAGGACGTCTATTAGTAAGATCCAGGAGGGTGTGGAACAAACATGAAAGGGGGGGGGGGGGGGGGGGGGGGGAGGACAACAACACAAATCCATTTCAGACCATTCTAGGACCGAACCGTGAAACAAAAGGTGTGTTTGTGTGTGTGTCTGTGTCTTCTTGTCAGTCTCATTGGCCCTGTCGGCTCGAAGGTGGTGGATGAGGAGTGTTTTGTCATAGGACAGTCACCCATCACCACCCGATCTGTGCTGGAGGTTTGGTGGTGCCTTGGAGTTGACATCATGGGTGTGGCCACCAGCTGCAAGCCATGTGGACCATGGTGGGGCACTACCTCGTATCACCAAGGCTCCATTGAAGGCACAGCAGAAGCTGCGCCTCCTTTGCATGTACTTACTGCCAAAGCTAATCTATTGGCTAGTCGTTGGTAGGTTTACTGAAGGGAGGCTGCTTGAGTTAGATCGTGAAGTTCGCTCTGCTGTGCGCTCTTGGGTAAGCATCCCACCTGGTGCCAAGTGCCTATATTCACGCACCGGTCAAGGCCTGTGGGCTTAGTATTGTCTCTCTCTCAGCCAGCATCCCATCCTTACGCCCCAAGCGCCTACTTGCCATTTGGGGCTCGAGCTGGGAGGTTGCCTGCACTGCTGCTGACCTGGACTTCGTCACGCAGCAGTTGTTGTTCTGCGACCAAGCACCACCAACTGCTCCAAAACCCATCTCATCTGCTGGGTTCGCTGCTGCGCTGCATGAGTCAGTAGATGGTAATGAGCTCCGACAGTGCTCTGAATCCCCCATTTCTTCGCAATGGGTAGAATTCAGAGGGCATTGCGGCCCCCCCTTCCGGGTGGCAACTTTAGTCATCAATGAGGCGTTCAAGGAGTAGTCGGGGGACAGTGGACACCCTTTGCCATGTCTGTCGGGGTGAAAATGAGAATCTGTATCACAGTACTCACAGTGGCCGCATTCTACGTAGCGATGCGGTTGCCAAGCAGATCACAGGCGCTTTGGCATCGAGTGGTTCGAGTGTCAAAAGAGAGACTGTGCCACATGTCGAATGACCGGGGCAAGAAGCCATATATCGTTGCTGTTAAGCCGGATGGGACTGCAATAATCCAAGATGTCCAAGTCGTCAGTGGCAGGTTGGACATGGAGCAGACCTGGTAGGCCAAAATAAATAAGTACGACAGAAATGACCTACGGCAAGCGATTTTTGAGCTAAAAGGAGTGGCGACCGAGTCATCGCACGGGGTGTGGTGCGGGAAAAGTGCCACGGAGTTACACGAGTTGGGCACCCCGGCGGGAGTGCTCCGTGGTATCACCACCCCTGTCCTGAGGGGTTAATTTTATAGGGGCACTTCCTTTCATAACACTCTTCCTCCTCATCCTTCTGCAACTTCCCTCATCCTTAAAGCCAGCGTCAGGTAAACCTGGGCCCTCCCCACTTTTTTGCTTATTTTTCAGTTTAATGGTGTGGTGCGGTGTGCCTTTGAGGGGGAATTTGTAAAAAATAAGAAAAATTAAAAAAATAAAATAAATAAACGTACTATGGTTTTCTGAGTTTTTGAAGATATTCAATTGCCACATAAAAAAGATGATTTAGGGGTATTTTTTCGTGCTGAACCTCACAATAGATGTTCATTTATTGATATTTGCAACACCAACTTGGGAAAAGACCGAAAATTTACATTTTAATACGATTTTTGAGGGGTGGAAATAAGTAGGAAAATTGCAATTCTGACCAAGTTTTTGGTGTTTTCCCAAGTTGGTGTTCCGAATATCAACAAATGAACATTATTACATGGTTCAGCTTGAAAAAATACCCCGAAATCATTAATTTATTACATGGGGCAATCGAATATATTCGAAAACTCTGTCGGAATTTCACAATTTTAGCACTTTTAGAGCGGAATTGCGCATTTTTACGGCGGAACCGCGCCCGTTTGTGTGCACCAAAAAAATCAAATGATGGGTCATTTCTCCATGAAAATTTTCTACAATAAAAAATGGGGTTCCTATTCAAAATAACGAAGTTGAGGTCAATTGCGCAGGTTTGCGCGCAAGTGCACAATGCACAATTTTATCATTTCTGAGTTCCTTACAATACAACATTGTTAAAAAAAAAATTGTTTTCGTTCCATCATGTACGATTTTAGCTGGGGGGGGGGGGGGGGGGGGGTTTTGGAACACCCTATATAATTCTTTTTTTTTTCCTCCATTATTTTTAAACATTTTTTTTTTAACTTTATGGGCTCAAATTTCATAAGGGTTTAACATACAAAGCAGTAAGTTAAAAAAACTTCGGATTTCCATCCCTTTAATGCATGCATTATTTCTCATTTTTTAATTTTAGACGTTTTACTACCATTTGGATAATTTTTCAACGAACGATGTTGAAAATTCAACATCACAAAAATAAACGAAACACTTCACGGTTTGATTTAATAGCTTTAGGTGGTAACATAGAAACATCTGCCAAGCTAGGTGGGCAGTATAGCATCCCGACATATTGTAACATTGACGTATAGAATTAGTTGAAAAACACAGTACAAATCGAAATGATTGATAAGTCCACGCTATATGAAAATTATGTTTGCGCATGCGCAAAGACTAATATTAATTCAAAAGCAACGAAATGTGTAGGGGTACGTATAGAAGCTAAACCACACAGTGCTTGAAACTGTCATAAAAATCGGTCCATTTGTCTTCGAGTTTTGTCTGTGTTTAAACGCAATCAGACCAACAAATGATAGGAAATCGACAGTATAAGAAATTAACGTTGGGCATGTGCACATACTACTATTATGCGACAGTAATGAAAGTTAATGGGGATCGCCTAGAAGCTCCCACTACCTATCCCTGAAAATTTCATCGGGATCGGATTGAAACTTGGCAAAATTTTGGGCGTGACAAGGATTTACCACATCTGACAGACAGACAGACACGGAACCAAAATTGATCAGCAAGCTCTGAAACGCAACTAGGATGTGAAAACTGTGATTTTGGAGGTCGCCAATTTTTTAGACCAATTACGAACACAGCTTCCCTACCTTCGGTAGTGAGGAAGCGAAACAGCTAATGGATGGCTTGTGAATACCGCATTATCAATAATTCAATGAAATCATTCCTAAAATAAGAAGAAAATATTACACAAGGACTCGGTAGAATTTTTTAAATTTAGCATCTAATCGATGATATTTGATGGACAAAAAATATGTAAAAACAAACATCGATATCAAGCAAAGGGATCACCATGAGAACCGTAAAGTGTTATCTGCATAAAAGTAATCATGAAGTCGTAATCACTGAATAACGAGAAATCTACATGACTCGATAAACTCCTATCAGATAAGTCGTGTCATAAAAACTTTCGATTAGAAGCAAACGTCATTATTTTCTATATTTTATCTTCGCCATTGGAGTCAGCAAATTCCTATAGGAGAGGAAAGCTGTTCTCACGGGTTCCTCAATTTCTTGGGGAGGTTTCCCAGTGAGTCCTATTTCTTTCAATCCTGAACGAAAGGGACACACATAGTATGCCACCACGCTACATTACACTGCGGTGGTTAAAAAAAATCAACCTTTGAAATCTGTAATAAAGTGATACAAAAACATCAAAATTTGTGAATATGTGACGTTTAATCTTCTTCTCAAAATACGCCAACATTTAATAAAATCCACGTCTGTTGCTCATTGGCAGGGTACGAATATGATCCATCAAAATGAGCACTTAAAAACAAACGAAAATATACTTGGAAAGTAGTATGAAGCGTCACACTATGTGAAGAACGTTCTATTAAATTTGCATTGAAATAAAACTTCTTCGCGGTTCAAACCAGGCGCTACCTTTCTGAGTAGGTTCCAGACTGCTAATCATGTCCATTTATTAAGATTACCGGGGCAAACCCGATTTATTCGACACAATCAAAATGTTAGTAATGGAACAGTTCAAATTTGAAGGATCTAACAACTAAACAAGAAAAATAAATTTTGGAATACAACTGATAAGTGATGAAATTAATGTAAAGGATTTCAACGACCTGATAGAAATTCCGAAGAAGTCAAAGTTTTGACATAAACGCTGAACTTGACGAGTAAATTATGATTGATCTTATAAGAACCCGGTAGGCTCTATAGTCCGCTATTGATAGTGAATGCCAAAATATGTTGATAGACGATTTGCCGCATGACGACCTATCACGCTGATCCAACGATCGCCTAGGTCTTCCTTTAGGACTAAAAGATTGTTGGGTGGATAATGATTGGACAAAAAGATTTGATCCCTAATATATATAAACCATTCATGATCATTAAAAAACGAATTAAAATAGTGAAATGAAGTAAATGGAGTTTTAGCAAGTGTGCTAGTCATTGTTTATAGTTTGGTTATGTAGGAAATATAAATGGTATACCATCCACAGAGCCCATGACTTCGATCTGGCCGCTAACAACCGTGAGCATCATTACGATGTTTAAGATCAATCTCATGGTAGTGTTTGGTTGTGTAGATAGATGTCCAGTAAGTATCCTGCTGAGAAGGCGTTTGTGACCCAACAATCGGTAAGAGCACTAGAGCAGACACAGCGCGAGTAAAGACTGGAGGCAGAATGACATATGGTAGGAGTGATCAGCTGATTCGCTGACGTCAGAGGAGAGGGGGGCGGCTTGAAAAGGGAGGGGCAGCTTCTGCTGAGCGAAATTTTTGTATCATTTACTTCCTAACCTATTCATGAGAACCTGTTTTACGGAATGTCCCGGGGTTTTGACAATATTTATGTTGGTTATGTTGGAAATGAAGCTTTTTAAATGACACCAATATCCACTAATCGTCTTAATACAAATCCATTTTAAGGCATCTTAATTCAATCTAACTTTTATAGGAACAATTACTTTTAAAAAAGTCCAATTATGCAGCATGACTTAAAAAGTAAATATCCATATTTTGACGATTTAAATTTTCCTTAATTTTTCTTAATTTGTGCTTGGGCATAATCGTAGGTAGGGAAGCTTCGTGTTCGTAAAGGAAGTCGAAAAAATTTTTGTCCTTCAAAATCAAAATTTCGACTTGCTTTTTGCTATTCAGAGCTTGCTGATCAAATTTGGTTCCGTGTCTGTCTGTCTGTTAGTGGTAAATCCTTGTTATGCCCTAAACTATAACAAGTTGTAGCCTGATTTCGATGAAATTTTCTGGTATTGGGCGGGTTCGCTCCTAGTCGGTCCCCTATAATTTTCAATGCCGTCGGATCAACAGTAGCCTGTACGCATGCGCAAATGTGAGTTTCCTATATCGTCGATTCCTCATCATCTGTTTATCAGATTCCGTTCAAACTCGGTAGTTAGTTGCGTATAAATTGTAGAAGTATGCTCTATAGATTTAGAGATGTGCTAAATGATTACTTTGCCGTACCGGTTACAACGGTTACGATTACAGCTTGGTACCAGTTACTTTTAGTGATTACTTTGTAATCGCGATTACATTTGCGGACACAGCTCCTATCGTAGACTCGAGTACCAGGTAACTGTTTTTGTCTGCCTGTTCTAACGAATACGATTACTTCCTGTAACCCATGTACACTATCGATTCCTGATTACAGTTCTATAACACGAATATATTAACGACTCCTAATGTAGGGAAATAAGACTACTACATAGTTAAAATACAAAATAAAGTTATCTAAAAGTAGAGTGCAGTGAGTGGCTATTTATTACAAATTAAATGGAGATTTTGCTTATATGTAATACAGTTTATATATAATATTTTTGTTTTTATATAATATAGTATTTAAATTACAAACTTATTTTCTTATAAAGCCATTATAGCCTACAAAGTTTCTTACGTTAGAATAGAAGGTGCGACGACATTATGAGTATTACGACTGGCAAGCCAGTAGGCCTAACTCAGTCTGCATTCGCCATTTGGTGCACTGACCCCTAGTTCAGTTCAGCAGGGTACAGGTACAAAGGTCAAAGGATGGCAGGGAAGGAATATATTTGATTTTAAAAAGAGATTCCTTTTGTTATATATTTAGTTTTAATTTCCAGATAGGCAAGGCTGTAAAGACTTACTTGTAATATCAGGAATCCTAAAAATGATTCATTTGTTTATGTCACTGTAATTTTTTTGTATGTCACTGTAGTACTATAAAAAATGACAACACCTCTAAAACATTTTTATTATGTCAGTTGAATAAATAAAACGAATACGCCATAATTGGAGTTTTTTTTATGAACCTGACTTTAACATTACTGAGTCACAATTTGTTTACCATAACGTTTTATCTACTGTAAGTAGCAAATGTAAAACTCACACGTTTTGTTTGGCATTCAGTAAGTTCAGTAATATGATGAACCAGTATTATTTTTAATGCCTGACCTTAAACATTTAATCCTGTCATGATTACATTTTTGTTTTAATATCGAGATAATAAGATGTCTCAAATGATTAATTTAAATACTCGATTCTCATATAATTGAGTACACATAGTAGAGACTATCAAATATTTTGTACTCGCTTGCCGTGCAATTTACTCAGTAGTACCATCAAAGTATAGTTCGGCTCGATTACTAATACAAGTACCAAGTAATCTCCTGTAGATTGACAGAAGTAATCACGAAAACTCACCCTGACCGACCGAACTGGTACTGCTGAAAGTAGCAGTAGCAAAGTAATCACTTCCCGCGTTCGGTCGGGAAGTGATTACTTTGTAACTGGTACTCGACGCCTAGAGTAACCGATTACTTTTTGAGAGGCAAGTACCAGTTACAAAGTAGCGATTACAGTTACTTGGACCCACCTCTATATAGATTATATCGGGATTGAAGGACTAACAACCATTGCGCCTGCGAAAAACTAATATCGATTGACGCATGCAAAACTCCTAGTCTAATGGACCGATTTTGATGATATTTTAAGCGACTGTGCGAGTTTGCTCCTAGACGGTCCCCTATAAATTTTATTGCCGTTAGATTAATATATTTCTGTGCTCATATACAAACAATAATTCGAGAAAACAAAATATCGATACATCGATTTCTAATCAACTATTGGTCTGATTTTGTTCAAACTCGAGATGTAGATGGACCCAGAATGATGTCCTTCGTATTCTTTCGCATTTGCTTGAATAATAGGATGGCACTTCAAGAATAATGGATCGATTTTGATAAATTTTCAAATTATTATGTGGGTTAACCTACACACAATATTCGTACACATGCAAACATAAATTATCGCCCTATTTTGCATTGAGCATGTATAAACATGAACTTGGTAATGTTATATTTTACATTCAATAATTTCGACTCGTACTTTGTTCTTCAACTAATTATATACGTCCATATTACAATATGTGAGGAAGCTATACTGCCCACCCAACTTGGCAGACGTGTTTGCAGTATTCATCGAATTCTTAATTTAACAAACTTCTAGATACATATGCCAATACAGGTTTATGTGAACATTTCAGAATGTTCTATTTCATGGTCTTTTAACATTTGCTAATTAATAATCTGCTGAAAACTTCAAAAATTCAACTATTTTAAGCTGTTTTTTGCTGGTTTAGTATTATTGACTTCTTTAAGTAAAGCCATGCAATGGTTCCAAAAATTTCTTTTAAATAAAATGTTATTAAAAAATTCAATTCTCTCCTTATGGCTATCTAAAATGAACTGAGTAAACCCCCCACAGTATGGTGGGTGTAAGAATCAAATTATAATCGGACGGAACGGGATCTTAAATAATAATATATTTCACAAAATTTCGAACACGATACTACAAACTATATTCTCTTGAACTACAAGTAAACAAACAATTCAGGAAACGTGGTTGCCAATAGAAATGATGTTGTCGATGTTGTCACGGTTGACATTGTTTGATGTCACAATGTGAAAGCAGTTCGTACCTACCCTATTATGGTTGGGTGGGAGAGGGGGGGGGGGGAGTTGCATATTCATGATAGATTATAATGGAGAGGGTAAATCCAGTAAAACATGATCGATTTTCCATTCTTCCACATACATAAGAACGTCCCTGTAATACATGCATTACTTATCAATAGGTGGATTAGGGAATTTCCGTAAATAGTGAAGTTATTGTAATGGCTCGGAATATTTTAAAATAAACCTTTTTTGAAATTTTCTTCATCGAAATCCGTTTTGAGGCATCTTGAAACGACTCCTGAAGTTTGCGCTTTTCATTTCCGGGAAAAATAAACCCTCTCCAAAATTGAACGTTTTCTCACAACTTGTACACATAGTAAGAAAATAGTTCCCCCCAAATTTCAGGTCTTTAAAATTATTTTTGGCCCTTCCAAGGGTAGCCGAACTTTACAGAAACTGATACTAAGGGTCTACTTCAGTGGATTTTATCGCCCTAACTTTGCAATAAAAAAAATCTTTTTTCGAATGTTCTTTACAGAGAAAAACCTGTTCTCTCCAGTAGTGTGATCAGTTTTTGACAAAAAAAATTTTTCACTGCAAAAAATTGTAAAATGTAATTTCCCTGAATTTCGAGATTAAAAAAAAGAAAAAATTTGTGTCCCAAATTGTAGCTGTATTGTATAGTACATGTTCCCAAAAGGAAATTTTGGGATAGCCGGTCAAATGGGCAGGACAGTCAAAATAATGAACCATTATACCACGAAAAACTCGTTTTTCTAATGGCTCCAAAATCTTTTGAATCAAAATTTCGAAAAACGAATTCATTGAAATCCTTTTTGAGGTTTTCTAAAACGAATCCTAGATTATAATACTTTTTCATGTGTATATATGTGCATTTATTTATTTGTGTGTCATTCCCTACCATAACTCTCCTCAGGTGTTGAGATGAAAATTCCGTTCTTTCGCAAAAAAATCAAGCTTTCCAAGTAAAAAGATGATTTCGCTAGCCAGCACTTTATAAGCACATTAAATTGTTCAAATTTCAAAAAAATTGATCAAAAAATCATTACAATTTATAAAAACGAGTTTCCTACGGTGCACTCAATTTCTCAGGTATTTGCATCGACGAAATGAGTAGAATAAGAATTTTAAATTGACTCAGGATCGAAACCGGCTCCACGAATCTGCATTCCAGTTTACTTTAAAGCCGACCACCTTTTTAAAATATAGTTTTTCGAGTAATACTTCTCCTATTTTTTTTATAAAAGTAATAAATATCATTCGGTGTCGTTGTTCCTCGCGTATTCCTGTTATTCTTCAAGAATGCAATGGGGGAATGGTCACGGACGATACTGACATGGCATGTTGAAGATAAATCTATTGAAGCCGAAGATGTAGTAGGAATAGAGTTTACCTGAATCAATCGCCCAAAAATGGTATTTTCAAGAGTAATTGAAAAGCAATAAAAAAAAATAAAAAATAAAAAAATAATTTAAACTATTTGAAACTCCATTTTCTCGAACTAAATGCTCAGGAATAATTTTACATGGTAGGGAAAATGAACAAAATCATTTGAAACATCCTATTTGTAAATATGCTAAATGCGTCATCTTTAACGGCGCGCTGGTCGGCTTTGAAATGAACTGGAGAGCAGATTCATGGAGCCAGTTTTGATACTGATTTAATTTAAATTTATTATTCTACTCATTTCGTCGATGCAAAAACCTGGAAAATTGTGTGCGCGTAGGAAAATCGTTTTTAACCAGTTTCAGCGATTTTTTGAGCAAATGTTTTAAAAGTTCACCAATTTAAAATGTGTTCATAAAGTGCTGGCCAGCGAAATCATCCTTTTATTTAGAAAGCTTGATTTTTTAAAGAAAGAACGGGATTTTCATCTCAATCCAGAGGAGAGTTATCGTGGGAATGACACACATATATAAGTAAATGCACATAATATACATACATATGAAAAAGTGTTAAACTATAGCATTCGTTTCAGAATACCTCAAAAAGAATTTCAAGGGAGACATTTCTCGAAAATTTTGATTTTAAAGTTTCTGGAGCCATTAGATTAGCTTCATTTCTTACGAAAATTCTCCAAAAACGGTTAAAAATGAGTTTTTTGTGGTGTAATGGTTCATTATTTTGACTGTCCTGCCCGTATGACCAACCATCAAAAAATTTCCTTTCGGACACATGTACTATACCAATATAGCTACGATATGAGGCAAAAATCAATTTTTTTTAAATGTCGATTACTTTACTATTTACTTTTAAAGTTTTACTTTTAAAGTTTACTTTTAGTTATTTACTTTTACTAATTACTTCTTACTATTTTTAAACGCGTTTTTTGCAATGAAAAAAATTTTTTGTCACAAAATTGAACACACTAATGGAAAGAGCAGGTTTTTCTCTGTAAAGAACATTCGACACAATATTTTTTTGGTTGCAAGGTAAGGGCGATACAATCCACTGAAGTAGACCCTTAGTAGCAGTTTCTGTAAAGTTCGGCTACCTGCGGAAGGGTAAAAAATAAGTTCAAAGTCTTGAAATTTGGGGGGAACTATTTTCTTACATATGTGTACAAGTTGTGAGAAAATGGTCAATTTTGGAGAGGATTTATTTTTGGGGCTCCCCGTTTGACGTGGAATGCCCCATTTACATATATTGTGTCATTCCATACGATGACTCTCCTTAGGATAGAGATAAAATTCTCGTTCTTGCTCCAAAAAATTAAGTTTTCCAAATGTAAGGATTAGTTCGTTGGCCAGCACTTTTTGAGCACTTCAAATTGTTCAAAAACGTGCTTAAAAAACGTGCTAAAAACAGCCGAAAATTATTAAATTTATATTTAAACCAGAACTTTAGTCAAAACAAAATTACCAACAACGGACTGGGCAATTAAACATTTTTTTTCACAAAATTATGCTGAATAACGTACTTAAATTCCATCATTATTCGCTGAAAAATCTACAAAACTGTAAACAAAATAGTAATTCAACATCTTTTGAATCGCCAAATTTAATTTAGAATGAGTTTTTTGCCATAAAACTGGATTTTTAACTATTTCTTTGTACTCAAATCGATCAAATTTCAATACGATTCAACATATTATATAACAATACATTATCGTACCTAATTTAAGAAAACTCGCTCATGCGATCATGTTGCATGACTGGAACTTTTATACTCGTACTTGTATACTTGTTGTATTGACTTATATGTTTAGATTTCTCTAATAAAGCGCAAAACGATACGCCTATAGATCACCGTTGGGGAACATCACGGAACATCACCAGCTTTCCCAAGAAGGGGTACCTGTGACAATCTATAATAGGTAATTGTCGTAACTACGGTTCTTATCTGATTTTCGTGAATGTTTTTTATTCCATCGAGATATCAGACCTGATATGCTACGAACCAAAAACAAAGGTTCAAATTTATGATCGGTGGTGGTGAACGGAGGGGGTAATTCTAATTTTAAATTTTACTTTATTTACTTTAATTTAATTTTAATTTTTAGGCCGTCCTTCTGAAGCTGTCAATAGACAGCCTCTTGGATTTTGTCCTTTGTCAATAGAAGGACGACCTATTGGAATTGATTGAGGGGGGTGGGGGGGATAGATGCATTTTGATGTTAGGTTATAATGGAGAGGTAAATCCATTAAAACATGATCAATTCGCCATTCTTACCAAAATCAAATACAACACATGCATAGCTCCCCGTACTGCATGCATTACATATCAATACGTTTATTAACGAATTTTTATAGAAAGTGTAACAGTTCGCTCTAAAAGTGCAAGAATTCTGAGTTTTCGAAGATATTCAATTGCCAAATGAAAAAGATGATTTAGGGGTATTTTTTCGTGCTGAACCTCATAATGATGTTCATTTATTGAAATTTGCAACACCGACTTGGGAAAAGATCGAAAATTTACTTTTTAGTACGATTTTTGAGGTGTGGAAATAAGTAGGAAAAGTGCAATTCTGACCAAATTTTTGATGTTTTCCCAAGTTGGTGTTGCGAAGTTGGTGTTTTCCCAACAAATGAACATTATCACATGGTTCAGCTTGAAAAAATACCCCGAAATCATTAATTTATTACATGGGGCAATCGAATATATTCGAAAACTCTGTAGGAATTTCACAATTTTAGCACTTTTAGAGCGGAATTGCGCATTTTTACGGCGGAACCGCGCCCGTTTGTGTGCACCAAAAAAATCAAATGATGGGTCATTTCTCCATGAAAATGTTCTACAATAAAAAATGGAGTTCCTATTTAAATTAACGAAGTTGATGTCAATTGCGTAGGTTTGCGCAAGTGCACAATGCGCAATTTTATCATTTCTGAGATCCTTACAATACAACATCGTTAAAAAAAATTCTTTTTTTCGTTCCGTAATTTACGATTTTATCTGTGGGGGGGGGGGGGGGGTTTGGAACACCCTATATAATTCTTTTTTTTTTCCTCCATTATTTTTAAACATTTTTTTTAACTTTATGGGCTCAAATTACATAAGGGTCTAACATACAAAGCAGTAAGTTACAAAAACATTGGATTTCCATCCCTTTAATGCATACATTATTTCTCTTTTTTTAATTTTAGACGTTTTACTACCATTTCGATAATTCTTCAACGAACGATGTTGAAAGTTCAACATTACAAAAATAAACGAAACACCACTGTATGATTTAATAGCTTTCGGAGGTAACATAGAAACATCTGCCAAGTTGGGCGGGCAGTATAGCTTCCCTACATATTGTAACATTGACGTATAGAATTAGTTGAAAACTCAGTAAGATTCGAAATGATTGATAAGTCCACGCTATATGAAAATTATGTTTGCGCATGCGCAAGGACTAATATTAATTCAAAAGCAACGAAATCTGTACGGGTACGTATAGAACCTAAACCACACAGTGCTTGAAACTGTCATAAAAATCGGTCCATTAGTCTTCGAGTTTTGTCTGTGTTTAAACGCAATCAGACCAACAAATGATAAGAAATCGACAGTATAAGAAATTAACGTTGGGCATGTGCACATACTACTATTATGCGGCAGTAATGAAAGTTAATGGGGATCGCCTAGATGCTCCCACTACCTATCCCTGAAAATTTCATCGGAATCGGATTGAAACTTGGCAAAATTTTGGGCGAGACAAGGATTTACCACATCTGACAGACAGACAGACACGGAACCAAAATTGATCAGCAAGCTCTGAAACGCAACTAGGATGTGAAAACTGTGATTTTGGAAGTCGCCAATTTTTTAGACCAATTTCGAACACAGCTTCCCTACCTTCGGTAGTGAGGAAGCGAAACAGCTAATGGATGGCTTGTGAATACCGCATTATCAATAATTCAATGAAATCATTCCTAAAATAAGAAGAAAATATTACACAAGGACTCGGTAGAATTTTTTTAAATTTAGCATCTAATCGATGATAATTGACGGACAAAAAATATGTAAAAACAAACATCGATATCAAGCAAAGGGATCACCATGAGAACCGTAAAGTCAATCCTGAACGAAAGGGACACACATAGTATGCCACCACGCTACATTACACTGCGGTGGTTAAAAAAATCAACCTTTGAAACTGTAATAAAGTGATACAAAAACATCAAAATTTGTGAAAATGTGACGTTTAATCTTCCTCTCAAAATACGCCAACATTTAATAAAATCCACGTCTGTTGCTCATTGGCAGGGTACGAATATGATCCATCAAAATGAGCACTCAATAACAATCGAAAATATACTTGGAAAGTAGTATGAAGCGTCACACTATGTGAAGAACATTCTATTAAATTTGCATTGAAATAAAACTTCTTCGCGGTTCAACACCAGGCGCTACCTTTCTATGTAGGCTCCAGACTGCTAATCATGTCCATTTACTAAGATTACCGGGGCAAACCCGATTTATTCGACACAATCAAAATGTTAGTAATAGAACAGTTCAAATTTGAAGGATCTAACAACTAAACAAGAAAAATAAATTTTGGAATACAACTGATAAGTGATGAAATTAATGTAAAGGATTTCAACGACCTGATAGAAATTCCGAAGAAGTCAAAGTTTTGACATAAACGCTGAACTTGACGAGTAATTTGTGATTAATCTTATACGAACCCGGTAGGCTCTATAGTCCGCTATTGATGGCGAATGTCAAAATATGTTGATAGACGATTTGCCGCATGACGACCTATCACTCTGATCCAACGATCGCCTAGGTCTTCCTTTAGGACTAAAAGATTGTTGGGTGGATAATGATTGGACAAAAATATTTGATCCCTAATATATATAAACCATTCATGATCATTAAAAAACGAATTAAAATAGTGAAATGAAGTAAATGGAGTTTTAGCAAGTGTGCTAGTCATTGTTTATAGTTTGGTTATGTAGGAATTATAAATGGTATACCATCCACAGAGCCCATGACTTCGATCTGGCAGCTAACGACCGTGAGCATCATTACGATGTTTGAGATCAATCTCATGGTAGTGTTTGGTTGTGTAGATAGATGTCCAGTAAGTATCCTGCTGATAAGGCGTTTGTGACCCAACAATCGGTAAGAGCACTAGAGCAGACACAGCGCGAGTAAGGACTGGAGGCAGAATGACATATGGTAGGAGTGATCAGCTGATTCGCTGACGTCAGAGGAGAGGGGGCGGCTTAAAAAGGGAGGGGCAGCTTCTGCTGAGCGAAATTTTTGTATCATTTACTTCCTAACCTATTCATGAGAACCTGTTTTACGGAATGTCCCGGAGTTTTGACAATATTTTTGTTGGTTATGTTGGAAATGAAGCTTTTTAAATGACACCAATATCCACAAATCGTCTTAATACAAATCCATTTTAAGGCACCTTAATTCAATCTAACTTTTATAGCAACATTTACTTTTAAAAAAGTCCAATGATGCAGCATGACTTAAAAAGTAAATATCCATATTTTGACGATTTAAATTTTCCTTAATTTTTCTTAATTTTTGCTTCCTCATAATCGTAGGTAGGGAAGCTTCGTGTTCGTGAAGGAAGTCGAAAAAATGTTTGTCCTTCAAAATCAAAATTTCGACTTGCTTTTTGCTATTCAGAGCTTGCTGATCAATTTTGGTTCCGTGTCTGTCTGTCAGTCAGTGGTAAATCCTTGTTATGCTCTTAACTATATCAAGTTGTAGCCTGATTTCGATAAAATTTTCTGGTATTGGGCTGGTTCGCTCCTAGTCGGTCCCCTATAATTTTCAATGCCGTCGGATCAACAGTAGCCTGTACGCATGCGCAAATATGAGTTTCTTATATCGTCGATTCCTCATCATCTGTTGGTCAGATTCCATTTAAACTCGGTAGTTAGTTGCGTATAAATTGTAGAAGTATGCTCTATAGATTATATCGTGATTGGTGGACTAACAACCATTGCGCCTGCGAAAAACTAATATCGATTGACGCATGCAAAACTCCTAGTCTAATGGACCGATTTTGACGAAATTTTAAGGGACTGTGCGAGTTTGCTCCTAGACGGTCCCCTATAAATTTTATTGCCGTTTGATTAATATATTTCTGTGCCCATATACATACAATAATTCGAGAAAACACAATATCGATACATCAATCATCATCATGATCATCATCATTTGATACATCGATTTCTAATTAACTATTGGTCTGATTTTGTTCAAACTCGAGATGTAGATGGGCCCAGAATGATGCCCTTCGTATTCTTTCGCATTTGCTTGAATAATAGGATGACACTTCAAGAATAATGGATCGTTTTTGATAAATTTTCAAATTATTATGTGGGTTAACCTACACACAATATTCGTACACATGCAAACATAAATTATCGCCCTATTTTGCATTGTGCATGTATAAGCATGTATTTGGTACTGTTATATTTTACATTCAATAATTTCGATTCGTACTTTGTTCTTCAACTAATTATATACGTCCATATTACAATATGTGAGGAAGCTATACTGCCCACCCAACTTGGCAGACGTGTTTGCAGTATTCATCGAATTCTTACTTAAACAAACTTCTAGATACATATGCCAATACAGGTTTATGTGAACATTTCAGAATGTTCTATTTCATGGTCTTTTAACCATTGCTAATTAATAATCTGCTGAAAAATTCAACTATTTTAAGCTGTTTTTTGCTGGTTTAGCATTATTGACTTCTTTAAGTAAAGCCATGCAATGGTTCCAAAAATTTCTTTTAAATAAAATGTTATTAAAAAATTCAATTCTCTCCTTATGGCTATCTAAAATGAACTGAGTAAACCCCCCACAGTATGGTGGGTGTAAGAATCAAATTATAATCGGACGGAACGGGATCTTAAATAATAATATATTTCACAAAATTTCGAACACGATACTACAAACTATATTTTCTTGAACTACAAGTAAACAAACAATTCAGGAAACGTGGTTGCCAATAGAAATGATGTTGTCGATGATGTCACGGTTGTCATTGTTTGATGTCACAATGTGAAAGCAGTTCGTACCTACCCTATTATGGTTGGGTGGGAGAGGGGGGGGGGGGTGGGTTGCATATTCATGATAGGTTATAATGGAGAGGTTAAATCCAGTAAAACATGATCGATTTTCCATTCTTCCACATACATAAGAACGTCCCTGTAATACATGCATTACTTATCAATAGGTGGATTAGGGAATTTCCGTAAATAGTGAAGTTATTGTAATGGCTCGGAATATTTTAAAATAAACCTTTTTTGAAATTTTCTTCATCGAAATCCGTTTTGAGGCATCTTGAAACGACTCCTGAAGTTTGCGCTTTTCATTTCCGGGAAAAATAAACCCTCTCCAAAATTGAACGTTTTCTCACAACTTGTACACATAGTAAGAAAATAGTTCCCCCCAAATTTCAGGTCTTTAAAATTATTTTTGGCCCTTCCACGGGTAGCCGAACTTTACAGAAACTGATAGTAAGGGTCTACTTCAGTGGATTTTATCGCCTTTACTTTGTAATAAGAAAAAATCTTGTATCGAATGTTCTGTACAGAGAAAAACCTGTTCTCTCCAGTAGTGTATCAGTTTTTGACAAAAAAAATTTTTCACTGCAAAAAATTGTAAAATGTAATTTCCCTGAATTTCGAGATTAAAAAAAAGAAAAAATTTGTGTCCCAAATTGTAGCTGTATTGTATAGTACATGTTCCCAAAAGGAAATTTTGGGATAGCCGGTCAAATGGGCAGGACAGTCAAAATAATAAACCATTATACCACGAAAAACTCGTTTTTCTAATGGCTCCAAAATCTTTTGAATCGAAATTTCGAAAAACGAATTCATTGAAATCCTTTTTGAGGTTTTCTAAAACGAATCCTAGAGTATAATACTTTTTCATGTGTATATATGTGCATTTATTTATTTGTGTGTCATTCCCTACCATAACTCTCCTCAGGTGTTGAGATGAAAATTCCGTTCTTTCGCAAAAAAATCAAGCTTTCCAAGTAAAAAGATGATTTCGCTAGCCAGCACTTTATAAGCACATTAAATTGTTCAAATTTCAAAAAAATTGATCAAAAAATCATTACAATTTATAAAAACGAGTTTCCTACGGTGCACTCAATTTCTCAGGTATTTGCATCGACGAAATGAGTAGAATAAGAATTTTAAATTGACTCAGGATCGAAACCGGCTCCACGAATCTGCATTCCAGTTTACTTTAAAGCCGACCACCTTTTTAAAATATAGTTTTTCGAGTATTACTTCTCCTATTTTTTTTATAAAAGTAATAAATATCATTCGGTGTCGTTGTTCCTCGCGTATTCCTGTTATTCTTCAAGAATGCAATGGGGGAATGGTCACGGACGATACTGACATGGCATGTTGAAGATAAATCTATTGAAGCCGAAGATGTAGTAGGAATAGAGTTTACCTGAATCAATCGCCCAAAAATGGTATTTTCAAGAGTAATTGAAAAGCAATAAAAAAAATAAAAAATAAAAAAATAATTTAAACTATTTGAAACTCCATTTTCTCGAACTAAATGCTCAGGAATAATTTTACATGGTAGGGAAAATGAACAAAATCATTTGAAACATCCTATTTGTAAATATGCTAAATGCGTCATCTTTAACGGCGCGCTGGTCGGCTTTGAAATGAACTGGAGAGCAGATTCATGGAGCCAGTTTTGATACTGATTTAATTTAAATTTATTATTCTACTCATTTCGTCGATGCAAAAACCTGGAAAATTGTGTGCGCGTAGGAAAATCGTTTTTAACCAGTTTCAGCGATTTTTTGAGCAAATGTTTTAAAAGTTCACCAATTTAAAATGTGTTCATAAAGTGCTGGCCAGCGAAATCATCCTTTTATTTAGAAAGCTTGATTTTTTAAAGAAAGAACGGGATTTTCATCTCAATCCAGAGGAGAGTTATCGTGGGAATGACACACATATATAAGTAAATGCACATAATATACATACATATGAAAAAGTGTTAAACTATAGCATTCGTTTCAGAATACCTCAAAAAGAATTTCAAGGGAGACATTTCTCGAAAATTTTGATTTTAAAGTTTCTGGAGCCATTAGATTAGCTTCATTTCTTACGAAAATTCTCCAAAAACGGTTAAAAATGAGTTTTTTGTGGTGTAATGGTTCATTATTTTGACTGTCCTGCCCATATGACCAACCATCAAAAAATTTCCTTTCGGACACATGTACTATACCAATATAGCTACGATATGAGGCAAAAATCAATTTTTTTTAAATGTCGATTACTTTACTATTTACTTTTAAAGTTTTACTTTTAAAGTTTACTTTTAGTTATTTACTTTTACTAATTACTTCTTACTATTTTTAAACGCGTTTTTTGCAATGAAAAAAATTTTTTGTCACAAAATTGAACACACTAATGGAAAGAGCAGGTTTTTCTCTGTAAAGAACATTCGACACAATATTTTTTTGGTTGCAAGGTAAGGGCGATACAATCCACTGAAGTAGACCCTTAGTAGCAGTTTCTGTAAAGTTCGGCTACCTGCGGAAGGGTCAAAAATAAGTTCAAAGTCTTGAAATTTGGGGGGAACTATTTTCTTACATATGTGTACAAGTTGTGAGAAAATGGTCAATTTTGGAGAGGATTTATTTTTGGGGCTTCCCGTTTGACGTGGAATGCCCCATTTATATATATTGTGTCATTCCATACGATGACTCTCCTTAGGATAGAGATAAAATTCTCGTTCTTGCTCCAAAAAATTAAGTTTTCCAAATGAAAGGATTAGTTCGTTGGCCAGCACTTTTTGAGCACTTCAAATTGTTCAAAAACGTGCTTAAAAAACGTGCTAAAAACAGCCGAAAATTATTAAATTTATATTTAAACCAGAACTTTAGTCAAAACAAAATTACCAACAACGGACTGGGCAATTAAACATTTTTTTTCACAAAATTATGCTGAATAACGTACTTAAATTCCATCATTATTCGCTGAAAAATCTACAAAACTGTAAACAAAATAGTAATTCAACATCTTTTGAATCACCAAATTTAATTTAGAATGAGTTTTTTGCCATAAAACTGGATTTTTAACTATTTCTTTGTACTCAAATCGATCAAATTTCAATACGATTCAACATATTATATAACAATACATTATCGTACCTAATTTAAGAAAACTCGCTCATGCGATCATGTTGCATGACTGGAACTTTTATACTCGTACTTGTATACTTGTTGTATTGACTTATATGTTTAGATTTCTCTAATAAAGCGCAAAACAATACTCCTATAGATCACCGTTGGGGAACATCACGGAACATCACCAGCTTTCCCAAGAAGGGCTACCTGTGACAATCTATAATAGGTAATTGTCGTAACTACGGTTCTTATCTGATTTTCGTGAATGTTTTTTATTCCATCGAGATATCAGACCTGATATGCTACGAACCAAAAACAAAGGTTCAAATTTATGATCGGTGGTGGTGAACGGAGGGGGTAATTCTAATTTTAAATTTTACTTTATTTACTTTAATTTGATATTAATTTTTAGGACGTCCTTCTGAAGCTGTCAATAGACAGCCTCTTGGCTTTTGTCCTTTGTCAATAGAAGGACGACCTATTGGAATTGATTGAGGGGGGTGGGGGGGATAGATGCATTTTGATGTTAGGTTATTATGGAGAGGTAAATCCATTAAAACATGATCAATTCGCCATTCTTACCAAAATCAAATACAACACATGCATAGCTCCCCGTACTGCATGCATTACTTATCAATACGTTTATTAACGAATTTTTATAGAAAGTGTAACAGTTCGCTCTAAAATTGCAAAAATTCTGAGTTTTCGAAGATATTCAATTGCCAAATGAAAAAGATGATTTAGGGGTATTTTTTCGTGCTGAACCTCATAATGATGTTCATTTATTGAAATTTGCAACACCAACTTGGGAAAAGACCGAAAATTTACATTTTAGTACGATTTTTGAGGTGTGGAAATGAGTAGGAAAAGTGCAATTCTGACCAAATTTTTGGTGTTTTCCCAAGTTGGTGTTGCGAAGTTGGTGTTTTCCCAACAAATGAACATTATTACATGGTTCAGCTTGAAAAAATACCCCGAAATAATTAATTTATTACATGGGGCAATCGAATATACTCGAAAACTCTGTAGGAATTTCACAATTTTAGCACTTTTAGAGCGGAATTGCGCATTTTTACGGCGGAACCGCGCCCGTTTGTGTGTACCAAAAAATTCAAATGATGGGTCATTTCTCCATGAAAATGTTCTACAATAAAAAATGGGGTTCCTATTTAAATGAACGAAGTTGATGTCAATTGCGCAGGTTTGCGCAAGTGCACAATGAGCAATTTTATCATTTCTGAAGTTTTTACAATACAACATCGTTTAAAAAAATTCTTTTTTTCGTTCCATCATTTACGATTTTAGCTGTGGGGGGGGGGGGGGGGGGGGTTTGGAACACCCTATATAATTCTTTTTTTTCCTCCATTATTTTCCATTATAATCCTTTTTTTTTCCTCCATTAAGGTCTGGCCGTCGTCCGGTGAACACATCAGTCGTTCTGCGCGATACGGACTAGACTGTTATTGTTTGCGTCGTGTTATTAATTCGTTATCTCATCACCTACGCGCCGTACGTGTTCGAATCAACTTCTACATCTTATCGATGGGGTCAGGAGACGAAGATCCCTTGCACCCGGTAAGAAAAAAAATGAAACCTAATAGTTCATCCTCAATAATATCGCCAAACCCATTTGCACCTCTTGCCGAGATAGAAATAATGAATACTGATACCACACCTGAAACACCCGTGAAAAATATTCCTCCACCTCCAATATTCATTCACAACACAATTAACATTAACTTGGCCATAAAAGAATTTCGAAACATTGAGCCTACCACATTCAAATATGTTTCACTAAATGACAAGATCAAAATCAATTTCATGACGATAGATGGGTACCGCAAGGCGATCGAATACCTCGAAAGTAAAAATGCAGAGTACCACACCTTCCAACTAAAAAATGATCGAGCATTTAGAGTCGTTATTCGAGGCCTTCACCATTCAACTGATACAGCTGTGATTAAAGAAGAGCTTGATGCTAAAGGGTATGAAGCCATTCAAATTCTCCCTGTATTGCATCCTGTAACTAAATCGCCCTTATCTTTGTTTTTTGTCGATCTAAAACCAAACCCGAAAAACTGTGAAATATACAATCTAAACCGGCTGTATCATGCCGTGGTAAAGGTTGAACCGCCTCGACCTAAACGGACAATAATTCAGTGTATAAGATGCCAAGAATTCGGCCACTCAAGGAATTACTGCCATAAGAAGGAACGCTGTGTTAGATGTGATGGCCATCACTCAACGCAATCGTGCCCAAAACCTTCTAATTCTCCCCCAATCTGTACCAACTGTAAAGGCGCTCATACCGCCAACTACCGTGGGTGCCCTGTACACATCCAATTGCAGAAATCGAAAACCACCCCAGTGGCATTGAGGATGCAAATGGCACAGAGTAGTCAGCGTGACATCGACTACAACAAAATAAAAACGCACAACAATATAGGTACATATGCCCAAGCTGCAAGTAGTTCGAATCAAAAATCGACTGGAGACAACCCTGAACCTTATATGGCCCAACTCTTACATAAAATTGACCAACTGCTTTCTCTTGTTCAACCTCTCGTATCAGCTCTCACCCAACTCCTCCCTAAGCTGCTAAACTCATGACCACCGTAACCTCTAAATATCTAAACGTTTGCACTTGGAATTGTAGAGGAGTGCTCGGGAAGTACTATGAGCTAGATCTTTTTCTAAAAACGAACGACATAGATGTCGTATTGTTGACTGAAACAAAACTGTCACCTGATAAAAATTTCTTTATTCCCGGATATAAATTCACACGAGCCGACCACCCATCTAATCAAAGAAAAGGAGGCAGCGCTATATATATGAAAAACTCCTTGTGTTGCAATGATTTACCACCAATCCGAGAGAACAATTATCAAATATCTCGAATAAATGTCACTATTCTTGGACGCTCTTATGTGATTGCCGCTTTTTACTCAGCACCCAATAATCTCGTGAACCAGCAAGATTTCCAGTCAGTTATCCAAGCTATGGGTCCAAATTTTATCATAGGCGGCGATTTCAACGCCAAACACCCACGATGGGGTTCAACTACGTCCAACCCAAGAGGTCTTGATCTGATTAATCTGGTTCATAATCGTAATCTAGAAGTTATGTATCCGTCTGAAGCCACACACTTCCCTGACAATCCTGCCCATTCTCCAGACGTCCTCGACTTTTTCTTAGCAAAAAATGTATACTCACATTGCACATTCCCAGAAGTTTTGCATGAATTGAGCTCTGACCATCTGCCCGTAATCCTCAAAGTCCATTCAACACCCACGACACCAAAAGACAACGAGCGTATCATAACGAACAACATTAATTGGGAAAAATATAAAGAAATTCTCGCTGAGGCAACAAACACTCAAGTCCCGTTAAAAACCCCTAGAGATGTGGATGTAGCGACATCCAACCTTACTAGGATGATTCAGTTTGCAGCAAAGGAGGCCTCTCGACAACAAACCAACCCTCATTTCCACCAGAGACCAGTGACTATACCAACTCACATCAAGCAACTTCTGTTGGTTAAAAAAATCTGCTAGAGCCCTATGGGATCTAACCCGTTTCCCTGCTCATAAGAGGGCGTTGAACAGAGCTACTAAAGATCTAACAGAAGCTCTAGCCAAGAATGACCAGGACCGCA
This sequence comes from Adelphocoris suturalis, assembly GCA_030762985.1. Lineage (NCBI taxonomy): Eukaryota > Metazoa > Arthropoda > Insecta > Hemiptera > Miridae > Adelphocoris > Adelphocoris suturalis. Next base: position 13,101,224 of record CM061051.1, on the reverse strand, counting down.
AGAATAGTGAACTAGCCGTGCTAGACAAAACGGATGGCTCGCTGTTTAGAAAAACCAAGCAACTAACTAAAGAGCGCTCTGATATACCACCACTCAAATTAAACCAACACTGGTATTCAACGCCGCTTGAAAAAGCAGAACTATTCTCTGCAATCCTAGAGGAACAATTTACACCTAACACTCAACCCAGTCCTATTGAAAGTGAAGTACATGACTCAATGCTGTCTCCCCTTCAACTGAGCCCTTTCAACGATTTCTTCCGGCCAGCTGAAGTTAAAAACATTATTCTACGATCATCCTGCAGAAAAGCCCCAGGAAACGATAATATTGTCCGTCCACTTCTCATCCACATCCCTCGCAAGACGCTGGTGTTAATAACACAGATTTACAATGCCTGCCTCAGACTGGGTTACGTCCCGTCAAAGTGGAAACATGCAATTGTAATCCTCATTCACAAGCCTAACAAACCACGCAACATCCCATACAGTTATCGTCCAATCAGCCTCCTCCCTCTACTCTCAAAGATATTTGAGAAATTACTGCTACCCAAACTACTCAAGCACCTCGAATCTCTCATTCCTGCCACGCAATTCGGTTTCAGAAACTCCCATTCATGCCTACATCAGTTGCATCGTGTAGTCGACAAAATTTTGGACAGCTACGAAAAGAAAGAAACCTGTATCGGACTTTTCGCCGACACAGAGAAGGCTTTTGATCGGGTCTGGCACCCTGGGTTACTGTGCAAACTGAAATCTTTCCTTCCAGACACATATTACCGCACTCTCCTCTCCTACCTGACAGATCGTACCTTCACTGTAAGATATCAAGATGCCATGTCGCGAGTACGGCGTATAAGGGCAGGAGTTCCACAGGGTAGCGTCCTTGGCCCCCTGTTGTACCTGGTGTATGCAGGCGATATCCCTACTAATCCAAGCATGACAATCGCACAGTTTGCAGATGACACAGCCTTTCTCTGTAGTTCACCCAGAGGGGAGAGAGCTGGGTTGGAGCTTGAGGAATATGCGTTCGATCTGAATGAATGGGCAGTTAGATGGAAAGTGAAGCTGAATCCTCAAAAGTCAAGCTCTGTGATATTCTCATACCTGCATATTCATGACAATCCAATCCTGAATATTGGCAGCGACACGGTACCAACAGGAACAAGCGTCCGCTACCTAGGCCTAACCCTGGATAAACGCCTAACCTTTGATGCCCATATCACTGACTCACTCAAAAGATGCCGTCACCGCCTGAAAACTCTCAAGCCACTCCTTCACGAACGATCCCCTCTTTCACTCGATACCAAACGATTGATCTATTTAGTACTAATAAGACCTATATGGGAATATGGATGCCAAATCTGGGGAGGAGCCTCTGATTCGCAAATCAGGCGGATCCAGACTTTCCAAAACCGTGCCTTGAGAATGATAACCAATGCACCTTGGTACATCAGAAACAAAAATATACACAAGGACATCGAGGTGCAAACTGTGTCGGAAATCTTGGTCAGCTGCTACTCACGATTCCATCAACGACTTCAGCATCACCCAAACCCATTAGCAGCAGCCATTTTAGATGCAATTCCTCCCGACCGTCCGAATAGACGATTAAAAAGAAAACGCCACACAGACCTGCTCACCACAACTCAACAACAATAAACAGAACCAACCAATTATAATAAACAATACCTCTCGGATCAGTTAGAAGAACTTACATATCATTGTTATAACGCATTGTTACTTACCTTATTGTGGGAGAAAGTCACTGGACTTCTACTCCCTTACATGTTACATGTCATATTTATTTATTAACCGTACTTATTAACTAAACTGTAATACATTTTTATGTAATAAAGTTATTATGAATTTGAGAAAAAAAAAAAAAAAAAATTTTTTTCGATTTTATGGGCTCAAATTTCATAAGGGTTTAACATACAAAGCAGTAAGTTACAAAAACATTGGATTTCCATCCCTTTAATGCATACATTATTTCTCTTTTTTTAATTTTAGACGTTTTACTACCATTTCGATAATTCTTCAACGAACGATGTAGAAAATTCAACATTACAAAAATAAACGAAATACTTCACTGTATGATTTAATAGCTTTCGGAGGTAACATAGAAACATCTGCCAAGTTGGGCGGGCAGTATAGCTTCCCTACATATTGTAACATTGACGTATAGAATTAGTTGAAAACACAGTAAGATTCGAAATGATTGATAAGTCCACGCTATATGAAAATTATTTTTGCACATGCGCAAAGACTGATATTAATTGAACGGCAACGAAATCTGTAGCGGTACTTATAGAAGCTTAACCTCACCATCCATGAAACTGTTACGAAAATCGGTCCATTAGTCTCGGAGTTTTGTCTGTGTTTAAACGAAATCAGACCAATAGAGCATAAGAAATCGACGGTATAAGAAATTAGCGTTTTGGCATGTGCACATACTACTATTTATGCGACAGTAATGAAAGTTAATGGAGATCGTCTAGAAACTCCCACTACCTATCCCTGAAAATTTCATCGAAATCGTCCTATTAAACTCGGGGTTTTGCATGAGTCAATCGATATTGGTTTCGCTCATGCGCATGGTTGTTAGTCCACCAATCTAGATTTAATTTGTAGGGCATTTTGTAGTAGTACGTATACCTAATTACCTACCGAGTTTGAACGAAATCTGACCAACAGATGATAAGAAATTCACGTTTGCGCATGTGCACATACTACTATTTATGCGACAGTAATTAAAGTTAATGGGGATCGTCTAGAAGCACCCACCATCCCTGAAAATTTCTTCGAAATCGTTCCATTAAACTTGGGGTTTTGCATGTGTCAATCGATATTGATTTTGCGCATGCGCAATGGTTGTTAGTCCACCAATCCAGATTTAATTTGTAGGGCATTTTATAGTACGTATACCCAATTACCTACCGAGTTAAAACGAAATCCGACCAACAGATGACGAGAAATTGACGTTATGAGAAAAGTTTGCGCATGCGCACAGGCTACTGTTGATTCGACGGCATCTAAAAATTATGGGACCGTCTAGAAGCTAATTCGCATACTCAATGAAAATTTCATCGGAATTGGATTGAAACTTGGCAAAGTTTTGGGCGTGACAAGGATTTACCACATCTGTTAGACAGACAGACACGGAACCAAAATTGATCAGCAAGCTCTGAAACGCAACTAGGATATGAAAACTTTGATTTTGGAGGTCACCAATTTTTTAGACTTCAATTACGAACACAGCTTCCCTACCTTCGGTAGTGAGGAAGCGAAACAGCTAATAGATGGCTTGTGACCACCGCATTGTCAATAATTCAATGTAATCATTCCAAAAATAAGAGGAAAATGTAACACAACGACTTGGTAGAAATTTTTAAATTTAGCATCTAATCGATGATAGTTGACGGATAAAAAATATGTAAAAACAAACATCGATATCAAGCAAAGGGATCACCATGAGAACCGTAAAGTGTTATCTGCATAAAAGTATTCATGAAGTCGTAATCACTGAATAACGAGAAATCTACATGGCTCGATAAACTCCTATCAGATAAGTCGTGGCATAAATACTTTCGATTAGAAGCAAACGTCATTATTTTCTATATTTTATCTTCGCCATTGGAGTCAGCAAATTCCTATAGGACAGCAAAGCTGTTCTCACGGGTTCCTCAATTTCTTGGAGAGGTTTCCCAGTGAGTCCTATTTCTTTCAATCCTGAACGAAAGGGACACACATAGTATGCCACCACGCTACATTACACTGAGGTGGTTAAAAAAATCAACCTTTGAAATCTGTAATAAAGTGATACAAAAACATCAAAATTTGTGAAAATTTGACGGTTAATCTTCCTCTCAAAATACGCCAACATTTAATAAAATCCACGTCTGTTGCTCATTGGCAGGGTACGAATATGATCCATCAAAATGAGCACTCAATAACAATCGAAAATATACTAGGAAAGTAGTATGAAGCGTCACACTATGTTAAGAAAATTCTATTAAATTTGCATTGAAATAAAACTTCTTCGCGGTTCAACACCAGGCGCTACCTTTCTAAGTATTCTCCAGACTGCTAATCATGTCCATTTTTTAAGATTACCGGGGCAAACCCGATTTATTCGACACAATCAAAATGTTAGTAATGGAACACTTTAAATTTGAAGGATCTAACAACTAAACAAGAAAAATAAATTTTGGAATACAACTGATAAGTGATGAAATTAATGTAAAGGATTTCAACGACCTGATAGAAATTCCGAAGAAGTCAAAGTTTTGACATAAACGCTGAACTTGACGAGTAAATCATGATTGATCTTATAAGAACCCGGTAGGCTCTATAGTCCGCTATTGATAGTGAATGCCAATATATTTATATTGATTGACGATTTCCCGCATGACGACCTATCACTCTGATCCAACGATCGCCTAGGTCTTCCTTTAGGACTAAAAGATTTTTGGGTGGATAATGATTGGACAAAAAGATTTGATCCCTAATATATATAAACCATTCATGATCATTAAAAAACGAATTAAAATAGTGAAATGAAGTGAATGGAGTTTTAGCAAGTGTGCTAGTCATTGTTTATAGTTTGGTTATGTAGGAAATATAAATGGTATACCATCCACAGAGCCCATGACTTTGATCTGGCCGCTAACAACCGTGAGCATCATAACGATGTTTAAGATCAATCCCATGGTGGTGTTTGGTTGTGTAGATAGATGTCCAGTATGTATCCTGCTGAGAAGGCGTTTGTGACCCAACAATCGGTAAGAGCACTAGAGCAGACACAGCGCGAGTAAGGACTGAAGGCAGAATGACATATGGCAGGAGTGATCAGCTGATTCGCTGACGTCAGAGGAGAGGGGGGCGGCTTGAAAAGGGAGGGGCAGCTTCTGCTGAGCGAAATTTTTGTATCATTTACTTCCTAACCTATTCATGAGAACCTGTTTTACGGAATGTTCCGGGGTTTTGACAATATTTTTGTTGGTTATGTTGGAAATGAAGCTTTTTAAATGACACCAATATCCACAAATCGTCTTAATACAAGTCCATTTTAAGGCATCTTAATTCAATCTAACTTTTATAGGAACAATTACTTTTAAAAAAGTCCAATTATGCAGCATGACTTAAAAAGTAAATATCCATATTTTGACGATTTAAATTTTCCTTAATTTTTCTTAATTTTTGCTTCCTCGTAATCGTAGGTAGGGAAGCTTCGTGTTCGTGAAAGAAGTCAAAAAAATGTTTGTCCTTCAAAATCAAAATTTCGACTTGCTTTTTGCTATTCAGAGCTTGCTGATCAAATTTGGTTCCGTGTCTGTCTGTCTGTCAGTGGTAAATCCTTGTTATGCCCTAAACTATATCAAGTTGTAGCCTGATTTCGATAAAATTTTCTGATTGGGCGGATTTGCTCCTAGTCGGTCCCCTATCATTTTCAATGCCGTCGGATCAACAGTAGCCTGTACGCATGCGCAAATGTGAGTTTCTTATATCGTCGATTCCTCATCATCTGTTTGTCAGATTCCGTTCAAACTCGGTAGTTAGTTGCGTATAAGTTGTAGAAGTATGCTATATAGATTATATCGTGATTGGTGGACTAACAACCGTTGCGCCTGCGCAAAACTTATATCGATTGACGCATGCAAAACTCCTAGCCTAATGGACCGATTTTGACGAAATTTGAAGGGACTGTGCGAGTTTGCTCCTAGACGGTCCCCTATAAATTTTATTGTTGTAGATTAATATATTTCTGTGCTCATATACAAACAATAATTCGAGAAAACACAATATCGATACATCAATCATCATCATGATCATCATCATTTGATACATCGATTTCTAATCAACTATTGGTCTGATTTTGTTCAAACTCGAGATGTAGATGGGCCCAGAATGATGCCCTTCGTATTCTTTCGCATTTGCTTGAATAATAGGATGACACTTCAAGAATAATGGATCGATTTTGATCCTACACACAATATTCGTACACATGCAAACATAAATTATCGCCCTATTTTGCATTGTGCATGTATAAGCATGTATTTGGTACTGTTATATTTTACATTCAATAATTTCGATTCGTACTTTGTTCTTCAACTAATTATATACGTCCATATTACAATATGTGAGGAAGCTATACTGCCCACCCAACTTGGCAGACGTGTTTGCAGTATTCATCGAATTCTTACTTTATCAAACTTCTAGATACATATGCCAATACAGGTTTAAATGTGAAAATTTCTGAATGTTCTATTTCATGGACGTTTAACCATTGCTAATTAATAATCTGCTCAAAAATTCATAAATTCAACTATTTTAAGCTGTTTTTGCTGGTTTAGCATTATTGACTTATTAAGTAAAGCCATTCAATGGTTCCAAAAAAAATTTTTAAATCAAATGTTATTAAAAAATTCAATGCTCTCCTTATGGCTATCTAAAGTAAACTGAATAAACCCCCCACTGTATGGTGGGTGTAAGAATCAAATTATAATCGGACGGCACGGGATCTTAAATAATAATACATTTCACAAAACTACGAACACGATACTACAAACTATATTTTCTTGAACTACAAGTAAACAAACAATTCAGGGAACGTGGTTGCCAATAGAAACAAATAACGATCTGGACTGGACTCAACATAACTGTTCAATTTTGATTCCAATTTACCTACTGGTCTCAACCTCCCACCTCCTCCCATCCTCCCACCTGTTGTGGAACTCATCGAACACATCTCTGAATTCAAAACTAAATTCAAGTCAAACAATTCACAAATTAACTTTCACAAAATTTCACAAGTCAAGCATTTCTCTCTTCTTAACCACTCGTCCGCTCGGCGTCATCGTCCTGGCCTCTTCTCTTCTTCACACGAGTTACGGTAGTTACTTTTCTTCTCTTTGTCATCAGTTGAGTTATCTGGGGTGATACTTCTGGCGTCAGTCTTCCTCGTGTCTTGCTTCTTGCTTCCTCTTCCACTCCTTTCTCCGCTCTTATCTTTGTGTTTGTTGACTAAATCATCCTCTCCAGCCATTAACTTCTCTTCGTCTCCACCGATGGTCAGATCCTCTGTGTCCATTCCCTTAGCATCACTTTTGTTTTTCAACTCAATACCCTCAACATCATCCATATTCTTACTGTCCCTCTATATCTTCCATGTCTTTGTCTGCCAACAAAACCTCGAGCTCATCCCTTTCTTTGACTTCTTCCTTCTGCTTGTTCTTATCACCTGCTCCTTCTCCTTGCGTCTGACGATGCTTGATTTCGGATCCAAACTTTTTGATTTCAGTTTGTTGTAACATTGACAATTGATGAAAAGACAGTGTAGTGGGCGCTCCTCCTGCAATTTCACACGCAGGAGTTCTCAGCTTCTCTAATTTGGCTGAAATTTGTTCTCTTAGCAAGCTAAAAGTCAAGTCGTATTCAGCACACTTGTCAAGCTCGTCTTCTAATGCCTTTTCATAATCCTCACTTTCTGAAATTATACTTGAAGAAATCCTCTTATCAGCGCTCTGAAGTTGGGAGTAACGCCTTGTCAAAAAGTCCAGTCGGGCTCTGAGCTCTGTCTCTGTTGCATCTCCTTTCAAGATTTCCTTGATCTGATTCGCTTCCTTAGTAAATACGGTGCGATAAACCGCTCTTGTTTTTGAATCCATGCTGAAAAACAGCTCTGATACCACGACTCCTAAATGTTGAGTCCGAAAGAATTCCCGTAAGTCCTGTCACGGTCGCCACGAAATGTAAGAATCAAATTATAATCGGACGGCACGGGATCTTAAATAATAATATATTTCACAAAACTTCGAACACGATACTACAAACTATATTTTCATGAACTACAAGTAAACAAACAATTCAGGGAACGTGGTTGCCAATAGAAACAAATAACAATCTGGACTGGACTCAACATAACTGTTCAATTCTGATTCCAATTTACCTACTGGTCTCCAATTCTCCACAGTAGGCAAGTGGTGTGGTTGGGCGTATATCAGTCAGAGTCAGTCTGTGTGGCACATCACATTATCATGAATAAAAATGAATAACACATGAATAAAAATGAAACTGAAACAAATTAGCATTTATCTGGGGCTCAAAAAAGTAATAACAATTAAATTAATAAACTCAACATAAAACCCAAACTCGTATTTTCCTAAAAGGCCATATTTCAAGAAAAACCTAAACTTCATCGAAAAGAAAAAAACTTTCATACGTGTCTCAATGTCTTGCAGTCGCAGTCTTCACTGACCCCCCCCCCCCCCCCCCCCCCCCCGCACCCTTTTCCCCTTGGGAGAATTCCTCTTTCTATTTCTATTCTATTCTGTTTATTATACTCTATACATTAATTTTAACATCCATTTGTAAACAAACAAACAAAAACAACAACAATTAATACACTATTGTATTTATTAGATGTATATGATTTGTATAAACTACAAATCATCAACATTGGCACTAACGCTCAGTCTCAGGGAGTCTTCATTACAAATTTCAACTTCCATGGATGAACAGGACAGGTTTTAGCCCTTTCAGCTGATTAGGAAAGAGCCCATCATTTCAATCATCTCTTAATGTTCCAGAGAGTTTCCCTATCAAATTTCAAATTCCTTGAATGAGCAGTAGTGAATTTAGCTCACTCAGCTGAATTGGAAAGAGTCCATCATTTCAGCCTTCTCTTGATGTCAAAGAGAAGGTCCCCATCAAATTTCAATTTCCAAGTTTCTTTCCCGTCTAATAGTGGTTGCAATCATGTTTACAAAAGTAACTGAGATGGATCACCTGTATCGTTAACTTTTATGTTTTTGACATTTCATGTCTTTACTTTGGTACATAGAATCGAAAAGTGTTACGTTACCTTACCGAAAAGCGTTTGATTTGATTTTTAGGTGATTATCGCTTACAACCAAATCGTTTCTATGGAACTGTATCATAGTTGTTGGAGAGCTCTCGATTTACCTAACCGTATTATGTTAACCACGGCGTGACCAACAATCTGAGGTAGAATTTTGCCAACGTAACATTTAATCGATGATAGTTAACAGATAAATAATCACAACCAACATCGATATCAAGAAAAGGGGACCACATGAAAGTTGTAAAATGTTATCTACACTAAAGTCTATAAACTTATGCAATCGTAATCACTAATGAGAAATGAGATATGTAGGTACTGACAGGATAGACTGCTCATCCGATAATTGGTGTGTCATAAATGCATAGAAGATCTTTCTTTTTACGAGTATTTGACTAGAAGTGTTCATCATTTACTGAATATTTGATCTTCGCCATTGGTTTCATCAAATTTTTATGTGAGAGAGCTGTTCTCACTGGTTCCTAACTTTTATGAAAAGGTTTCTGTGATGAACACCGGACCCGTGGACCATAACCTTCTTATCTCGGCTTGATATAAAATAGCCTGTTTAAAAGAGCCAGGAGTAGCCTCCAATTATACATTCAACCACCAGACTTCTGTCTTCTAATTTCATCCTAAATCCAAGCCTAGAAGTATTACTTTCCTGGTGAATCCTATTTCTAGAATCATGAACGAAATCGACACACAATATACCGCCACGCTACATGGCTCTCTGGTGGTTAAATAATAATCAATTTATGTGATCTGTTCATTGGCAGGGTATGAATATGATCTATAAAAATGAGCACCCGAAAAACAGTTGAAAATATGTAAGGTACCTAGTATGAAACATAACACTATGTGAAGGACATTCTATTAATTTTACTATCAAACGCATCTTCTTTACAGCTGAAGATCAGGTGTTACCAGGTCTAATAGGCTGTGTATCGATTACGAGCTAACTCGATTTAATCGACACCATAAAAAATATTAGTAATGGAACAGTTCATGTTAACGAGAGAATCAAAAATCGTTGGAGTGCAACTGACAACTGAAGAAATGATTATTGAGATTTCAATAGAGATACAAAACTAGTGAAGAAGTCATAATTTTGATATGAATGAAGAAATGATGATTGATCAAATAACTCAGTCATCTAAGTATAAGCCTGTCATTAAGTTTGTTCGCTGAGGCGGTTTGCAGTGACTTGCGAACCGTTTCCAATTGGTTGGAGACTGGTCAAGTGCACATGTGCGACTTCTGCTAACTTTCGAAGGAAGTGATTTCAAACCGCTTGGGAATAGCAGTCCATCCATTGTATGATTGAATGTTAGAGCAAAAGAGCGAAATCATCAGAACGAATTCTGATCCTCAATTTGGAGGACAGCTGATGACGTCCGCGACGCTCGAGGCAGTCGGGCGAAAAGCCCCAACCTGGAATGGGTTGGGCTTTTTTTTATGCATGGAACATGCTTTAGCCTTGGACCAATTAGCCGAAAAAGGTCACGCGGAATGGGTGACGCGGATGGGTGACGAAATGTTCCTATGATTTTCACGTACAACCAAGCCGTTGGTAGGGAAAATGGAACTTCCGCAATTTTAATCGCACAGAAATCGTTCACCATTCGTTGGAAATCTCCTGATTTATCCAACCATATTATATTAACTACTGCGAAGTGCGTGGCCATCAATCTGAGTTATAAGCATGGTTATTTGAATAAATTGTTTACACACAGATGATCATTCTCAATAATTGATATTGTCAACGTGATTGCAACCGCTTGTTAATTTTCTTATGATTTTCACGTACAACCGAGCCGTTGGTAGGGAAAATGGAACTTCCGCAATGTTAATCGCACAAAAATCGTTCACCATTCGTTGGAAAGCTCCTGATTTACCCAACCATATTATGTTAACTACTGCGAACTGCGTGGCCATCAATCTGAGTTATGAGCATGGTTATTTGAATAAATTGTTTACACAAAGATGATCATTCTCAATAATTGATATTGTCAACGTGATTGCAACCGCTTGTTAATTTCCGATGATTTCATCGAGCTGGTGGTGAGTCGTTACGCTGGTATATAAACATATAAACATATAAACAGAGAAAGAAGACATAGCTATAGCATGTTCCATGATTCTCGAATTTTAGCCGCAGGCTCCGAACGGTAAGCATCCGGGGCTCCAGGGGGCTTGCCCCCTGGCGAGGCGCGCAGCGCCGAGTTTTACTTATATTAAAAGGGATTTAACAATTTTGAATATTTTTTTATGTAAATCATATAAATTTATGTACCTACATCATATTTTTACAAATAAAATGTTTTTATGCGACTGATAAAATGAGTCCTGGAGAAAAAACTCGACCCAAGGGCCTCGGAAGGGACTTCGCCCCTTCACCCCACCGGGGGGCAAGCCCCCTGGACCCCCCGGTTGATTCTGTTTTGAGCTTACAGCTAAAATTAAAAAAACATGGAACACGCTTTATCTCCTTTGTTTCCTGAGTTGTAGGAAAATTTGGAATAAGAAAATGACATTCTGGAATATAACTCATTTTATTTAATTCCCGAATGGTCTGGTTTTAACATGTTTTTATCATATTTCATCAGAATGTGTGGTGTTGAAAGCAACATACAATTTTCTTTTTCATACATGACTAAACCACCAGCTCGAACTTTTTCACGTTTGAACTGAGTGATCCCCTCAATTCTACCACTTCGTCGTTTCTCAGCCATGTTTCAGTCAATGCCATGATCTTGGTTTCTGGCAACACGATATCGGTAATCGAGTCTTCCCTGTGTGCCCTCAAACTCCGAACGTTGAGCAGACCGCGCTACTTTGGGGCCGCTCTGGCGTTCCCACCCGCGTTCCCCTTCCGCGTTCCACTTCCGCGTAACGATTTTGGGCAGTTAGATCACCGATAAAGCATGTTCCATGCTAACATGTTCCATGCTAAAAAGAAGCGAAAATGGGAATCCTAAAATGTTTTTATGTGAATTTCTACAAATAAAAAAAAATGTATGCTTGGTTTTTCCTTCAACTTCTTTTTTAGCGAATTTTTGAAGAAAGGAAGCTATTGTTCTAGCTCCATAAATTTTAGTAGCAAATTTTTTGATAAATTATTATTATCCTATTCTAGTCGCTAGAATGACAGTGAGTGAAGCAAATTCCCTTATAACCTTCTGATCCAACCCTATCAGGCGGATCACGCACCAGGCGCGTGACTAGAATAATTCTGGGAAATTCTAGAATCAGATACCGTTTTGTACCTTAGAACGATTATTGGAGAGATGCTGAAATGTTTTTACGAGATAAAATGGTTCAGCTTGGTGGGGCTGGCATAATACCCTAACTGAAAAAATCCGCAGTGAACGTGTTAAGAATGAAAAATAACAATAAAGGCTAGATGTTTAGACAGCATTGCGAATAATAATGACTTTAGCTATATTTAAAGTGTTTGAACATTTTGCCCTATGGTCTGTGTACTTACTTCTTACAACCGTTTGTTAGTCTCTTCGTTGGAAGGGAGCTCAATCGTTACTTGAACATCTTCGTCGGTTGGCTCGATGGTCTATATATGAAACATATATACAAACAGAACTAAAATAACACACTGTTTTCTTTTTCTTTCAGTCTTTCTGTACTTAACAACGCCAAACTGGCAAGCGGGAGAAAAATGCGAATGTCCGAATTGGTGCTGAGGACTCCATATAAGGTTTCGAACGTAAAGTTCATAAGCAATAAGACATTCGGGACATCAGTCATGTTAACCTGTTTCGACGATTGGAATGATTGGGAGTTTCAAGTCTACCTCCCTAAACGATATTCCGCGGAGGTCAAAGAGTCGGACTTTTCCGATTTTGAACCTGGTGTGACGCCTTTATATTTTTGTATGACGAAACGAACTCACAAAACGAGTTATTTGTTATTTTCGAATAATGAAAATGGATTCAATTAACTTGGCTTCTATTCTTTCAAGCCCTCATATCCCTGATATTTAGAATTTAGATTTATGATCTACAAAGAATTAGAATTTGTTAAAAAGTTAAATATAGCCACTCAGAGGCATGATGTTGCCTAAAATACTTAAATTATTAGATTTGTTAACAATCGATGTTCATCAAGAATTATGAATATTGCTTCTACATTGGAAATATGACAATGGATGATAATTTTATGAATATCATGCAATTTGAAGAAAAAGAGCTTAGACCAAAATTTGTTGGAAACAAAGAATTTAAATTTTAAATATAAATTTGGCAATTTTCAACAATTTTTATCAATTTTTTATGAGGCATTTAATTGCATGGTTTTGAAGGAAACATATGCTAGTGGAAATATGATCTGAACAACTAGTAGGAAAAACAGTTTTTGAAAATAAAAGGTTAGATGGTACATCAAAAATATAAAACTATATAGAGCTTATAGGTTGTTGCTATGTCAAGAAACAAAACTACCAGATTCGCTAGTTTGTCAAAAATAAACAAAGCCGCCTGTTGCTATGCAAAGGAACGAAACAACAGTTTCGCTAGTTTGTAATATTAGGAAGTACGCAACATGCAGTTAGGTGGATTAAACACCAGCTGTCGAGAAAAAACTAAGCAACATCAGACCGTGAAATTCATACTGAGTTTAGGAATGTAGCTAGGTACGTAAGGAGGGGGGAATTGGTAGCTTGAGATGTGAACATTTATCACATAAATCAAGCGCATTCCAACGAGTGGCGAACGATTTCTGTGCGATGAAAACTGCGGAAGTTCCATTCCCCTAACAACGAATGGGTTGTACGTGACACAAATTTTGCGTCACGGAAATTTTTGGTTGACCCCCCAGAGCAAAGACCATCCTTTTGACAGTATTAGTGTAGTTTCGTAAGTTTTGCAGTTACGCGAATTTGTGGGACGAAAAAAAGTTACGCCAGTCTGTCGATAGGATTGAGATAAAAATAGAGCAGCTATGGAAACAAAACTACTAGACGATCAAAAATCAAATATCGAAACAACAGTTTCGCTAGTTTGTAATATTAGGAAGTACGCAACCAGTTAGGTGGAAGCAGAGCCGTGAAAAAAACGAGACCATCCCGTATTAACGCAGTTACGCGAATTTGTGGGACAGTTACGCCAGTCTGTCAGACAGGGGTCGTAGGTATAATCCAAAAATGAAACCTCGTTCGACGCGTTCTTGGAGCTCGAGGTCTAAAAGATGCTGCGAAATATTGTACGTAGGATCGTCGATCCTCGAAACGAAAAAGTCTTTCGTCGCGAGGACGGAGCCGTAGAAAAACTTTCGGTTCGCGTAACTTGGTTATTTAGTCGTATTTTCCAGTAAGAATCATTCTCGTCCGAAGTACTTAGAACCAAAGAGAATACAAATCGGGGGGAGATATCACGCATTTTTGGCGGTCTAGAAGAAAAAGTTAAATCCTCCCTGTCAAATTTAATTTCATATGTTGACGAACAAGATAGATTTTATCTCACATAGTGAGCCAGAGAAGCTTGGTTATCTCTCTACCAAATGTCGTATTCTCAAATCTATCAGTCGTTTGCTTCTTTTTTTTAGTGTGGTAAATAAACTCGTAAATTTATTGTTTATTTATTTTTTTGATATCTTTTGTTTGATGTTAAAGTATTTAAAAATTAATTTTTAGTAGCTAGGACGCAGCTCGGAGTTATTCTTTTTGAGTGGGGATATATAGGTACGAGAAGGGCAATAAAGAGTGCTACCAGACCTATAGACTTTTGAAGAAAAAAATAAAATATACATTCGAAACTGTTAACGCCTTCAACTGACCATGTATACTAACCCGCAACACACAAAAATCGCATTAAGCGTCTGCCCCTTCAATTGACATATTGTCTCCATAAATGGGAGTCATTAAGGGTTAAAATCTTCCGTTCCGCGCTTTTGTGAGCCCCCGCAGTAAATCCAATTCGGGGCCACTGTGCGCTTTACGCGTGTGTTTTATGGACACACTAACAGGTCAATACAAATATATATATATATATATTAGGTGGACGGAAACTCTTGATTACCCTCTATGAAAATTCAAGTTTGGGGTTGGTTTCCACGTATTTTTTTCACGCAAAATCTATTAGCAACACATGGAGGTCTTCCATCCATGGAGGTTTTCAACATAAAAACTTAACTTTCTCCTGTAATTAGCAAAATAAAATTGAAATTGACTATACCGTTGGTGTCGTGAATTTAGATGTTTAAATTGAACTCCACTAGTTTTGAGAACGTTGAAGCTGTCATGTCCTTCCTTGGTTACCAGGGCGAACGACAGCAGTTTGCCAATTCCAACCTACTTGGAAATTTGCCAATAACTCCAATTTCGTGTCTTACTGATATTGTGACAATGTGTTTTCATAATAATACATTCAAGTTCTGAAAAGTGTGGAGTTTGTTACGTCATTTACTTCTATAAATCGTTGTTTTCCCAACAGTTAGAATGCTGAAGTTTCGAGGAAGTTATCTCCGTGGACTTCTTTCATAAGTAGTTTTGTAGTGATAGCAGAAAAACTAATTTGAAAACGTAGAATTCTGGGATTTTCTCAAATTACGCAGTAAGCCTCGATTTTTCACGTATTAAGTGGGCTTGAAAAAAAAAAAAAAGATCATGCAGCATGATCGTATGAGTGAATTTTCTTAAATTATCTATCGTATTGTAATATGTTAAATTGTATACAAATTTGAGCAATTTTAATAGAAAGAAGTTGTTAAAAACCAATTTTGTGGCAAACAAAATCGTGTTAAATAAAATTCGCAATTCAAAAATAATTTTGAATTCTCAGGTTTTTTCTGCAATTTTTATAGATTTTTCAGCAAATATTAATGAAATTTAAGTACGTTTTTCAGCATAATTTATGCAAAAAATATTTAATGGCATATTGATTTTTTAAATTTTGCTTTGACAGAAACTCTGGCATAAGTTATAAATTTAACGATTTTTGGCAGTTTTTAGTTATTTTCAGTGATTTTTTTAAATACTTTTTTTCGAAATTTGACCAGTGTAATATGCTCAAAAAGTTTTGTCCAATAAACTCATCCTTCGTTTGGCAAGCTTGATGTTTTTTTTTTTTTTTTTTTTTTTTTTTTTTTTTTTTTTTTTTTTTTTTTTTTTTTTTTTTTTTTTTTTTTGTGTGTGGCAAGAACTCATGCCCCCTAACCAGACACAACACGACCCCTTCTTTTAGTTCGGCAAGATCCGAGTCACCCTCAGCGATGATGTCGGTGAATTTCTTCGATCTTCTGTCAATGACACCACTCACATCGTAGAAGGGTTGAAGTATACGTTTTAGCTTCAGACTGGCATCGCCCCTCGCCGGGCGGTATACTGTGGTTCAACAAATCGCCCACGCTGCTAGACGGATCCCCCAACGGCTGCTCGAGGCTCATGTCATGGGATATACTCATGGAGGTCGACAGGCCGCTTCTCCTCAACCACTGGGAAATCAGTTTGTCCAGCCGTTTCAGGATCGTCGGATTGGGTCCCTATGTTAATCATTATTAGCGGCTCACAGGGGATGACAGGAGGAGAGGCCTCCTCGAGTTCAAGACTGACGCTTCGCAGTTTTGCCTGAAGATGGTCATTGCGGTCCTGCAACTCAGTGAGATGGAGGAGAGCCTCATTCAACCTAACTTTCAGGTCCTCCACCTGAGAGACATAACTCTCTTCCAGTTGGGCCCAGCAAAGGCCCCAACCAATCCTGCCCCCTCCAATCTAAGGTGAAGCGATGTGATTTCGCTTTTGAGCTCAATAAACACATCACTCTCTTCAACAGCACCAATATCCTCCACCGTGTCAACGAAGGTGTCCATATCCATAAAACCTACGGTGGGCAAAATTAGTCGGAGAAGAGTCACCATCGTTCTCAACCTGAGTACTCGCTGACCTCAAAATGGGTTTGGGAAGTTCGATTTCATTTACTGGATTCGTTGAGGTGAGAGTGATAATTTTACTTTCCAGCACCCTAATCTTTTTTTTTTTTTTTTTTTGAGGCCGATAACCGACGTCTCGAGCGCCTCCTTCTCCTCCAGCAATATCTCCTCATATCGCAGGTGTTCTTGAGTAGGACTGTTAAATTTGTCCCGTGAAGAATTATACGCGCTGTGCAGATACGAAACCTCGAGCTTATATCCGTTAAGTTCGTCCAACCTATCGCCAATTACGTGGAAAAGCCTCTCGACAGACTTTATGAGATGTTGGGAGTTCAAATCCATCATATCCAACCGAAGTGAATACATAGACAGGACAATACTATCTTTAACTTCAGTCAGCTCCCCATCTCCCACCCTGACGAATTCAAGGGATTCCATCTACGGGCGACAAATTATTGCGAAGAGGTAATCACTGTTGGCGAGCGAGTTAGATGGAGCCATCAACACCTAACCGCGTTGCGGGTTAGTATACCTTCACCTCGGCCTATCAGTCGTCGATTTTTAGACTGTCCCCCAACTGAGCCTCTCGCAAGGACGCCCTAAGGCCCCTTTCACACCAAACGAATCCGAATCAATCTGAATCACTCCGAATCAAGTTGAATCTGATTCGTCATCTCCACGCTTTCACACCAGCTGAATCAACCTGAATCTATAACAATCTTTTCATCTTCTTTTTATTTTCCTTCTTTCTTTTAGTTTGCTTTTGAGCTATCATCATGGACGCAGTAGTTTTAAATGCAATAGTGTTTCGTAGGAGGCAACGGCGGAAACAGAAAACAAGAAAAGTGTGGATACATCACATAAATAGGAAAAGGCCGGATTTTGGTATGTTTCATCATTTACATCCTGACCTACAAAATGATGAGAAGAAATTCTATGACTTCTTCCGAATGAGTGAGGAATTGTTCGTAATACTGCTGGATTTGGTGGGACCTGTGGACGAACTATTTTCTTTTACTTTTGCAATTAATAATTCCACGTCCATCTCGTATGGTTGTTGATTCAAGACTGACCGGACGAGGAATCTGACCGGTTGAATCAAGTGCGACCTCGAATCAATACTGATTGAACCAGATTCGTCCGATCTGAAGACGGAAAAAGAGTCCCTTCACATTTAAACGGAGCGCTCGAAGCTGAATCTTGGTCAATCAGATTCAACTTGACTCAAAGTGATTCTGATTGATTCAGATTCGTTTGGTGTGAAAGGGGCCTAACAGAACGAGTTGTACCTTGTCGGAAACTACACGATCGACTCAAGAGGCGTTGCACTGACCTTTGCCGAAAAATGATAGATGTATCCTCTGGGATGCTCGACAGAAATATCAATTTCAATCCAGAACGCTCGCCAATCTGACAGTTGTAGGAGGGTCCGGTTCCGGAAAACGACCCGACGTATACGGAGTATGGGAAGGGTACTAGCGGCTCACCAAAAAACGCGCGGAAAATCGAACCAGAACCCTATAAATGGGTGGGCTAACGCGGAGCACTTTAAGACACGTGTTCAACCTTTCGCAACCGGGACTCGATTTGCAAGATCCCATCTATGGTGCCAATTTCATAGTCGCTGTTTATGTCCATGACGATTGCCATAACGTTTCGGGGTTCCAGTCTTCCTCTGTCAACATCTGGGATTCTGAAGAGGATACTTTAGCCTACATCCAATCTAGAGAAATTTGCATCGCTCCCCCGCAGCATCTCTTCGGCCTGTCGAAAGCAATTCCTTTGAAGTTATTAGCCATCCATGAATCCAAAATGTCGCGAACATCTTGGTTTTCCTCTTTCAATTGAGCCCCCGACTTTGCAAATGCCGCGGTTTCACGTGTAAAATTTTTGCATAAGACATCGTGGCTAATTCGGATATAACCCGATTTGATGACTCTCGCTTCTTATAATTCTGCTAGGTGGTGCAAAGGGAACCGACAGTACAAAAGATATCTGTTGAATTGTATGCCACTTCTTCCGCAGCTTTAATCTTCAAAGCTATCAAAAACAAAAATTTGGTGAGGTGGTCTTGACAATTCAATATGAAACGGTACTCACCATCATGATCGGACTGCTGAAGTTGATCAAAGGGTTGTTCGAAAATGGAAGACCCACAATTAGTCCTTAGAACCAAACTCTGCTCTTTCAACTAAGTTCACTTGATTCCATAATTTCAATCATCGAGTTATGTCTCTTAAGTGTAATTTGTTTCATATAGAACTACAAGGAGTCTACCTACGAACGTTTATGACCAAATTGGATTCAAGTTTCAATACGTACACTGCTTCTAAAATGACATTACTTATATTTATTGCAAGCTGCACCAAACACTCATAATGTGGCTTGACACGGGGGAGATTACTGTTGGAGGCGCACTCATCTGAGGAAGGAAACCCAAAGGGAAAACGAAACTATTCATCAACAATGTCAACATTCCAACCCGTAGTAGGTATGGGGCCCTTAAGATCAAAATTGAGTCTGTCAAAAGGTCAGGTAGCATGAATGAGTGCGCATTCATTTCTTCATTCCTCGGTAATTTAATCCGCTCTTTTAGTGAGCTATTCTAGAAGGAACTAAGTCGAGAAGAAATTGTAAGTGTATCAAAGATTTTAATAGCCCCCAAAACCACGAAATGCTCTCTACTTGCAGTCGGAATAGTAAATAGGGGATACATGTTCCTTTCATTCCTCATAAAGGTTCTCAATATGAGCGTCTCTCGAAATTCCAAAAATGCGGTCACTTGACCGCTAGCGCGATCGCATAAAGATTAAGGTAGGAAGAGAACGAGAGAGAAGCATTGTGATTATTTTGAAATGGAAACAAACCTTCAAAAGGGGTAAAATGTTTTAAATTTGAACGAATTCGATCTCGAGTCTGAGTTTTTCAAGCAGCGACTAAGCCCCTGTATTAGATTTCATCACAATAGACCAAATGCTAGATACTGGGTTTGTGCAAACTTTATCATAAATGTATAGAACTCACTTAATTTCCTAATTAGGAAGTTACGAGTACATCCTCTATAAATTTAACAGTCTTCGATTCAAAGATGATGCTGTTACAAATTTATTCGTATAACTCATAATACGGGAAAATTTCTGCTGTACCTTTTTGTTGAAGAAGAAATATTTGCCTCTGAATGACAAAATGAAATTATGAATCTATTATTAATGAAATTATGAATTATTATTATTATTATGAAATTATTATTGTGTTATAGCGACACCTGCTTGAAAACTGTAAGATTTGGAAATGGCGAGATCCCCCCCCCCCCTTCCCATTCAAGTGGTTCATATCAAATTTATTTATTTCTTGTGCAACTATCTGTGTGACGTAATGGCGGCAAAAATTGTATTTACTGAGGATGGCGATTTCGAATAGTTGATGAATGACTTTCAATGAAGTGTGTTTGCCACAGAATGTGGGCACTCGGAGAATTCGGGCTCAGTCCTAACTGAATTCTTTTCAAAATTGGTCCAAAGCCAAAAAATTGGTAACTAAGTAATTGGGTGAGAACTTGAGTGAATGGCAAGGGATCTTACTTCTACGCGAGATATGCAGACAAACTGAACTTCTTTCCTTGTATCTCTAAAATATTCATAATTATGCAATTCCATACAATAGTCAAAATCTTGGAAAAATAGCGTCACAGCAGTACACAATCAAGTCAATCAATGTAAGAATCAGTTGAGAATAATAGAAAGAGGCAGTTTTACAAAAAAGCTCGATTTTCCTCTAGAATGAGGAAAGATTCTCCTCAATGAAGACAAGTGAAAGTTTACGGTCACGTCATCACCCAATATAACTTATAGGATCCAAAAGCGAAAATTCTGCAAAATTGGAAAACGAGATGCCTCTTGTCTTCGGTTACCCATCTGTTAATGTACTTCATGGCCTCCACTTCGGGACTCGTTTAGTTCAAGGTCAGTCAATTTATGAAATTTAATTGTTACCTGTCACTTGTCACAATTAAATGTTTTCGTACCGAGAAATCTTTATATATGATGTTACGATTTTGTACTATATAAATCGTTTTCGTTCCTTAGGTGTCCATCCCATTGTTCTGGGACTTAACTCGCGAAGAAAATATACAATCGACGTTTTACAATTTGTTTCAACAAGTGTATATTGCTTCATTTTATACATTAAAAAAATTTGGTACTATAATTTGTTCTTTTCTTGAACTGATTATATCAATAATGCTTTCTTTTTTATTATTCTTCTCATGTTCAATACCAGCAGATACATAGTTGTAGGGAATTCTGAATTTTCGCCTGGAAATGACCGTTTTACACGGCGCGCGGCGTGTTCATTATTCGTGGCTGGAATCAGAAAGGAAGTCCATTCATACTGAATTTAAGAATATAAAGAAATTCGGGTAGACCCTTAGATTCATAAAAGAAAAACCTATACCTAAATATAAAAAGCCAATAGAAAAAAAAACAATGTTCTGCCATCGGAAGTTTTTGATATATGAACTCATTTGCGAAAATCAGTATTTACTAGTTTAGTAGGTAGTAGTAGTAGTAGTTTAGTAGTTAGTTTAGTCTCTTAATTTTACCCCATGCAGTTGATTCAATGTGCAGCCAAGATTTTAAGTTCGAACTTTTTCGGCCAATATCTGATATTTAAGCCAAATTTTGTTTGGCTCAGTAGATTGAGGGAAACGTTCGGTATGAGTTTTGGAGAAATGCTTCAGACGGTGGATGGACAGCGAACGACGGATAGCGTATGGTTTGATTTTATTGTTTTATATAATGTGTATTCCGTTTCCGGCATCTACGTATCTTGAAACGTAAAACAACAAATTTTCAGGGGGGAGGGGAGGTTAAATCCTTTATACTCCATACAATGTTCAAACGCACTTATCTGCTTTGTGAAACAGCAAATTCAAAATTTAACCCTAACCTACTTAGAGGGTAAACAAAAGCTTCGGGGAAGTATATTAAGAAAGAATTTAAAAAAAAAGATGATAATGACCTTTTTTCAGGATTGATTACTCAATCACTGAGTTAACCGATAATAGCATATATTACCTTAAGCCCTCTCACCTCAACAAGGTGACATTGAGAAGATATTTTTTTTGTTTGGTTTTGTTTGTTTTGTAACATCAGTATAAGAAAAATATTATATTTGCTGCCTTATATTTACTGCAAGGTTATATTTACCCACATCAAAAGATTTCTCACCATTTTGGGTAGTTATAAAATGATGTTATAGTGGAAAGGCCGTGTTACCCGTTGGCCAATCACAATGGTTACTTTACCATTTTAGGTAATTAACCGAGGTTACTTTAAAGTGCCTGCCGTGTTTCAGGTTGGTAATCTCACTGATTGCCTTACCATTTTGGGCAGGTATGGAGAGTAATATGTAGCATCTGTGCCGTGTTTCCGGTTCGTAACCTTAAGGATTACTACCATTTTGGGCTGTTGGGTGGGATTGCTGTAGTGGGAGTTTCGTGTCTCCAGTTAGTAATCTGGAGGATTGCCATACCATTTTGGGCGTGTAGAGGGAGTTAATATAGGTATGTGTGCCGTGTTTCCGGATCGTAACCTTAAGGATTACTACCATTTTGGGCTGTTGGGTGGGATTGCTGTAGTGGGAGTGTCGTGTCTCCAGTTAGTAATCTGGAGGATTGCCATACCATTTTGGGCGTGTAGAGGGAGTTAATATAGGCATGTGTGCCGTGTTTCCGGTTCGTAACCTTAACGGTTACTACCATTTTGGGCTGTTGGATGGGATTGCTATAGTCAGAGAGCCGTATTTTCGACTCCACCATTTTGAGCAGTTAGAATTTTGAGCCAATCACATGTGAATGACTCATTGATATTAGCCGTTACTGATGATCCCTGAACGGGTGGAAATATTTGCTGTGGATAAACTTTAAATAGGGCAAATTAAATTCAGGTATATAATGTAGGGCTCAGGTTCAAAAAAAATATATATAGGTATATATATTATATATATATAGTGTATATATATAAAATAATATAATATATATATATATATATATATATATATATATATATATATATATATATATATATATATATCTTCCTCCAAGTAATTTTTCACCCGACAGAGGGGGTTAAAGAATAGCTCCTGACCATAAGAATTGGGGAATAGAAAGAGAAAATAGTTCACTACCCGCCTTTGAGACGTGTCTTAGGTATTATTATTCCCAACCATAAACCTTGATGGTAACCAATCAATAACAAATTAAATTAAAATCAAATGAATGAATAAAAGTTACCCCCCCCCCCCCCCCCCACTCTCCACTCCATCAAGATTAGTTGTTCAACGTTCCATGGTAGGTGGATTCCGAAATACAAATATTAAAAAATCCGTCCGTCCATCGCGTCGTATGCTGTCTGCCGTCGTGCTTCGGTTTACTGCCTAACCATTGCATAGAAGTTTAGATTTGTGATCAAATATAGGCCAAGACTGTGCCAGAAATATCGGCATCATTTTCTATCAACCCAACAGGGTAACTTGTAAACGTTGGTTTCTGTGAAAATCAGTATCTCAAAAGCTGCTGTATGGTTTAATCCCATTTAGATTGTTAATTTTTATAACAACATTGGAAGAGATCGCCTAGGTTTCTTCGGGATCAACTAGTGCAAGGTTCGGAATCTTCTTCATATTAATAAATCGGACTCAGTAAGTCAGTATCAGGGTACTTGATGTTTGTAAGTGGATCCCCAAACAGATTTTAATACTTTTCAAAAGTTATTTCCAATAATCATTAGTTAGTAAGTTTTGAAGAGAACCGCTATGGTGATTGAAGCTTCTCTGATACGCAGAGTAAACTCTGAAACTATTTTAGTTCCAATGGCAGTTCACAGGAGAATATATATAATTAATATTGCTTCTGACCCCAGCATAAATCTTACCCCCTAATGAGGCAAACTTTGGAATTATACCACCATTATCTTCATCTTTGAATTCCGTCAGTTGCATTTTTGTGTGTTTGAGTTAGACAGTAATCAAGATAGGTTTCACATCATCAGTGACCATATGGTACACGGATGAATACACCCAGGTATACCAGCTTGCTAAAATTCGTTGATATTTTCCCAACATGAACATGAATTAACTGAATTTCTATTGTTAATTTTTCAGACAATGACAAGACGTTCATTAATTGATTTTTTGAATCAATTAAACTTGTTGTCTTTGCAATAAGTTTCTTCAACAATTTTGACTCAGACAATAGTGCTATCAAGCTATCAACCTGTTTATTTAGGTTCTTAAATGAGTCGTTTTGTAAAAGTTTTGAGCTTTTTGGCAGAGATTGGCGATGAAATTTATATCGAGACTTTGCCAAGCACTTTGAATAAATCGTCCTATGAATATATCTAATCTTGAATTGTGAATTACATGCATGTATATCATGGTAGGTTGCAGCAATCTCAAAAAGGTATGCTATGAGCTCATCTTCATTCAAATTGAGAATGAGGATTTGGTCACAATAGAATTATTCACTAATATTCCTTTGGCATTTATGAATTGAATGAACAGGCGCGTTTAGCAAAATTATAGAGTTTCCATCAACATTCATATTAGTATTTATTGAAGAGTGTAAAGATACGCAGTGGTGAACACAAGAAATATAATTAATATTTTTCGATATGACTAATTTGACAAAGTTTTAACGCGAACTGGTAATTCTTCATAGTAACCAAGAACATTACTACAACGTGACAACTTGTCAACAACTTAATTCATGGAGGCGTGTTCAATTCCATACTTCCCCCACTAGCGGTTGCATCCAGCCCTAGTCCACTCCTGAATACGAAGAATTTCGGGCCTGCGAGTGCCTTTGTAAATATGTCCGCAGTCATTTCGTCCGTTGGGCAGTACTCCAGCTTGACGTCCTTTCGTTCTATGGCCTCTCGTATAAAGTGTTCCTTGAGGGCAATGTGTTTGGACTTTGAGATTACAATAGGATCTGTTGCCCAACTTATGGCAGCTTGATTGTCGGTTCTAATCTTGATAGTTTTCTGTTTGACGCTGATATGATTCTCAATCTGTTTCTAGCGGATTGCTTCCTTAGCGGCAGCTGAAAGAGCCATATATTCGCTCTCAGCAGTTGATTGAGCTACGGTACGTTCCTTGCGAGATTCCCAGCTTATTGCTGTTCCACCATACTTTCACTTGATTTTTGGTAGTGAAGTGCCAGTGATTGGGTGCCCTTCAAATACCTTAAAACACGATTCGCTGCTATCCAGTGTTCTTTATCGTAGCAGGAATTAAATTGCGACAGATAGCTTACCGAGTACATAATGTGTAGTCTTGTTGCTGTAACTAAATACATTAGCGAAACAATTAGACTTTGGAATGGTACTTCCGGTAGCTCCCCCTGTTTTGGCTTTTCTAACTTGAGGTTTATTTCCATTGGGGTTTTTACTGTTTTTGAATTTTGCATTTTGAATTTTTCGATTAATTTGTTGATGTACTTCTCTTGGCTCATTCGCACGTCTCCGTTTTTGTTTCTTGAGGATTCCATACCAAGACAGTTCTTCAATTCTCCAATGTCTCGCATCTCAAAAGTCTTTGTTAGATCTCTTTTTAGCTGATTTACTACTGCTTTGTTCGAAGATGCAATGACTAGATCGTCAACATATACAGCGAGGATAATTTTGTCTCCCCCTTCCCTGCGTATATAAAGACATGGATCCGCCAATGATGGTTGAAACTTCAATTGTTTTAAGCTTGTATCGAGTTTCTTAAGCCATTTACGGCGGGCTTGTTTTAGGTCATACAAAGCTTTCTTCAAAGAGAAAACTTTGTTACTAAAATCATCAATTAATAATCGGTCAGTGATTAAAGTTATATAGTCGATTCAACCAGAAATCATAAACCATTACCTTTGTTTAGGTATTTTATTGGACGTTAAAGAAAAAAAGGCGCTAGCTTTCGGCAGATGGATTTCCATGCCGTAATGCTTATAATTTGTTGTGCACCTTAACGTAATATTATTTTCATTTCTAAAATAAACTTTTCTTCTTCTTTTTCTCCTCTTGTTCTACTGCAGCAGTGCTCGAAAGTAAAATTCGTCCACTATTTGGTGTGCTATCAATCGATACCGCCAACCGGAGTGCCATCCGATCATCGACATATTGTGCCACAGGAATTTAACAAGAAAAGTAAGTTAATCCGTACTTTTGGAGACCCTCTCTAAAAGAAATTAATTCGAAGGGCTGTCAAGAAAATATCCCAAATCGTCTGTTCCATTTACGAATTCTTAGATAGTGAAGTGAGGTTTTTTCATTTTAGAGTTTTCCCCTCTTGCAATTGCTCAAGTATTAACTAGGTATATAATGAAGGCGTCATGGCGTCAACATTCATTTCACTTAATCATGCAAAGGGAGCAGTGTAGGGTTTTAGCAATACAAGGTCTCACGTCGAACTGTAGGCCGAAAATTTGTGACCTGCCAACTACTAAAATTGATAATGTCGTAAACAGCAAGACAAATTCAGTTAGGATTTTTGTACTCTACAACGTCATGCATCAAAGAGAAAAACTTGTGAAGTCTTCCTCAAAGCTATATGGCCAATCGATTATTATTAATTAATAATAGGTCAGTGATTAATGTTATATATTCGTTTCAACCAGAAATCATCAAACATTTATTTGTTTAGCTATTTTAATTGACATTACATAAAAAAGGCCCTAACTCACGGCAGATGGATTTCCGAGCCGTAATGTTTATGATTGATTGAGCATCGAAATGTAATGATATTCATTTCATTTCTAAAACAAATATATGTATATATATATATATACTTTTTTTACTTCTTCTCCTCTTGAGAGAAAATTCGTCCACCGTTTGGTGGGCTATCAATAGATACCACCAACCGGAGTGCCATCCGATCATCGACATATTGGGCCACAGGATTTAAGCATGAGAAGTCCAAAGTCGACAAGACACACGCGATCATTCCGAATGCATTCCGTTTGCTCATTTAATCCACTCATTTGGAGAGCCTCTCTAGAAGGAATTAATTCAAAGAGCTTTGTAAGAAAACATCCCAAATCGTCTATTCGATTTAAAAATTCTGACATGGGACAGGTCGGATTTTTTTCATTTAAGAGCTTTTTTCTCTCACAATTTCTCGAATATTAACAACATAATGAAGGCGTCATGGCGTGAAAATTTTTTCACTTAATCTGGTAGAGGGGGGTTTTGGCAATACTAGGTCTCACATGGAATTGTAGTACGACAACCTGTGTCCCTACCAACTTCTGAAATTAATAAAGTTGTTAACAGCTAGACAAATTCGAAAAGGATTGTCGTATTCTACAATGTCGTGGCATAAAAAAAAGGAAAGGCTTAACGTAGTTTGCAATATCGAGCATCAAAAAGAAAAACTTGTGAAGTCTTCCATTGAGCTATATGGCCTTTGGTTCAGCACGAAGAGTGCTATGACACACGGCCCATCATAAAAGCCTTGAGTGAGTGTCGTTTCCAATTATGAGACGGAATAAATTCCTCGGTAATTTAATCCCCCTTTTTTGACTAGCTGTTACAGAATGAATGATTTCCTAAGGCCGTCAAGAGAAAAACAGAGTTCACTAGAAATCCTAAATAATCTCCGCTATTTACAAACTCATACTAAGGACATGAGGGGTTTTTCTATTTCCTCAAGCTTTTTTCTCTCCAAATTTTTAAAATTTTATCTCCATAGGTGAAACAGTCTTACTAAGTTCACACGATAATTTTCAGGATCTCAAATCATTCTCATTTTCTAGGCAAGGATTATTATTATTTTATTTATTTATTTATTTTATTTTATTTTATTTTTTTTTTTTTTTTTGGAGTGGGGAAAATTCTTTATGAACGAAGAGGAGTGACGGTGCTTCTCAACAGTGTTGGACTCCCCCTTTTGGGCATAATAACTAAAAACCACCACTCCTGTTTTCTTCTTCTTATAGAGAACTACCTCGGAACCACTTATCTAGTAGGTTTGTTCGCAGTGACCATCAAACCTGTAAGAAATGGTTGGAAACGCGTTTGGGGCGTTCGCAGTGTCCATTTGAGGAAATCTATGACTGTATAGCATCCATAGTGGTCCGTTCGCAGTGACCACCAAACCAGTTTGAAACGCGTTGTGGATCGGTTAGACTGGTCAGAGAAATTTCTGCTGACCGATCTGACGGTTTATCCCCCACCACACCACCACTCGAAGTAGCCAATCAAATCATTCCACTGAGACATGGATGTGTAGCGGGAGCTCAGCGAGCTGAGAGATGATAAGATAAGCCAGCTGAACGAGATGAGATAGCTGTCGGACATCTGCATCTGCATGTCGTGCACTGTTCACTAAGTTCTACCTTTGCATTTAACCTCGTTTTACTTCTACGTTTATTTATTGAAAGTTTCCTACTCTGAGTTGTATGATATGGAAAATCTTATTGGTGACAACGACGTAGAATGGGAATCTTCGTCTGAATAGCAACAAAATACAAAATCAAACAGTAAAATGTTTCTACTCAATCTCAACTGAAGAGCTATTTGTAAAGCTATTAACATTAAAAATTAAGAACGACGGTCGACTTCGAGATCGATTTTTATTCTTCCCGCGAGATAAACACCACATTCTCCCACAAAATCATCAGCTGGAGGCAAGAAAAGATTGAGCATGGATTTCTTATTCCTGTTGGAAGGTTTATTCCCTATTAATATTTTTCATTTTTCAACCTGTTTGTTGTCTTACAGGCCA
The DNA here is from genome assembly GCA_030762985.1 of Adelphocoris suturalis. Classification (NCBI taxonomy): domain Eukaryota; kingdom Metazoa; phylum Arthropoda; class Insecta; order Hemiptera; family Miridae; genus Adelphocoris; species Adelphocoris suturalis. The sequence goes on along the minus strand of CM061051.1, from coordinate 13,072,718 downwards.
TCTCTTTACGGTTCAGGTTCTTTATTCATACTACATGAAATATTTACCTATTCAAAGATGGCGCGAGTCCACCAAGCAGGTTACAGCTGTTGGAGGCTATGGACTGTTAACTTTAGTCAAACCCGTTCGCAGTGCGGATTTGGTTACAAACGGTTTGAAATTAGGTATTGGTCGCGCATGCGCACTAAACCAATCACAAACCTGGTCGCCAACGGTTGGTAACCGTTTCCAACCGGCACTGCGAACAAAGCTAGTATTACTTCGGAGTAGTTCCCTTTTTTTGGCCATTCTGGCTCTCATCTCTCTATGTCTTCTTTATTCTCAGGATCTATCCTGATCCTTGGCTCCTGCCCAAACCTCAGCTCCATACACGATAATGGCGTCGGCTGTCCACATCAGCAGCTTGTATTTGGCCGGAGAAGGGCGTCCTACGTTTGCCATGAGCCTGCTCAGATTCCTGACCACTGCTGCCACATTGTCTGCCGCTTTGCAAATCTGAGCCCAAAAACTAAGCTTGGAATCAAGCATTACTCCCAGGTATCGTATTGCATTAGGCGTCTCAATAAACTGCCCATCCATGTTCATTGGGATAGCTCTCTCTATCGATCTGGTCCACAGCAGTACAATCTTCGTCTTCTGTATAGCCAGAGACAGGGACCGTGACTCCGTCCACTCTATCACACGACGCATCATCTGGTTCTTTTCCTGTTGGAGTTGTTCTACTGTGCACGCAACAATTACTACAGCTATATCATATGCGTATCCTACCAGTAAGCATATCGATATGCAGGATCCCATCATAATTGAAATTCAAAAGGTCTGCGCCCAGGACTGACCCCTGTGCTGCTCCTGAGGTTATTCTTTTCATATTGTGCCCTTCTTGCGTCTCGAACAACAGCTACCGGTTTGTCAAGTAGTCCTGGAGAACGCGGTACAGATATGCAGGTACACGAAAGTTCCTCAGGGCTTCGAGGATATCCTTCCATCTGGCCAAGATGAACGCATGTCTTACGTCCAGGGTTACCATCATGCATATCTCCCTAGACTGGTGGTCCCTGTTCGCTTTGATCATGCAGCTGCGACTACTTCACTGACTGCATTCACAGTCGAACGTCCAACAGTGAAGACATATTGCCTTGGTTACAGCCCTCCAGTCTCAGCCACTGCATCTAGAGTTCTGAATTTCAGAATCTTCTCATGAAGCTTTCCCGATGCATCCAGCATACATAGTGGCCTATGGGCAGATACTGGACTGGGGTCACCCTTTCCCTTTCCAATAAGAACAAGTCTTGCCATGTTTCACTGTTCTAGAAATATTCCCTCTCTTTGGCATGCATTATACATATCTGACAACACCTCCGGTTGTAATTGTGCTACTATCTTCAAGATTTCCACTGGGATCCCGTCTGGACTGGGAGCCTTTTTGTTCTGCATGGATCTCGTGGCCTATAGCAGCTCGTCTCTGGTAAACAAGGGTACCTCATCCTCAGGAATCTCGATAGCGTCATAATCTTCTATGAAGTGGGTAAGGAAGAGTTCATCCACTATCCTTTCGTTGACCTCTGGAGGCATATCCGTGGTAACCATCCCCTTGAGTTTTTTTTTTTTTTTTTTAGCTCAATCTTGAAGCCCAAACCCCAAGGGTCGCTCTCAATGTCCTCGCGGAGCTCTCTCCATTTCTGGACTTTGCTCTTCAGGATGGCAGTTTTTAGGGTCCACCTTGCCTGCCTGTACTGTTCTATCGTTATCTGGAACTCTGCAGAGCCTCACCTAGAACGTTGAGCTAGCCTTCTGTACCGGAAACAGCTCGTTTTTAGATTGGCTATTTCCTGGTTCCACCAATAGGTTGGGCGACAGTCCCTCATGCCCGTTTTCTTAGGCTTACAGGCTCCCATGCTCTGGTTAGTTGCCCTATTGTCGCTGTTTTCACCATCACAGCAATGGCTCCTCCTGTTGCTCTCTGTTGGATTCTTTGTAGAGCCCCTTTTGCCATGTGAATTATGGTGTTGAAAAGGCCCCTGTCTAATCTCTACATTTCAGCGCAACAGGGGGTTTGCTTACTGAACGGCAAGTGTCGTGGCATGTTTAATGCTATTTCTAATGATCATCTGTTTCAATTCGAAACAGACAATATTTATCTCGTCAGTTTAAGGGATTGAACATGACTGCATGTTGTTGAGTACCACCTTATGGTACAGGGTAAACATTGGTGGCAACCAACCAAAATTCAACACTTCCGATTCATTGTAAAATTGATAGATTTCGACGGTCAAAAAAAAGCTTTGAGTCATGAAAATTCGCGTGGCGTGCAGCTGAACAGGGAAACAAACTTCACTCATTAAATTTTGTGAGTTCATTTAACTGGAACGTATTTTTGTAGAAGGCTATCCGTCGCAAACGCCCCTCAACTATCTCCTGCAAATCTGGTGCTGGAATGCATAAATTTCATTGGACGTTTTGGCGATCGACTGGAAGAAGACGAAGATGATTAGAGGAACGACGCAGACTGGACGAACCGTTGGCGTTAGAAAGTATTCTAGCCATTTTAACAATTCAATCTCCCACATGCAACTGTAGGACGAACACTTGTGTCTCTGCAAACTTCTGATATTAATCAAGTCGTAAGCAACAAGACTAAATGGAAAGGATTTTCGATGTCGTGCATCACACAAAAACTTGTGAAGTCTTTCACAGAGCGAGATGTCACTGGGGTGCAGCACGAAAAGTGCTATGACTCACGGTCCATCATAAAAGCCTTGAATGAGTGTCGTTTCCAATTATGAGACGGAATAAATTCCTCGGTAATTTAATCCCCCTTTTTAACTAGCTAATACAGAATGATTGATTTCCTAAAGCTGTCAAGAGAAAGTCCAACATAGTCTCTTCTATTTACAAACTCTTACTGAGGACACGAGAGCTTTTTTCTCTCCAAGTTTTTCAAATATCTTCTTCATAGGTGAAACGGCCTTACTAATTTCACACGTAAGGTTCAGGCTCTCTGGTCATTTTCATTTTCAAGGCAACGATTCTCCACTTCGGGTAACATGTCCGGCAGGTGTCTTGACATGTTTAATGCTATTTGATGGATTTCGACGGTTTAAAAAAGGCTTTTAGTCGTGAAAATTTGCGTCGAGTGCAGCAGAACAGGGAAAGATCATACTCCACTCATTGAATATCGTGAGTTCATCTAATCAAACGTATTTGTAGAGAAAGTTATCAGTGCAAAATTTTCTTATTTATTTGTTGTTTGTTAGTTTATTGTTATCGAGTTACTTTGGATATTACGTAGGGTGGAGAGAGAAAGAATAATTCACTGATTAAATTATTTTGTGCCCACATTGTAACGATGGTGGAAGATTCAGAGGAAATCGAGTGTTCCGAATCCATACCAATCGAACACTGGAAGGCTTCTAGTAGAAGCCACAACCACCCACCTTCAAGTATCTCCTGCAAATCTAGTGCTGGAATGCATACGAAATAAATTTCATCTGAGGTTTAGGCGCTCCACTGGTAGATGACGAAGATGACCTACCAACGAAACAGACTGTAGGAGCAGTTGGAGTTTGTAAGTATACTTGCAGTTTTAGCAATACAAGCTCCTAAATGGAACTGTAGGACGAAAACTATCCCAGGTATCCCAGCCAACTTCTGAAATTAGTCAAGTCGTAAGCAGCAAAACAAATTCGGAAAGGCTTAACGTAGTTTGCAATATCGAGCATCAAAAAGAAAAACTTGTGAAGTCTTCCACAGAGCGATATGGCCAATAGAATGCAGCACGAAGCAGCACCATGACTCACAGTCCATCATAAAAGCCTTGAATGAATGCGGTTTTCAATTATGAGTAGGAATTAATTCCTGGGTAATTTAATCCCCATTTTTGACTAGCAGTTACAGAATGAGGCTGTCAAGGGAAAATCCTAAATAATCTCTTCCATTTACAAACTCTTACTAAGGACATTTGGGGTTTTTATCTTTTTTTTCTCCCCGAATTTTTGAAATGTTATCTCCATAGGCGATACAGCCTTACTAATTTCACACGATAGGGGTGGGCTCTCAAGTTATTCTTATTTTCCAGGCAACGATGTCCGGCAAGTATCTTGGCATGTTGGATGCTAATTCTGAGGATCACTTGTTATGATGATCTCTTTTTCAATTCGAAATAGACAATATTGATCTTATGTCAGTTTGAGAGATCCAACAGGACTTTATCTTGTAGAGTACCACCCGATGGTACAGGGGAAACATGGGTGGCAACCAACCAAAATTTAACGCTCCCGAAGTCGTGCATAAAAAAAAAAAAGCAAAAGAAAAGCCTTGAAATTGGTAATCTTCCAATAAAAAAACGCTTGCATACCAGTCTGCAACACATTGGTACATTTTATGTCTTTAGTTGCAGACTCGTATGTATTGCAGACTCGTATGCAAGCTCAAAGAGCCACTCATCTGATCCGGACCCTGGGCATCGTCAGGTAAGTGTTCTAAAGAGGCTACATACGAAATTACAGCTTCCTTGAGTGTAAAGCATATAAATTAGCTTCAAGAGCCACTCATCTGATCTGGACCCAAGCCATCGTCAAGTAAATGTCCTAAAGAGGCTACATACGAAATTACAGCTTCCTAGAATGTTAAGTATAGAAATTACCTATTCAAATTATTTAACCACCGCTTCACAAATCAAACCGTCTCGCAATATTCGGATCACCTGCTATGAATCAAATCATCGAAACACCAGCTCAATTAAATCATCAGAAACTAAAAAGCAGTTGCAATCATGTTCACAATATCAATTATTGATAATGATCACCTGAGTGTACGCAATTATTCAAATAACCATGCTCATAACACAGCTTGTTGGCCACGCACTTCGCAGTAGTTAACATAATATGGTTGGATAAATCGAGAGCTTTCGAACGAATGGTCAACGATTTTTGTGGGATGAAAAACGAAGAAGTACCATTTCCCTAGCAACGACTCGGATGAGTGCTATCCGATCATCGACATATTGGGCCATAGGAATTTAGCAAGAAAAGTCCAAAGTCGTCAGGATACACGCGATCATTCATAATGCATTCCTTGGTATTATAATCCACTCATTTTGAGAGCCTCTCTAGAAGGAATTATATCAGAGGACTGTCAAGTAAACGTCTCTAATCGTCTCTTCCATTTTCAAACTCTTAGAAAGGTTAAGTGAGATTTGTTTCCTGTTCTTCCGTAGCAGTGCACGAAAGTAAAATTCGTCCATAATCTGGTGGGCTATCAATCGATATCGCCAACCGAAGTGCCATCGGATCATTGACATATTGTGCCACAGGAATTTAGCAAGAAAAGACCAATGTCGTCAAGACACAAGCGACCAGTCCGAATGCATTCATTGGTAATTTAATCCACTCATTTTGATAGCCTCTCTGAAAGGAATTTATTCAGGGGGCTGTCAAGTAAACATTTCAAAATTTCAGGGAAATTTCACCTGATGTAGACGTCTGAAGGGTGGATTCCCAGTCAGGGACAATGATAAGCTTCATAAAGACGACTGAACAGAGGACGTACTCTTGGAGATCAGGGGGAAAAGAAAGTATAGAGAAACCGTAAAACACGCAGAACCAGCTGATCGTCTTTACCATTGAACTATTTAGTTATTACCCAAATTACTGCTAGAGACAGTTGACGTCATCATTACTTATTACCGTACCAGAGGGCCTTGACGCAAACAGTTGGTTGGAAAATGGGAGGATGGAGAGATAATGAGAAGTGAGGAACTGAAGGTTTGGATTTATCCCTCTCAGTCTCTGCGACGAGATATCTCACACCAGGTTTTTTCAGTTTTTAACGCATTTAGCGACACTCCCCGCATTCCAGCGGAGTTCTTGGAAACTGGAACGGATAAAGTGATGAACAAAAAGGTATTATAGAAAATACTAGAGGAAGTGCTGCCCTATTTATCTTTTGGTACCTAATATATCTAGCCGCGAAACGTAAACAATATGGTAGGATCCTAAAATTAGCTTACGAAAACTAGTATTGCCAACACACGCCCATACACACCAGAAATGATTAAAAATAGCAGAAAATCGGGGGACACCAAGAGAGCAGCAAGTCGACTAAAGATTGAAAAAATAAATAAATTATTAAATAGGTAATGTAAATGATATAATGATGTGATAAAGAATTGAAAACAGCTGACGCTATAAAACTTGTTAGTATAAATCTTATTACTTGTTCATAAAAAAATTGTAAAAAATACTAATTTTTCTAACCCCCCCCAAAAATTTTAACGACGCAGTTTGCGTCGTGACCCCCCCCCCCCCCTGTGGGCACCCCTGCTTTACATACTTAATTAGTAGTTAGGTAGGTACTCGCTTTAGATTGAACCTGTCCAGAGCGAACCCCTCCGACGCTTCTGACCATTTTGATAGAAGTGTCGTGTAATGTCAGCACTACATTCAGGAGTAAGGAACACTACAAGCTAAAACCTAACGGTTATTGGATATGAGGGAATTGTTGATATCGCCAGATAAGTCTCATGATATTAGCCAAATAAAGAGCGTTGCCAGATCACAGCAAATCAGTTCTTGTTCTAGTTCGCTGAATAGTACTAACATACCGGCCAGTAATAGTCCTTCAAAAAAATGTAATAACCTTCTGTAAAGCTTAAGTATAACCTAACGCTTGCATACGAGTCTGCAACGCATTGGGACATTTTCATGTGTTTACCTATGAATGGTCAACGTCATTTCTGATGGTCATAATCATCGTTGTGGCCACTTGGGACAATTTTTTTTTCGTGACGATTTTTTTTTGTTATGTGCCATATGAAAGACATGAAAATGTCAATATAAGGCCACTTTTCAACACGGCGGACAAATCGTGTCACTGCGCGATAACGCTGGTACTAATGCTCGAATTCACAAAATTTTTATTTTTTATTTAATACCCCGAAAATTCTTTATTTCGCTCCGATTTGATCTTTTTCAAAGCTCTCAAAATTTTCGAGTTATTCAGTGATGAAGGCCGGATCGTCAGTTCTGTCACTGTCCCAGGACACAAAGGTAAACTGTACTTTAAAATATTTACTTTGAGCACTGAACTTCTGAATGTTTCTGATATACCGATAATATATTACATATGCCCTCTCTTAAATACAACAGAAAGTGGGCGAGGACTATTTTTTTCCCCAATTTATATTAGGCTCGGAAGTGTTGTCACCCAAACGTTGAATTCAGGGGCAGCCCCTTTTTGGCGGCGCGTGTGGCGGTTCGGGAAATATCCCGAAGAGCTCCCTGCTGCTATCAACATCTTCAGTTGAATTTGAAGTTCCATCGAAAAATGCCGTAGGTAAGTCCAACAGCAGATTTTTCTCTTAATCAGGGTATAAATAAACGCAAAACCGTTGCGTACCTTTATTGTTCATCATTCCTGTCACTTGTTTTTTCCATATTTAAGCATTACAAAAAAAACGTTTTAAGCAGGGGAGGTAGTATTTCCATGGAGCACGAATTCAACCAGCGACTCAGAACAGTTGTAAAAACCAATATGGCTGCCAACTGAACAGTAATGTGCGAAAACGTCATTCCTGTCACGGTCAGTTCTGTCACGTGACAGGACCTGACAGTGTGTGACAGGAATGACGATTTTTATTCAGTTCTCTCGTTCATTCTTTTTGCTCCTTTTAACAAACATTATGAACTTCGCAACTTTTAAATCCTCTGTAGAATTCATATTTCCAATACAAAATTAATTTCAAAATGGGGTTTCCGTTTTTTAGCCTTTTTTTTACGGGTTATTGAAATCTGTAACGACTGTTCGGAAACGTGCTTTTAGCGAATTTTCTTAGAAAATGATGCTATTGGAATGACTCCGAAAATTTTAAAATAAAAATGTTCTTCATCAAAATCTGTTTTGAGGCATTTGAAATGATTCCTGAATTTCAACACTTTTTTATTTTTATATAAATGTACATATGTGTCATTCCAGACGATAAGTCTAGATGGGATTGAGATAAAAACCTCGTTCTTCCACCAAAAATTAAGCATTCCAAAAGAAAGGATGAATTTGTTGGACAACACTTTTTGAAAACAGTAAATTGGTCAAATTTCAAAAAATGTACTAAAAAATCACAAAAATTACAGAACCGGCTAAAAATGGTTAAATTTTTTTTTTTTAGTAGAATATTACTCAAAAAAGTTTATCAACCATGACCAAGGTCATTTAAAAATTGAAGCTCAAACTTATGCTGAAAATTGTACTCAAATTTCATCATAAAGTGTGCTAAAAAGTCGATAAAATTTTTAAAAAATCTAAAAACTCAAAATCTTTGCATAGAAGATTATTTTTTACAACAGGTTTTTTTACAATAAAATTAATTGGTAACAATTTCTTTGCGCACAAACTTTTCAAATTACAGCTTAATTTAACTGAAGTGTAAAACGATAATTATGGGAAATTCGCTCATATGATCATGCTGGAAGACTGGAACTTTTTTTTCTGTTAGTAACCCATGTTCTACTTCAGTTCTTTGATATTAGGTATGGATATATAATTGGGCATTACATATTTTCCAGGTTTTCCTTTTTCTGCGCATCTTAATTCTCGTTTTTACAATTTTCAGTCTTCAGAATGGCCCCTCAGAAGAAGAAAGAAACAGCAGAAAAAATAAGAAGAAGAAGCGAAAAAAGATGTTTCCCCTTTGTTTTACTGGACAATGACACATTTTTGTTGGTTCTTTATACTCAGTAAAGTGTTCTATTTTTGATCTACCTATTAGGTGAGAATTTTTAAATGTTAAACAAATTTGCTATCCTGTAATTTTTCTTGTCTATTTTTGATATTTTTGCGTTTTGTTCCTTTTTATAGTTCAGTTTCCTACATATTTCTCAGTAAATCTCTTTATAAATCTTGTTCCTAGGTAACTTATTTATATTTCTGCAAGAGAATAGATTCAGACTGATCTCTACAGTTGGTCGCATCTACTGTCCTTCCTATATGACTGAACTTCTCTTCGTCGTCAATAGTTGAAATATTTCAAGTGTTCTAAAGAATTTTGTAATAAATAAAATATGTTCTACGAACCTCCCGTGTACTTTGATCTCCTTTCAGGTCTTATTGTATGTGAATGCATACATTAAATTATGCTGGACACCCTCTTTAGTTCAGATCCGGTCATTTCTGTCACATGTTAGTCAGTTCTGTCACGCTGCATAAAACACTCATAAGTATTCTATAAAATGAAATTTCAAATGATCCCCTATCACATCTTCTTCCAAAAGATCTTCTTTTGTAGCTACCGTCTTTGAATGAAATGTCATCTTCTTTAATTGTACTCTATATGTAATATAAGATATGTGAGAATGAAATTGACCATCAAAACCGTAAAAAACTGAAAAATTCTTTAATTGAAAAATTATGCTCAGCAGACATTGCCGCAAGTAATACCAGACTTAAGCGAAAAACCAACAACGAGAACTTCAGAGTGACTTCATCATCAAATACAGGCGTGACAGGACTGACACTTCGCAACAACTTTTAGAGCTTCTACTTGGAGAAAAAAATTGAAAAACTCAAAATTCAGCTCGGCCGTTTTAGGGATGGGTTCCCAAAAGTTTTCTTGAACGAAAAAAAGTTTTTCCAGCGGATTTTAATTACATTGGTTTGAAAAATTTTTCTTGAGTCAATTTGTCCGCCGTGTTGAAAAGTGGCCATAAATCAAAAACTCTAATCTGTTCAAAGTTTGGGAATCTATATTTTGCGGATGTATATTCTATTTGAGAGCCTCTCACTGAACTTATTGGTCTTTAATCTTCCAGTCAAAATAAAGTCAGCCATTATATGAGAGTCAAACACAGGCGCCCACTGGTGATAAACAACGGATTGGGCAACCTTCCTCTTCCAAAAACATTTGAGATAGTCTTCCATTCAGCTTCAAACGAGTTCAGTTATGGGATGGATTCCCAATGATGTTCTTAAAGTTCTGTCAAGATAAAAAACTTTACAATGATCTTATGCTGAATAGCATAATGAAAAATGGTGATGTTAGATTAAGATCGAGGCGGTTGTCTTCGACAGCTCTTCAAAAAGGGAGATGAGACGGTATGGGGAAACAGCTTTGGTAAACACAATTGCTAAACTATCGACCAATATGCTGGCTGACATATTGAAGACCTTCTCTAACGATGGATTGTCAATTACGATGGAAGGCAACTCTAGTTGGGTTCCCAAGAAATATAAATGTCCCTACTGTCCCAATTGTGTCTTTATTCAAATTGCGTCATTCATCTCTACCGTACTGTTTATCTTACACAATAATATACATTGTTCGAAACATGGCGTTTAATGCAATTCACGAACGTCAGAGGATATCGTTCATATTTTTTTATCTGCATAGATAAAACGATAATATTTAATAAACGATATCGACACCAATCTATCTGCATAGATCCAAGAAGACAGATCACAAATCAGCTTTCAATTTTTAATGTCGTAATTAAGAAATTGGTTGTTTATTTCCGTGATACAAGAGGAAACATGAAGGTATTAGCAGAATAGCGTTTTGTGAGTAGATCTCTTCTATTCAGAGTTTTTATGGATAATGGATTGAAATCAGTATAATAGTCAAAAATCATAAGAATCTGTTTCATATTCATTTATAAACATTTTCAGAAGTGTAAAACATCGGACGCGTGTATAAAGAAATATTATGATAAAGTAACTACGGAAACTCACGGATTCTGAGAAAAATATAAATGAAAAACCACAATACTTGGTAACGGAGCACGAAGTTTGTTCATTTTGCAAGCTCGCAAAATGGTGGACGGTTGCAACGGTTCAACCGACTGGGAATTCCACCAGAGACAAAGCGCGAAGGGCTGACCTCATATCTGTAAATAAGCGAAATAATGTATAAGTCATTCGGAATATACTAGATTCCATATTTCAAATATAGCAACTCTATTCCATGTATCATTACGGTAGTAATTGTTTACTAAATTCTTCCTTCAAAGTGGGTGTAGATGTTAACGTCCAAATAAATGGCTAGGTGCATTGCCAAATATAAATTGACAATGAAAAGAAAGGAAGGTGGAACGAGCATTTATGATTATTTATGATTTATACTAAGGGTTTCCTTTGAAATGTACAGCGAAATCATATTTCCCGAACGAAGGTACACGTAATATCTCGGAAAATCAATTCAAGACCCATAGACCGACACCTGAGCCCCTATTGATTTCCATTGCAGATGCAGGATCCTATAAACTACCGAATCCGAAATCAGATTATTAGAGAGATAACATCGGAAAACGTCTGCCAAGTTGGTTGTGACATAAAACCTTCAAATTAGGGACCCATGCCAATAATAATGATTATATGGTTTATAAGGAGTGTTTTAACTATACTAATTTATAAATTGTGAGATAGCAATGTGAATTTAAAAACGTCTTCCAAGTTGAGTATGGCACATAGCTTCCGCATATCCGTGATATGTAAGTGTAGATCAATGAAATGTCTTGAATAACTTTTATTAGTGGGTTCCCATGGTTGAGGTAAATAGTAAATTGAAATGTAACATAAAATGTAAGCGTAGTAGTAAATTATTTGTTATCACGCAAAAAATACATTATTAAACGATAGCGCAAAAGGTACCAGTGAGTCAGGAGCGTCGCAGTTTATTGGGGGGTATCTACAGCCTAAACC